>OY728138.1:1079721568-1080971568 GCA_963277665.1 Viscum album
GGACATTAATGTATTATTTCTTCATATAATAGTTTATAAATTTTGGGGATTATCTTACCTTGATCATACCATTTCAGTTTTTTAATGTATCTAGAGACATGAGGAATAAATTTTCATTATTTAATTGATCTTATGATCTATTAAAAGTTAATTTTAGTGATTCAGTAATTATAATTTCATCCCAAATACTCATGGTTTTGAGAAAATATGATATTGTAATGTTAATTAATTAATGGATGAAATTATACTTTCCCATAAAGTATATTTAAATATTTTATTATCCTAAATGGTAAATTAATTCATTAATTTTTAGAAAATTATCTTGAAATAAGAAAAATTATCTTGTTACGATCATTTCTAATAAATTAATGCTCTTTTCACCCATTATAGATTTATAGATTTTTGGTCATTAACTTTCTCCCGGCCATATTATTTGTCAATATATATTAGTCCTTGGGTGTTATTTTTCTCCTCCACATACATATTTTTACATCCACCAAATTTTCACCTTTTAGGAAACCCAGATTTTTTAATTTCAGCGAACCTTTGTATTTCACCTTTCTCTCTTTTTAAGAGGAAGTTTTATAAACTTTTTTATGATGTTAGTTTTCTACAATGGAATTTAAAATTTTTAAATTGAGCACAAGTTCAAATTATGACGGAATGATTTACTTATAGAGGATAATCTAACAGCCCAATATTTGAAAAGAAAAATATGTTCAATATCATATACGGCATGGAACATTGAGGTTAAATGAACACAAATATATTATTATTTAAATTTGAAAATTATAACTAAGCCATTGAATTGGTGGGTGAGGATAGTAATAAAAAAATGGAAATATATATCAAGTTTATAATCAACAAAAAATTATTAATTCTTAGGAAATAGACACACAATATTTTTATTCAAGACTTTTTATTCTTTAAAAATAAGTTTTATTCAAAAATATTTTCTATTTATTATTTTCAAAAATTAGTATAAATAATCTTTAACACTTATTGAAAATTTATTTCATAAAATTAAATTCATTTTTGAAATAATAATAATAAAATTATCTTAAGGTGAATTCTTGGGATTTTTATAAAAAAAATCAACTCTTTATTGAATAGTGAAATGTACTACTTTACACTGAAAACTGTATTTTTCAAGAATTTATAAAGTTAAATTTTGTTTTAAGATGTTTTAAAACAAAAATTAGTTCTATTATATTAATAATAATTTCATTAAAGTAACTGGAATCATTTTATTGAATGAATTTGGTATGAAAGCATTTTTATACATATAAATGCATTTTTTAGAAAAACAGTTTTTCATTACGTTTTGAGTTTTGATTTAAATTAATTACATTCACTTATAGAAATTGATTCTTGAAAAATTGATTCAATATTTCTAATCAAAATTCCCATTTTGTTAAATATTACCCTTTTATTTTTGTTCATTATGAATCATAACTAGAGTAAACAATTGTAACCATAGTAAGGGTAAATTGGGTAATTATGGTTAAAAATAATATGATAAGGACTATTAAATGACCCTAACACTTTCGGTGATTTAATTTTATGAACATATTTTATCCATAATCTTACAAGATTCCAATATAATATATTTTTCCATTTTTCCTTGACTTTAACCTTTATATTATTTTATTTATATAAAAGAAAGAAATGTATTTCACTTTATTTTATTAACATTGTATTTTTTACAAAATGATAAAAAGTTGTTATGTTATTTTTAAATATTTATTTTAAATATAAATTATGTTTGTTTTATGTAAATTTATTTCTAATTTTTAGTGATGAAGTAATTAACCTAAATGATTATACAATACTGAAAAAGTATTTGTTCAATTAATATAAAAATATAATAAATTATTTCAAAAATATTCAATGTGATATAATATGAATTAATTAATTTTACCCAGTATTATTTTAACTATATATTTCATTTTATGTAATTTTTAAAGTATTATATTTTAATTCTCTCTTTGTATTGATGTATTTAAAGGAAAATTAATTAAATAGAGTCAAAATGACGTTAATGATAATTTATATTAAATAATATATTATTAAATTATTTAAAATTAATAAAATGATAATAATTTATAAAACAAAATTTCATATTTTATAAAACATTAAAAAATTTCCATTTTTCTATCTTTTTTATTTTATAGTAACATTATTGACTCTTAATTGGTAGAAATTTTTAATATCATAGTAATTTTCAAAAGGGATAACAAGGGGTAAAACTAAAAGATAAGGGTAAAACATATTCACAACTTGTTAAATTTTTGTTGGATGAAATTATTTAAATAAATAATAATCCTATATTATAATTATATTACTTTGGATCTATTTTAATATGAATATTATTTTATATTCATTTTTTACTTTAAGACATTCCAAAAGAACTTCTCCGCTCACTTATAAAAGGGGACCTCATATCTTAGTTTATTCACACTTCATAAAAATTTTTTCATTAAATTTATAACCAAAATCCCCTCTTTAAATCCATAACCACGTTAGATAGTCATTTTTTATCATAAAGACAATCTTTGAAGGCTTTAAATATAATCCTAATGAGGTTGTCTGAAGAATACATATTGTTCTTAACCTTGCATTTTTGTTTTGTTTCTTCCTCCACATCCTTCAAGTAATATTAAGACAAAACAATATAATAACATAATTATATCATATATATAGATATATTTTTATGTAAATTTCATAACCTACATTCATATCTTCTTCTATTAAATGGGAAATGAAACTATCTTTCATGCGTACGGTGAACCACCACCTTGCAAGTCGTTGTAAATAGTTATCCATCACCGCCTCTCATAGTTAATTTAAAAGATTAATATAACATATATATATATGTTATTCATGACATATTTATCATTCAATAAAGTTAATATATCATATAGTTTCTTCCTTTTAATACATTGAAGACTAAAAATGTTGTTTGTGTGTATGTGGACCACCACCTCAATGAAGTGATATAAATCATTTCTCACCAATGAATTGCATAAAAAATATATATAAGTTTATTAAAAAAATATTATATTTATCATATATTTATCATTATAAAAAAACTAAATAATTCTTTGTTTATTTCCATAATGATCATTGAAAAACGGAAAACGTTACTCATGCATACGTACAGCATATCATCTACATGATTGTAAAGTAATCCTTTTTCATAACAATCAATATTTATTTCATTTAAAAGTATAATTTATGTATAAAAATTATATTTATATAACTATTATTATTTTTTATATGATGCAACAATGACATTTTTTACCATATTCGACCTACCGAAGTCATTTTGGACATATTAGTTGAATATTGTCCAAACGTTTGATGTTGACTTAATTGAGCGGGTAATTGAATATAACAAGGTAATAAATAAAATAAAAGGAATAATAATACTTATAAAGTTTCTTAACAAAACAATTATTTAACATAAGATTATTATTTTGGAAGATAAAGAACGTATATGAAAATTCAGACCTGAGGTAACGGGTTTCTTAACTCAATTTTCTTTTCATTGAGTTATATCACTTCTCCATTGATTCTATTTTGTCGAGATTATATGTGGAATAAAAATTGAATATTTTATGTTATATTTCCACTTATCTTGTGAGGGTTTAAATTACCAGGAAATCATAGCCAGAGGTAGAACCCCTGACCATTTATTAAAATAAAAGAAAAGAATAAGAAACAAGCATTACAGACCCAACACAGTCACTGCAAATCATAAAAATCACACCCCTCACCACCTCCATGATAAGCAGACTCTTCCTTAGTCACTGTTTCCCACACCGAACTCTCGTAGTGCTTTATAACCTTAGCATACTTCCTCCTAAGATTCAACTGCTCCAGCTTAAGAAACTCATTGGGAGATTGCATACTTCTGACAGTATATCTGGTAGGCATCGACTTTATCAAATGGGAGTAGTCCTTCCTCATCCTTACTCACATAGAACTTGTGAGGGTTTAAATTCTTTACATATAATCAATTCATTCATTATTACTCATTTCAATGTTATGATCTTTTTAAGGGATTACATTTCAATTTCTTCTCCATTGAGACATATTTAGCAATATGTACCTATTTACTTTTATGTGGTGTATATATAAAAATTTTGAGTTATTTAAAATGAATATATAATTATTCATAATGATTAATGATTTAATTCAATTTACTCTTTCAAGAGTAATGTTTAAAAGAAAATATGATTATATTTATCCTCTTGATCAGGTATATTTTTCTTCCATATCTATATTTTTGAAACTTGTTTTCTAAAAAACATTTTTATTTGCACAAATTATTTATAAAGGATATTTTACATAATATTTGACTTTTTATGGGGAATAAAATTAATATTTATAATATTTTCTGGAAAGGGTTAATTTTCAACTTTCTTTACAAAAAAAATCAAAAGTAATGTTTTTTAAACATATATGGAAATAACGGGCCTTCCTAACATCATAAACATTTTGAAATACTTATATTATTATATAATATTTCAATGTTATTATAGGGAAAACTATTTTGATAATTCTTTCTCATCCATTTTATTTTGTTCTCCAAAATACATGAGTTTATTTCAAAACCAGTATTTCTAATTAATTGAAGGGTATATTTTATCTCTTATACATTTTATAGCGATTAAATTTTACTTAAAACATTAATTTATTATGATCATTAAAAATTAAATTTCCAATAAATATTTATATTATTTATATCGTGGATTTTATTATTTCATAAACCATATAATACTTCTATATATAGTTCTTTACTTTAAATGTTATTCGATTCACTGGGAAATATTGATATTCTTTATTCCTTATACAATATGGATATTTATTGATAAAGTATATTATTATGGAATTTAATTGATCACTTGATATATGAGGAATTTATTGGATAAGTAGTGATGGGTGTATATAATTATCTATCCAATTTATGTATCGATAAGTCTTACAAAAAATATTAGTTGGCCAAATTAAATGGGTCATTATCCATTGATTTAAACTATCCTGGTGCAAGATTTTGACAGTAGGTATATAAAGATGTCTAAGATCATGAAATAAAATATTATGAATTTATTTACTATGGAATTTAGTTATTATTATCTATGATGTTATTTCATTGTTATTATCCATAGAAGAATTTGATACTGAAGTTATTAATTAAATGTCATGTTTTTTTAGTTATTTACCATACCATATTTACTATTCATTATTTGCTTATTATAGATTCCATTGTATGTTACCAATACTATAAATTTTTACATAGACATTATTTTTTTCCTTTATCAAGATATGAATAAGGAATATCTGAATAAGATAAAGTATATATAAGAATTTCTCAAACTATGTTTTATATTTTATTTCAAATGAAAAATTGATAGAAGGTATGTGTTGGATATTTAAGACTACTAAACTATTCAATACATTAGGATATTATCACTTTACAATGAAATAAATAAGTCACTTGATCTATTTTTCTGAAGATTTGATTGTTACATATAATGTAAGGACTCGGCATTAAGCATTACATAATCATGAGTTTCATTCAATATTTTAGTTTATTTTACATTGGGGATCTTTTCTCGTTTATAGCTTTAGAAAATTATAAAATAATTCATACATATCAACCCATAATCATACTAAGTTGATACTACTAAAACAATATCTCTTTTTTATTATACATTTGTTTTTAACAAAAGACATGAAATTCATTCATGAGAAGTCTTTACAACATTCATCTTGGATTTTCCTTCTCTATTACCCATCATTAAACCCTGTGAAAAAAAAATTAAAACTTGGGATGAGAAAAAAATCTAAGAATGGTATATAAAAATTAAAAGAGAATATATTATTATATGAACACTTATAAACATGAAAAATCATTTTAAAAAATACTTACCTCTGATAGAATATGTATCATATGGTAGCATTGTGAAAACATGATATTTCTATAGAACATATTAAACATAAATAATATCATAAAGGTAACTTAGAGAATTAATTATATTACATTTTAAACCTTGTAGATACCTTATGATTTATAACCCTCATGGATACCTTACAATGTAAGCCTCATGGAAACCTTATGGTCTAACCATCATAGTTACACTTAGATTAACCATATAGAAGACCTCCAACATAAACATACCAAATGAATTTGAGATAGATATAGTTCCCACCCTTCATTATAAAAAATTCCCAAGAACCATAAAATAATCATAAAACCTGAAAACATATATAAAAACATTCCTTTTAAATTTTGTAAAAATAGACATTTAAAAGATGATTTTTAAAGGGGAGTCCCTTATATATACCATATCATTGGAGAGGTAACTAATTAAATGAATCAAATATGTATACTCACTATAAATAAACATAATAAAGCATAATATATTAAGCATTAATATCACAATTAATCTTATCATGAAAAAAATCAATAAAGTAGAAGCTTAACCTAAAGAAAGGAAATCGGGTTGAGAATGTATTTACCTTGATTTTGTCTTAACTAAATTTTTTTTAAACCTCTTTTATAATGGTTAAAATAGTGTAATTAATATTTTATAAAAAATATTCATTTTTATAACACCTTGTATTATCATTTTATAAATTCATTCCACTAATTTATTAAAAATATTTTGTTATTTCAATCATTTCGGGTGTGTTCTTTACATGGTTTCTATGGTCGGTTCGGAATGGAATTTCTTATCAAATGGAAGAGAAACACCAAAAATAGAATAAAATGGTCTTAATATGTTTCTAAAATATTAAATGATATAATAACTAATTATTTTTTCTTATATTATGAAGAATCATTAGATAAAACATTAATGATATTTGTATATATCATTTTAGTGGTTCTTTAGTAATCATAAACTAGTTTCATTATATAATTTAATATTATATATATACGTTAATTCTAAAACATAAAAGAGGTTATATAATAAAATTTAAAATATTTTTCAACTAGTAAAATGGTTTTATGACTCTCCATGAAGGGAGTGATGGAAATTGAAAACAAATCGTTCACGAGGTCAGTAAATCGAAACATCACAGACTATGTTTTTATTTTTAGAATAAAAGGGGGAGGAGAAGAATTATGTTGATGATTTTTTTCCTAAAGATTACAAAATTATAGTTAATATAAGATACTGGAGTTTTCATGCCACTTTGATAAGGGTAGGTTAAGTAAGTATAATATAAGAAAAATAATTGAGAAGAAAATAAATGAAAAATGAAAGAGGATTTTTATATCTTGACTTCTCTTCCATGAGAACCTCTTTGACGCCTTTGGTTTTAGCCTTTTGGTGTGACCATCAGGTCTTGTACATGGTGAAAATTATTTTGAATAATCTTGGCTAGTAATTTTATATTTCTCAAAGGTAAAGAGGTGTGAGGATAAAAGGGGTGATGGGTAGTATTTATAGTAGAGGAGAGGAGGGTTTTCCATTATTTTTATCATCATTTTATTACTTTGCTCAAGACAAGCGATAGTGTTGTTTATTGTGACCACAAATAGTAATTACTTCATGTTATTTCTAAATATAGGTTAATACCATAGAAAAATACTATCCATGACTCCATAATTCATATATTTAGCTTATTTAGTAAATTATCGTATTTCACTATTGATCAAAAATTAAAGTATTTCATAAAAATCCGAAAACAATTACCATAACTATTTTTCAAAATTTAGAATTTAAAAATAAACTACGTTTTGTGAAATTATTTTCTAAATATGAGTAAATTATTTTTTAATTAAAATCATATTTTATTCATCAAATATACATTTTTAAATAATAATTGAGTTTACACAACTTTGAAATTTTAATTAAGGTATCATAAAATTTTATTATAATAAAAATAAAATAAAATAATAATTCATGAATCTATTTTATGAGAAATATATTTTCTTTTAAATCATTATATTAATTATAAAATTGAAAATAAATATTTATGTTTAAAAAAAATAATTAATCTATCATTTTCAAAACATTTATTTACTCATTCCAATATATAAATATATCATATTTTCACATATAAGATATTTAAATTTTATTTATTCTTTAATAGGTGTGGTCACTATTCTATTGTTTGATTTACAATTCATAATGGTCATATTAATATTCTTAAGATCAAGTTATTATTCTAACAAAAAAAATTCCTTAAGATACCAATTATATTATTATACATTTATAATTTATTTAACTAAAAATGAAACAATTTATTTTATAAATACTTGGGTTTTTACACTCTCCCCACCTTTTGTAAATTACATCATTGCAATTTTTATTCACTTATTAAACAAGTTAGGGTACCTTTCCCTCATAGCATTTTCATATTCCCATGTTTCTTCTTCAACCAAGTGGTTTCTCCACAAAACCTTAACCTGGTAAATTAAATTATTACGCAATACATGATCCCTAAGATAAAGGATCTAAACAGGTTTCTCTTCATATGAAATTTTATCTTACAACTGAACTACTTCTAGTCTAAAAACATGAGATGAATCAGGCACATAACTTATCAACATCAACGCATAAAAAACATTTTTTACCTAAGATAAATGCAGAGTAAAAGCTACTCAGTGGGAAATTGGTACAACTTTATCAAGGATTTAAAAAGGTTGGATGATTCATGGAATTATCTTTTCTTTTTTACCAAAATTCATAACACTTTTCCATTGTGATATTCTAAGAAAGACATGATAACCTACCTCAAAATAAAATTCATTCCTCTTGTTATCTACATAAAATTTCTTCGAGCTTTGAGTTATTCTCCTGTGTTATTGTACCAACTTCACTTTCTCAAACACTTCCCCTAATAATTATTGTCTCATCAACTTCATTTCCCTAACTTCATCCCAAAAATAGAGAGTTTGACACTGCATTCCATATAATTCCTCAGAAGGATCCATCAGTATACTAGAATTAAAATAGTTATTATAAGAAAACTCAACTAAAGAAATATGTTGATCCCAACTTCCCTGATCATCCATTGAGAAAACTCAAAGCATTTCCTCCTATGTATGAATTTTTTTCTCAGTCTGTACATTAGAATGAAGGTGAAAAGTAGTGCAAAAATATAATTTTTTTCCCAATGACTTCTGAAGGCCTTTCCAAAAGTTAAAAGTAAATCTGGGATTACATTCAGATACATTTGAAAGAGGAACTCCATTCAATCTAAAAATATCTTTGAGGTACAGTTTAGTAATATAATCTATAGAAAGAGTGTCTCTTATTGGAATAAAATGAGGATATTTAGTCAGTCGATCAACAATAACCCAAATCTCATTGTTAAAACAAGAAATCTTTGGTAGTCCTACCACGAAGTCCATTGATATATTTTCCTATTTCTACTCTAGTACTGAAAATGGCTAATTTATACCCTTGGGTAATTTTCAATCTTCATTAACCTATTGAAAAGTCAAAAATTTCATGGTAAATTCTATAGTATCTCTTTTCATTCCATCCAACCAAGAATACTATTGAAGGTATCTATATATCATTATGGTACCATGATGAACTAAAAATAGAGAACTATGATCTTTGTAAAACAATTATTTCTTCAACTAAGAATCCTAAGGAACACATATTATCTTTCAAAATCTTAAAACACAATATTTATCAATGTTAAATTCTAGAAACTTACCATTTTTAACCAATTATATCCTTTTCTACAACTCGCGGTCTTCTTTATGTGCTTCCTTAATTCTGTTCGATAGAGATGACTGCACTAACACCTAAAACAAAAATAACAAATTTATTACACCTGCAACATTCAAGTAAAAATTCATAAAATCATTAATCAAGGGGTCTTTTTATAAACATAACATGTTTAATAATTCATTATGTTTTCATGTCAAGGCATCCGACAATTTGTTTTTTTTAAGATGGTAATTGATCATTAAATAATAACCCTTTATCTGTTCAATTAGTGTTCTCTACCTTATTTTTAATTCATTCTAAGTGATTGGATACTTCATAATTTTATATGTAGTATTTATTTCACATTTAGATCTATAAAAATGATCCCTTAAAATTTTAAAAATAAATAACCACAACTGTTAATTCAAAATCAAGCGTGGGATAATTTAATTCATGAGGTTTTAGTTGTCTTTAAACATAAGAAATTACCTAATTATTCTTAATCAGAACACAACCAAGTCCCTTAAATGAATCATCATTGAAGATGAAAAAATCACCATTTCTTGAAGGAATGGCCAAAACTAGAGCATTCACCAATATCTTCTTCTGTTCTTAAAAACAAAAATCACATTCATTTGTCCAAATAAATTTAACCCATTTTCGTGTTAACTTAGTTAGTAAGCTGGATAACCATGCAATTGTTTTTAATAAATCCTCAGTAATAACCTACTAATCCAAGAAAACTATGAATATTTGAAACATTTTTAGGTCTTTTCTTTTCATCAAGCACTTTTTTTGGTGGGATAAACAGTTATTCCTTCCCTATTTACAATGTTCTCGATAAAGGAAATTTGTTGCTACCAAAAATCACATTTGTTAAATTTTTCATATAACTTCTTTCTTTTAGAGATAGAAAGAAAATCCTTAAATGTATTTCATAATCCTAATAACTTTTTAAAAATAAAATAATATCATCAATAAAAAAACAAAAAACATACCCAAATATTCATGGGTTATTATATTTATAAGATCTATGAATACAGCTAGAACATTTTTCAAACCCAAGGTTATAACAAAGAACTCATAATTCCCATATCTAGTATAAAAATGTGTTTTTGGAAAGTCATCCTCTATCACCTACATCTGATATTATTCAACCCTCCAGTCAATCTTAAACAAATACTAATCTTCTTAGAGCTGATCAAAAAAGTCATCAATATGAGGAATATGATACATATTATTAATCATATTGTTATTTAAATATCTATAATAAATGAAAAAGCCTCATGGAACCAACATTATTTTTATTTAAAAAAATAGGATCAACTCATGGTGAAGTGATAGGATGAATGAATCTTTTTTAATAAATTCAATCAACTGATTTTTTTAATTCATGAAGTTCCACTTGAACCATTTGATAGGTGGTTTTGAAATTGGTTTAGCATCAGGAACTAAGTTGATGGTAAATTAAACATCCTGGTCAGGTATAACACTAGGAAACTCATCAGTCTAATCATCTAGGTATTCATTTACCATTAGGGAATTATTAATATTAACAGTTCCCTTATTTTTAATAATATGTTCGAGATAAAATTCATTTCAATCTTTTAGCAGTTTCTCAGAATCCTGATATGTTATGAATTTTATGCATTCATTCTTGTATAAAAACAAAAATATTTTTGAAAAAAAAATTATTTATCTCTACAATCAAACATAAAATGATAAAAATAAATCCAATCCATATCCATAATGATATAAAACTCTACTAATTGTAAAACAATAAGCTTTATAGGTATTGTATTAACATTGACAATAATAGGAATATTCTTATAGTACCTTTTTGCTATAATTTCCCCCTTTTTGTTTTAACCATAAGTTCTGGTAACATTTTTTGAGGTGAAATTTCTAATTTCCAGAAAAATTCTTAGGAATAGAAGAATGAGTAGACCACGTATCAAAAAAACATTAAAAAAATTGTGTAAACAAACAAATTACATGATACCACTTCATTATCTGTCTTGAATTCTAATATTGTAGTCAAAAAGTGTCTCACTTGACCTTTCTTCATATAATTTTATTTCATTCCATCATTTGTATCTTTCTTTTGGAAGGTATTTTTATAATGACCCATATCACCAAATTCAAAACACATTATAGAATTCTTATCAGAATAAATCATAAGAATAATTTCATTATAATATAGGACCATGTTTCCAATATTACCCCACGAAAAACACATCCTGGTTTTGTTAAGTAATTCCCCATAGTTCTTTTTACCACACTTATCACAAACTAGAGACTGAACATTATTACCTTCAGATTTCTTTGACTGATTCTTACCCATTGCTTGCCATCTGGACTTCTTCTTTTTCTTGTTTTCAAAGTAAAAATTATCATCAAAAAACTTCATTTCTACTCTCTCCGAACATCATAAAAGTTTCTTATAACTTTATAATTTATTATAATCCATTTCAATTTTATATATTGGATTTAATGTTGAGTAAAAAACTATTGATTTTTCAATCAGGATCCGGAATATGATTTGAAGTATACCATGCCAATAGGGTGAAGTTTTCTTCATAAATAGCCATTGATTACTCCTCATTTTCCTCTAATTCAAGGAATTTATTTTCTATCCTAAATTGAAAAAACATAGGAAAATATTTTTCAAGTAAAATATTTTAAATTCATCCCATTCCAAGGATTCAATCTTATTATTATCCTTGATATTATTGACCATTTACCACAACTGGTCAAGTTCACCTTAAAAGGATAAATGGAAATACTACCCTTTAATTATATGAACACCCCAATACATTGAATATCTTTTCAATGGATTTAATCCACCCTTAATATACAACTTGGTCAGAATATCCACTGAATGTAAGAGGGTGTTCCCTCATAAAATATTCCACTTTCATCATTCTCTTTTACAGTAGTTCTGGTTGTTCTCTTTCATGGATGAAACTACCATTTATCGTCTGTTTCAACTGATCCATTACTATCAAAAACTATTTGGTTCTAATTCCCACCATTCCAGGATACAGATTTGAATAGATATCAGCCTCTTTGTGTTTTCCTACTTCAACTTCCATGTTTCTTCTATGGAAAACCATTATGAATAAACATATCTTAGATGAAAAAATATAGTAATCTTAAAATTTTATATATTTTAAATATAAACATATGGTAAAAACCATTTATGGAGTTCTATTAACAATATCCTAACCACTAAAATTATTTTAACCATCCTTTGATACCAACTACATGGACTCAGCCTTAAACATTACATAATCTTGATTTTTAGTCAAGAATTTAATTTCTATTGCATTAATGATTTTTTATGTTTAGATATTTAGAAAATTAGGACATAATTAATACAGACCTACCCATAAGCATTAAAATTTTATGCTACTTTAAAAATATCCATTTTTTCATAATACAAATTTTTTTATACAAAATATGAAATCTTTTCATGAAAAGTCTTCACAACATTCATATATGATTATCCTTTTCTCTTACCCATCCTTAAACCCTGTGAAAAAAAAATTAAAACTTGGGATGAGCACAAAAATATTAGTAAGTGATATAAAATGAAGGAGATAAACAATTGGTAAATGAATACTTATTAACATATAAAACCATTTTCACAAATTCATACTTCTCAGCCAATATGTATCATATAGTTACATTGTAAAAACATGAGACGTATATAGAACATAGAAAATGTAAATAATACCATAAAGGTAATATGGTTCACTAAATACATAATATTATAACCCAAATGGTTACCTTATTATTTTTAACCCTCATGGATAACTTATAATGTAACCCTCATGGCTACCTTATGGTGTGATAATTGCAGTTACACTTGGAGTAACCATAAGACCATCCTTTGACATAAACATAACTAATGCATTGGAGGGATATATAGGTCCCACAATTTATCATAAATAATTATCAAGTACCATAACATAATCATAAAACTTGAACACTTTTATAAAAACATTCCTTTTGAATTTTTTAAAGATAGAAATTTAAAAGAGGATTTTTAAAGAGGACCCTCTTACATATACAATATCATTAGAGAGAGAATCAATAAAATATAGGAATATGAATAACCACTATAAATACACATAATAAAATAGAAAATATTAAACATTAATATCATGAATAATCATAGCATGAAAAATATACATGAAGTATAAGGCTAACCCAAAGAATGGAAATTGGGTTAAGAATTCCCTTACCTTTGGTTCTTCTTACTTCAAATGTGCTTAAACCTCCTAATAATGGTTAAAATAGTGATATTAATATTTTAAAGAAACATATTTATTTTTATAAATAATTATATTATCATTTTACAACATCAGTATACCTATTTATTAATAATATTTTGTTACTTCTATTGTTTCGGGTACATTCTTTTCATGGTTTCCATGGCCGGTTCGGAATAGATTTTCGTATTGAATGAAAGTGAAACTTAAGAGGTGGAATGAAATTGTATTAATATGATTCCAAAATATTAAATGATGTAATAAATCATTTTTTTCATATATTATTATGTATAATTAGATAAAACATTAATTATATTTGTTTTTAGTTAATTCTGGTGGTTCTTCGATAATCACAAACTGCTTCTTTATATAATTTTTTTTAATGTGTATATGTTAATTCTAGAACATAAAGAAGGTTATATAATAAAATTTAAAATATTTTTCAACCATTATATTGGTTTTATGACTATAAATTAAGAGATTGATGGAGATTGAAAACACATCTTCCACGATGTCGGTAAATCGTCACATCCTGGACGGTGTTTTTATTTTTGAATAAATGGGTGATAAGAAGAAGTATGATGATGAATTTTTCCATAAACATTAAAATATTTCAGTATATATAAGATAATAGAGTTTTCATGACCTTTTTATAAGGGTATGTGAAGATATTATAATAAAATAAAAATAATTTAAAAGAAAATAAAATAAAAATGGAAATGAATTTTTACCTCTTGAATCCTCTTACATAAGAACCTATTTAAGGCCTTTGGTTTTGGCCTTTTGGTGAGACTTTTAGTTCTAGGACATGGAGAAGATTATTAGTAAGAATTTTAGGCATAAATTGGATATGGCTCAAAGCTTGAGATGTGTGTGGATGATAGGGGTGAGGGTGGTATTTATAATGGAGGAGAGGAGGGGTTTTCAATTATTTTAATCATTATTTTATTATTTATCTCAAGATAGGAAATAGTGTTGGATATTGTGAAAACAATATTAATTAGTGTGTGTTAGTATGACCCAAGGGTGATTACCTCATAAAAACATTATCTGTTACTCAATAATTCATATATTTTTCTTATTTCGTAAATTATCATATTTCACTGTTCACCAAAAATTCAAGTATTTCATTAAAAATCCAAAAAATTAACCCTAAAAATTTTTCAACATGTTGAATTAAAAAATGAACTCATTTTTTTAAATAATTTTCTAAATATGATAAATTAAATTTTTATTTAAAATGATAAATTATTCAAGAAATCCCAATTTTGAAACTATACCTGAGTTTACAACACTTTGAAAAATTAATTACAGTCTCATAAAATTATATTATTATCATAAGACAATAAAATATTAATTCATGAATCTATTATATTAAAATATGTTTTCTTTTAAATCATTATGTTAATTATAAAATTGTATATAAATATTTATGTTTTACAAAAAAACATCATTTAATCTTTCATTTTCAAAACATTTATTTACTCATTCCAAGATATAAATATATCATATTTTCATATATAAGATACATAAATTTATTTATTAATTCATAGGTGTAGTTACTATTCTATTGGAAGATTTACTATTCAAAAGGGTCATATTATTATTCATATGGTCAAGTTACTATTCCATCCAAAAAGATTCCATAAAATACCACTTATTTCACTACACATTTGTAATGGATTTAATTAATAATAGAAAACAATTTATTTAATATGTACCTAGGTTGTAACATCTATAGCCCATGGATCTTATACCAATAGATTCAATATAAACCTCAATATTTTTCAATTATATTAGTTTATTCAATTTATTCACTGCATTCTTCTATATAGACACCAGATAGATATTTATATAATCCCTATAAATGATCGTTGAATGAGATGGTACTTATAAAGTATGTGTTTGGACCTTAGGTGAGATTGGGGTTCCTTAGTCTATATAATTTCTCTATTTCTATCATAGTGAAGCCTTATTTCCCCCTCAATGTTATGAACCATAACAATATTAGAAATGAACATTTTTTCCAAAAATCTTCCTTAAAAGCATATAATATTTTGATGAACACTAGAAATCTTATTTAGTATATTATGGTGAATTTTTTGGAACTCTTATAACTGATAGCTCCAACATTTTGGAAAAACATGAAACTAGAATGAGATCTCAAATCTTCTTTTTTATATTAAAAACAATCATTATTATAACCCTTTAAACTGATTGTGTCCTCTCATATAAAGGTCAAGAACTTATACTTATCTCTTTAAAAGTATTTAAGGATTCTTTTTATAGAAATATAGTTACCTTAACCTAGATTAGATTGATATTTTTTTTAATTATGGAAGCATAAGGAACATATAGTTGATCAAAAAACATGAAATATATGATAGTCCTTATGTTGGACACATATGGAAATCTATCAACCCTTTAAAAATCTTTATATGGATCTTGAATCTTCTTAAAATTCATTCCATGAAACAATTTTAAAGACCTATTTTTAGAGTTCTCCATGCTTAACTTCTTTATCACTTTACCAATACATTTGTTTTGAATAATTATATGAAACTACTTAAACATATATCATTATATTGAATATTTAGGATATTTAAATTATATCTTTTATTGACAATTAATTTCCCAACAACATCTTTATAGAGTGTAAATTTGAGAAATTATTTTTGATAAGAAGTGTTTCATCCATATTTAGTATTAGAAATACTACCACACTCTTAGTAAATAACCTATATATACATCAATCATCCATGTTGTTTTTGATACCAATCTCTTAAATTACAGCCTCCAACTAGATGTTAAAACAATGAAAATATTTCTTCAATCCATAAATTGATTATTAAAAATTGAAAAATATATTAGAATAATTTTTTACTCCATAAACATTAGGTTATATCATATACACATCTACAACTAAATTTCAATTATGGAAATTAGTCTTGATATCCATTTGATATATCTCAAAATCAAAATGATCTATTATTCCAAGTAATATCCCAATGTACTTTATCATTACAACTGGGGAAAAGGTTTCTTCGTAGTTAATACCATGAAAATTTTATAACCCTTTTCTTCCACAAATTATTTACAAGTATACACTATACTATCTATGCCTATTTACTTATAAAATCCCAATTTAACCCTATAAGTCTCACATATTTTGTTGTATCCAATAATTTTCAAACATGGTTAGTTCTATAGATATTAACCATTTCCCAACAACTTAATTCTCAATGTTATATTGTTCGATAGTAGGTTTTCTACCTATTAACATTACTTCATCTACATTTTCTACAATAAATCCATATCTCTTGATCCCCTAATAGATCCTCCTAGTTTATAGATATTCTTTTGTAACTTGAGTTAGTTATTTTTCCACAAATCCGTATGTGTGTGGATTTAATTACATATCAAGAAAAATTCCTATTTTTTTATATTGGACTTCTCTAACATTGAATTTATATCCACTAAATCCTAAATAGATATATTCCATAACATAAAATAACGTAATTTTTGATATAGACTCTATGTACTTAGTATTACTATAGAAATAATAACCCATAGTTTCCTTATGATAATCAATAAATAATCACTTGTCCAAATTAGGGTTAATCATATCAAAATCCAATCACCAAATTAATTATTTATAACCCAAAAAATATATAATTATAAAATTGGGAAATTTCTTATACCATACCTCATGTAATTTCTTTATTAATACATTAGATGAAATGTGGTTAAGTAGAAATGTGTAATTTTTCATTTAATATCCCCATAATTATATAAGAAGGACATAATGACTTTTCATTGTTCAAACAAAGTCCAACAGGGTATGATTCTTCCTATTAGACACACCAATCCACTATAGTGTTCTAGGATGACTGAGTTATGGAACAATTTAGCGATCTCTCATATGATATGTGAATTCTTGGATCAATTATTCACAACAAAAATCTGATCATAAAATCTTAATAATATTTTACATTTGATAATATAATTATTTCTAAAACTATATGACCATTTCAAATGTTTCATAATTTTGTCTCATATGAAACAAATAATTGTATTAACTAAAGGCATCATTAAATATTGTGATGTACCTAAATCATTCAAAATTACTTGATGGATCACAAACGTCACTATATATAAGATCAAATATTCAATTTCCCTCTTTTTATTTCCAAAAAAAATAATCTTTGGTCACATTCCCAAATAATCAAGATTCTCATGAATCAAATTATTCGTAATCAAATGATTTTAATAATCCATTTGTATGGATTACTTGGACGTGTTTCTAATTTATATATACAAATGAAAATTCTTACGGTAAATGGGGTTATAATCAACTTTGGCCTTATTATTCTGAATTTTATATACATGATTATCCATATCTAGAACGTAAATACCATATACCTTATTATCGATTCCATCAAACATTTAATTAATATAAACTGAAAAACTAATTTTTTTTAATAGTGAATTAAAATCCCATCTTGTTTAAATAAGATGTTGAAATAAAATTTCTATTTATGGTTATAACATAATAACAATTATATAATTATATAACTAATTCCATGGCTATACTTAGATTAATATATCTCATTTCTAATGTATAAATACTTTCTTCATTACCAACACATAGAACTACTTCACCATTTTTCAATTCCCTCTTATCTCTAAGTTTGTGGTTATTAACACAAATGTGTGTTGGACTCCCAATATTTAATACCCAAGAGTAAAATTTTGGGAAAACAATTTCTATATAATTTATATTTAAATGCTCTGAATGATTATATTCGAGATCCCTTCTCAAACTCATATGTTGATCTTGAATTTTTTATACATCATACCCATAACAGATCTAAAAATAGTATAAATGATGAATGATATAATATAAAACATTGATATCAATGTTCTACAATGTGATTCAAAAAAAATTTAAATATTATTCAATTATGTGTTTTTTATATCTTATGATTTTTAGGCTAATTTATATTTAATTTTTGAGGTTTTAGATTATCAATTTTTGGTGTATGGTTTTTTCATGGAAATTATAAATCATGTGGAAACCATGAAAAAACATCATATATATATCAATGGAAATTCCAAAAGTTTGTGCATGTTTTTCATAAACATTTATCCTAATCATGTAGTGTGCCCATATGTGTCTTGTAAAGAGTACATAGTTTCTAAAAACATGTGGTCAAACCCTAAAGTCTTCCCATATTCATTTAAAAAGTGAAAAGACCCATTTCCTTTAAATTTTAAGTCCCTTTTCTCCTCTCCTCCCCTAAAAATCACACGGATATCCCCTTGGTTCCATTATAAGGGAATCTTCCTTCTCCACCATCAATTTCTAGCTTCAATATTAGGATTTCAAGATGTTTTCAATGTATTTCTCCCACCTTTAATGATTTTTCTTATTATCTCTTACTTTCATCCATGTTCCTATGTTTTTTCATCATCACTGAATCCAAATTATTTGTGAAATTGGATTTATGGATTAGGTTTGGTTTTGAACGTTTTTTTTAATTTTTTAAGGGTTGTAGAGGGTGGTTATTAATTTTATAGATGTTTTTTTAATAAGACTCACAAGGAAACGTTTTCAATTCGATTTGAGGTAGGTACTTTTATGTCATTCCATTATTAGGAAAACAATAAAGTGATTGAGGTTTAAAAAATACTTTTTAATGAATTTTTATCCATGTATAAAAATTTTATATATTCATAAATTTTTTTAAGAGTATCAAGATTTGAATAAAAGCCTATTTATTTATCAAATTCAAATGTCATTTAAAATTAAATGTTTTTATATTACAAGTGTTTGTGTAAATTCTTATGAGTATTTTTGAAGTGTTTTCCATGAAACTTATATAGATTATGTCCAATTTTGGTTTTTAGATAATGATAACCATTTTTTAAAGTATTATTTCAAAAATGAGAAATTGGTTTTTTTTAATAGATTATAAATTCTTTTTTGAAAACATAATTTATGAAAAAATGTAAGGACTTGAAATTCTGAGTCAGTCTTCATGAAAAAGAATATTTAGAACTTTATTAAAATAGAATCTCAATGTTCTCATAGACCTATTGATTTCCCCTTATGTTATCCCTTGTATAGGCCTTTTAACTAATGGAATGTTTATTATTAGGTGATGATTATACTATGTGAAAGGTTTTGTTTTGTGAGAGTGTATTGGAGTGAAGTGATACTTATTATCATTTCTTATGCTATGTTTTCTTTATATATTTTTATTATTTGATCACATCAACTTTATATTGGTCATCAAACCCCATGTAACTAAGTTTGATACCATAATTAATGTTTCAATAGTTCATAGAACACATGTGCATGTGTCCATCTAGTTAGGTTATGTACTTGGGCTATAGGGATGCCCACAATGGTGCCAATATGGGATAGTCAGGTGGATAATGTTTTTTTAAGATGAACATAGGCTCACAATTTGTCTAATGATATATTATTGTTTGGTTTTTATTACTTTAGGGACTATGGATCCATTGATTCTTGTTCAATGATTGGTGATTCGTGTATGGGATTTTCTTCTTTGGTATGTATCCCCTTGAACTACTTCTAATTATATTTCCACCTTACTTATAATTATTCAATTTTCTAATCATAATTTGATATACTAGTACCTAATTATATTGTGCTTTTATTTCATATGGTGGGTTAGTATTCAAAATGGATTGAAATGTGAATTTCGACAATTTATTTCAAGATTAATGGAGGAGTATTTTATTTGAAAGAAAAAGGTTTGAAATGATAAAAATAGTTCCTAATTGTTTTGTTTCAAATCTAACGCCCACATTTCCGGTTTCAAAGAGTTTTTAATACTAATTAGTGATTTAAATTTCTTTTTTTTAATGGAAATATCCATTCTTTAAAGTGAGGTCATGTGGGTTGGATTCTTTTTTTCTTTATGAAAATGAAAAACCATATTTTCTATTACATTTAAAACTATTACTTGTGAATTATTTCATTTAGGAAATATAATATACTCTATAATGATATCCTAATAGGATTATTATCTCACACTCTGTAAACAAACTCATGTTTTTATGCATCCTTTAGTTTTTATACTAGTTAAAATTTTTTTTATAGTTATTAATAGTTATTTTGGACCAAAGATGGGTCAGTTGCGATGTAGAGAGAAACTGTGGATTATATGGTGGTGTTTGGGTGGTTTACTTTTTGTGATTATTTTATATTTGTATAGGTTGATGTATCATCCAATATATAATCTATGTTATTTTTATTATTATTTTTCTTGTTTCATCATTTTATGTATTGATTATAATTTTTTTTATTAATATAAATGGGTTGAATTATATTCATTGGTTATTTCTAGTTTTTTTCTTGTTTATATTTGATTCTTCTTATATTGTTTTGTATGGGTGTCTCAGAAATGTACCCTCCATACTAAATGTTTGGTAAAATTATCCAATAACAATTTACACTAATTTAAGGGTGAAATAATTCCTAATACATTTTCTTTAGGATTGGATGGTTTATTAGCCAAGAAAGAATATCTTTTATTTTTATTTTTTTCTGGTAGTTGAATATTTTCATGTATTAATTTATAAATGTTATTATATGTTGATATAAATTTTTTGAATCATATTCATTAGTTTTTAATCTTTTTTAACTGGTTCTTCTCATCTGGGTTTTCAAGGATATCCCATAAATAGTTTCTTTATATTGGATTTTTGGTAAAATTATCAATTTTATATTTTATCTAATTTTATGATAAATTATTCCAAATGCATTTTCCTTGATTCCAAAGCACTATTTTCTAAACCATGGGAGTCTATAAAGTCCTTTAGGCCTTGTCTAGGACTGGATTGGGTTCCTGATTTATGGGTAACCCATGTAGGTTCATGAAAAATTGTATCATGTCCTAGGTTTTAGAAGTACTAGGTTCTCAAAAATCCTTCTTGTTATTTTTTTGTCTTAGTATTATGGTTATTTGTATATGGGGGCTTGTATGGAGTGAATAGGGGAGTTCATGATTATCCCTTCCTCATGAAAACCCTTAATTTATCATGGGTTATTAAGGTTATTTCTTTGATTTTCATATCATACTTGACCTATTGTAATGTATTTTGATGTAGAATAATGTTATTTGGATCCCTAATGAGTTATATAGATGGTCTTTTGGATATCTTTCATTTAGGGATAAAGTGGGGAAATAAATATAGCTACACTATTAGCTCACAAGGTCTGGTATGTTGTGTGGAGCCTATTTATAATGTTTTTGAGTAGATTATAGTTCCTTTTACATGTTTATCACAAGGACTATCAAACAATGTATCCAAACCATGCACATCTCTAAATCTATCTGATTATTTTATTTTTACCTTTTTTGGGCCTATATTTATCCAAGGGTGGTTAACACTCCTTGGATATGCATTTAATATTGTGTTGGTGTTTTTTAGATGTTTTTAAAAAAATCATGATGTGTGATATTTTTATTTTCTTATGCTTGATGTTTTAAATATATAATATTTATAAAAAGTGGGTTTTATAAAGTGAGTGATTATAAAAAAATAATGTTTTTTTAAATAATCTATTTATTTCTAGTTAAATATTTTTTTTAAAGTGGTTGATTTCATTATGGAATTTAGAAAAATAATTAAAAATCATTGTGGGCTTTTTAGTATCTACTTTAAAAAGGTACCCTATTGAGTTTGATGGTGATTTTTAAAAGGTTTATAATGTTGTAAAATAATATCATTAGATTTAAAATGAAATTGGGAGTTTTAATAAAGTTGAATAGTTTTAAAGGAGGAAGCTTGATCTTTTAATTGTTTTCCTTAGTAAGAAGGATATTTAAAAAAATTATTATATGTTTCGGATTTTAAAGAAAATAATATTTATCTTTTGTGATTAAGGTGTTTTAATCTAATGGGATTTATGTTTTTAGATTTTCCCCTTTTTTATTATGGTTTCATTGATTTAAATTATAATTAATGAAATTTATGGCTTCATGTATTGTGTTAATTAGAATTTTCCTCCCAAAAAATTCAATAAAGAAAGTTGAGGACTTCTTTCTCTGGAGGATCCTCTTTGTGAATCCTTGTGTCTCTTTGCAAAAATCCTTATAGTTTCATATTCTACACATATTTCATAATTAAGTGGTGTAATCAAAACATTCTTTTCTAAGGTACACTTCCCCATACTTATTGGATCAGTATCTTCATTATTTTCGAGGAGATCGTGGTTTGGTTGAATTTTTCGAATAGTTAGAATGGATTATATGAATTCTGAATTATATAAATACTCTTAGTCCTTCAATAATTAGAGTTTTTTTAGGTTTTTTAGTTATACCAAGACAATTTTGGTGGGATGTTATGGTTACTTCTTAGTTTTTAATGGTCATGTATTGGGAATCATCAAAGAAATTTTTTTTCCTGTGAATCTACCCGAAGAACCTGAATGTAGAAAAATCTCATGGGTTAGTGAGCCTTCATCAGGGAGAAAAATTAGTTAATGAGAATTTTTATCATTTATTATATATGATATTATTTTTTCATTATCTATTCATTGATTATTTTAGGGAAGATTTTTTCTTTTATGGGAGTATTCTTCCAAAACTAGGATCAACTATGTTTGGTTCTAGCCTATCATCTTTTGAAGAAGTGGTCAAGAGGGCCATGAGAATAGAATCTGAACATTATAGAGAACTAATAATGTTAAACACCTTAGTTATAACTAATATTAACAAATCTAACCCATAATGTGTGTATTTTACGTTGGACAAGCCTGAATTTAGAGGTAAAATTGGGACAGGTTTGGTCTTCTCTATAACTCTCTATCCTTAGAGAGAAGAAAAAATCCCATATGCTTTTAGTGTTGGGATTGAGGGAAATCATAACCCATTTATCAGAAGCCATGGAGGACCTATATGTTTTGGAAAAATTTAGGTAATCTTCATACATTTTTTAAGTTGGGTTTTATAAATATGTCTTAAGTTTATTCTAGATTAGAGTTTTTTCTATTTTTTTCTTATCTATTTTAATTATTTCCTTTATGAAGATTTGGTTATAAATAAATATTTCAGTTAAATTTATTAAGATTTTTCTTGCTATATGTTTCCTTTGGGTATATCTTAATCATTACATTTGGGGTATTTTTCATTTTTTGGTAGTTATTATGAGTAGTTTGTGGGATATTGTTTCTTAAAGTTAGTTTGTGTGATATTGCTTTTGAGTTGCATGGATCATCAATGGGTTGCAAATGGGAGACCGTCAGGTCTGTTCTTAGGTGAAAAGAACTACTGTTTCTTTTATACTGTGCACATGTGGTTGATGGTTTAGTTTTATGGGGTTCATCGTAAAATGGTGTTTTATGGTTAAGGTATTACTCTATCCTTATGGTGTATCATGGTACAATATGATAGATGGTTTTGTTTTTTTATGGGTATGGTTGTGGATTGTGATTTGTTATTTTTAATTGGAAATGATTTGGTTAGTGGTTTCCATGATATTTTTAATGATATCACACCCTTTAATGTATGTTTTGTTTTATTCTCATGGGGTTGATCAAATCCTTTTAGTATGGTCGCTTATGGTTAGTGGAAGGTTTCCTCTTCTTAGGTTTCCAGTAGAGGATTTGTCTTTCAATGGAATTAACCTTTTTATAAGAGTGCTATACATTCACTACACAATCTTATGGGAATTATAAATGGGGGGATACATGTCTTTGGTCTCTTTTTACTTAAAACATCTAATTTTTTTGTTGTGTTTTAGTTTATTATTAGATATTTTTTTGGTATTTTTGGACTCAAGTTTCATTACTCGACATTTTGTGGGTTTTTGAGTGATCATTTTAGATCAAATCCTCCATAGTTTCCCTAACCCACCTACCTCAAGTTTTGAGGGGTGTAAGTTCTAGTTTTCCTTTTCCTTATACCATAAAATTGGGCTTTCTAAGGTCATAAGGTTTTATGGTTTGGATAATTTAAACAAACCAGTGACACTAATGATTAAATATTATTTAATTATTTGATTATTTTAAATTTTTTGAGTTTAAAGCTAATTTCTCTTTGATTTTTAAGGTTTTGGAGTTGCAGTGCTAGAATAATGTTTAGTAAAAATTTTGAGGTAGATGTATAAAATCATTTATTATTTATTTTTAGTTTTTTTCATGGTTTACATATTGTTTTTTAACTATGTTAAGTCCGATGATGAGAACATTATTTAAAAAACTATATAGCCAAACCATGTGATCTTCCTAGATTCACTTAAAAGGTAAAAATACTTATTTCTCATTCTATCTTAAGTACTTCTCCTCTCCACACATCCCACGTTCATGAAAACCCCCTTATAACCCTAGTGGGTTCTTCTTATTTCCCCTCCTTCAATTCTTGTCTCCTTTTACCATATTTCAAGTGGTTTTCAATGTATTTATCCCTTTTTCTTCTTCCCCCTTCCATTAATCCATTTTTCGTTGGTTTCTCCTTCCTTCATGAGCCCAAATTCACTATGAAAATGGAGTTAGGGAATAGTTATGGTTATAAACTAAGTTTTTTGTAGTTTAGGGTCTTTATAGGGTGGTTCTTACTAGTGAAGATGTTTTATAAGGAACGAGGTATATTTCATCTCATTTTTCATTTGATTTGAGGTAGGTGTTTCTATGTTATTCTTTTATTTTATAACTAATTAATTGATTGAGGTTTATAAATTAATTTTTTTAGGAAATTTTATCTATGTATAATGTTTTTATGGATTCACAATTTTTTTCAAAATTTTCATGACTGGAATAAAAAGAGGTTTTATTTATTAAATTTAATATTTATTAGAAATTAAATTTTTTCTGAAGTCCAAGTGTTTATAGAAATTACTATGAGTATTTATAATTTTTTTTTTGAATTAAATATAAGGTCTTAGACAATATTTGTATTTTTAAATAATGGGAAACTTGTTTTAAATATTGATTTCAAAAATTAAAAAGGGGGTTATTTCAAATGATTTTTAATGTTTATTTGAAAATAGGATTTATGAAAAATGAAAAGGACATGGAATTATGTGTTGGTTTTCTTGAAAATTACCATTTATATGTTTGTAAAAAGGTTTACTAAATTTTCTTTAATTTCGATTCTGGATTCTTTAAAATTTGGATTCTAAATTCTCTAAAATTCAGATTCCAAATTCTCTAAAATTCACACTCTGAATTTTCTGAAATTCAGATTAAAAAATCTCCTAAAATCAGACTCCTAATAATGTAAAATTCATATTCTTAATTCTCTAAAATTCATACTCTGAATTCCTCATAATTCATACTCCAATTTCCTCAGAATTCATACTCCCAATTCCTTAGAATTATGACTCTGAATTCCCTATAATTCAGAATCCCAATTCCTCTGAATTCGAACTCCGAATTCCTTATAATTCGAACTCTGAATTCCACAGAATTCATACTCTGAAATCTATAGAATTAGGATTCCTAACTATTTGAAAAAAATTATCTGAATATCTATGTTTTATAAAAACCATCTTTTTATATGATTAGACTCCGACCTTTTTTTCTTAGACTTCGGATATCTAGATTTGGTTAAGCTAATCTATTTTCTTTACACTTTTTATTATTATGAAATGATTTCATGCTATTTATTTCTAACTAACCACTGGTTTAGTGACACGTGTATAGGTCCCTCTAAGATTCATGGAAAAAATATGATTGTTGGAGGAGGGAGTCTACCGTTGGAGTTATGCCTATAAATAAGATCTCATTTGAATAAGATCATTATAGTTCCATCAATCTAGAGATTACATGATGTGAAGTGATTTCTATAGAGAGAGACTCTCATAATTTGTGTGTTCTAAACACCTTGTTCAGCTGGCTTCATGCGACTCTAATTATTAATGAGTACAATTGAGGGCTTCCAGGGATAGGAAAGCAGAGGTTCCAACTACCTTAAAGTTCGAGGACTTCTGAGGATAGGAAGATAGAGGTTCCAACTACCCTAAAGATAGAGGGCTTGCAGGGATATCAATACAGATTCTGATATTCCTATCAAGGACTTACCCAGGTGTGGGTAAGATAAACTTTCTTGAAATTATAAATCAAGAGACCTTTATCCAAGGTTATTGGATGCCCTACTCATTGGGTTAAAATATTTTCTACATGTTAATTGTTTTTGTTTAATGTTTCATTTCCACTGTATTTTGATAAAGGAAGAAAGTATTACTTTCTTGTACTTTCTTATACTTTTTTACTCTGATAAGTAATATTCTTTATGTTATAAGGTAGAATATTTTCCCAATTAAACTACTCTTATGTTTTATTTCTGAAACTATATTTCCAAAACCTAAACATTTTTGTCTTATAGAACTATTTTAGGGTTTGTGAATTTACTTTGTTTAAATTTGTTAAAAATAGTTTTCCTTATGGTTCAAAATGAATGTTTTCAAACTTACAATTCACCCCCTCTTGTAATTGAGAATCTACACATTGTATTTTAATCCTACAATTGATATCAAAGGAGGTATATGAAATATTAATATTCACATATAAGTTTTCTTGATCAAGCATTCATTATTCTAAATTTTATTTTTTATCTTTTCTTGATTAACTTATGCTTAATGATTTTTATCTTTGTTTATAAGTATTTATAACTTAGAAGTTTTTTGGAAAGATATTTTGTTATAGAATGACAGGAATGAATGTTCATTCCATCAACAATTTAAAAACTACCAGACCACCAATTGTTTATGGAAATGATTATAATTACTCGAGAGATAGAAAGAAGACTTTTTTCATTAACACTAGAGTATAAAATTTTGTAACGATCACTGGTGATTACAAAATTCTAGACCAGGAAGTTAAAACCATCAACAACCAAGAAAAATCATAATATCAACTAAACTACATGGTATGCAATACATCATATTATATGACCATGAATATATATAGTCAAATATCTTCTTGTGAAGTTTCTGACAACGTTTGGAAGAAACTTCAAGTTACACATTTTTGGGACTTTTAAAGTGATAGAAACTAGAAGATCTATGGTGAGAGCTGAATATCATGGATTCATTTTTCCCTATGGAGAACCAGTATGCAAAGTGAAACCAAAAATTATATCCATTGTAAATATTCCTCAATCTATGGGAGAAAAAGTTATGGATAATGAAGCACTTTTAGAAAAAATAATTGATATCATGCCAAATGAGTAAGAATCAAAAAGGACAGTTATTGATGAAATCAATAAAGTTTCCAACAATAATCTTGAGGACCTTTTTGGAACACTTCTTCAAAATGAGACAAGAATAAAAATATATATTGATATGAATAAGAAGAAAAATGGAAATAGAAGTTTAGCCTTTACTAATACTAAATCCGAGACTCTGAAAACGGTTGCAAGATATAAGTCTAAGAAAGTCATTATTCTATCTAAGCCTAGTGAAAGTGAACATTTTGAGAATGAATTGTCTATTCTTGGTCGAATGATGAACAAGATAGTGGGAAATAAATAATTTCAGTATATATATAAGAATAAATAATAAAAATATAGTAAATACTCGGAATTCAGTTGCAATGAGTGCAAAATAGCTAGACACATCAGGCTAGATTTTCCTATGATTAAGAGAAAAGATAGAAAAGAAATGAATTCTGAGATAAATAGTAAGAATTATTACAAGACTAAGTCCAAGAAAGTCTTGAAGGATACTGATGTATGGAGTGCCAGTGGTGGGGGATCAACTGATGAATCTTTAGAGTATGAATATTCTAGTTATAAGAATATTGGTCTACTAGCTAAAACAACAATTGAATATCATTTTCTAAAGGCTAAGGTAAACAATGTTGAATCCTAAACCAATATGTATTTAAATGAAAATTTTTCTAATAAAGAATATTATGAATATTCAGATGAAGAATCTTTCTCATCAGAAAATAATGCCTTACGTTCATTTGAAGAAGTTTCTAGATTTTATAAACTTCTTGAAAATGAGAATTCTAAACTCAAGAAAAACTTGAGAAAGAAAAATTATAGAATTTTTATTTTAACCAAATAAGTATTAGATCTATCTAAATATAATTATTAGAAAACTTTTGACTTGGATAGTGTTTCTAAAAACCATGAATAAGTTAATTCTGAGAAGGATAAAATTTCTATGTATCTTGAAAGTTTAATTTCTAAGAAAAATATTTTAAAGGATAACTCTAGTTCTAAAAATAATAACTTTGAGGATAAGAACCTGGTTTTTAAAATAAAGTCAGATATATTTTCCATAAGGATATACCTGTAGAACTTGGTCATTGGTAAGGAAAAATTTGAGAAGATGTATTCCCAAATCTGTCCTTTAAAGAATCATTCTAGATTTAGTTATACTCATTCGAAGCCTGTTTGTAGTAATAACTATTTTTGCCCCAAAGTGGTCCATTTTTTACTATATGTTAGTGTGGCGCACATTTGAAGAAAAACTATTCTTTAATCAAAACTTAGTCTTTATGTTTTCATAAAACTTATTTTTCTATGAAAATTTGGATTCTTAAAATTTTACTTTCTAAAATTTCTCAATCCAAGAAAGTTTGGATTCTGAAAATCTAACTCTTTTATTTTCAAGAAAATCAAAAAAGTTCCAATAGAAATATATGGTACATGGATAGTGGATGTTCCCTGTATATGAATTGTAACAAAAATGTCTTTTAAAATATTATAAAGACAAAATAAGGAAATGTATCTTTCGAAGATAATGCTCAGGGAGAAATTTTTAGTATAGGTAGCACTATTCTTCTTAGAAAAACATTAATTTCAAATGTTTTATTTATTATGGGTCTTAAGAACAACCTCATTAGGAAAATACAATTATGTGATTAAGGTTACCTTGTGAATTTTAGGAATGATAAATGATTAGTGCATAATTCCAAGGGAAAGTTTATTCTTTCTTTCCATAGGCAAGAGAATGTATACTCACTAAACATAGAAGACCTTAGGAACCAAGATCTACCTTACTTTAGTGAAATGGAAGATCAAACTTGGTTATGGCATAGGAGTTTTGGACACTCTAATCTAAGGAACCTCTAAAAAATCTCAAAGAAAAGAATTGTTAAGGATCTATCGGAGCTTATATTTGATTCTTCAAAATTTCTTGATCCTTATCAATATAGAAGGCAATAGTAATCATGTTTTAAATCAATCAGTGAAGTCTCAACTTCTGATGCATTACAATTAGAACATATGGATCTTTTTAGTCTAATAAAAACTGGAAGAATTGGAGGAAAATATTATGTATTTGTCTTAGTTGATGATTAAACTTGATTAACATGGGTCTATTTTCTCGAAAATAAATCTGAATTTGCTTCTTACTTTAAATCTTTTGGAGCCCAAGTTAAAAATTAGAAAAACCTTCCAATGATAACTATTCATAATTATCCAAGAGAAGAATTTCAATTTTCATATTTTGAAACTTTTTATATTAATAAAGGAATTACTAATAACTTCTCAGCTCTAAGAACTCCTCAAAAAAATAGTGTTGTCGAAATAAAAAAATCGAATTCTTCAAAAGATAACTAGAACCATGTTGAGTGAATATTCTATTTCTAAACACTTTTGGGAAAAAGTTTTTAGTACTGATTCTTATACTATAAATTTAGTTTTATTCAAACCTTTTCTTAAGAAAACACCTTATGAATTGTGGACTGGTAGAAAATCTAGACTTTCTTATATAAAATTATTTGGTTTCAAAGTATGCATCCTAAATACTAATGATAACTTACATAAATTTTCACCCAAATATGATGAAGGAATTTTCCTTTCTACTCCACTGGCTTAGATAGTTTTTAATAAAAGTACTTGTACTGTTGAATAAATAGTGCATGTTAAATTCAATGAAACTTATCCATTTGTTTTTAAACAACCCCCACCTACATCTTTGGATGTTTTTTCAAAAACTGATTATCAACCTTTGATAAAAGATTCTTATAATAAGGAAAATTCTCAAGAAAATATTTTGGAAGCATTTACCCTAGAATATTTCCTACCATATGTTTATGTACAGGTTTTACAAAACACAACTTTGTTATTTCTTAAGAATCATCCCAGGGATAGTTTGATAGGTGATGTAAATCAACCTGTAAGGACTAGAGGTTCCTTATGAAATTATGTAGAACATCTAGAATTTCATTCCCAATTAGAACCAAAAATCACTAATGAAGCTTTTGGTGATGATGATTGGATTAAACCAGTGAAAGGTAAGCTAAATGAATTTGAAAAGAATAGAGTATATACCTTAGTTTAAAGACCTAAGAAAATTTCAATAATTGGAGTTAAATGGCTCTTTAGAAATAAGAGTGATGAAAATGGAATAATAATAAGAAATAAAGCAAGATTAGTTTTTAAAGTCTATGATCAACAAGAAGTAATACATTGTTAAGAAACCTATGCTCCTATATCTATACTTGAATCTATACACATTTCACTTTCCCTTGTAGCATTATTTAATTTCAAACTTTTTCAAATGGGTGTGAAGTGTTCTTTCCTTAATTGATGTGTTCAAGAGGAATTTTATGTTGAACAAACTCCTGGTTTGGAAGACACAAAACATCCTGAACATGTTTTTGGACTTACCAAAGCTTTATATAGACTTAAACAAGCACCAAGAGCTTGGTATAATAGACATAAAGGATTTTTGGTACAAAACAATTATGTTAAGAGAACTCCTAATCTAACTCTTTTTATAAATAAATATTTGAAAACTGTTTTGATTATTCAAATTTATGTTGTTGAAATTATATTTGGTTCATCTTAGTAATATTTAACTAATTCATTAGCGAATCTAATGAAATCTGAGTTTGAAATGAGTATGATGGTTATGTTAACATATTTCCTAGGTTTTTAAATTTAAAAAAAAACTAGAATAAACTTATATATCACAACATAAGTATATTAAATATCTTATTAAAAATTATGGATATGACAATACTAAAAGTATAATCACTCCAATCGGTACCTCAAATTCTGTTGATCTTGATGAAGTTGGGAAACCAGTTGTTCAAACATCATTTAGAGGTATGATAGTAAGTTTACTATACTTGACAGATAGTCATCCATACATAATGTTTTCAGTATACTTATGTAAAATATATTATTCTAATCCAATGGAATCTCATTTAAAAGTAGTGAAAATAATTTTTTTTCTATTGAAAAGAAGCCATGGATTTAGGACTATTCTATACTTCTGAAAATGATTTTACTTTAAAAATATTTTCAAATTCTGATTTTGGTGGATGTAGAATTGATAGATAAAGCACATTTGGAACATGTCATTTCTTAAGATATTCATTAGTTTCGTGGTCATTAAATAAGCAATACTCAGTGTCACTCTCCACTACTGAAGTAGAATATGTAGCAGCTAGAAGTTGTTGTGCTCAAGTGTTGTGGATGCAACACACACTCATAGACTATGGAATATGTTTTACCAAAATATAGATATTTTGTGATAATAATAGTATTGTTTCCCTAAGAAAAAACTTTTCATATCACTCTCATGGAAAACACATATATATTAGGCATCACTTTATTAGGGATCACACACTTAAGGAGATATTATCCTTCAATTTATCGGAACGCAAGATCAACTTGCTGATATTTTCACAAAATCTTTACCCTCTGATAGATTGGAATACACTAAACAATAGTTAGGAATGATAATTGTAAGGTAGTCTTCCATATTAACTTTTTGTTAAAAGTTATCTCCTTACATTAAAAAACTTCTTTTCATAGGGGGGGTACATTTTCTTGCTTAACCAAATTTTTTTATTAATCAAATTTTTCTTAATCAAATTTTTCTTAATGAAATTTTTTTTCTTAATCAAAATTTTCTTAACCAAAATTTTTTTCTTAATAATATTTTTCTTAACCAATTTTTTTTCTTAATCAAATTTTTATTAGCCAATTTTTTTTAATCAATTTTTTATTAATCAAATTTTTTTTAACAAAATTTTTCTTCTTAATCAAATTTTTATTAACCAAATTTTTTTCTTAATCATATTTTTCTTTACCAAACTTTTTTCATAATAAATTTTTATTAATTTGTAAAAAATAATTCCAAAATCAAAATTTTGGAATCCAAAAATTTTCCTTAATAAAAATTTCTAGAATCTAATATTTCTCAAGAAAAATATTTTTCTTTACTAACAGTTTCCTAGAAATTTAGAGTGTGTGTTTCCTTACATAGATTTTTGTAATTTTTTTTATTGTGGGTATTTTTATCTTATTTTAAGAAAATGTTTTGGATTCATTTTCTTGAAAACTGAATTTTTACTTTAAAAACCGCAAAACATTAGAACCTACTAAATCTTTCTTTGCCTTTCATCTCAACCACCATATTAGATCATGTTTGTTTCAACCATTGGATCAACTTGATAATATAAACCATTTCTTCAACAACTATATAAATGCCCCATATTTCTCATCCCACATCAGTTTTCAAGGTTTTCAGCCCTTACTCTTTGCCTCTCTTCAAAAGGGTCTTTCCACATTTCTGAGTTTTCTTAGATTAAAAATATCTTTGGAAGCCTCTCTTTAGAAGAAAATGTCTTTAGTTAAGGAAATCCCATAATGAAAAAATTACAGAGAAAGGTTAATAGATATAAGGTTCTTTGTGAACTATAAGTCTCTTATTAAACAAAATATTAAGATAAATGGATGGGAAAGCTTATGTGTATCATAACCGAAAGGATAGGATACGGTTTATCCCAAATTTCTTCTTTAGTATTATGAGACTGTATGCTTTTATAATGAAGGGGGGAGAGATAATTTTTCATTAAAAATTTATGGGAAAACCTATTCCCTTTCCTTCAATAAGTATGCAAGTATTATTAGAGTCTCATGTGAAGGGGAAGCCATTTTCTACACCCACAAGCTACCAGATCAATCAGGAAGCTTTGATAAGGATAAGGTAGTAGAGTGATTTAGACTCAAAGAAGTGAAAACACCAAAGATAAAACAACTCTCAAAAAATTTCAGGATGCTAGAGTTATGGGTACAGGGTTTTCTAAATCCAACAAAAAGAGATAAGGATTCCTTAAAGAAAAGTGAAATCTACATTTTGGATTTTCTGGTGAACTTGAGGAAGATAAATCTGGTGTAGTACATCTTACTGAAGATTACTAATATCAATAATGGGACCCTCAAATCTCAAATTATTAGGTATCCAGAAATTCTATCTATGATCATAGTCCTATTCTTAGAGTCATTCAAAATCCCTTGACGTTCTATGCAAAAACTTTTCTGAATTTTTCTGCTGAGTGATGATACTTTGAGGAGGCTAAAAGTTTGTTTCAATAGTAAATCTGGAAAATTTTATGACTTATCATAAAGTGAGATTGAATCCTTGGCTTAGAAAGCGGAAGTAGCAGAGACTTATAAGAATTCACCACAGAAGAAGAGAAAGTAGAAAGAACTAGAAACTGAAGAGAATCCTTCAATTCAGGAAACCCAATCATCACCCTCAATGTCAAAGAAGCAAAAAACCTACCCTGATGATTTTTTTGAGAATTGTAGGGAAGAGAAGAAAAATAAGAAAGAAAGAGATCATATATTTTTCCTAGATCTAACTCAGGAAAAGGAATTAATGATTAAATATGCAGAGGAATATGAAAGGAAAGAAAATATAAGAAAAAGATGAAAATGTCTATGGCCAAAATCGTTCAAGCTATTCTAAAGGCTACTGATAAAGCTTCCGAACTAATCCAGGTACCAAAATCATTTCTAAAAGAATTAGTACTGGTGAATCAAGGAAATAAGATGATAAATCTAAAACCTGAAGTAGAGGAATAAATTTCTCAAGAAGAGGAAGTAAAAAAGCAATAAGATGAGTAAAGAGATTATAGTGATGAGGTGATAATGAAAGAAAAATAATATCATGAGAATGAAAGAACTTCTGAAAATATTTTGATCTGTACTTCTCAAGATAAATTAAAAAAACTTTATTCACAAGAAAAACAGGATGAGGGTTAGGAAGAAGTTAATAACCCTCCTAATGATGAAAGTAGCAATCACCACTTTATTCAACCTGATGATATTAAGACAGATGCTGAGAAGGAAAATGTTTATGAAGATAAAATCATTCAAGTTTTAGATAGTCATAATGAATCCCCAAAGGCCTCCAAGAATATTTCCAAAGTATACAAAATAAAACAAGTGTTTGTTTAGAACCCTAATAAAGTATTCATGGTTAAGAAGGATGTTGGTGGATCATCCAAGTGTAAGGTTGTTGAGAGAGAAAAATAATCCTTAACTATAAGGGAATCAAATTTGTAATCATCTTCTATGGGTTAGAACATTTTTATGTAGTCTTTGAAGAAATTAGTAGACATTATTCCCTGGTTTCTGAGTATTGACTAGAGGTGTCAGCTACTTCAACACTCCTTTAATTAGAAGAAAGAATCTATAATCATTCTCATAGAAAAATTCATCAATCTTGAGGTGGATTTAAAATATTTCTATATTGGGTATAATGCACACATAAGGTCTTGTAAATAGATTACAAAGTGTTTCAATAAAAAAAGTAAAGATCTGAGAATTAATGATGACTTTTAGGATTCATTAAAGGCTTATTTTGATAAAATAGATGAGTGGATGAAATATCTTAAAAAAAGTTTTACAGAAAATCTGAACCTTGAACAAGTAGCATAGAAGTAAGAAGAAAATGATCTAAATGGGAAGTTAAATTCAGTTTCTCAAAATTTGAAGAGGGAAATGGATCTCGGAATAGAGTTAAAAGAATATTTCAAACAAAAAGAAGAGATTTAGAAGTCTCCTGTAGAAATATTTATGTCTATGGATAAAATGATCAAGGCTCTATAAAATAAAAATCAGGATCAGGAACAATTTATCAAGTGCTTTGAAGAAGATCATAAGGAGCTTAAGAAGCTGAAGACTATCATGAAGAATATCATTATGAAGGAAAAATAATGATGAATATTTTTCATTTCAATTCTGATTGTTTGTTGTATATCTTTCAGGTACCAATATTTTCAATCTTAATGAAAAATCTTCTTGTTCATCAATTGTTTTGTTGTGTATAGTTCTAATCTTTTAGGTACCATATGTTTATTCTCTCTATTACTTTTTGAAAATCAAAAAGGGGAGAAAAGAATAATAAAAAGAATATTAAGAACAAAATAGATAAATTCCTATGAAAGAGGGAGTCTAACTAAGGGATATCTTACTTAAATAAGTATTTCTTATGAAAGAAAAAGTAAATTCTCTCTAATAAAGTCAAGAATGTGATCCTTAGGGATTTCAAAACCTAAGGGGGAGTTAGTCATATTTATCATTATTCATAAGTGAAGGGATATAAGTTTTATTTTAAAAATCATAAAGAAAAATCTTAGTCCTTATATTATTTTTCGTAAGGATGATTGTGCTTTCCAAAAAAGGGGAGATTGTTGAGTCAAAAATGTTTCCTTATAACTTTTCCATTACTCTATGTCTTGAAAATCACAAACACTTTATCTTAAAGAAAATTAATGTTTCCAAAATACTATTTTCTTAAGGACACCATATCTTTTCATCACCTCGCCTGTTGATAGAATATCTACAGTCTATTTTATGATACATGTTTCGAACACTAGTATCCTACATCTTTCCATGATCTATTTGAAAAACACTGATTTGTGTATCTTGAACACATCCTCTATGAATCTAAATATTCAATCCTTCAAAGGTGGAGAGTATATCACGATGAAGACATTGGGGAGGATCAGTTTCAAGTAGTCATAGTCTTTAATGAATGAATTCCTTTAATACCTATAGGTCCTATAATTTCAAGGGTTCCCTTTCAACCCTTAAAAGTGGGATTATCAAAAATGAATAAAAATGAATGCCTTTGGGCCATTCAGGAAGACTAAAAAAGAAAAGTAGATAATAATATATTCTTATAAAAAATATTCAAGGGTATAAATAAAAAGTATATTGAGTCCAAACCCAGTATTAAATTGATCATTGGTTGAGGATTTAATTACTGTTGATGAAGATGATATCATGTTGTGTTTTTTATCAATCTCACAATTCACCTTGAATTGTTTGACATCAATCCTCAATCGTGATATTCCAATGAAAATGAATAATTCTTCTTTATCCCAAATCTCCCAATGGTATGTAGAAAACCTTGGTGATTTTCCATGATTAGGGATACATTTTAGTAAATTAAATAAATTAATAAATTAATTTCATTAATTCTCTTAATGTGCATACCAACACTTAGCTCAATTGAACACCCAACATCAAACAACTTTATGTTGTGCCTAGGGTAAAACAAATATTTCAAAATCAACTATGGCATCAGACTTCCCATATAAGGTAATAATCCATAGGAATACCATTTATTCTGAAAATATGCATGAACATGATTTAGTATATATTAATATTTTTAATATATTAATTTCAGGGTCTTATGACACCCAAACATTATACCGACACTGAGGAAAAATAAAGAGACATATATAGAAATATTTAAAGGACTGAATCCAAAAAATTGGAGTCATTACATTCTCCCCTCCTTCAAGTATTTTCACCCAAACAAATTACAAGACATAGAAAAAGTTGGGGGTACTAAGCATGTATATGACTGTCATTATCTCAGGAGATCTCATGCACGCTCCCGTACTGCCAAACCACTAAAACCAAATGGATAGTCTGTCCATATAGGATCCTCCCCTATCGGTCATAAATCCCCACTAGCTACTCTATGAAGGTGGATAAATCCTCAATGTCCAGCTCTCCCCATCCAATTATGTTTGTAGGTTCATGCACATATCTCTATATTTGTGATGCATATAATACATCATGCACTCATTCTAACTTTATAGGAAATTACATGTTATAAGAAACCTTTCCACCCATCTGTATGACCTCAAATGGCCTGATGAAACTCAAGAATAGTTTACATCCACAACTAAATAACCTCAATCCTCATTGTGGAGAGAATCTGATGAAAACATGGTCTCCCCGATTGAACTCCAAAGGCCTATGATATTGATTCGAATAAGATTTAGATCAACTCTAGGATATCGTCATATGCTCATGGATCACTTGAATCTTCTCATTCATCACCTATACCATCTATGTCCTCATAATAAATGTTTCTCCAATATAATTCAAATATAATAGTAACCTATAGAGTATCCCATACATTCCCCCAAATGGTTTGATGTTGATAGTTGAGTGATAGTTGTTATTATAAGTCAACTTTTCAAATAGAAAGTGATCCTACCAGCTCTTTTCAAGGCCCAACACGTAGGCTCTTTTCATATCCTCCAACAACTAGATAGTCTGCTCGGTCTTCCCATTCATCAGGGGTTGCAATGTTCTACTCATCCATAAATGGGTCCCAAAAGTCTCATACATACATCTCTATAACCATGATGTGAACCAATCATCACTATCAGAGATGATCTTCATTAGTACCTAATGAATCTGAATAATCTCAAACATGTAAAACTGCCTCAATCTATCTAACAAACTATTCTCCCTGGTGCAATGAAAGATTTTTAAATTGGTGAGTTAGTCAATAATCACCTAGATAGAATCATAGGTCCTTGTTTTCCATGAAATCACCATCACGAAATCCATTAATATTCTATCCTACTTACATTATAGGATCCTAACAGGTTGAGTGAAACCGGTTAGAACCTGATGTTCATTTTTTACATGTTGACATTTGAGGCATCGAGTAAAAAACGCTGAAACATTCCCCCCCCCCCATTTCTACCCACCATCATTATTTTTAAGGTTTGTGTATATCTTCTCCACACCATGATTTACATTCATGGGGGAATTTTAAAACTCCCAAATCACATCTTTTTAAAATTTGACCAGAACTACCTTTTATCCCCGAAAATGATGACCTAATCCACGCCTTTTAAAAATCTATCAAGTGCATATCCTAAGGATATATGATCATATGGAACCTCACAATTGATGTCTCCCAATTGAGCCTCTCTCACATGCTGAAGAAGCAATAGAGTCACTACCACTGACTAAAAAAACTACACACCTATCTTCCAACAGGGTCATCTAGAATGATGCCAACTGCTTAGATGCCTACTCCACTAAGTGATAATGGGACTTCCTATTATGGGAATCTTCCACCATGTTTTCCATCTGAGGAGTATTGACTATCTTGAAGTCATAGTCCTACAAAAATCCAACCAATTACTCTATCTCAGGTTGAGGTCTCTCTGGAAGAATATCTACCAAGGCCTTTATAGATTAAGTAAAATACTAAACACTCACCTAGAAGATAGTGTCTTCACATCTATAGAGGAAAAACTACTATAGGAAACTCTAATTCAAGGGTTTTATAATTCTTTTCATGTGATCTCAACTTCCTCAACCCATAAGTGATAACCACTAGACTCAAAATCAATACACATATGAGCTTAGCTCTAGAGGCATTGAAAAACACTACATAATAAATTCCATACTCTAGTGGTATCAACATATGAGAATTTTTCAATCATTGTCTCAAATATTAAAATTATCTATAACAAATCTCATTCCATTTCAACTATTATCCTTTCTATGTTAAGGGATTCAAAGGGGATATTATCCTAGAAAAGTCCACCACAAAACTCGTGTATTACCCTATCAAACCAAGAAAAATCCACACCTCTAACATGCTATTAGGTGTATCCCAAGAAATAAATTCATTAACCTTCATCATATCCATAGGTAAACCATTATTGGAGAAATAATTCTATAGAAAGTGAACCTTATAGATCCAAAATTGGAACTTTGAGATCTTACCATAAATATGGTGCTTCTTAAGTATGTCTAGGACCATCCTTAAATTATATTTGGGATCCTCCTTTGATATAGATTAAATGGGTATGTCATTGATGAATAAAAAGATTAATCATTCCAATTATGGATAGAAGATATAGTTAATACGATCCATGAACAAAGTAGGGTCATTCGTTACATAGAAAAGAATCACCAGTAACTCATAGTGTCCATAGAAGAATAATAATGATGTATTCAGAATATCATCTTCATGAACCCTCAATTGATGGTATCTAGACCTTAGAATGATCTTATAGAAACAAAATGCACCTCTCAACTAGTCTAAGAGTTCATTAATCCTTGGAATGGGGTATTTTTTCTTTATCAGTACCTAATTCAAGTGATGGTAATTAACAAAAAGTCCAAAACTCCTACTCTCCGTTTTCATGAATAACAATGGATATTCCTAGGGGAACATATAGAGGATAAAAAACAAAATTATCTTTAAGGTCCTCCAAATATACCCTCATCTCCAAGAGATTGGTGGGATCTATATGATGTGACATAGAATATATCAGTGTGGTCGCAAGGTTCAAGTTAGAACAGAAGTTCGTCTCTCACTTCATATGTAGTATTAGAAAAACCTCAGGGAAGAAATATATATAGTCCTACACTAATACTGGATTCCATATTCCTGATGATCTACTAAATAAATGGATAAACTTACCAACTATAAAATTATGGTTTTTTATTTCCTATTCATGAGATCCACTCTCTCTGGAAAGAGATCTCTATTTCCCAAAAAGGATAATCTTGTCTTATATTTCAGAAGCCGTATAACTTTACTTTGATGATAGTCTATTTTAGAATGCAACATGGATAATTATTTAATCCCCAAGATTAGTGCATAAGGTCTCATCAAAATTACCAAGTGGTCTCATGAGAAACTCTCTTCACCAAATTCCAACTCGCACTGTCGGTATATGTTTGGTATAGAAAAGCACTTCCCACATAGATCTCTAACCATAGATGTGGGATAATGTATCAAAAGTAATCTCTATATCTTGAAAACTGGATTTAGAGATAACATAATGAGTCACAACTATGTCTAAAAGTATTATAGAAAGAGTAGAAAATCAAAATGCAATACCTCAAATCATCATGTGATCAGCATGGTCATATCCATCCATAGATTTTAGATACCCACAACCTCAACTTCCATACCTATATGCCTAGTATGGGACACTTGGTAGTGGTGGTGGGAATAGATCCTAGCATAGAATTCCAGTAGTAGGTCCTCCCACTGGATCTATTCTTGCTCCTCTATCTACACAACCTCTTTAGGTTTTACCCTATCCATGTGTGGGAGTTCCCTGATTATGATGATGCATCTATTGTGCTTGTCTATACACTAATTTTATACCCTCCTTAGCATGTCAGGTAAGTAAATAATAATCCATGTGACCTTACCCAATACAATAATAGTATCACCCCTCTCTTAGATAAATGGATCCTCTTCATGAACACTACAATGTAGATACAAAAGTATGGTCCTATGTATGGGTATATCTCATGTACCAAGACCCTAATTCCTATCTCATGATAGTTATTGCAGATAAATTATCCCCATAAAGACTATTATTGTCATTATTCACCTATTATCCTTCTTCTAGGAATATCTTTATAACTAAATCCTACTAAAGTAGTCTATATTAATTAAGAATGCAAAAGGAGACTACGATGGAATCGATGTCTCTACTAAGACTGTGGTCAAACTTCCACGCCTAAAAGAAACAATATAGCACCATATTGAGAGAGTAATGTGTGAGTTTAGTAAACCTTACAATATACTCTACTATTATCATTTCACCATGTTAAATTTTAAGAGTCTCATAAATCAATACATAGTATAAGAAAAAATGGTAATATTCATCACATAATATTTTTTAGAATTCTAACCATGTGAGAATCGACTCATCATGAGTATACATGATCTGACTCCACCAACACCCTACTAATATATGAAGAAGGATAGCTGCATGAACAACCATATGATTGGTTAGGTTCAGAACAATCCTAAAAACTTGGATCACTAACTCAATATAATCCTCTTTTGAAAAAGGTTATGACTTAATGAAAAAACATGGTGGTCTCTATCATTGGAACTCACATAAAACATGAATCCTATGTGCATCATAATTCTAACCAGATAAATCAATCAGTTATCCCATGCATATTTGATCCTATGGTTGGACTAAAAGGGGAAACACCTCATGAGTAGGTACCTGAACTAAGGTCACATCACTCAATTAATCACCCTTACAATCCTGTAACATTATCCTATATGGGTTTCATCAGGGATATATCTTAAAAGTTTTCCAGATATACCATAAATAGATGAACATATATTGGGAGATGACTCAATAAGGATTTAAACATCAAAAGAACCAGTCCTATATGATTTATATACCATTTTTACCTGAAACTAATTCCTTAGTAATTAGTGTCTATAAGAAGGTACTCAAGTTCTTGCTGAATGGATATGTCAGTCACCGCACCAAAACTAGTATATCTAGCTTGAAAGTTGCACTCAAGACACTCTAACACCATTTAACTAAGATTCAAAACCAATCCTCACAAAAATTTCAAAATCCAAACACCAACTTTGGGAAAAGACCACCTTTGATACCACTCTGTTATGACTTAACCCACTAGGGTCTACCTGGATGAAAATATTCTATGAGTGAAAACTCCAAGCCTGACTCAAATTAGATAAGGGATTCTAACAAGAGCTGAGTTTAAAATACTAAAATGGGAGGCCTTGGACTAAGTAATTTTATGCATGCACACAACCATCTCAACAGAATAGTGCAGATATATAGTACAATATTAAACATATTGTGTTTAAACCATACATGAAATAACCTTTAGGAAAAGTATCAAAATTTAGAAACATAGTAAAAAAAATACAAAGGGGAAAAATACATTCCCAACCATAGATGAGGTACCAAACTAACAAAAACCAGAAAAAGGGAATCTGAAGATATGTTGGCTTATAATCACTATGTTTGAACACTAAACACGGTCAACTCTTCTAGGTATAGCTATGCTCCTCTAAATACATCTCTAAAAAGGTCACCACCGATATGTCTTTTGTCTGCATAACACAACACATGTTGATGAAGCCAATGTAAGGGTAAGTATATACATTCCAAGTAGGATTCTCTAAAAATAAATAAGGGAGAAATATAAATATACAATAGTCATCTAAACCCATAAGAAAGTGGAAAATGAAAACTCAATATATATTCTCATAAATAAAATAAAGAAACAGAGATAGGGGATCTCCATCTCCATATCCAAGCTAAGTATGATGTGAAATCCTTCATCTCAAATTCCCAATAGTATATACATCCTCACCAGAATCTGAATGAAGGGGCCTGATCCACTCCACTATGATCCAAAGCTGAGGGAGCATTAATTCCCATTGAGGTCCCACTAGCCACTGAATCATGAAATTTTGGGAGTACAACTCCCTGGATAGAGCACTCATTCACAATTGTAGTGTGGGTGAGTACTGACTCTACCAATGTAGAGTATGGGGTCCCACACTCTGGAGCAATAGGGGAGTACCAACCCTGAAATCTCTCTAATTATCAAACTTGATCAATGGCATTGGTCAAGCATTGTTGAATGAAGTTTCATAACTTTAAAAACTCATGTTATATATCTAATTCCAAAAAATACCACCGTCACATTCTACCTGAAAAATTGCTCAGGATAGGCCACTCGTATGCCCAAATCTTACTCTCGATGGTGGAAATACACATGGTGAACGTTCATACAAAAAGAAATGACATGTATATTAGGTCCCATGATTTGTAACCTCATTTGGAAATATGTGTTTCCTCTCTTTTACACAACTTCGAGATCCATGAATCACTACATAGAATATACCTTCTGTAAATTGTGTGTATTGGGTGCTTAGTGTTTGCATGTGTCTTATATACCTTGATCGTTCACCTCGTCTCATGTCCATGTACTCCGATCATGCAAGTTTACACTGTTCATGTCTAGGTGCCTTTTTTATTTCCATCTAAATGGATGTACTTGTGTATTGTGGTCATTCTTGTGTACATTGTTACATGCATGCTTGTGTACTCTTGGGGTACATTTTGGGTCACCAACACAAAGTCACACATTGTTTATGGGTCATACATAGAATTTCATACATATCTTCACCCAAAATCATAGCCTCCACCACTAGGGTACTACATGACATGTATTCTTAGACTAAATGGTATGTATGTCAAGATTTTTTAGAATCTAAAGAAACCTTCACGCATCTTGTCTCCACTACCTCCAATGTCATTTCTACCTCACATCACCCTATGAAACTTTGATCTAGGGTTGATCATGCCTGATTTTCCACCAGTGGTTGGATTCTAGCTACCCAAACAATATGTGGTTTATTCCATCACATCATCAAATAATGTCACCTCACACATGGATGGAAGATCTACAATACACTCTCTGATCCATGTCTCCAATACTTGAATTCCACATTGATCCATGATCCAACCATAATCCACTAATTCATATGTTATTCATGCATATTCCATAAATCTAGAGAATATATCATGATCTAATCCATCCTAGAAATGTCAAACCAGGGCCCTATAGGAAAATGGAGAATAAAACAAAGAACGGTGGAGTAAAATCATACGAACGAAGTGAAATCTCATCGTTGGATGGGGTGATTCCATCCAAGAATTACATAATGTTGAAACCAGGGTGAAATTAGGTATACAGTGAATAAAATAACTATTTGGGATAATGAGAAGAATAGAAATCACTGCAAACAAAAGTAGATAATAATCCATGCTTATCTAAAATAATCAGGGGTGGAAATCCATAAAATAATGAGTCCAACCATGGTATTAGATAGACCATTGGTGAAGGACACATTTTATAATTATGAATAAAATGAACCTACATTGCTTACTATCCATCTCATAATTCACATTAATTCATTCATCATCAATCCAAGATACCAATCCTCCACTGATAATGTAGAATGCTTCCTTATCTCAAATATCCTGGGTTTATGCAGCTAAATTGTGGTATTTTCCATAATATGGAATTTATAAGTGAAGATTAATTTTTGGGCCAATAAATAAATTAATTAATTCACTGAATTTACCCTCCAATGTCTGCCTCAATCAAAACTACAATTTAAAACTAGTTTATGTGGTCCCTATGGTAAAACATGTATTCCATAATCAATGATGGTATTGGATTTATTATCTAAGGTACCAGTCCTAGGTAAAACCATTTATTGTGAAAATATTTTTGTGTATGATTTAATATATATTAATATATTTAATATATTAAATTTAGGGTTTTGTGACACCTAAAAATTACACCAAATATGAGAAAAAATACATTGAAATGTTCAAAGAAATAAGTCCAAAAAACTAAGTTCGTAAAATAAGATACCATTAATGTCATTTCCAGAACTATTCACATAATTTGAGTTTTAAATTAACAATTTATAAATTTAATTCAAATATAAACTTTTAACACATCCCTAATTTATTTTTTTATTTAAAAATTCATAGAACACAATAATTCATCCAAATTGTATTACTTTTAATATTTCTAAATTATTTATTTTATTTTTCTATTACTTGACAATGCACTGTATCAATTTTGTGTATGTATTTAAGATAATTATTTCATAACTAAAAACTAAAAAATAATTACCATGATAAAAAATTATTAATATTTAAAATAAAAGTGTATAACCAAACATGAAATTCTTATATCCCTATGAAACAATATTAGAGTTATTAAAACAAAGATAGTGACATATTGGATTTACTCTTTGCATAAAATAATTTTAAGGTTGTTATCAAAGAAAGATGGTTCTAATTGGAATATTCATATATTGGATGAGAATGGATAAACTAAACTCCAAAATAAACAATTCAGATGTAATGTATATTTTTAGAGCCTTATCACATTATTTTTAACCTTAATTACCTCATTTACCCTTTACAAGGTGATAAATATTTACCACAATTATTATTCATTATGACCAAAAATGAAGTTGACATATTTTAAAAATTGATAAATTCTAATTCTAAGTATTTAATATGTTTTATCAAATTCAATTTCTATAAGTGGATAAAATTCATGTTAAAATACATATGCAGAACACAACAAAATCCATTTTTATAAAAATAAATTTTAAAGCATAAACTGGGATTTATTCTTATTCCATGCCAAGTAAAAACTATTATATGAATGTCAAACAATAGTATTGAATATATAATCTACACATTTCATTGAAATCACTAATCAATATATCTTAATCTAATTTATTTATATAAAAACTCATTGGTCATTTAAACTTTTTCTTTAGAAAAAATCTTTATTCACATTCAACTTCTTTTATTTTAATTCCCAACCAATTGATAACCAATGAATAAATTTTATAAATATGTAAAAATAATAATTTTTCATTTTTATTCCTATTCATGTCCACCAATTAAATATTTATCAGATAAGTGTTACATTAAATAATAATATTTTAATAGTATATCATGGTTCCTTTAAACGCGGTGTTGTGTGTAATGAAATTTATTAAGTAAACTAACTTTATTTAAAGAGATAAATATATTGTAAAATATGTAGGTATTTAATTCTACCCCTTAAAATAATTTTTCCATTGGAATCCCATCACTCTGATACAAAAAATTGAGGACACTTATGCTTCATCACATCTCTAGGTCCACACATAGCTTTCTGAATGTTATGGTTTTTTCACAAAACCTTTATCAGGTAGGTGGTATTATTCTACAAAAAATTCTCTCTTATATCTATAATATTGATGGTTTTTTCTTCATTAAATATATATTCTTATAGTTTTATGGCTGCTGAGTTTTTTATATCTCAAGGATAGGGTATGTACTTTCTTGAGAGAGATACATGGAACTCATCATGAACCTGGGAGAGATTTTATGGAAGCACCAAGTGATAAGAAAATGTCCAAATAAAATAAATAATTTGAAAGTGACAGATATATATAGGGTTAAACTTTCCCTTATTTCCAAATCTGAAAACCTTCTTTCAATAAGATATTCTTGGGATTTCCTTATTACTAACTTTGAACTCAAAATATCATCAACAATAATTAGTATAACTTTTTTATCAACTATGAGAATATATGATGTGTTTCTAAATGATTAATAATATAGTATATCATTTTCTCATCTATACCAAGTTATAATTTTTTTATTTTTCTCTAATTTCATCCCATCACATTGGATTTCTAGATTTTCTCCCTAGGTGGCTTCGTAAGGATCCATATGAATTCTAAGTTGAAAGCTATTATTGTAAGAAAATTCGACCAAATTAATGTGATGATCCCAAAAACCTTTGAAATTCATCAACAAATCTCTCAACATGTATTATAAAGTTTTGATGATCCTCTTAGACTGATCATCTATCATATTATTTCAAGTAGCACTTAAACTCAACTTTTCATCCAGATCCTATGAAAGACTTTTCTAAAACGTTCAGGTAAACCTTTAATCCAAATCATATACAATTTAGAGTGTAACTCAATGAAATATCACCCGGAATTTTAACATCTTGTTACACTTTTTAGGTACTATCTTACACATAATTTGTTTTCCATCCTTGTTTGGGTTCATTTGTGGGCTTCTTAGTGATAGAGAGTTTTTTATGGGGAAATAACATAATGTTAGGGGATGTATATTTGTTTTAATTAATGGAGTATGATTATAACTGTGTAAAAATCCTTATATGCTTTTCCCTGAGTTTGGAGAATGTTAAAGGTGGTTTTGGGAATTTTGTGTATAATCTAGGAAAAACATTGTCTGTTGAGAATTTACATGTCATGTAATGGTTACTAAAAATATGTTGTGAATCTCATGCATAACGTGTTATCTTTACACAAATTATATTTTTTTCAAATCATATAATGGTCAAAGTTGATATTTTTAATAAAAGGTGATCTATTTTAAAGTGTTTTTGGGTTCTATGGATTACAAGAGGTGTAATGGGATTACACACCATGTAAATTTCATGAGTTCTAGTTTTTAGGGTTTTGTATGAGTGAATTTAATTTCATTCAACTGTGAATCCTACCTTTATCGATCCAAATGTCTCCCACGTTGATTATAGAGATCGCGGATCCTTCGGGATTGCTCATTCAGTGATCAATAATCATGGTTGTTGCAGTGTACCTCTCTAAGTGAGTGTTCCTTGTTTCATTCATTATTTTTGGTAGTGGCAGTGGTGTTTTCCATTTTTATTTTTAAGATTTGTGATTAGATAGTGTTTTTTATCAATCCTTTATATTCTATTAACCTGCATTATCTTTAAAAAGATGATATCTTTGTTTCCAATCACTATTTTCAAAGGTTTCTAGGTTTATACCATTTTGTGGTAGGTGTTTCTATATAATGGGTTAATTCTACAAATTAGTTATCATTCTATTAAACTTACTTTGGGTTTTTTAGTTAATTTAAGTGATTTTTGGTTCCAATGTATTTCTAGGAAATATGAAATATTATTAGAGTGTTTTTCCTTAAAAATAGGGTTTTTAACACTAAGTGTTTGTTTTAATGATTATGTTGTGGTTTTTATTTGGAAATAGGTTTTCACTAACCATAGAAGGTTAAATTAAATTTGAATTTTTTTATAAATTTTGAGCATGGTTTTGAAATGTATTTTGAAAATTTCAACATTGTGATCCTTAGGTGTGTTGGGAAATATACATGGGTGTACTTATTGAGTGTGGAACCACTATGAGGTAACCTTTGGGATATCGATGTAATGTGGAAACACTATATATTGGTTGGTACCAATATATTCATGTTTAGGATATTTTTTCTAGTATGTATTCTCATATGTTAGGACCCAATACAATGTGCTTTCTCATTTTTGATTTATTTATCACAAGATGGTTTTTTATCATTAATTATTACTCATAGGTTTTTTTAGGAGGTTTCATCACATGGTTTCACATGATAATTTTTTTCATGGATATGTGTATACCTTCTTACCTATGGATGTATAGATTGGAATACCTATTTTATCACTTATACTTTTCATATTTATATCTTTATAAATAGGGAAGGATTTTATTAAAAATAAAGGAAAATTATTTAAATATGGATTGGATTTGTGAAAATATTTTATAAAAATATTTTTTTTTAAAGCTAGAACTATTGAATTCTTGATATTAGACCTTGTATAGACTCTGCGGTTGAATCCTACTAGAATTTATACTCATACCCTACATTTTTCATTAGGAATTTTTAGATATTCTATTTTAGGATCCAGGTGAAGGGAATGTAATATTGTATCGTTTCAAAGTCTATTTTCATCCTTTTCTTTATAGAATCATGGTTTTGAGGAGATTATTGGTCACATGGAAACTTGGAATACTTTTTTTTAGACTATTTTGGTTGTATTGTATAGTTTTTTTTCTTCCACTTTTTACCCTGGTTGTATGTATATTTTAGGTTATATTCAATACTTGTTTCCATTATATTTTTTTCACCTCATAATGTGATGGTTGACTTGGGTGTATGGTTTGGCTTACTCTAGTTGCTCTATTGCAATTTAGTATCAAAGGGAAGGCTCTGACTGAAGTGTCTTCAAACTTCTTGAATTTGGTTCTGTATCATTGGTAGACAAGAGTTAGAACCATTAGAATTTGGATAGTAAGTACAGAAAAGTGTCATAGTCATCTCACCTTCATGACTGAACCCAAGTAACCATGGGTGGTCAAGTAATTTTACCAGGTTTGATACATAGATTTTGAGGTCATTTGAATAAACTATATATAAAGTTTATTTAAATTTACTTATTCCTTTTTAAGCAACATATTTTTTTAGTATAATTTATAATTTATTTAAATTATTATTGTTTTAATCCATTAGTTTGAATTTTAAAACTAGTTTTAAAATTTTGGGATTTTCTCATGATCTAATTTGTTATTGATTTGTGATTATTAGAAAATACCTCTAGGAAGATCTCTTCAAAATATAATAGAGGTTTCTATAAGATAGTTTCTTTAGGTAAATCCTCAAGTGGGCCCTTCCTTTGTTGAAGTAGTAATTCATACTATTCAGACTCTAGATCAAGTTTATTTTAGAAACCAAAGACGTGTGGTGAATCTTGGAACTAAATTTACTACGAATAATCCACCCATATTCCATGGTGATAAAGGACCTTGGGAATATGAGGAGTGCCATGAGTAGATTGAGAGGATCTTATACTTCTTTAAGACATCAGAACACTCTAATGTTGGTTTTTTCATATATATGATCAAGGGACTGGGAAGGTGGTGGTGGTACTCTATTACGAAAGATACATTGCATGAGGATATTTCTTGATCTTACCTTCATAAAATATATAACCATTAGTTTTATCCCAATACATTATGTAAACAAAGACCCAAGAGTTTTTAAAATTGGATAAGGGGTGTATTATTTTAGAGTATTCTAACATTTTTTTGATAGTGTACTTTTGAACTGAAACATGTCACTAATTATTACCTAATTTCTCATATGATTGAGTTGGGATTGATAATAGATATCCATTCTATGTTCATTCTAATGTGACTTCTGACGTTTGTGGTGGTAATTGAAAAAAAACTTTGCTTTTGATAGAAATATATGGAAAACTGGTTTGGATGGAATGTCGGTTGGTGTTATTGTTAGCCAGGGTGTATCTTTTTTCCATAAAAGGAAATTCAAAGGTGGTTAGTTCTTTTTAGGTCCAGTTTTAGGGGATTCATTAGGATAGAAGAAGGTCATATTATATTAATGTTGGAGGCATGGTCATACTGAGACTAACTATAAAAAGGATCCTAGTACTTTTCATCATTTTAAATTATTGGTCTATCTAAAGCATTTCTATAAAAAAAATATCACAGGCTAGTAAGGCAGAATCTACTCTCACAAAGGGTTTGTTGGTTTATACCAATGCTTCCAAGGGTGGTGGGTAAAATCATTAGGCCAAGGGGTATTTTCATTTGTCTATGACCGAATGGATTTATGTGATAGAGTATGTGTAAGAGGTACCTAAAGAAGGTCTAGCTACATTTAGAGGTAAAGTGTTTATTTCATCTTCTATGGTGTCGTCTTTTTTTAATATACATGTTACTCATTTTTTCATATCGTCATAGTTAATTGACATGTTGGTCTTACATTCATAACTTGTTTCATACTTTTTAGATCTTTCCATACCTTTGAGAAATAGGTTTAAACAAGGTTTTAAGTGCCTCACATGTCAGAGGATGATAGATGACTACAAGGTGGAATAGTACTTTTTAGTTCATGATATTGATATATTCAAAATGATTATCAGCATGGATTATATGATCATTGTTAAGGCTCAGATAGGCTATTATCACCATAATGTATCATTCTTATCTACTGATGGTGTCACACAATTTTTTTAGGGTGAGTGGGACTCTAGATCAGGAAGGGAGGGACATGTTTTCCATTATATTGGGGTAATCTCGTGCTAGTTTTCAGATATGTTTTTTGATGTCGTTGGCCCTTGTTTAATTTGTTTACTTACTACAATGGTGAGTGTGTACCCCAAGGTATTTCTAGTTTATTTTTTTATTTTAACACCCTAGAGAGAGGTCAAATTTACTATAGACCTTCTCCCTTTCATAATGCCTATTTTTATGTATTCTTATCAAATGGAACCTACTAAGTTAGTGGTAGTTAAGGTCCATATTGAGTACTTGTAGGCTAATAGAATTATTTTTCATAGTGTCCCACTATGGGCTTAGCCTATCCACTTTGCTAAGAAGTCATAAGAGAGCCTCTAACTTAGTATTAACTATTAAGAGTTAAATTAGGTGACCGATAAGAAAAAATATCACTTGACTAGGATTGATGATCTCTTTGACAGGATTAGAGGGGATCATTGGTTTTCTAATATTGACTTTGGGTTATGGAACTACCAATTGAGACTATGGGAAAAGTATATACATAATAAAGATTTTAGGAGTCTATATGGACATTTTGAGCTTTTGGTTATTCCATTTGGACTAATTAATGCTCCTACAGTATTTATGGATTTGATTAACTAAATATTTCATTGGTTATTGGAGTATTTTGTTATTCTCTTTATTTATGATATTTTGGTATACTCAAAAATAGAATATTAGCATACAAAACATTTAGATATCATTCTTCAAACCATGAAATAAAATCATTTTTATGGTAATATTTCTAAATTAATGTTTTGGATTCAAGTAGTAAGGTTTTTGGGGAAGGTTATATCTAAAAGGGGTGCCCTGGTGGATCCTGAAAAGGTACATGTAATTATGTCCTAGTAGAATCCTAGAAATGTGTTAAAAATCCAAAGATTCTTGGGGTTGGTTAATTATTATAGATATTTATTTCATGAATTCTCCAATATTTTATCTTCAAGGAAATATTTAACCCATAAGGCTATAATGTTTAAATAGAATGACAACTATCATATATTTTTTGAAGAACTAAAGGTTATATTGAATTCGCCTCCAATTTTGGTTCTTCTAGAACCATTTTCATGTTATGATATTTTTTTTGAGGCTTCTGGTATGGGTTTTAGATTATTTTTATATAGGAAAGATAGGTAGTAGCCTATGTCTCTCACCAGTTACACCCTCATAAGAAGAAAAACCTTACCCATGATATTGATTTAGAAGCAGTTATTCGTGAACTAGAAACATGTCATTTCAATCTATTTTGGGAGCGGTTGAATATGTATTCCAATCATCAAGCCCTGAAATATAATTTCACCTAGACGGATATGAACATGCGGCAGAGGCGTTAGGTAGATTACCTTTAGAGTTTCTTTTTGATATTTAATAAACTATTAGAAAAGGGGATGTGGATGCTGATTCATTGAGTAGAAAACTACCAATGCAAGATATGAAGTAATCAGTTCACAATTGGTCTCTAATAATTTTATTTTCTAAGATGATCTTGGGAAAGGAAGAGGTTAGTGAGAAGGTATATATGGATTTAATGAGTGATGAGTCTTTTTTTATGATCAATTTTGGAATGATTAGATGATTGATGCTATGTAACGTAGTTTTAGTAAAATCATGATTGGTTTGAAGACCCTAGGTGAGTGGTCTCAGTCTCCCAATGGATCTTTTAACTTTCTTCACAGGTTGGGTTTTTTTCTTCCTTGATGCATGAGTTAATGGAAATTGAACACTAACTTTTTTTCCATGTATCCTGGGGCTACCAAGATGTATAAAAATTTGATACATCATTATTGGTGTCCATGGATAAGGAGGTGACTGAATATTTTGTATCATGGTGTCTTATTTGTCAATGAACCAAGGAAAAACACCAAATACCTCTTGGTTTATTGTATCCTTTACCCACTACTATGTGTAAATGGGGTTATATTTCTATGGATTTCATCATTTTATTTCCAAGGAATCCTAGTTGGAAGGATTTGATTTAGGTGATCATTGATCAACTCATGAAATTTGTACTTTTCCTACCTATCATAAAGATAGAGAAAGTGGAAAAGATTGTGGAATTATAAGTCTGAGAGATTATGAGACTTCATGGGGTTCCCTATGAAGTTTTTTATAACTAATAATTGAGGTTCACGTCCTAGTTTTGGAATGGTTTATAGTATGTGTTGGGTTCCTAGTTGAAATTGATCACTGTATATTATCTATAAATGGATGGACATACATGGATGGGTATTCTGTTCTCGAGGATATGCTCTGAGAATATGTGACTAATTTTTATAGATCTTTGGAAAAAATTCCACTAGTCAAATTTTCCTATAAATAAAATTTTATGCCTCTATTAATATGGTGCACCATGAGTCTTTGTAAGGGCAGCCATGAAGATCACCCTTGTGTTCGGTAGAGTTGGGTGAGTGGTCCTTAGTTAGGATAGGTCTAGTTTAGATGATTATAGGGAGGGTATTGTTGATCTATAGGGGATTGATCATGGAAACAATTAATCATAAATCTTATATAGACCACTGGTGGAGTCTGTAGGAGTTTTAGGTCAGTCATTCTTTCTTTGAGTTTCACCCTGCTTGGGATATCATCGGTTAGGTAAGCAATGTAAGTTGGAATGGATGATTGCGAGCCCATTTTAAATCATTGGAATATTGGTAATGTTGTCTTATTATTTGGAATTAATAAAAAAAATTACTTATATCTATGACATGTTTCAGGTTTTATATTTGCGAAGGTAAATACAGGATTCTGCCCATGTGATTGGATGGGAGGATGTTGACCATGAGACGAATTCCACATTGGTTGAGCTTCTAGAAAATATTATGGATCATCGGGATAAGGTAATATATGGTAAAAGAATTTATATCATTTATATTCTATGGTAGTGGGAATGAGATAGCCACAATACATGGGAGTAGAAATTATTGATGAGGTAATAGTGGCCTTATCTATTTGCGGATCCCAGATCTTGACGAATTTTTAGGGAATAATATATAGTATGGTGGGGAGATTTTAACATCATGATACACTTTTCAAGTACTCACATTATCATAATTTGTTCAAAAACCTCATTTGGGTACATTTTCAGGATTCTCAGGGATACAGAGCCTTTTCTGGGGTAAATGGACTAATATTTGAGGATGTATGTTTTTCTGAAATAATAGAGTTTAAGTATAATTTTTTCAAAGTCCTTAAAGGGTTCCCCCTGAGATTGGAGAACATCAGAGGTGTTTTTTAGTATTTTGTAAAGAATTTTGGTAAAACACTATTTGATGGTAATTTACAAACTATGTAAAGGAATTATATATTGTGTAATGGTCATCGAGAAAATTCTTTCAATCTAATACAGGGCATGAGATCTTTATATTTCATGAATTTTGTTCAAATCATAAAATAATAATACTAAAAGTCTATATTTTTAATAAAATTTGATTTTTTTAGTGTTTTTGGGTCCCATGGATTACATAATGTATAATGGGATTGCACACCATGTAAATATCATGAGTTTTGTTTTTTATGGTTTCATATGAGTGACTTTAATTTTATTCGAGTATGCATCCTCCCTCTCTCAATATAGATATCTCCCCAGGTGATTTTAGAGATCTCTTCTCCTTCTGGATCGCTCATTCAATGATTGATCATTAGGTTTTTTATGGTGTTTCTATTTGGAGAGGATTTCTTTCTTTATTTCATTATCATTGGTAACAAAAGTGGTGTTTTCTATGGTTATGTTTCTGATTCATGATCGGGTAGTTTTTTTTAGCGATCCATTATAGTCTCTTGATGTGTCTTGTCTTTTAAAGTCCAGTATCTTAGTTTCTAATCACTATTATTGAATGAGGATATATTTATGCCATTTTTTGGTACATTATTCAATAAAATGGAATAACTCAATGAATTTATTATTGTTATTTTAAAATTACTTTTGGTTGTTCAGTGGATTGAAGTGATTTTTGGTTTCAAGGTATTTCTTAGAATGATAATGTTTCTAAAGGGTTTTCCCTTAAAAATGGTTTTTTTTACCCAGAGGTTGTTTAAATGATTACTTTGAGGTTCTTATTTTGAAATGGGTTTTCATACATCAATGCATATTGTATTGGATTTGAAAATTTTTCTGAAATTATGATCATGTTTTTTAAATATATATTTAAAATTAGCACATTGTGAACCTTAGGTTCATCAAGAAATAAAGATAGGTAGCCTTAGGGAGTGTGGAACCACTATGAGGAAACCTTTAGAATATTGATGCACAATAGAAGGACTCAATATTTTTAGTACCAACATATTCGTTTTTAGGATATTTTATGTCTAGTACGTATTACCATAGGCTAGGGCTCAATATGAGGTTCTTTTAAATTTTTGATTTATTTATTCAATAATGACTTTTTATCATGGATTTTTCCTCATCAGTTTTTTTATGAGGTCATATCACATAGCTTCATGTGATATGTTATTTCATGGATATATGTCTACTTAATTAACTCTTGATGTATTAATTAGAATCCCTATTTTACCACTTTAACTTTTCATATTTCTAGATTTATAAATATGAAATAATTTTATGAAAACCAAAGGAAAATGATTTATAAATGGACTGGATTTATGAAAATTATTTTTAAATATATTTTTTTAAATATAACTGCTAAATTCTTGATAATGGACCTTTGATAGATAATTTGGTAGTATCCTACTGGTCTTTTTTCTCACAACCTTCTTTTTCTTTTTGATTGTTATAGATGTTGTATTATAAGATCCAAGTAAAGGGAAGGGAATCTTGTAGCATTTTTTCCTCCTTTTATCTTTGCCTTCATAGAGGGGTTATTTGGAGGTGAAAATTGGTCACATGGAGACTTTGTATACTTTCTAGTTTAACTTATTTTGAATTTTATTTTATGGTTTTTTATCACTTCACTTTCTCTTTGTTCTCTAGTTGTATGTCTTATTTTGGTTATATTAAAAACTTCTTTAGGTTATCTTTGCTTCACCTCACCATGTGGAATCTGCCTTGGGTGTACGGTTTGGTTTACCTAGTTTGATCTATTATAGAAATATTCTCTAGTGGAAATAAAATTCATTTATTATATAAGGTTATTGACTACAACCCAAATAATTTTTTTTCATTTATATGTTTTGGGGAGTAGATGATGAAATATTTAGTAATGTTTAACCATTTCTAGTCTAGTATGGATAATGGTTGTAATATCCCCTTATACTTTTTTCTCTCATCCTTAACTTGTTGACATACCAAAAATTGAGATACATACTGTGAAATATCTTGTTACTTTTTATCCAACCAAAAATACTCTTTCATATATCAATCATATTTTTCACTTTTATGATGAATAGATAATGATTAACTATGATCATCATACAATATCTCCTTCATTATTATTGGTATTAAAGGTACTCATACTCAATTATTTAACCTTATCATTCCATAATAACCATGGTTAAAATCCAGAACTTTTATCATCTTCATATATAGTTATACATCCCCCTTATGTGCCTCTTTAATACTCACATGGATGGATGGTTAAACAGTCATCAGATAAAAATATTACATACCCCCTTTCCATATGATTTCAAGATCCAATTTCTACACATTCATAAATATTGGATCTCTTTCAATCCTCATCATAGTGAAATATTTATGTTATTTTTGACTTAAAGAATCATCCACCTTGTTCTTCTTCCCAAGGTGGTAATGTATTAGGTAGTCATAATCCTTGATCATCTATAATTATATTATATGGTGTATATTAAACACTTTCTATATAAATATATATGTCACGCTATTATGATCAGTATATATATAACACATTTCACTATATAGATAATTTCTTTATATCTTCAATTCACAAATTAATTCTTCCATTTCCAAATCATGGGTCATTTAATTCTTCTCTTTAATTTTTAATTTGAGAGAAACAGAAGCTAATTCCATGTCATTTATCTTGAGGATGAATCTCATTTCCTTCTTTGATGCATCACTATATATCACAAACCCTTCTCTACTATAGGGTAGTTTAATAATTGGAGCATTGACAAAACCTCTCTTAAGTTACTTTAAATTCTCTTAAAATTCATATTTATGAAATAACATGGATCCCTTTTAGGACAACTTAGAACGTGGATTTTATATCCATGAGAAATTTATCACAAAATGTCCATAGTATCCTTACAACCCAAAAAAACTATGGATCTCGATCACTATGGTCAGTTTTGGATATTATTAAATTTCTTTCATCTTTTAAGGATCCACTATTATTACCTCACATAAAATTATATGACTTAACAATGAGACTTTATGTATCCAAAATTCACACTTGTTAAATTTTTCATATAGATTATCCTTCCTTAGTGTCTTCATTATAATCCTAAAATGTTCTTTATTCTCTTCCTTGTTCTTAAAAATACATAATAATTTTGTTAATAAATACAACCATAAACTAATCATGGTAATCTCTAAAGATTGTATTCACTATATTAATTAAGATATAAAGATAATTGGTTAATCCAAATGACATGACTACAAATTCATAATTACTATACCTCATATTAAAGGTTATCTTGGATATATCCTCCATCTTAAAACATAGCTGATGATATCTAAATCGAAGATCAATCATGGAATAATATTCATCACCTTGTAATTGGTTTTATAAATAATTGATATAGGGTAGAGGATTCTTGTTCTTAATAGTTATCTTGTTAAGTTCCTGATAATCAACTAAAATTCACATTGAACTATCTTTGTTATTAATAAAAAGAATGGGTGCACCCTATAGTGATGTACTAGACTGATTTAATCCCTTTTATATATGTACCTAGATATGCTTATTCAATTCTTGAACAAAATTGAGGATATTCTATATGGAGTTTTTGAAAGAGATATATCATCATATATGAGTTTTATTGAAAACATAACTTCATGATTTGGGGGAATAGTCAGAAATTACAATGGAAATAAAACATCATATTCCCAAACCATTGTAAAATTTTCAATATAGAGTTTCTCCCCAACCATTTTTGATAAATAACCCTCATGAATATGTAGTAAGACCTATATTATTTGAGTAATTTACATTGGGATTTCAGGTTCATCCTCACATTAATGGATAATTATGTATTGATTTTAAATATTGAATGTAACTCTACATCCATGAAAATTGATATGGTCTTTATACTGAGATATAAATTTGTTCCCAAAATTACATCACATTCAACAAGAGTAAGAATAACAAAATTTCTAGGATATAAATTCCCAAAAAAAATAAATTGGAGAGGAGTTATAGACTATAGATGTAATCATATAACAATTATAAGTTTTCATTACCAATTCAATATCTAATTGTTGAGGTGGTGATGTGATATTCTTAAAAAATTATTCAGATATAAAATATTTTAAAAACCCTAAATCAAGTAAAACATTTTCAATTATAGAGTGGATTATAGGTGTACCTTTCAGCACATCACTAGCAAATTTAACTTCTCCTATAATAATTTGATAATATTGGCCTTATCACCTTTTTTTCTTATATGGTAAGTTCCCTTGACTTTTGGTGTATTGTTTGGCATAGTTCCCTATATCCTTATAGTTAAATCATTATAATTTATTGTATTATCCCTTACACGTTCATTTATGAGCGTGATTTACTTTCTCTCCACACTTGAAAAAAATCAATTTCCCTTCGAATACATATCAGGGTGTTTCCTTCCCCATGAATCACATGTTGTAAATTCCACCTTCTATTCTTCCCCTTATCCATTTTTTTCATGATGTGTTTTTTCATCCTCTTCTTCTCTTTCTTTCTATAAAATTTATAAGAATTTGAAAATTGATTCTTTATATTGATATCACATAATATTATATCAATATAAGATGAGAATTTTTAAGAAACTAGTGACCTTAGGAAGATTGCACTTATCCAATTAATGAAATAGTCAAACTTACTCTTTTGATTTCATATGTAGTCTATAGAATTCCTTGTTAACCTTGTAAAGATGGATTTATACTTAGCAACATTATCCTCTTCCTTTTCTCTTGGAATTATGAATTGTCTCTCTATATTTGGTCATTCATCATGAGGGAAACAATTTACAAGAAAATTCCCCTAAATTCCTTCCACTTCATGTTTTCTATTTCCTCTACATACTTAGTGTTTTGAATCAATTAATACCACTGATATATATCCCCTGTGAGATGCTTGACATTAAAGAAAACATTATATCTTTAATTAAATCCCAATGTGATAAATATCATTACTAAGGAACTTATCCATTGTTCTGGTACTAATGTATTTATGGTTCAATTGAATTATTGGGTTTTTTAACATAAAATGTTCTAACATTGTTACACCAAGTTATAGATCAGTAGTTCGATCTATAAAGGGAAGTATATTGTCCATAAATAGATCCAGGTTCCCCAATATAGTTATAATTTTTTTATATCTATATCGATCTCCAACTTCATTACCAATCTAGGAGGTATATCTCTATATAAATCATGTGAATTCATACAGTTTTTATTCCTTCTACTAGATGTTATTTCTAAATAATTTAATACACTAGATTAGATCATAAAATTTTAAATAATGATGTATAGTTTTAAAATTTATAAAGCAATAAACATAAATTTAAAATTTATACACAGTTACTCTCATAGTCATAATCTTTGTATCATTGGTAAAATCTTCAAATCATAAAAAAAATTCAAATATTTTATAATGGTTTGTATAAATAATTTGAATCAACCAAATGATAACCCTTGGGAGTTTCTAGACAAGTGTGTAGTTTTATGCGCAATTATTTTTCACCTGTGATGATTGATTAAACATAAAATCCTTCCCTTTAAAAGTTATTACAGCAACAGACTAAAAAAATTGGATTAGAAGATTAATAAGCATGATAGCTTTCTTAACACGCAACACCGAGATTGAAGAAAATCATGATTATTATAAAACAAATTATTAAAATGGGACTTTTAGAACCTAACCATTGAATTGGAGAGTATGAATATGAGTAATTGAATTATTAAATAAATCCATAATGGTATTAATATAAATTTATTGATAAATTATTAGGAAATAAGAACTCAATTATTATTAAATTCATTTTATGCTTCAAAAATATGTTTTCTTCAAAAAATGGATTTTATTATATTTTAAATGATAAAATTATAATTAATTTATAACATTTTTAGGAATTATATTTGATTTAATGAATATAATTTAAAATTTGGTCATTTCAATATTATCTTATAATGAATTTTTGTGATTTTTCTAAAAAAATTTATTTTTCAAGGAAGAGTGGAAAATATCGATTTTGGTAATAATAGTCATTTATTTTCAAGTAAAATGTACCTTTATGTTTTGAGTTTGTTCTTAAAGTAGAATAATTATACTTTTATTATAAATAAACAAATTAATTACATAGTAATCATCATTATACTTGATTTTGGTATTTTTTCATTTCTTGGATTAAAAAAACAATTCTCTAAAGTGTTTATATGTATGCAATGTGTTTTTCTTATTAGATTAAATTAATATCTATTTATTAAAGGTTTAATTAAATTTAATGATTATATATTGATTATAATAATTAAGCATTCATTTTGTGTTCCTTATAATGCATGGAGTGGATGTAAATGAAGTTTTATGTTTAAAATTGGGTTTTTCTAAAATGGATTTTTTTTTGTTTTGCATGATTATTTAAAATTAAATTATGTCACTTATAGGTATTGAATCATATAAATTTTATTAAATATTTTTAATCAAAATAATTAATACTATTTAATTTTTTTAGTTTAATTTTTTGTCACAATGAATATTAAAATGAGTAAAAATGTGTTACCACAGTAAAAGGATAAACATGGTAAACCTAGGTTAAAACTAAGCGGTAAAGCTATAATTAATAATCTAAATTATTATTGTATGAATTAATTTTGACCATTATCACCTTTGTAATGAAATATAATTCTTTATAGTTCATTTTTTAATGAAAATTACTTAATAATATTTTAATCTTTTAAAATATTCAAGGTGTGTCCCTCCCCCAACTTATAAAAGGGCACCCCTCCTATATTTTATTTACACCTTCATGAGACAGCTATCATAATAAAAACCATAAAAAATTTATTATAAAATTAATTATACATGAATTATATGTTCTATTATTCTTGAAATACCATTCCAAGGGTCCTTAGGAAGGGATCTAGAGGAGGTCCACCAAAGAAGAGGTAATCATATTACATGACTTTTATAAATTTATTTCTTCTTTTGCCTCATTTAAATATATGGTATTTATTATAGAATAATAAATTCAATATCCATTATATATAAAAAATTTATTATGATTATGTAAACACCATTATCCAACCTCTATTTCATCAATTGAAAAATGAAAGAATCGCTCATGCATACGTATGGACTACCTCCTCCACGTTGTAATATGATTCATTTTTCATCACCATAACTAATGGTTGATGGTTATGATGGATTTAATATTTATATATGTTAATTATGAAATAATTATTCTTCTATAATTATAATATATTATCTACATTATTACATTTACATCGATTATAAAATAATAATTTCGTTCATTCTTATGTGTGGATTACCACCTCCACGAAGCAATGTGATTTGTTTTATATTTTTCTATTTATATGGATGGAAATAAGGATAGATATAATAAATATATATCATATTTGTGATATAAAAAATAATTATTTAAATGGAAATTATTATTTACCTTTATTTCCTTTCAACCATTGAAAAGTGAAAACACCATTGATGTGTATGTATGGATTATCATCAACATGAAGTGATGTAATTAATTTTTTATCACCAATTTATATGAATAATTATAAAATGGTATAAGATGAAAGCACATGATACTAAATTCATTATTAATATTCTAGAGATGATGAATCTATGTACAAGGTGTAAGTACCAGAACTATAGAACTGAAACATGCATGGAAAATGGACTAGTCTTCACTTGAATGTTCATTTTAATGAAGAAAGTGTTAGAAAAGGGATAATTAGAAATTATAAATGAATGATACATAGTTAATTATTAATTATATTTTTATTTAAAAAAATTATAAAAAAAATATTTACTATAATATATATTTGAACACTTATGAAACAACAAATAACTTGAGGTAAAGGTTTATCATCTCAATTTGTCTTCTTTCAGACATATATTTTCTTATACACCTAAATTATTTTTTTAGGATTATCTACTTCACAATTATTATGTTTTATCATAAATATCCTTATTTTTATGAAATTTAATGTTTTATTTGAAGCTATTTCTTTAATGATGATTATGAATCAAAAAATACCATACTCGTAAGAGATTTATGTTTCAATCCCATTTTCATCAAGATTCTTTATGCTTTAATTCCTATTAAGAAAATTATATAATCTTCATTTGATAAAATTTATTAACCTAAGACTATTAAAAATATAATTTCATTTTTTAATATAACCAACTATTAATTAAAATCCAAATATAATGAGGTCTACTATCTTTGAAAGGATAGGTTCATCATACATTAAAGTGAGGCTGAAAATAAAAAATCAATATTTTATTCACCATAATGAGAACATAAATCTTTTAAAACAACTAAAACTATATTGGATAACCTCATAAATACATTAAAAAAAGGTTAAACTATAAATATCATTATATAAATAAACAAGATAAGGAAGACTAACATTGGAGTTAAAGGTATAACGTGATATTATAAAATAAAAGGAACTTGAGTAATGACATAGATACCTAATGTAAATAATAAGGTATTATAAGATCATAAAATCCTATGAAATTTGGAAGAAAAATAATATATTACATAAGAATAAGTTAAGATTAGATGTCCAAACAACATCCCAAGGTTGATAGGGTCCTATAATGGATTAGTTTCATGACCTAGTCAAATACAAGACTTCTCATGAGACGAAAACATTACCCAATGCATTGGAGGCCTGTATAATTCTTGGAACACCCATAAAATTAATTTCAAGTAAATTTATATTTGTTTCATATAAGTAATTCAATCATACGGAATACAAATAAAAATTATTCATAGAAATAAAATGGGTTACATAATCTTTACTCATATCATACTTGTAGGAAATTTCATAATGAAGTCATTTGAGAATGGAGAATAAGGAATGTATTACCCCTATTAAAGGAAGATAGAGTGAGAAAATTATATATTTAAGATACATATATATAGATTTTAGAGTCATTCCCTAAAATTAAATATTATTTTCATTGATGAATTTAAATAAATCTAAAAAGACTAAAAACATTCTTAAGAAAAATAACCTTTAAACTTTGAAAAGCGCATTTGAAAAAAAATCACAAAATATTATAGAAATAAATTTATTTTAAAATAACCTTGTAAAATTATAATTAAAACATCAATGTAAATTATGGAATAAAATAATAATATTTTTATACATGTTAAAATAAATATTTACTTCATATTTTTTAGTAAAAAATCAATAAGTACCACGTTTGGACAACGACACGAGATTCCTTTAAAAAATATAAATTAAAAAATATAAAAAAAAATACTTTAAAAAAAATTTAGAATATTAAAAGTATTTTTTAAACACTTTTATGAAAACATGGACATGGATGAGAAACGGATATCCATTAAAAGAGAAAAGTAATGTTGATTTTCCTAAAAAATATTTTTTCAATATTTTTATAAAAAAATAGTGTAAATAGTAATACTAATTGAAAATTTCACTAATGAGTATATATTTATTAAATTTATGGATTTATTTGTAAATTATAAAATAATTTTCATTAATAGAAATTCATGTACAAATAATCCTGATTAAAATGAGATTAAAATATAAACCCTTACCGCTTTGGTAAATTCTTAATAATTACTAACAAGAATGAATTAAAGGATTTTTAACATTAAATATCCAGAATTAGGAATTAATAATGATTTAATATGTAAAAATTCATTATATAAACTGTTTAAAATAAATTAGGTGCATAAAAGAACATGTGTCTCAAAGATGGATGTTTAGTGACCAAACCCTTAGCTCGATTATGTGTATTCTTTATATGTATTTAATCTTATATATAATAAAATTATATTAATTATTTGTTTTATTGAGTAATTTTTCTAGTTTTAATCCCTTATAATTAATCCATTTACTAAATTTATTTTAATACCATATTTAATTACCAAATCTATTATTTCCACACTATGTGTTTTGAGGATGCTTAGTTTATTATTTAAAAATGGAATCGGATTGCTAACCATGTTCAAAGGGGTCTTTGTTCCATCATATCATGAATAATATTTAAGAAATAATTATTATTTATATACAAAAATTATACTTTAATAAATAATAATGATTTATGGTTATGAAAAATGAACTGTGTTACAATCATGGAGACGGTGGGTCATTTATATGGATGTGAAACATTTCCATTTTTCAACGATCCAGGTAGAAAGAATAAAAGTTTTAATTTAACATTAAAAAAATATATAATAGTATCATAAATATCATATTATTAATTTAATTAAACTTTCATATAATAAAAATGTGAGATGGTAATTAAAAAATAAATCACATCGCTTCACGAGGCGGTAGCCCACCATACACATTAATGGTGTTATTATTTTTTATGGATGTTAATGTTAAAGCATATATGATATATTAATTATTAATAATTAATTAATATAATATATAAAATTTAAATACATATTTATGAACATACATTAGATATGATGATGCAAAAGTAATTACATCGGTTCATGTGGTGAGATTTTATCGTACACATAGACGGTTGTTTCATTTCCCATTTGATAGAAGAGAAGATGAATGAATATTATCTATCCAAATAATAAAATTTAAGAATATTTTAGATAATATTTTTAGTATATTTTAATATTTAATAAAAAAATTAATGTGGTAAAAGAAGAAGAATAGGAAAAAAGGAGCTCGGTGAAGACTATTACCTCTTCTTCACACCACCTCTTTAGGATTATACGGAAAACCTTCCTATATTGGATTTATGATAAAACAAAAACTTCTTGGATGAGGTTATGTAAGTAATGGATTGATTTGGTAATTTATTTTTGTATATAATTGGTTTTTTATGTGTGTAAAGGATAGGATATTGGGTACCCTATTATAAGGGAGGAGGAGTGGAATTCTTGTAAATACCCAAAACTATTCAATAACAGGAAGTCACTCTAAATCCAAGTGACTCTAAAATTAATAAATAAAGAAGTGGATAATATTTAATTCCTATAGACGCCTATAACATTCAAAATAAATATGATATAAACATTTAATACCAATTAACACTAAGGTTTCTCACTTTTACCCTTTAATGACTTTTTTACCACGGTAACTATTTTTTAATATTCTTATTATTAATTATAAAACAAAGAATATGTTAACATTATTATATAATATATATTATTATGATTAAAAATATATAATCCATTATATTAAATTAAATTTAAAAAATAGAAAATTTAAAATTTAAATTAAACCCACAAACGTGTTAGAAAAAAGAGTTTTTCAAGAAATGAATTTTTATAGCATAAGATGATCTTATAATAACTATATAAAAATTAATAAAAATTAAATTAATTTCAATTAATATTTTTAGATATATAAAATGTATTTTTATATTATATAATTAATCATTATTGTTTATTTTAATTAGTTAAAATAGTTAATCATTGTGCACTTTAAAACAGTTTTCAGAAGAAAAAAAAGTTTTTTAAATCCTAAAAACATACTTATTTTAAAATATATTATAAATATGATTTAAATATAATTAATTAGAAAAAAATATATAAATAAATAATAATTATATTACTTTTAAATAATATAAAATAAATTTATAACTTTTAAATTAATTAATTTACTAAAAAATAAGTTATAGTTTTACCAAAAATATGTATTTATCACTATTCACTGAAAAATCAATAATTCTAAAAAAATAACAAACTTTCACCCTTAGTAAATATAAATATGATGGTTTCAAAAATTATGTTCATTTTATAGAATAAAATTTCTAAAATTCCCCAAATTTAATTATAATATTTTCTCATAAAATAAATAAATATCATTTTGGAAGGAAATGTACTTTTTTATATAATAAAATATCATTATTAAATTTTTTTTCTTCTTAAGAATTCAAAAATAAATTTATATTTAGAAGTAACTTTATATATATATCATAAATCAGATAATAATATTCTTTCCTATTAATTTAACAGCTATGATATATTGGTCATGTTTAAATAATAAAATTTTAAAATTCTATTACAGTTCACTTAAAATCAATGTTGTGTTTAATATATGCTATAAAAGAAATAAAAAATATTTAAAGAAAAATATATAATACATTCTTGGGGTGTTAAATTCTACCCCCTTGAATAAATTATATACTCTAAATTTGAACTTATTCTCAATAATCAAGGGTAGGTCATTTTAAAATTCCTTTGTTGAAGACCCACATCATAAAATGGGTTAATAAAATATCCTATTAAAAATTGGGAAATATAAATATGAATTTTATCAAATAAATGAGTTACCACATAGGATAACATTAGTGAGAAGTAAAAATATGGACATATAAGGAAATCATAAATAATTATGGATTGTCATAGAGATCATTAATCATGAGAAAGTGAATGATCAAAAGTAAGTTATCAACCACAAAACAATAATTCTATGATGAATTAAAAGATTTTGAGTTATTCTTAACTAATTTTAATCATAGATTATTATAGGTTATGAAGAAATATTAATGTTATCATGAGTACAATTATTGTATCAAGATAAAAAATATGATCATGAGTCACAAAACGAGTTTTTTACACTAGATGGAACACAATCTATACCACACTGGGTTTCAAATGCTATGTGTTTGGTGTACTAGGGGTGCATGTTTCATATTTAGAGTCCTCTCTATATAAGGTTAGTGAGATACCAAGAATGAGAACATTCATACTTTGATACCTTTGTTATGAAATCCTTGATATTTAGCTAATTAGGGTGTTCTTTGGTATATTGTTGATTATGTCATTAGTTGAGGATTAATAAACAAGAGATGTGGGATCACACATAACAATTATGACATTTGGGTCCTCAATTTAGATAGACAGATGATGTGTACAGTTGTATCTATATAGTGTATATGATTTAATTATCTATTCAAGTAAGGGTCATGTGATGTGATCATCAATAAGGTTAATGGAACATGATGTGTTCATCATCCTGGTTAGTCTATACTTAGACAGTTGAGAATGTATGAGTGGGATTTATGGGATTGATTACTCCATGTCCCATGTTACATAATTCCTTAGACAAAGGTATTATATAAAAATTCATACTTTAATCTGATTTCTTAACACCCGTATATCACTACAATTCTTTTTTTTATATTTTCTTGTGTTGTTTCAAGTTTGAGTAATTTTTAGGCAAAAAAATTTGGGGTTTTGGAAGCTTTAGGGGTGTTGCGCGGTCTACCCTAATGGATAGGAGTAACCAAGTGTTTCCCATGGAGAGGGTGTTGTCCTGAAGATAGATCAATTTTTCATGACTTCTTAATGGTTTTTCAAACCGTGTGGAGAACCCTAGAAACTATACCGGTGGTATTGGACTAGGAAGTGACCTATACACGGTTAGTTCATGGTTTCATAAACCGTCCGGCCAAACCATGTGGCCTTCCCAAGATCCATTAAATGTTATTTGACCAAAATTTACCCTTGTAATTTAATATAATTTTATCCCTTTATTTCCTCATATACATTAGTCAAAACTTGGGAACCCAAGGAAGAGTTCTAGCCTCCTCCCCCATCGATTCTTAGTCCTTATTTGGTAGTTTTCAAGTGGTTCCAAGGTAAATCTTCCCCTCATTCCCTATTTATTCCTCACATCCTTCTTTTATATTTGTTTTGGATTCTCCCATGAACTATAGAACTTTTGTGGATATACTTATGGTTCTGATTCTATCTAATATTGGGGTTTTTTGTGTCTAGGGTTTATAGAATACATCTCTATCCTTATATTGGTTCTGTCCGTTTAAGGAAACATGTTTTGATAGGTTTCTACTCAATTTCCACATTTTTAAGGTAGGTATTTCTATGAAATAGTTTCTTTTTATTTCTTAAACTATTTTTATTAAAATTATAAATATATGTAATATCTATGTAATAATTTGAAACCATTTCAATGTGTCTTGAGATTAAAATAAAGGGATTTTATTTTGAATTCTATGTTTTCATGTTTTAAATGGAATGTTTTTATATAATAATAATTTTTTAAATGACTATGAGGATTATTTAAATGGTTTTATTGGTGTGTGTTGTATTTCAATCCAGATTTGGTTTCCAATGAGTGACATCTATGTTTTAAATTGGAAATTTTTTTAAAATGATTTTTTGACCTCAAAGTGGTTTAAAAGGGGTTCTTTGAGTAATTTAAATTTTTTTTTTGAAATTATTGTGTGGTTTACCCCTTGTGAAAAATCTTTAGAACCTCTTTTAAAATGTATTTAATGGAAATGGAAGGCCTTAGGGATTGTTTTTAATTTCAAAGAGTAAATCTAGTGTGTTAAAGGGGTGGATTTGAAATGTTTAAAATTTTTCTGTGATTTTAATAGATATCTATGGATGCCAAAAGTGGTGTTTTACGAAATTTGAATGGTTTTGGTATATTGATCCCTATTTTATGGTAAATGTCTAGTTATAACTTTTTTAATGGATGTAATGAAAGGCCCCTATTAATTTCCCCAAGATATTTTTACAACCTATGCGGGTTGTTTATCACTATGTGATACTTGTTGCTCATCTTGTGTGGGAATGTGATTTTTTATGATGCAAATGTATGTGATATATAGGGATATTAATTTTGAGGGTTTTGAAAGAAAGTGAGATTAATTGATTATTCCATGTTTGTTAGTATTGGATAACATGTTCACTCTCCTTACTTATTTATTGGTCATGGGAATCTAGTTTTTAAGTGGCTGGTCTACTCTTATATTACACTAGTTCATTCACATGCTTCTATTTTCCCTCTAGTCATGTTATGAACTAGGGATATGAGGGATGTTCCATTTCTAATTAAACATTTATATGCATGTTATATGGATTGTGTTTTGGATGAAGCATATGTCGGCAGTTGGTTTGTGATTGAAATTGATAAATGTAGATACATATCATGTTTTGGATCCTTAGGTAGATCCCATGAAACATTCATTTTCTTCATTTAAATTTCACATTAGTTTTTTTATCTAGTTATATACTATATCATTTCCCCGAATTATATTGTTATGGAACTCATGTTTTTCTTTCATTCACTATGTGAATTTTGACTTATAGTGCCTACTTTTTTATTCTTTGCCCATGTGTGTTGAAGTCATTTCCTTTGGAAATTTATTTTCAAAGATGTTTAGAAACCCCATTTTGAAATAAAGACTCATGTGTTTGGTTTTAAAAGTGGATTTCAATTTTTTTTGGTTTAAATAAGGATTTAGATGATTAAATTTTTATAAAGTAATTTTTTTCACTTTCGGAAAACAAATGGGTTGTTTTTTAGAAGTGTTAATGGGTGTCTGTTGTTGAAATGGATTAGGCTAGTGTAAATGTTTTCAAAGAATTTTTTTCAATTTAATAAAGAAAATTGGATCATTTTGAAAGGTGTTTGTGGACTTATTAGTCATTTTTATCTACTTATGTTCCCCCATATGCATATTTCGATCCTTCAGATCCTAATGCGGAGTTACAACCTCATTCTTCATCAATTCTTGGTCCTTATTTACTGATTTTCAAGAGGTTACAAGGTAAATATTAATATCATTCCCTCTTTATTGAATACTTCTATCTCTTCCATTAGTTTTGGCTTCTCCCATGAACCTAAAAACCATTATAGAAAATTTTAGGGTTCTGGGTAGATCTAATGTTGTGGTTTTTTGTGTCTAGTTTTTATAGACTCCATATATATCCTTATTTCAGTGATATTAAATGAATGAGAAACGTTTTGATGGGTTTTTTCTCAATTTCCACCATGTTAACATAGGTGTTTCTATGAAATTTTTTTGTTTTTGAATTCAATGTGTTCTTGTGATTTCTAAATCACTTTTTATTGAATGTATTAATATATGTTATATCTATGTGATAATTTGAAACTATTTAAATGCGTCTTGATCTTATTATCAAGGTATTCCCTTTAGAATTACATTTTTTCATGTTTGAAATGGAATGTTTTTATGTACTAAGAATTTTTGAAATTCCTATGAGGATTTTTGAAATAGTATTTTTGGTGTGTGTTGAATTTTGATATGAGTTTGGGTTTCAATGAGTGAAATTTATGTTTTAAAGTGTAAATTTTTTTAAAGTTATGTGTTGACATCAAAGTGGTTTAAAAGGGTTTCTTTAATGAAATTATAATACTGGTTTGAAAAGAGTGCGTATTTTTTCCCATGTTCTTAGTGGATATTTTAAAATATATTTGATGGAAACGGATAGAATTGGTTGTTTTCTGATTTAAAATGGAATTGAGATCCATGTTTTATAGTAAAGGCTTAATTGGAACTTTGGTTTGAAATGGATAGTTATAAAATAACCCTCTTCACTTAACCATGATTTGTTTACCCCTTATGTGGGTTATTTATCACTATGTGATTCTTTTTATCCCCTTGTATAGGAATGTTCTTGTTTATATCATGGATTCATGTGATATAAGGGGTTATTAATTGTGAGTGTGTTGGGAGTAATGGAGAGTATTTTCTTATTCCTTTCATGTTAACATTTGAATCTCTTACACTAGATATCATTACTAAAGCACTTCATGAAACATATAAGGGAACATTGCATTCATATGATTAAATACATAACTAACTGATGTCATTTATTCATTTTTTATAATGTATAAGTAAATTCATTCCACTTGAGGAGTATCCTCAAGTTCTTTATAAAGGAGTACTTCACCATCAAGATTGGGTGTTTTGAAAATCCCAGTATTTATGGATGATTCTCTCTCCCTTTATGAATCTTTATTTTTTCTTCTTTATTTACTATGAGAGGTACTAGAATATTGTGAATAGAAGGGGAGTCTCACCCTTGCGATGATTGATCCACATCATCCCATAGATACACTGCAAAGGTGGTATATCCTTTGACTACATATTTTGTGATATTATATAAGTATAGAAGTTGAATATAGATCAATAAAAGCATTGGTGTAAGATATGAATCATTTATAATTTCATAATTTTATAGTATCATAGTTTCATTTATCTAGCATAGTGCTCCTAGATTTGGGTTTCTAATTCCTTTCATCTACCTTGTATAAGTGTTATAAGATACTTTAAAACCCAGTAAAAACATCATATTTTTATTTTTGGATTTAGGTTATATCGAAACCTACGGTGGTGCCTCTCAACTTGCGACAACTTCGAATCCTTATTTTTTATCTTCACCAGCCATTGTTGATGATTTTATTCCATTTTCAGGATCTGTAGTATGTGTTCTTCATTATCTTCTCTTTTTTTATCATCTACGATTTATTTGTTCTTTTAAAACATATTTTGGGCGACTTTCAACCATGTTTTAATTTTAGTTTGTTGTTTATCTTTATTTTTATTTTATACAATCAAATTTTTTATAGATATTTTTGTGCTTAATTTTTCAAAGCAGTATACGGAGAAAAGTTTGGATTGGGGATATGTTTTCGTCCGAATTTGGTAATTTTTTTAAAATTTGAAGATAAATTGTTTATCATTTCATTTTGATTTTTATTTGCTTCAATTATTAGTTTATATTTTATTTTAAATGTGTTGGAATATGGTTAATAGTAATCCATAAGATTGATTAGTCAACGTACTTAATATGTACTGGAGTTGGGTGATTTTATGTTATGAATTTTTATCTCACATTATGTATAAATGTATTAGTCAATGTTCTTGATATGGATTGGAGTTGTGTAATTTCAAGTTTTTATGTTATAATAACTCAATATGAGTCCTCATAGGACTGAGAAAATACACCTGATAGGGGTGGGGTGGCTTGAATCTGGTCTACCTAAATTATACTGAAAACCAATTGAATTATTTTTAAGCTTTTCTACTACTTTGGTCCATTGAAACTCTATGGTTAGTTATGACATAAATAGATATTTTTATCTTTTAACCAATAATCCACAACCACATGTAATATAAAATATAAATAGAAAATCTAAATGTGTTATTTTTACATGCTTTAGGCTAGATTTAGAAAACCTACTCCCTATCCTATTCAACTCCCATTGATACATATATTCTCTATTATAACATATTAATCATTTATAATGGATGTCCAATGATTATCTTGACTCTATATTTTATATAATTCACAAGAAGATACATAATATTACCCATGAAAACTTAATATTACATCCCATAACACCTTTGTATTAGAATCCCACTGGTTCTTTCTCAAACTGCTTCTTCTGGAAGTTACTCACCACTAATACGATGGTTGTCACTACATCCAAATAATAGGACTTATTTCTCACCAAAACATATTTGAATGCCTTTAGATCATCAATAAATAAAAATATTTAAATTTAACTCTAATATTATTATTATTTCCCAATTCTTAGGAATCAATTATGAAATTATCCACTAATTTCATCTGTTGTGATCCTAACCAATAGAACTTATATTGGATTCCTCTTAAATTTCTTCATTTCATTCTCTGTGAGTTCACAACTCTCATCTCAATCACACAAACTCTTTATTCTTCCTCACAACTAATAGATTTTTTTCTTGCACAGTTTCACCAAATAATCTATGCATATACTCATTAGAACATGCAATGGATCCAAAACCACTTATTATTCCTCAAATTATTTTATTGTTCTCTCACCCAAATGTGTTGTAAGATATAACAATTTAGTTATGCATTTAATTTCATCTGTCATAGTTTTGTGAGTATTAGGATTGATTTCACTTATAATATGAAAATTTAATGTAATTATTATTTCATATTACTAATAATAACTAATTTTTATACCTTTAAATTAATGTGATCTTCAATACTTTTGACACATGAAACATAGAAATAATGAAACAACAATGTAAAATGAACTAATAAATTTTATAAGATTGATATTATAATTAAATTATAATATTAATATAACACATGTATATAATATGAAAATAAAATGTTTACTATTTGTAAATGTGTTTCATATCTGATGTTTTCTATCTGATTATCAATATTTTTTATTAAATTTGTTTCTATTTGCAATTTATCTGTAAATATATATATATATATAAATGTTTATATTTTTTAATATATTCACCAATTATTTTGTGATATCAGATATTGAATGGATCATAATTGGATACATTTACAAAGAACCACTACTGAATATGAAAAGGGAGTTGATGAATTTAAGGAAATTTCTGAACAACATCTTCAAAAAATTGATTTGATTTTCTGTCCATGTGTGAAGTGTTTAAATATGTGGAAGTTAAACTCCATAGAAATCAAGGATCATCTCATTTATTATGGTTTTAGCCTTAATTATACACATTGGATATGTCATGGTGAAAGAACTGAAAATTAAACATCCAATATTGATGAGAATATTCATAATGAGGCAGAGGATAATATTGAATAATTAAGTCATGATTTAGGAGTTGAAACCATCAAAAAAACAGCAAATATTGAACAATTGTATAGATATTCTGAGAAACCATTATTCCCAGGTTACAGTAAATATACAGTGTTATTAGAATCTTTGAGATTAGTTAATTTAAAATAAAAAAATGGGTGGAGTGATAAAAGTTTCTCCAGCTTACTTGAGCTTTTAAAAGAGTTGCTTCTAGAAGGAAATGGGCTTCCAGATTCCAATTATGTGCCGAAGAAAATATTATGCCCAATGGGATTGGGGTATAAAAAGATACATGATTTCCCCAATGATTTTGTACTATATAGGAAAGAAAATGAATATTTATTAAGTTTTCATACATGTGGGACATCACACAATAATATATATGGGAAAGTCAGCTCAGATTCATTCTCGGGTGATGTTACCTAACGTCATGAAAAATAAATTTTTTACTTTCTAATAATATCATCCAATATTTTTTTAATACAATTTTGATAATTCAATTGTGATTCATTTTTAGGTACAATAATCAAAACTCCTGCTAAATCAAATTTGTACCTTAAAATAATTCATTGTTTGAAGTTTCTATTTTCAAATTCAATTGTCAAAAAAAGGGTAATATGGAATTCGGATGAGATTATCTCTAATGGTAAATTGTGTCACCCTACTAATTCACCATAGTGGAAGAGTTTTGATAAAAAAATTCATGATTTTGGAAATGAATTTAGAAAGCTCAGAGTGGGATTGTGTACTGATGAGATGAATCCATATCGGACCCTCAATAGACAACATAGTTCATGACCTATTATGATGGTAGTTTATAAATTGTCCCCACATCTAAATATTATAAAATATGTTATGATGAGCTTGAAGATTTATAGACTAAAAAAACTAGCAAATGATATTGATGTTTATCTTTCACCATTGATTGATGATTTGAAATCGCTTTGGGAAGCAGGTGTTAAAGTTTCTGATGCATAAAATAAAGAGTATTTTCCTTTACATGCTATGATAATGATCACTATAAACAACTTTCCTGCATATGGAAACTTATCTAGATATAGTGTTAAGGGACAAAAATCATGTCCAATTTGTGAAGAATAGACTTCATATTATCAATTGTAGAATAGAAGAAAGATAGTGTACATGGGACATCAAATATTTTTTCAAATTGATCATTCTTATCGTAGATTAAAAAAAAGAATTTAACAGTTTACAAGAATACAATCTTCCCCCTCGACCATTGTCAGCTGAATAATATTATAACAGGGTGAGGGATATTGATTCAACTTTTGGAAATAAAAAAAGTTCTAGTCTTCAAAGAAATATCTAGAAGAAGTAGTCTATTTTTTCAAACTACCTCATTAAAGATTTTTAGAGATAAAACATAACATCGATGTTATGCAGGTTGAGAAAAACATATGTGACGGTTTGATTAGAACTTTGTTAGACATAAAAATAAATACAAAGGATGGATTTTATGCTATATTGTACTTGATATTAATGAGAATACGTTTAGAGTTATCTCCCACTTTGAAAGGAAACAGAACATATTTACCTCCGGCTTGTCACCCATTAAGAAAGATTGAAAAGATGGATTTTTGTTAGTGTCTTCATGGTATTAAAGTACCCAGTGGTTTTTCTTCAAATGTGAATAATTTGGTTTCATTGAAGGATTTTAAATTAATAGGTATGAATTCTCATGATTTACATGTGTTGATTCAAAAACTTATACTAGTAGTAGTGCATGGTATATTGTTGTCAACTGTTAGAAATACTATCATCAGGTTATGTAATTTTTTCAAATCCATTTTTAGAAAAGTTTTTTATCCAAATTTGTTATATGTGTTGGAGAATAAAGCAACTATTATTCTTTTTCAACTAGAAATGTATTTCCCAACCATATTTTTTGATATAATGGGTCAACTGTGGATTCATTTGGTGTGTGAGATAAAAATATGTGGGCCTATTTATTTAAGTTGGATGTATCCTTTTGAAATATATATGAAAATCTTGAAGGGATGTGTTAAAAATACTTATCGACCAGAGGCCTCTATTATTCAAAAATATATATCAAAAGATGTGATTGAGTTCTGTACTGATTATTTGAATGAGGTGGAGCATATTGGTCTCCTTGTATCTCGACATATGATAGTTGATAGTGAAGGTAGAGAGGTTCAAGGCTTAAAGGTAAAGTTCATTCCACATTATGAAGTGATGCAGGCACATTTATACATTTTGAACAATACATATGAGGTTCAATCATATATATTCTCACATATTGCTGAATTAAAGTTGCGATATCAGAAAAGAAACAAAAATTGGTTGATGATTGTGCTTAAGAAGAAATTTGTTTTGTGGTTTAAATAGAAAGTCACCCCAGATATATCTGTATCAGAAACATTGAAGAGGTTAGTAGGGGGAACATCTCTTAATGTGATCACATGATTTGGTTTTAATATCAATGTCTACACATTTTACCCAAAAAACCTGGATGACAAGAGTACCGTTCAGAATAGTGGTGTGATGGTTTTCACTGAAGCAGTTCATTTTTTGAGTGCCAAAGATAAAAACCCAATTTCTACATCAACGTCATATTTTCAAGTTCTTGAATACATATGGGAAATTTTTTATATTAAATTTCAAGTTACCATTTTTAAGTATAATTGGTTTGATAGTAACAGTGGTGTGAAACATGATAAATATGGGTTTAAACTGGTTGATTTAAAAATATTTAATTATAATGAGGGACTATTTATCATGGAAACAAATGAAAAGCTAGTATTTTATTTCATTAATCCATTTAATGATAAGTGGTCAGTTGTTTTGCAAGGAAAAAAGATATCATTTGATTGATGAGGATGATACTAATGATGTTAGTGATTTACATTATCCTTATTCATATATTACGCAATTTCTAGATGATTACAATGAGTATAAGATAGACATAGTGCATTCAGTACATAATGATCATAATGAAGGCATGTTGGAAAAAACTAAATTAGTCTCCTAATTGTTTTGGTAAATATTTATATTTTTTTTCTTTTTTTGAAACATACAAATTCATGCCTCTTTTTTTATTTACTTATTTTTTTTCTAACTTGTTTATAAATATTTAGTTTTATAATTATATGCAGGTACACAAAATTTCATTACACTTTTTAGTAGAAATGTCAGATACAGATAGAGAGGATCAGTACCAAGGTATATCTATTTTTAAATATTATTAAATATTCAGTAATATATTTATTTAATGAAATAAAAAAGTTAATCTACAAAAAACATTGCAGGACTATTGATGCGTACTTGGAGGAGGATACTTATCCTATTACTACTACAAAATCATGTTCTCAGGTTGGTAAACATGGTATTACATTTTTACCAAAACTATCACTTGACCATGATGATAACAGAGTAAAAAATCTATTTTGATGATGATAATAATGAAACTAGTCCAAATGTAGTTCGGTTTTTCAGTTATATAACGGTGTAGAGTCATTGTAGGATTAGTATTTTATATCCTGATTGGAAGTCATTGGATAAGATGGTGAAGCAATAGCTTTGAGAGGTTGTGATGGTAAAATATCTTAATTGATTTATTTTATCTAATTTTTTTAATATTATATATTTTAAAAGACATATTTAATTTATTCAATTACAGGTGACATTAAATTCTGAGGAAACGAAAGAAATTAAAAAAAATACATTTCTCTTTAGTTGTGGTTCAATGGAGAGATTTTAAAACAAAACTGAAAAAATAATTATGTTTTTGGAAAGAGAATGTTTGAAATCCCATGCCTCAAGTATTCGTTTATAGATGAAGATACATGGAATCAATTTTTTGATAGTCGTAATGAAGAAAAACTTCAGGTATGATAATTAATTTATATTTTAAAATTTATTATATATTTTTCTTATTACTTAGTAGTTTATTTTTATATAACAGGAATCCAGGAGATCTCATCAGGATATCCAGTTGAAAAATGTATACCCTCATACATTATCACATGGAGGGTATTTGTATTTGGAGTATAATATGATTGAAGAAAAATTTAAAGCATTAAGAGCTTGATCTAGTAGTGGTTCAGAAGAGGTCTAGTTTATTTCTACATATCCTCTCACACACCGTGAAAAATGGAAACAAGTAAGAAGAAATAAAAATGAAAAGTATCTTATAGAGGAAGCTAAGAAAGTATATGATAAAATTTTAAGCAAATATTATTTATTTGTTAAAAATTTTCTATTTTATAAATTATTAAGTCTAATATAATTTTTTTTATTTTTCATTTCAGAATGAACTTCAGGAGCAGGAGACACATGGCTCTTTTATCCCTGAGGGTAGGATGGACATCCTAGATACTACTTTAGGAAAGGCAGAACAACCCAGCTATGTTCGAGGATATCAGGGGGGTGTTAGTATTCGGAAGGTTTTTTGTAAGAGTAAGAAATCAAGAGACCTAGAAATAGAATCCTTAAAAATAGAGATAAAATATATGAAACAGTCTATGGGTGATCAAATTCAAGCAGCAGTGCATAAAGCTCTGTTATAACACTTGGAAAGACTATCACAGTCTCCACAGCCTTCCCAAGTATATTATTTATTTGTCATCAATTTTTCTATTTTATAAATTATAAACACTAATATAACTTTTTCATTTTTTAGCTTTCTTAGCCTGCTCACTCAGACTACCCTACCCATCTACCTATTATGCACCATATGAGCAGCCTTTCTAGGTATATTATTTATTTGTCATCAATTTTTCTATTTTATAAATTATGAACACTAATATAACTTTTTCATTTTTCAGCCTTACCAATTTGATCACCCGGACTACCCTACCCCATCTTCCTACCCTTCCCTGTATGAGAAGCCTTCCCAAGTATATTATTTATTTTTCATCAATTTTTCTATTTTATAAATTATAAACACTAATATAACTTTTTCATTTTTCAGCCTTCCCAACCTACTCACCCAGACTACCCTACCTCATCTACTTACTTTGATTCTCTACCACCTCGCTCATACCAAAATGTATATTGTGAGTTATTTGCTGGAGATCCTCACATATATATTGTTGTATTAGGACTCGGGCATTTTTGGGGGGATTTTTTACATCACCAGCCTATAAATATATTTCATATGAGGTATGTGTTTTTTTAAATATTAATTAAAAATTATTCAAAACTAAATATAATTTTTTCAGACATTTAACTTATATAGGATTATCTGAAATAAAAAGAAGTTTCACAAATGAAACAAAATGTTCAGGAACAATCACCTATAGATGTTTCAAGTATTTTTTATGGGATAAAAATATTGTCTCAGGCGTATTCTTCTTTGAATTATATCTATGAGTTTTGGATGACACCTGATATATGCAGAAGATAATATCTATTGAGATTAAACAAAGAAGATATCATGCAACTAGTTAATTTGTAATAGCTCAGCCTGAATCAGGTGCAGTTGTTTTCCATGTAAGTAAATTTACATTTGAATTTGTATTTCTTTAATAAAAGATGGTTTTAAATTGACTAACTATATTTTATTTTTAAATTAGGTATCTACACACTCTTCTTTTATAAAATGAAAGTATAGACATTTATAGTTTTATGGATCCAGAATTCATTTCCATAGAAGTGAAACATGTGAATAATCTTGATAGAGTTGCATATATGTGTGAGAGATTATCACATATGAAGATTCAGTGTTGGTTTCTTCCATTTTTTGATAAGTAAGAACAAAAACATAATTATGAACTAATGATCATTATAATGTCATTAATTTTGAACTTTTTTTATTTTAGGGTCATTGGATGTTAGGCATATTGTGCCCAAGTGAATGCACCTTATATTTGTTTTTCTCTTTATTACAGAATGTTCGTAAAAGATTTTACACATTATTAGGAAGGTAAGTTTTTTTTTGTTTTTTATAAGCTCATTATGTTTTATTCTCATTGATTAGATATGTATTATTAGTTCATATATATGAAAATTCAGTTCATTGAAAAAATTTAACAAGGAATATAAGTCGATAAAGTCACCAAATAGAATCAAACATGTGGAAGTACAAGTAATTAGTTTTTATATTAGAATGTTTTCTTATTTTTTGTTATATATTAATTTTTATTAATAGTTTAATGTTTTATAATTTTAGTGTCATTATCAAAAAGGACATGTTGAATGTGGTTATTATATTCTATGATTCATGTATGAGATAATCACAAGTGGGGAAACTACTAAATTTGATAAGGTTAGTTGTATTAATTTTTTTATATTTTCTTCCATATTATTCTATTTATTTATCTCATATCATTAAATGTTATTATAGGCATTAAATGATTCACAGTCTTATTCCAAATCTGATTTGACCCATAATCAATCTATTTTTGCGAACTATTTATTATGTCTAATTAGGATTTGAGGTATGTATATTCTAATATTTATAAATAATATTACATATGGGTTCAAAAAACTATCTCTTTTGATATATTAGATTTTTGAACCTACTAATAATCAAATGAATGATTCAATAATAACCAACAATTATCATACCATAAATTTCAGGTACGTGTATTTTAATTCTACTTTATTTTGAAAGTGTAATCTTCTGAATTTTCTAAAAAAAATTACTTTCAGTGTCAGTTTTTTTGTTTATTCTTGGTATATGAAAGAATAAATAATCAATCAACCATGTGCAGAGAGGCTATGTACTATCAAAGCTGACATGAACCCATGTCGTACCTGCTACAACTCCATGCCAAAAGGATAAAAAATACATTAGATGTGACTGAGAAGAATCCAAAAGTGCATTAAATATATTACATGGTATCCTTAAGGCATTGAGTATTGAGTCAGGACATAATGATGATGAGTGAACATATACTTAATATCCACATGGCATCAATTTCTTGCATGGTACTTGGTATCCATAATGAATTGAATTGTAGGTCTAGCAATAGGAAGATCATAGGTACATCATAATCATTGTCTCATGTTAGGTCAACCACCCTGGTATAATCATATCATGACGGTCCACTTGTTCCAACTACCAAATAATGATTCCTTAGGTATGGTAATACATTCAATAAGAAATATCATAAAATGAGGCATAATACATGTCATCATGAGATATCTGTAGAAACATACATAAACATGTGATAATTATCTAACATGGTAACAACTTATATAAGAATTTTTAGGGAATCAAACATCAAATATGGTCTCATGGGCTACCCATGCACATTATTTACCATATCAAAAAAATGTCTCTCAATTCCATACACACACACCACTATTCATAATATAAAAATCATGGACACATTGAAACACATATATTTCTATATATTCCAAATCCACTAGATGTCACAGAGAAAAAGACATGCATGGAATGCACATCATACCCTCCAATGTATATGATCACCCCAAGTGGTAACAGATTGTTAAGGTATCCTATTTAAATAGTTTTTCAGCTTATCACTCAAATAAAAAAGAAATATAAGATATTTATCTACTTCTTCTCTGATTATTTTTAACATATCACATTTTTCTATGAAATTGGAAACATGGTAATTTGGGTATTCTATCACAAAACCCCTAAACATACATCCTATTAAACATCAATTATAATAAATGTACATACACTCAGCCATCATGGGATATCAACACACACATAAAAGGAAACAAATTGCTAATTTGAAATGAGAAATGTAGTTCTTCCGCTGGGTATATGCATTATCCATCTCATTATTATCCTACTTTCTCTGATCATCCATTGTAGTGTAGTTTACCATCAAACCATCTCATTCATTTTTAACCACAGATGTCTCATTGCCTACAACAGCATATTCTTCTAACATTCGACACTAAAATTCATTGAGTTCTCTCAAGTGCCTTTGAAATGTCTTTGTCTAATTTTTTATAATATTTATTGATGCATTTATCTTTAACTGGAATTCATGTAAATTTTTCAGTGACTCAAATGTATTATCTTTGGTATCAAAGAATAGTTGGACGGTGAGAGAACTGTAAACACTGGAGTCATGGGACTTGAAAAGGTCGCAAAAAATTTTTAAGAAGTCATTGATTGCAGGTATGTTTATTTTAATTCTACTTTATAATACAAATGAGAGTATAATTTTTTGATTAATTAGATAAAATCATATAAGTTATAGATTTTTATTGAACGATAAATACCATTTGATTATTGTATATTGTGTTATTTACAAAGGTTTATATTTTATTGGAAGTGTAATTTTCTGATTTTTCTAAAAAAACATAACTTACGGCATCGGTTATTTTAAAAATCGACACTGACAGTTTTTAAAAAAATGGGTTTATGGCATCGGTTTTATCTAAAAACGATGCCAAAAACTAGTATATGGCGTCTGTTTTAGACAAAACTAACACCATAAACCCAATCCTCCTTGATTTTCAGCGTTAGTTTTAGGTAAAACTGACGCCAAAACCCTTAACTGAATTGATTTTTGGCATCAGTGTTTGGATAACCAACACCAAAAATCAATTTTTAACATTGGTTTATTTCATAAACTAACGTCAAAAACCTTAACAAAAATTATTTTTAGTGTTAGTTTTTAGAAAAATAATTTGAAAACAATATTATTTACATCACCTTTATAGACATCGATTAAAAACCAATGTCAAAAATAAAAAAACAACGTTAAATTGTGTTTTTTAACTAGTAAACTCTTTGAGTTAATAACTTTACCAGAACATCCTAAACTCTTTTAGGATAAATTGAATTTTATTTTGAATCTTACTAGTGTAATATTTTATTTTTTATAATTTAAACTTATCTATGTCTAAACATACTCCCACTAAATGCTTAGAAATTATATTTTTTACAAAACTTAATTCTAAGAAACAAAAACTCTTTGGTCTCCAAAATCACACTTATTTACTTTAGTGGGAATATTTAACAAATAAATTATTAATTACCATATCCTATATAGTTTTTTATGTATTTATAGAAATATTCTTAAAATTAGACTTTATTATTAAATATATAAAATTGATATGAAGTTGTAACTCTTTCCCTAAAATTTTAATAAATATATTAGATAAAATCTATTATCCTAGATAAAATTATTTTTATCATTATATTATATTAAAACAAGTTATATATTCTAATGAATCAAAATCCATGTGCATTAAAATCATAATCTCATGTTATCAATAATAATTATTTACTTAAAAACAACTTATCTTATTATATAGTAGAAAAAAATACACACCCTTTATTCAAATCCATATGATCTTGAAAAACTCTTTTATTATAAATTATACAACTAATTTCATATACACTTCAAAATCAATGAATTGATTTATATAAATATAACACATAGTTTGGACTCTCCACAAAGATTCATAAATCCATTATTTTGAAAAATTATATCTCATGTGGAATCACTATCCCCACAACTTGAAACTTTATTTAGGTTTCAATAACATGGGATGACAATTGAACCCTACAGTCTTAATATTTTGGCTTAAAATTTTGTCCTTTTTTACTAATAACATTACCTCAGAACCTATAAATTCCATGTCATGCTTATCTATCATAAACACTTTTGAGGGAATTGGGTAATATTTTACCAAAATCATTCATTTTTTCAAATAATTTTTGGTAATAATTATATAATGAAGTCTACAGCTAGGAAAAGAATTAATGGTGATCTCCAGTCTCTTTAAGTCATTAACATACCCAATCATATTTCCTACCTAAGTTGGGATTTAAGTTCCTTAAGTAATTTAAATAATTCCTATGAAATTTAAATGGAATCATTATATACTTCTCATAATCATTTATATATCCTCTATTCATACTACTTCAACATTTTTTTGTTGCAAAAAAGTGATTCACTTACACATAGAATTTTTATTATATCTTTAGTTAAATTATCAAGTTTTTTACTAATCTATGATGTCACTTCCATGAATATTCACCCTTTAAATAAATATAAATTCCAATTTAGATGATAATGATTCCATTTTATCTATAACAAAATATTTTATCAAATTTGAATCATGTTTTATAATAATTTAATAAAGAATTATATTAAATACGATCTCATTGAAATGATGACCTGTTTTAATTTTTCATTATATCCGTTAATGGGAAAAGATATTTATTTCAATAAATAATGAGTCCACATTAGTGTTCCTCTCATGAATTAATTATTTAGGTAGAGAATCATGTCAACCATATCATATATGGCCATTATATAGTTGGTCAGACAACATTTCTCCCACTCCAATATATTGATAATCATGAATTTATTCCTATAATATCTTAAAATTTAATGTTTCCTATCTAAATTTAACCCAAATAATACACTAAATACAAAAAATTAATCCTATTAAAGTTACCCATAACATTTTTACCTTATATAAGATAATTCATGGACACTCTTCTTTGGAAGAACCTGCCTAGTTGACGATCAAGGTCTTGATAAGTGTTACTTTAGAAGGGATCTAATACTTAATATGTTTAAATGGGTTTTAAATATCTCATGGATTTTAAATATCTCGAGATCTATTTTAATGTATTCAATTTAAATATAAGCATTATTTTAATGCTTTGGTTTTTAAATCCTTATTCCTTCCACCAAATCAAAATATTCAAACCATTTTGATATGTAACTATTTAAACAACTCATAAATTGTGTTAATAACTCAAATTAAAATCCAAACAGATTAATTATAAAATCTTTTTACTATTATAAGAAGTCACCTTCATTATGATTCACCATTTCAATAATTAATATCAAGTTAAATTTAGATTATGATGATGTTATTTTATCTATAACAAAAGATTTTATTATATGTTAATCATGTTTTACAATCATTTAATAAGTACTTTTATTACATTTGATCCCTTTGAAATAATAACCCCTTTTAATTTTATATTATATTCATTAATGGGACAATATCTATAATTCACTAAATAATAAGTCAACATTAGTGTTCCTCTCATCACAAAGCTATCTAGGTTGAGAATCATATCAATCATATCATATAATACCACTGGATAGTTGAGTGGATAACTTTATTCCCAATACAATATATTAATAAGATAAACTCTATTCTTCTGATATCCAAAACATTAATATTTTCTAGTCACATATAACGCAAATCATACACTAAATACAAACACTTAATCCTATTGGAGTTACCCAAAACATTTTTACCTTATATAAGATAACCCATGGAAACTCAACTTAGGTAGAACCTGACCAGTTGGATGATCAAGGTCATGATAAGTGTTACATTGGAAGGGATATACAACTTAGTATTTTTAAATGGGTTTTAAATAACTCATGACATTATCTCATTTATTCCATTTACATGTATGCATTATTTTAATGTTTTATTTTTTAAATCCTTATTCATTCCACCCAATTAATATTTTCAAAATATATTGATGTGTAACTCTTTACACAAATCAAAACTAGTGTATCTAAATCAAATTAAAATAAAACTATATTTACATAGATCCAAATGCATCACATGCATAATGTACATGAAAACCTTTAATGTAAAGAATAATAATCATATGCAATTAACAATCCTAATAAGAGTAAGCATGGTGTGACAGGTATCCATCTATAATTTTTAGAGATATAGCATAATTTCCCAAGCCAGTGGGAAATATGACCCATGGCCCCACTACCCATGGTTCAATACTCAAGAGTGTAACAACTGGACCATCCTGGTGGCAAAAGCATCCCACCTTAACATGGTCATTATGTATTGTCTCTCTAGGAACCACCATTTTCCCTACAAACACATGGTGTCCCCTCCCTGGGACCTACCTGCATGACTAAACGGATCATCAGACTAATGATTATCCCCACATTCCAACACATGTTCTTTCAATGTTCTTTTTCCTCACTCACAGGCACCCTGAGAAACTACCTAGGAGGCCACCCATCCTGAAACTAATTCAAGAAAAATAATCTTATCCATGGAGTTCTAATTAGGTAGGCTAAAAAAATAAAGGTGTTCCTTATTAACATGGGTAGTAACATTAAGTATTTTAACCCTTTAACTTTATGGGGTGTTACATACCTCCCCCCCCCCAGAGCACAACATCCCCATTGTTGACCCTAAATTTCAACTCAGGAAGTGTCACTGAACTTATGACTGTGTAACTAGCTCTAATGCCACAATAAAAACTAGTCTCCATAGACAGCACAAACAACCTGCCTTTGCATGGGTATCAGGTCCTATCCCTATAGGAACCACCAGTTTCCCTATAGACACATGTTTTACCCTCCCTTGCGCCCACCCACATGCATGAAAGGATCATCAAACTAATAAATATCCCTACAAGATAACACAAGTTTCATAAGTGTTCTTTTTCCTCACACACACTTTGGAAAGCTTCCCAGTCTAAGAATAATTAATTATAGAGTTATAATTAGTTAGGATCCTGAAAATAAAGGTTCTCCTTGTTGACATGGGTAGTAACAAATATTATTTTAACCCATTAACTTTATATGGTGTTACAAAGAGAGACCTAAATTCCATTATCATTATTACACATAATATGAATAAATTATAATTATTATTTAAATTTAGTATCATAAATCACGAATAAGTCAAATTCAAGGTAATATAAAATTAAATCAATTAACATACCAAGAAAGTCACTCCTTAAATTCATGTATGATAATTTAAAGAAGATATTTAACATTTTAAATGACATCATACATCCATTAAAAATATAAATAATTCATATTCAAGAATTATTAAATAGGTAATAAACTAAAAAAATAGACATGAGGTAAATGTTTATGAACAATTCATAAATAATGAAATTATAAACACTTTATAGTTCAGTAATTCTTTATATATATTCTATATAATTAATAAACATTAATATTTCATATTTATTTTAATATAAACTCTTTCATATTATTAATTTACATGACAATTAATATGAACTTTTCCATTTTCAAATATGTGATATTTTATAAAAACTTTTTTAAATATATAAACATTTAATATTTTATATAAATCATTTTACAAAAAAAATAAATATCAAACGTTTAATTTTATTTAAAACGTGATCAAATCAACTAAAACTATTTTTTCATGGTTTGATTTTTTTCAAATAAATAATTTCAATATAGAAATTTTATAATCTAATTTATAAAAAATTCACAAATCAATATAAACACTTTTATATATCATTCTATTTTATAATTCATAAATACTCTATATATTATTCACTATGAAAATATACTTTAAAACTAAATCACATCTACTAGGTATGGATATTTTAGAAAAATTTAACAAAAAATTATTTATAATTATATTAATCATTGTCATTTTATATGTATACCATAGTGTGGTCAACCCCTAGATAAAAACATTTTTAAGGGGAAAACCATTCCCATTTTAACATATAATACAACTTGTTTGATCCTAGATAACAATTCTTGTCAAGGGGAAACACCGTGACCATTTTCGGTAGACTATGATGTGGTATAATTAGGATTTGTCAGGGTATTCTTATGAGATCACATTTTATAAAAATCATGGTATTTTTCACCATGACGTTCAACTCATTCCACATTATGGTTTATTTTCATGGTTCCATAAAACATGACATAATTTTTAGTAAAACACGATATTGTATTTTGGAAAAATGATACTCCTTTTTCATGTAATTATTCTATGATTGTTTTGTAAACTATATTGTAGTAATATAATTTGTATAAAATCACACCCATATTTCATAAAAAATTAAATCATGGTTTATAAAATTCAATAACCATGTCCATTTTGATCAGAACATGAATTAGTTCAAGAAATATTATTTTTCCAACTTTTTTGTCCATCAGAAAAAATAAATCCAAATGAAATAAAATAGGATCTTATACCACTATTAAAATTTGGAGGGGATAATTTTTAGTAGTTTACATGGACCAAAACCTATTGTTTCATAGGATATTTACATTAATATTAGGATAAATAAATAAATTAATAATAGCATTCCTTTTTTCTCTATCGATCTGAATATATCCAAGATCCTTAATACAAGCTTGATAGTGATCATTGAAAATAAACCTATTAAATACACCCTCAAAGAGTATCCATGGGATGAATAAATATTAAAATGATTTTAAAATATCCCCTCTTCCTCGTGAATTTCTAAAAAATTAGAGTTATATAGAGAAAGAGGGAGATTCTGCCTAAGGAGTTTCACAACATTCAGATTCATAAATCACAGTGTCATAACCACATCTATAAACCAAGAAACTATTTCTATAGTCCATCCAAATAAACTTCTCATAAAATAAATGTTCAACCTATTAAATAGATTTTTTTTATAAAAAATTTAGAGCTTACAACTCCTTGTAATAATTTTTTCTTAAATAATTAACATTTAAACCTTTTTTAGGAAATTCAAACCCATTTAATCATCTCATATGATTACTAAACTAACCATGATAACTTATAGTATGATAAGAAGTTAGATACATGTATTATTGAAATTAAATGTAAACCTTCTTGAATATAACCATTATTTGGTGAAAATTTCCATTATATGGTTTATCCAAGAACATACCATGACATGGTCTAAACCACTATGACATGATGTTTTCTTTAGTGTATATTTATATCAAATTTTATATATTATAAAACATAAATAACATTTTTTTTCAATTAAAACCAAACCTTAAAACCATTTTCAAACTTATTAAATGTATATATATATATAAGAGGTGAGGTTTGGTTAGCTTAACCAAGCATTTCATGCATTAATATTGTATCGTTTTATATGAATATTTATTAAATTTCATAATAATACACACATAATGTCCATAAAGGTTTAGCTTATTTGGATATTAGATACATAATCAACTTAATTAATGAAATAACTTCAATATCTCCCACAAAGTTCTTCTCACAAAGTAAACTTCTTAGACATTCCCTTTAAACCTTTATTTGTAACTTGGGGAAAGGAAATATAAGAAATATTGAGGTTAAATTCTCAATAAGGTTAAACAAAAGATATATCAATCAATGATCACAGGTGAGTATAAGATAAGTATAAGGGTATGATAATATAATCATCACTTATAATAATCATACCCAGTTTGTCAAAGATCATTAATCATAAATCATGGAATAAGGATTTTTCATAATAAATGGCATAAGTCATAAGTGTTTATAATCATCAATAATAAATCATAACCCTTGAGAGTATATCATAAATATTGGAATATGGAACAAATATATGATTTTAACATTTTGAACATGTATAAAAAGTAATAGGTTAACTCATTAAGTTATGGGCATGAAATTATATCCACACATTAACTTATGGACATGAAACCAGGTTCATTACAAATCTTATGGACATGAAAATCAATTTCAAACATAAAATAGGTGACTTGAAATCCAGTTCCACATATAAACATATGTATATAAAACAAAGTCCATAGATAATGTTGTAAACATGAAATAAGGTTCACATATAACATAGTTTTCTCATGATTTTTTCATATTTACTCAATGAATTTGTGGTCTATAATTAACCAACCCTTCATATAATCATAATAAATTTATATTTATGCCACAATATCATGAAAATATTTATCATTTCATCATAATATAACCTGTAGAAAATAAAATAAGTTTCATCGATATTTCATCTTAATAATCATAAACCATATAGAGATAGAATAGGGATGGTATCATAAATTAATATCCCCAATAGAATACAAGTAACATCAAAGGATGTTATTATAGGTAAAAAAATGCCTTTAAATGATCACAATAATATTTATTGAGGAAAATAACATTTTTATTTTAAAATCACTTATTTAAAATCGAAAAATTTCCAAAAATATTAAAGAAAAAAAATTATTTAAAAATAACCTTGTAAAATTTTATATTAAGCTTCAAATAATTGAATGTTCAATATTTAATCAAACTTTTTCATGTTATATACGTTAAAATAAAACATTCCTTTCACACCTTTGTAAAAAGTTTAAACGATTTTTTTGGAAAAATGTTTCTTCAAAGGATTAATTTTAAACCATTTCAAATAAACTAAAAGTTACTAAAAATTACCTTTTTAAAAAATATCAATCACAAGTAATAACATTAATAAAAAAATTTAATTTTTATTGACATAGAGGAAAATTTTCATTGACCAAAGGGGAAATAAGGTCGACTTTTCTTTAAAAATATTTTTCTCAATCATATTATGTACTAAAGTGGGGAAAAGTTATAAATATATAAAATTACCAAAAATAACTATATTAGAATAAAATATATGGTTTTTAAAGGATAATATCTATATAATCTCCCTCAAAGTAAATTTAACATTGACAATCCTTAAAAGAAATAAGATTGTAACATAAACTCTTTTTCTCAAGTCCTGTATATATTAGTACGCATTAAAATATCCTATATAATAGATATATATTTATTATAAATATATTATAAAATCATATTTATAAATAACTTACTATGTATAATTCCTTTATAATTTCCAATTATCATTTTATTTACAAATTCCTTATTAAAATGAACATTTGGGTGAAAAGTGTCTCATTTTCCATACATATTTTTGTATGATGGTTTGAGAACTTTCACCTTGGACATAGTTTCATCACATATATAATAATAATGGAACATTTATAATATTTATTAATTAGATACACATTTATATTCATTCATAAAAATTAGTGATGAAAAATGAATTACATCACTTCGTGAAGATAGTAGTATGTACGTACACACGAGTGATGTCTCTAGTTTTCGATGGTTAAAAAAAAAAGATAAATAATAATTCACATTTCTAGAATAATTTTTATATAATTAATATCATATATATTTATTAAATATATCCTTATTACCATCTATATAAAATATAAATGAAAAAGGAATCACATTGTTTCATGGAGGTGGTAGTCCACACGTACGCACAAGTGATGTTATCATTTTCTAATAGATGGAAAGGTAAAAAGGTAAAAAAATATTTCAAAACTAAAGTAGAATAATTGTTTAATAAATATAATATATAAATTATAAATCCATTATAATAACCAACTGTCAATCACGGTGATAAAAAATGAATTATATAGCTATGTAGAAGTGGCAGTCCATAAGTACGCACAAGTGATACTATCATTTACCATTTGATGGAAAAGTGATGGAAAATGGTTGATCCAAAATCATCAAAAAAAATTAAGTGTATTTAAGATAATTAATTCATTATTTTATAATTGATACCATATATTTATAGTAGGTATAATAAGAAATAAAATTCAAAGTACTCAGTTAGTAGTTTTACCTCTTCATTGAGAAACCTACATTGGCTTACACCTTAAGCCTTGAAATGATGATATTAAGATAAAAACAGAGCCTATAAGATGTAGGTATAGATGTTAGGAATGTATTAGGATTTTTATTGGATGATATATGAGTCTCGTGAAGTTTTAGTGGGATAAGAGATGTGGTATCCTTTTATAATGGACGGAGAGGACACACTTGGAATTTTTCAAAAGATTAAAATATAACAATGTATTTCTAAATTAAAGTGTCTCTAAAATAAAAATTAATTTAATTTAGGAATTATAAGGTCTAAATACCATAAAAAATAAAATTAATTTAATTTTTTTGATAATTTAATCCTTATCTCTTATATTCTCCCCTCCCTCCGGTAAACTTGTTTTAACTTTAACTATTGTAACAAATTTTTACTATTTTTATTATTTATTATGACCAAAACTTAAGTTAATATTATTACAAAATATTAATTTTTATGATTAAAAATATGTAATCCAATTTATCAAATTCAATTTCTATAATTGGAATAAATTAATTTAAAAACCAAACCCACAAATTGTGATGAAAAACAGTTTTCTAAAACAAATGCATTACTAAGTATAAAAATGTTTTAAAAAAATTCAGAATAATTTCAATTAAAATGAAATTAATAGGGTTATTTTTAATAAAAATTAATGAATAAAATTTTAAAAACAATTAAAAACAAAATGAGTCTTTTAAAATACATTAATGGAAAAAATATTTTTTTATAAAATTGGTATTTTTTACTATTCAAGGAAAAATTAATTTTTTCAAAAAAAACCCAATATTTCACCTAAAGATAATTTTGATATTATGATTTAAAAAACATATCATTTCTATAAAATAAAATTAATAAAAATATCATAAATTAATTATAATATCCATGCATAAAATGTATTAAAACCTATTTTTTGATGAAAACATATTTATGAAATATAAAATGACTACTAAGAGTTAAGTGCTCATTTATTATAAATAAATAAATAAATTTTAATTATATAAAAACTTTATATAATTTTTTATAATTTTTTTATTCCTATTCATACCACTAATTTAATTTATATTTTATAATAGTATATTATATCATGGTTCATTTAGACTCATAATTGCATATATATAAAGTTATCAAATAAATTAAATTTATTAAAAGAGAGACATGTCATTAAATATTAGGGTGATTCATTATACCACCGTATAATAATTTTACCCTTAATATTCCATAACTCTGATAAAAACAACTAAATATACTTCTGCCTCATCACATTTTCATGTTCTCACATAGCTTCCTCAAATTTATGGTTTTGCCACTAAAATTTTACTATACGAGTGATATTGTTTCACATAAATTTCTCTCATTGATCCAAAATCTCCATAGGTTGTTCCTCATATGAGAGATCATGCTCTAGTGATATGACTTTTAATTTTAGTACATGTGATGGATTAGGTATTTACTTCTTAATGAGAGATACATGGAATACATTATGAACCTGAGAGAGGTTCAATGGAAGCAATGAGATATAAAAAACCATTTTAATAACATAAATAATTTAAAAGGGGGCAAAATATATAGGGATCGATTTTTTATTCTTTACAAATATCATAAAATTATTCCCTAGATGGATTCATAGGAATAGATCTTCACTGACATTAAAAACTAGATCTCATTGATGATTGTCAACATAAATTTTATGTCAACTCTGATCTTTCCTAGTGTGTTGATAAATATATCTAACCTTATTTAACATTTCTTATCTAGATCAGGTCTAAACAGCATTCTTTCTCCTACTTCATCCCAACACATTGAAGTTTATCACTTTCTATCATAGAAGGATTCAAAAGGATACATTTGTATAATCAATTGAAAGATATTATTGTAAGAAAACTAAACAAGAGGAATGTATTGATCCCAACCACCTTTGAAATCTATAGATCAAGATCTTAACATTTCTTCTAGAGTTTTAATGGTCCTCTCATATTGACCATTTGTCTAAGGGTAATATGCAGTACTTAAATTAAACTCTATATCCAGATCCAATTGAATACTTCTTTATAACTTCAAGATAAACCTTAGATCCTAATCAGATATAATATAATATGGTACTCCATGAAATCATAACACTTCCTTAATATATATCCTATAATTATGGTCAAGAGATAAATATTCTCTAATGGGGATGAAATGTGATGACTTCATAGGGCGATTGACTACAACCGAGATAACATTTTTCCATTTAAATATATTGGGGACTTCAATAATGAAATTTGTGGTAATGTTTTCTCATTTTCATATAGTATGGGTAATAGTTGTAACATCCACTTAGATTTATATCTCTCATACTTAGCTTTCTAACATACTAGGCATCGAGATATATACTCTACAATATCCTTTTCATGTTATCCTTCCATAAATACTCTTTTAGATCTCTATACATATTCATAATTCTAGGATAAATAGAGAATTAAGAAATATGAGATCCATCCAACATCTCCTTATTTAGATCTAGTATTAAAAGTACATATACTCTATTATTAAACTATATCATTATAATTAATGTTGAGATCATGAACATTTCTCACATTCTTCTTCAGTTCCACATCCTCCTTTTTTTACTCTTTAATCCTTCCATAGATGGATGATTGAACATTTATTGGGGAAATATATGATCATCCCCTATTACTCGTTATTTTAAGATTCATATTCTAAAAATCCATAAATATTGGGTCTCTTTTAATTCTCAATAAGTAAAAAAACTTTCATGGGATTTCCAAGTCAGAGTATCATCCAACTTGTTCACTTTCCCATAATGGTAATGTATTGATCAATCATAATCTTTAATCAACTTCACCCATATCCTTTGGAACATATACAAATCTTTATATATGAAAATATACTTAAAGATTTTATGACCATTATATATATCATATTGTTCACCATAGAGATAATGTTTATATATTTTCAATGTAAAAATTATTACTGTCATCTCCAAATCATAAGTCGGGTAATTTTTCTTATGAATTTTTAATTGGGAAGAGGTATAATATATTACCATGTGATTTTTTGGGAAAAATCCCTCTATGTGTCCTCTTGGTATGTTTTGGGTGTTATTGTTTTTGTTTATAAAGGTATATGACTAGTAATGAGGACGGTTGGTGTGTGTTGAAGCAAGTATCTAAGGTGGTGCAGTTTTCCAGTGTTTTCCAAATTTTTGGGGTCCAAAATTTGTAATATGGATAGCATTGAAAAATATGGATTTCCTTGAAGATCTCATCTAAATATGGAAAAGTCATGAATTTCATGAATATGGGATTTGAGAAGAGTGTTTTGCAAAGGATCAAAGAATATTTACAGTGATATACGCAAGTATGATGAGCATCGTGAATGGTGAAGGTGGGGATCATTGCGAGTGGAGAATCACAGTGATGAAAAGGTTTTTATGGAACTCTCTACGATGGTGATGAGAATTTATAGTGAAGAATCGTAGAGGTGGAAATGATTTGATGAAATTATTCATGATTACGATGATCATTGAGAGTTAAAAATATCCATGGTGCTTTACAGAAAAGGGATCTTTATGGAAGAAAAGTAAGAGATTTGCGAAATGGAGATGAAATAGAATGGAAGGTTCTGTAATTAGTGGAACACTAATAAATAGGCCTCTACCCCCTTTAAAAAATAAGCGAGACTCAATGAAGATCTTAAGGCTCTCGAATTGCAAAGGTGGTTCATAAAGGTAGTTCTAGAGAGAAATTTTGTAAAGGCTATTATAGTTAGGTGAATTTTTTTTGCATTGCAAAAGTTTTGAAATTTGCGAAGTCCATAAAAAGTCAAAAAAAAATTGGAGCTTTGTAAATAGGGGTTTCTTTGAAATGGCATATTTGAGATTTGTGAAAGAAGTTGCTTCACAAAGGATTGTTTAAGCTTTGAGAAAAAAGGTTCTTCACGAAGGCTTATTTGATCTTCACAAAATAGGGAGCTTCACGAAGGTAGTGTTCTTTGAAAAAATGTTTTAAAAATTGATTGCATAGTGTTATAAGGTAAAGTGGTATTAATCAGTGAATGAAAGTGGGACATCAATAGAGCATCTATATACAGTGGAGGATGAATTCATTAGTGATAATTAAGGGACCTATAAGTCTATAAACTGTGAGTGGATCTTCTGAAGATGCAGTGAGTACACTTAAGTTGATAGAGAAGTGAGATTTCAAGTTGTGATTGCTAATAAACTAGGAGGGATATTGAGTCCACTTTGAACTTTGTAAATAGTAGTATGCTTATAATTGATTTGGTACATCGGCACATCGTGGGTGTATGCTCCTTGGACATAGACCGGTGAGGGTGAACCAAGTAAAATCATTGTTTCCTATTCCCACCAAATCCCCTTTTTTTATTTTCTCAATAAACCACTTTTTGGATTAGTGTAAACCTCACAAATTACTAGATACCAATTCAAACACCATAAAAAAGGTCACAAACGGAAAACAACACCCAACCCACAAATTAAAATTTCCAAAAGGAACCAACATCATGACCACAAACTTCAATCCCCTCAAGATTCACACCCTGATTCACCTAATGCATCAGTCAGCATCCTCATCACCCACCCTCATCATCGAGAGAATGATCATTAGAACCACTATACAGATTCATAAGAGCACATAAAATTTTAAAGCTGTAATGAAACGCATCAACCGGATACCACCATCACCATCATGAAGAAACTAACCAACATCGAAGCTCTTATCCAACAAGGATCACCATCAGTACGATCAACCATGAAAATTAGAACTGACCTAAAAATAAAGGGGAAAAACCAAATCCAAAAATCTAGGATGAACAAAAACATCATCTTGAGATTTTTCCCCTTGGAATGCCAACTACCACTCAAATAGCACAATCCTAATGCCTCTACAATAATAATCGCACCAAATCGACCTGGATTGGGGAGAAATACATGGAATATTGAGAATAGTTTAAAGAAGATAAGCCTTACCAGTGGGCCGCAACCTTTGAATCATCGTTATCACTAGAAATAGAAAAAAAATTATACTTTGAAGAAACACTCAGAAAAGAAAATAAGCGGAAAAAAACATCATCGAAGATGATGGAACACATAAATGGGAAAATAGAAAAAGAGAAAACCTAAACTAATGCAAGATATTTCATTGAAAAAGAAATTCATGTGGGCCTCAGATGGAGAATAAGAATAAGGTGAGAAATAAAAAAAACATAGATCACTGAGAGCAAGAGTTAGGAATTTCATCGCAGACGAGAGTCAGGAGCGCCGAAGATGACGAAGAAGGAGAAGGCGAGAAAGAAGGAACCCTGGATCACCAAGAGTGAGCGTTGTAAGAACCCGGATCTTTTTTTAGGTACGTTTTTCCTTTTTCTGGAGTTTTTTGAGGAAAAATTAATTTTATGGAAATTTCAGAAGTACACGCCATGTACTTTCTGAGTACACGCCGTGTACTCTTTCCCCGACTCGAAGCCGTGTGCTGGTCATGTCCAGGCCACACACACGGTGTGTAAGGCTAAGGTGGAGGCTGGTTTTTCGGAGTATGGAAAATTTGAAGTACACACCGTGTACTCCAAAAGTACATTCCGTGTACTTTCTTTTTTTTATTAAACGGACCGGGGTTGCGTCTAAACCCCATATTCATCTTCTTCTTCAGTTTTTGACCGTCTGGGAGCGACCGTACGGCCGGATATTAGACGGATTCTCGCCTTGTCGTCTGTTCTCCAGTTCAAGCACGGTCAACTGCGTTGGAATCACAGCGGTGAGTTCTTCCTTCTTCTTTAGCCTTGTTTCTTTATTCCTCATGGTTTCCAAGTTATCGTAGGATGAGCGTTTTGTACGTTTCGTTCCAAGGGGAATCTGTCGTCAAGGTTCACGTATATCGATCTCCTAGGATCGAGGTAGGTGGTTTGTGCCTTTCCATAGAAAGTTGATGAATATTATGTAAAAATTCCACCAATACCCTTGAACGGGGTATTGCGTGTTTCCTGTTTTTCCCTTGTTGTTTTCCAACTTTGATTGATTTCTTTAGTAGAGGTTATTGCTTGTGATTAGAGTATTTTTTTTGTGCTCAGTTTTCTTTTCCATGCCTAGTTGTATGATTGTGGACTGTTGTTTCAGTATTGTTGTTGAGCCTTAGTTGATAGCCAAGTAGTTCTTGAGATTAACTTAGACGATATACACGCGCTGATCATGTTTAGTTATACTCGGAACTGCGAGAACCTAGAGTAGTAAACCAAAGGGAGAATTGACAGAAGGGCTTCTCCAGAGTTCCTTTTTAATCATGATGCGAGACCAAAGGGAGAATTGACGGAAGGGCTTCTCCAGAGTGTCTTTAACTACGACGCAGGCCACAGGGGGAATTGATGTTGAGTGCTTCCCCAGAGAGCCTTTAGCACGATACGAGACTATAGGGGGAATTGACGGTGAGTGCTTCCCCAGAGAGTCTGCTTAATTACGTAGCTGAACTAGAGGGGTGAGACTGTGTGTGCCTCCCAGAGGGTTTCTAGTACTTAGAGGTTGAACCGTAGGGGTTAGACTGTGAGATCTACCCAGAGGGTTACCTATTTTTCTCTTCTGTTGCTGGCTAATTACTTGTGTGCTATGCTTGTTAGAACTGTGGATTGTAGCTGTTGTGATTTTCTGTTTACTACTTCTGGTTTTAGTACTGCCATGTATTCATTGACTGTTAGGCACAGATCTTTGGGTGGTTACCTACTGGGATTGTATCTCACACCCTGTTTGGGCCATGCTTTTGGGCCCAAGCAGACTATGTTGCTGCAGGTATAGATAAGGGCAAGCGCTCTTCTACTTCAGAATCTTGATTGCACCAGGAGATAGGTAGCATGGGACTGAGTCGTGGCTCGTGATGTTGAGGAGATTAATTTGTTTTCTTTTGCACTTGGTTTCAGTTGTATTTCAGTACGTTGTTGTGTTTTTTGTTTTCCTTTGATACTTGTACCTGCTGCATCATTGTCATCATAGCTATATATTTACATTGCTTCCATTGTTGGTTTCTGTTGGTTTCTGTTGGTATGCATGTTGTTTACTGCTTCCATTGTTATTGTTATTTTCTTACCTTGTATACCTTACCGAATGAGGGCATAGTTTCCCCACCGACTCACCAAGGCCCTCACTGCTGGTCGGCAGCCTCTGGCAGTCGAGGAAACATGCTTGAGGTCATGTGGCGAACCAGGTACGGGGCACCAGTGGAGGGGATCCGGACTCGGGACGTTACAAAGTGGTATTAGAGGAGTTCTTTTCTCCTGCTTTACTGTTTGGAGACTTTATCCAGGGATAGGATGGATTCGGTACTTGGTATTAAGTTGTGCTCAGGAGTAGCTAACCTGTGTACAAGGAAAGGCCATACTACCTCGTTAATTGCAGTTTTCTAGTTATGAGATTTTATGGTTGATATGTTTTTACCTAGAGTGATTCACATGACTTGTGCAGTTATTGTTTTGATATTTCGGTTCTATTTCTATCGAAACCTGATGAGATGAGGGTATGCCATCTCATGCATCATATAGGCACTTGAAGAAATCACATGTCATGCATTCTTGTCATGACATCTAGGGTGGATTAGTGATTGCATGCTGTTGTGATAGGCTCTGTGTAGATTATGCATGCTGTTGTGATAGATGCTTGATAGATTCTCTGTTGTTGTGTTAGAAAACTGTTTGTTTTGTTCTTTGCTTAAAGTGAATGCCGAAGTTCGGTTCTTGAGGTGTTATGGGCCCTCATGGATCAGAATTTGGCACCTTTTCCCCCTTGTTTTAGTGTTTCTGGAATTCTGCGCAGTTTCTGAGCTACTGCCCAGAGAACCCAGAATACACTGTGTGTACTTTTTAGATACACGCCGTGTAGTTTTCAGGCCGTGTCACTGACCGTGTGAGCAAAACACAGTGTCGTGGGAGTAACTTCGGGAACACACCGTGTACCATTGGTACATGCCATGTGAGTTCAGAGCCGTGTACCCGATCGTGTCACTAACAACACGGACCGGGGAAGCTCAGGTAGAACACGTCGTGTCCATAGCGAACACGCCGTGTAGTCCTGTCCAGGTACCCGGCCGTATCACGAACAACACGGGCCGATGTCACCTTATTTTCCACACTCCATGTTTGTTTGGAACACGCGGTGTAGTCTTGCCCAGGTACCCCGTCGTGTCATGAACAACATGGGATGGTGTCGCCTTCACCTATGCATGTCATTCTTTCTTAGAGCACTTCATGTAAGGACCAGTCGTGTAAACGGTCGTGTATTCAACAACACGGACCGCTGAAGCCTTGTCTAGTGCATGTCGTGTTTGTTATGAACACTCCGTGTAGTCTCAGGTTGAGTCGGACCGTGTGGGTTAGCCATGTAAGGAGACTCGGGAAGGGGAATAGTTTTCATGTACACGCCATGTGTGGTTGTTAACACGCCGTGTAGTTTGAGGTGTACACGACTTGTAGGGAAGGAGTACATGCCCATGTCAGTGTCCTAAGTAGACACGCCGTGTAGTTTTATACATGCTGTGTAGTCGTGCTTTCCAATATTTTGTGTTTTTCTCCCCTGTTCCCATGTGTGCTCTTGTTTTCTCTATCCTTATTTTCCTGATCTAAGGTGTGATTTGGATCTTTCAGAGCTATGCCTCTGAGACGTCCTTCAGTCGTACGTCTGTCGTCAGGCAGTGATCAGATGCCAGACAGGGCTGATCAAGGACTTCTTGTCGATCCCCCAGCTGAGCCAGCCTTGGCACCGATTGTTGTACCAGTTGCGGGCGCTGATGCACAGTTCAGGGAAGGTTTCATGAGGATGATGCAGGCCTTCCAAGGAGCACCGCCTCCTACCTCGTCTATGGCAGACTTGACGCGGGTTTTCCAGTAGCAGCATCCTCCCACGTTCTCGGGGAAGGGAGGACCTCAGGCTGCAGAGTCATGGCTAGAATCCATGCTGACTATCTTTGAGCATCTGGAGACACCTCCAGAGAGGCGGGTCAAGCTCGCCACCTAAATTCTTCGAGACTCCGCCAAGAGGTGGTGGGACGTGATCTCACAGGCGGGTCAGCAGCAGGCTATAGCTTGGGAGGAGTTCCAGCGCGTGTTCTACGACTACTTCTACCCGGAGACCCTGAGGGCCGATCGAGCCCGGGAGTTCATGAGCTTAGAGCAGGGTACTCTATCTGTCATGGAGTATTCCTCTCGTTTCACTAAGCTGCAGCGTTTTACACCCCTTCGGGATGGGAGTGGGGTGTTCTTGGCGAGGAAGTTTGAGGATGGGCTCAGGAGGGAAATCTGCTCGCAGGTGAACATCTTCCAGCTGACTTCCATTACTTCCATCGTCAACCAGGAACTGATTGCGGAACTCAATCTGAGATACTCTGGAGCTACGAGCCAGGGCGGTTCTGCTTCCAGAGCTAGTTTTCCTTCGGATGACAGCAAAAAGCGACGTAGGGAGCCTACGCATGGTGATGCGAGGAAGCGAGATGCATCATCAGGCAGTTAGGTGACATGATTTCAGTGTGGCCAGACAGGGAACACGAGGCCGTAGTGCCATAGAGACCCCGTGGAGTGTCGATCATGCGGAAAGATGGGTCACCTTCAGCGTTTCTGCCAGGTTTTCTCACCAGCAGTAGGTGACCGGGGTTCTTCTATGACACCTCGTTCCGGAGCAGCACTGCCAGTTTCTCACCAGTCGGGGAACTGGAGTTCTTCTGGCCGTTCGGGCTGAGGTGGAGGTCGAGGTCGTGGCGGTCAGCCACCAGTTCCTCAGCACTAGCAGGGCAGTTCAGCTCAGAGTGGTCATCCAGGGGCGTAGGGCTGCAGCACGGGCCAGTCTTTCTCCATGGAGCAGACTTATCAGGAGCAAGATCTCGGCCCTTCTACTATTCAAGGTACGATTTTAGTAGCCTCAGTTTTATCTTCAAATCTTTTCGATACTGGTGCTCCACATAGCTTTATCTCTGTTGCTGTTGTGGAGAGCCTTTGGCTCTGCATCTTTTCTTCTGCTGACTCATTGACACTAGACACACCCTTGGGGACGAGGACATCTAGTGTACGCCAGTGTAGAGAGTTCCCTCTCAAGGTTGCAGGGTATCGCTTCTTATGGGATCTCTATGTCCTGGAGATGACAGGCTATGATGTCATTCTCAACATGGATTGGTTGATTCCCTTCTAGGAAGTCGTTGACTGTTATCGGCGTAGAGTCAGTTTTATTTCACCAGAATGTGAATCTTTCCTTCATAAAGGTGAGTGGGATGTTCAGGCGAGTCGGGCAGGACTCGAGCATCTTGGGCTAGGAGGGGTAACAGCCCAGATTGATAGTCTTTATCTAGATGATCAGGGGACTCCACAGTTGGACTTTACTCCAGTGGTGGATAGCTTCAGGGTTGTCTTTCCAGAGGAATTTTCGTGTTTGCCTCCGGAGCGTGAGGTAGAATTCTCTATTGATCTCGTGCCAGGAGCAGCACCGGTGTCCATTCCTCCCTATAAAATAGCCACACCTGAGTTGCATGAGCTTAAGAAGCAGTTGGAGGAGCTACAGGATAAGGGTTTCATTCGACCTAGTACTTCTCCTTGGGATTCGCCTGTTCTGTTTGCGAAGAAGGCAGATAGTACCCTTCGACTTTACGTAGATTATCGGAAGCTGAACCAGTTGACAGTCAAGAACCGATATCCCGTGCCACAGATTGATGACCTGTTCGATCAGCTTCGAGGAGCCCGGGTGTTCTCGAATATCGATTTGATGTCCGGTTATCATCAGTTGCATGTTAGACCATCAGATATACCTCTAACAGCCTTCCGGAGTAGGTATGGTCTATACAAGTATACAGTCATGCCATTCGGTCTCACGAATGCACCTGCAGTTTTCATGGAACTGATGAACCGAGTGTTCCATCCTTACTTGGATTCCTTCGTCATGGTCTTCGTGGATGATATCTTGGTGTACTCTCACACTCAACACGACCATGCCACCCATCTTGAGATCGTTCTGAGTACACTGAGAGAGCATCGGATTTATGATAAACTCTCGAAGTACCACTTCTGTATGGATCAGATTCACTTATTGGGTCACATCATCTCATAGGCAGGAGTATCAGTGGATCCAGAGAAAGTGAGAGCTGTAGTTTCCTGGGAGCAGCCGAAGAACGTTTTTGAGGTACGGAGCTTCCTAGGGATGGATGGATACTACAGACGCATCATTGAGGACTTTTATCATCTAGTATCACCTTTGACAGGTCTGACCAAGAAGGGGGCAAAGTTCTTATGGTCATATTCTTGTGAGTCATCCTTTCAGGAGATGAAAGGGAGGTTAGCGTCAGCACCAATACTAGTCTTTCCAGAGCCATGCAAGAGATACACTGTTTACTGTGATGCTTCAGGTATCAGTTTGGGAGCTGTACTTATGTAGGGAGATGGAGTCGTGGCGTACGAGTCTCGACAGTTGAGTCCACATGAGAGGAACTACCCTACGCATGATCTAGAGTTGGCAGTTGTTTTTCATGCCTTGTGCTGTTGGAGAAACTATCTTATGGGAGAGCACTTTGTGGTTTTCACTGACCACAAGAGTCTCAAGTATATCTTCACACAGCATGATCTGAATCTGAGGTAGCGTAGGTGGGTCGAGTACCTTCAGTCTTTTGACTTCAAGCTCGCTTATACGTCGTGGCAGATGCATTGAGCAGGAGAACTCAGATTCAGGAAGTTCATGAGGCCAGTAGTGATTGGAAGTTGATGGATATGTTCTCTGAGATGCTTCTGGAGGTGCACGACAGACGAGGACAGACTTTTCTATCTTCTGTAGCTGTTACCTCCACGCTACTTGATTGGGTACGGATGAGGCAGCTATCAGACTCAGAAGTCTTAGTCCTGCGGGAGAGTGTGTCAGGAGGAGACCCTATTCCTGGTTGGACAGTGGGCGAGGATGAGATATTGCGTTTCCAGGGACGCGTATGGGTGCCAGCAGACATACGCAGGGAGCTGATGCGGGATTTCCATTCCTCTGTTTGGTTAGTTCATCCTGGAATCACCAAGATGTATCGGGACCTTCATCACCAATACTGGTGTCCAGGTATGAAGAAGGATGTTGCTGGTTTTGTCTTGAAATGTTCTACTTGTCAGTAGGTGAAAGCAGAGCATCAGCGACCAGCAGGCCTTTTACATCAGTTAACCATTCCGGAGTGGAAGTGGAATGATGTTGCGATGGACTTCGTTACTGGGTTGCCGAGATCACCTCGAGGGAACGATGCTGTTTGGGTTATCGTTGACAGACTTACGAAGGTTGTTCACTTCTTTCCGATCAAGGAGACCTTCAGTGTCGATGATCTGGGATGACTTTACATCAGAGAGATCATTCATCTGCATGGAGTTCCGCGATCTATTATTTCAGACAGAGATGCACGCTTTACCTCTTGGTTTTGGTAGGGAATTCAGAAGGCCTTGGGTATACAGGTACTTTTGAGTACAGCATACCATCCCCAGACTGATGGCCAGTCCGAGCGCACGATCCAGGTGCTTGAGGATATGCTCCGAGCTTGCATCCTTGACTTTGGCGATTCTTGGGAGAAGCATATTCCTCTGGTGTAGTTCACCTAAAACAATAGTTTCCAAGCGACCATTCAGATGGCGCCATACGAGTCTTTGTACGGTAGGCCATGTCGATCACCCTTATGCTGGCTGGAGGCAGGAGAGGTAGCTTTGTTGGGACCTCGTCTTGTTCAGGAGACTTCAGAGTAGATAGAGCGGATTCGGAAGAGGATGGATACAGTGCAGTCTCAGAAGAAGTATTGTGCTGATTAGCAGAGAAGACCTCTGGAGTTCGAGGTCGGTGATCAGGTTTTCCTACGTGTCGCACCGAGGTTGGGACACAAAAGGATTCAGATATAGGGTAAGATTTCACCGTAGTACGTCGGGCCGTTTGAGGTCTTGGAGAGAGTGGGGTCGGTCGCCTATCGGTTGCAGCTACCTCAGAGATATCAGGCCATGCATGACGTCTTCCACGTCTCTCAACTCCGACGCTACTTTTCAGACCCGTCTCACGTCTTTCAGGCTGAGGAAGTTGAGCTTGAAGCGGATGCGTCATTCGAGGAGCATCCTATCTGGATTGTCAATCGTAGTACGAAGGTTCTCCGTGGGCGATCTGTTCCTCTGGTACGAGAGCTATGGCAGCACGGGTGAGTACAAGATGAGACCTGGGAAAGGGAGACCGATGTACGATCACAGTGGCTAGAGCTGTTCGGGTCTTCTTCTTCTCTGCCTTGTTAGGGAAATTCTGGGACAAATTTCTTTAAGGGGGGAAGTTGGTAAGAACCCGGATCTTTTTTCAGGTACGTTTTTCCTTTTTCTGGAGTTTTTTGAGGAAAAATGAATTTTCTGTAAATTTCAGAAGTACACGCCGTGTACTTTCTGAGTACACGTCGTGTACTCTTTCCCCGACTCGAAGTCGTGTGTTGGCCGTGTCCGGGCCACACACACGGTGTGTAAGGCTGAGGTGGTGGCCGGTTTTTGTGAGTACGGAAAATTTGAATTACACGCCGTGTACTCCAAAAGTACACGTCGTGTACTTTCTTTTTTTTCATTAAACAGACCGGGGTCGCGTCTAAACCCCATATTCATCTTCTTCTTCAGTTTTCGACCGTCCGGGAGTGACCGTACGGCCGGATCTTCAACAGATTCTCGCCTCGCCGTCCGTTCTCCGATTCAAGTACGGTCAGTTGCATTGGAATCGTAGCGGTGAGTTCTTCCTTCTGCTTTATCCTTGTTTCTTGATTCTTCCTGGTTTCCAAGTTATCGTAGGATGAGCGTTTTGTGTGTTTTCTCAAATCTACGTCGTTCTAAGGGGAATCTGTCATCGAGGTTCACTTATATCAATCTCCTCGGATCGAGATAGGTGGTTTGTGATTTTCCGTATAAAGTTGATGAATATTATGTGCAAATTCCACCAATACCCTTGAACGGGGTATTGCGCGTTTCCTATTTTTCCCTTGTTGTTTTCCTACTTTGCTTGATTTCTTTAGTAGATGTTATTGCTTTTGATTAGAGTATTTTTTTGTGCTCAGTTTGCTTTGACATGCCTAGTTGTAGGATTTTGGACTGTTGTTTCTATATTTCTGTTGAGCCTTAGTTGATATCCAAGTAGTTCTTGAGGTTTACTTGGACGATATACACGTGCTGAGCATGTTTAGTTATACTCAGAACTGTGAGAACCTAGAGTAGTAGACCAAAGGGAGAATTGATGGAAGGGCTTCTCCAGAGTTTCTTTAACTATGACGCGGACCACAGCGGGAATTAACGTTGAGTGCTTCCTCAGAGAGCCTTTAGCATGATACGAGACTATAGGGGGAATTGACGGTGAGTGCTTCTTCAGAGAGTCTGCTTAATTACATAGCTGAACTAGAGGGGTGAGACTATGTGTGCCTCCTAGAAGGTTGCTAGTACTTAGAGGTTGAACTGTAGGGGTTAGACTGTGAGAGCTACCCAGAGGGTTACCTATTTTTCTCTTTTATTGCTGGCTGCTTACTTGTGTGCTATGCTTGTTAGAACTGTGGATTGTAGCTGTTGTGATTTTCTATTTACTGCTTCTTATTTTAGTACTGCCATGTATTCATTGACTGTTAGGCACATATCTTTAGGTGGTTGCCTACTGGGATTGTATCTCACACCCTGTTTGGGCCATGCTTTTAGGCCCAAGCAGACTATGTTGCTACAGGTATAGATAAGGGCAATCTCCCTTCTACTTCAGGATCTTGATTTCACCAGGAGATGGGGAGCATGGGACCGAGCCGGGGCTCGCGATGCTGAGGAGCTTACTTTGTTTTATTTTGCACTTGGTTTCAGTTGTATTTCAGCACGTTGTTGTGTTTGTTGTTTTCCTTATATACTTGTACCTGATGCATCATTGTCATCATAGCTATATATTTACATTGCTTCCGCTGTTGGTTTCTGTTGGTTTCTGTTGGTATGCATGTTGTTTACTGCTTCCGCTGTTATTGTTGTTTTCTTACCTTGTATACCTTACCAAATGAGGGCATAGTTTCTGCACCGACTCACCAAGGCCCTTGCTGCTGGTCGGCAGCCTCTGGAATTCAGGGAAACGTGCTTCAGGTCATGTGGTGAACCGGGTACGGGGCACCAGTGGAGGGGCTCCGGACTCGGGACGTTACAAGCGTCAAGATCGCAAGATATTACATCAAAGAGGAGATTCAGGAGAATCACGGATGGGTAAGAAGAAATAAGTAAACCTAGATTGCCGAGAGTGAGAGTCAGGAATGCAAGAGATTGCATCGGAGAATAGATTCAGGAGCGTCGCGGATGGTGAGGAAGGAGAAGACAAGAAAGAAGGAACCCTAGATCGATGAGAGCGAGATCTCTGTTGGAGAAGGGTTCCATTTTAAAATAATTATATTGTCAAATTCATGATTTCATTTCTATTCATATGTTTCTATAGGAGAAAGAGAGAAGTTTGTTTTTTTATCGACAAAACAAGATCTGAAGAGGCAAATGTTTTAATCTTTCATACCCTAATTCACCACCCATCTTAGTGTATTTGACCTAGTGGAGCTAACATAATTCTATATGAAGAAACATCCCGGTAACTTAATTGATGTATCAATATAGATCCCAATCCCTTTTCAACTACAGGTAAGTTTGATTATAGTTTTACTAGCCAATATTCTTTTTAGTTCCTTGAAATTTTCCTCAAATTCATCTATCCATAGGAACTTGGATCCCTTCCAATTAAACATGGTTATTAGATTAGATATTTAGTAGAAATACCTCAAAAAGATATGGTAGTATCCATCTAATCAAAGAAAACTATGGGTATCAGTTACCATGGATGATCTATTCCATTAGTCAAAAACTTCCATCTTTGAAGGATCCACTGATATACCCTCACTTGAGATTATATAACCCAAGAATGAAACTTTCTCAATCCAAAATTTACAGTTTATGAATTTTGAAGATAGATTCTATTTCTTCAAGTTATTTAATACAATCTTTAAATGATATTCATTCTTGTCCTTTCTCCTATAATATATTAGAATATCATCTATAAATACTATCAAAAACTGATCAAGGTAATATCTAAAGAATTTATTCATTATTTCCATGAAGATAGAAGGATTATTGGTAAATTAAAGTATAATTAAAATAAATTCATAATGATTATTCCTCGTACATAAGGTTTTCTTGGGTATATCCTCTTCTTGACCATTAGCTGATGATATGAAGATCAATGATCAATCTTGGAAAAATATTGAGCTCCTTGTAATTTAACAATAGATCATCGATATAGGGTAGGGGTTACTTATTATTAATAGTGATCTTGTTAAGTTCCTAATAATAAATGAAAAGGCACATTTACCTATATTTCTTCTTAACAAAAAAATATGTTCATCCCATGATGATGCACTAGGGAATATTAAACACTTATCAACATTATCTTAGAGTTGATACTTAAATTTGGACAACTCAATCAGGGCTATTCTATCTAGTGTCTTTGAAATAAGTGTAGCATCAGGTATAAGTTCTATTAAAAACTCAACTTCAAAATTTGGGGGAATACTATGAAATTATTTAGGAAATACATCAAGACAATACCAAATAATAGGCATGTCTTAAATTTTTATTTTCTCCCCAACCATTTGAGATAAATATCCTTCGTGAATAGATATTAATACCTTTACAATGGAAGTAATTCCCATTGGATTTTCATGTACATCATCACACTAAATGAAAACCATAAATTTATTTAGAATATATAATTTGATTTATATATTATATAAATTTAAATGGGATCTCTATAGAGATGTATTTTTAATGCTTAAAATCACGTCAAATTCTACTAAAGTATGAATAATAAAATTTTCGTAGGACACATTCTAATAAATTTCAACATGATAACCCAATATATTGAAATAAGTGTTCCTTAACAATCATAGTAAACTTTAGTAATTAAAATATCATAGACCCTTCCTTATTCTAGGTTTTGGCCCTTGTATTTTGAAATTGACTTAGATAATGACCATGTTCCCCACACATAATTCATTGAATTATAAATAGTACCTTAGGATGAACTTCATTTACCTCTATAGAAATCTTTATTTTTCCTTGATAAATACTTCCTTTATGACCTTATTTTCCTCACATAAGACATCTTATAATTCTATTAATACATTTCCTTGGGTTCTTCTTTCCACATACTTGACATGTAAGAAAAATAACCTTCTTAGCTCCATAGAATTCATAAACTGAACTCCCATGAAACTCTATTTTTCTATTATTTGGTGTGATAGTAAATTCAACCAATTTGAGTCTGTTAATCACATAATGAGATAGTTGATTATGAATAATCACTATTTTTTTATTATATATCATGTTTTATTTAGTTTCTCATGAGTATAATTATTCCATTGTCCATCACATTCACTATTAACACTAATCCTCCTAGTTCCAACCATTGACTAAAACCAAAAATCATAGTGTGAGAAACAATAATCATAGCATGTAGCATCTCATTATTGATATAATAGGTATGTACTTAACCTCATCATGATATTCCTTTTTACATTGTCGATATAAAGTCAAGAAGGAATTGGGAGGATACCTATAATGGTGATGTTAGAGATTTGTTGGACTCTTAGCTTTAAACGGATTTTTTTGCAGGCTGTGGGAGGATTTCACACTATGTAACTAGGTTACACGATGTATAAGAGTTGTTGGATGAAAGTCATGAAATACTTCATGCTGTTAAATTTTACACATCTTGAATATCCTTTACACATCATGATTTAATAAAAGGTCGGGTTTTTAATCTGAGGTAATGGGTTTTTCAGCATATATGGGACTTTGGAAGTTACATGTTGTGTAACCGGGTTACACTTCCAATAACAGCCCACATAGAGTTTTTAAAATATTTTTGTGCCTATTTTTTTAGTTCTTTCTCCAGAATACCTTACCCTCAACCCAGGAAAATCCCTCGGCAATTTTGGGATACTCCTCTCCTTCTAGATCAATCAAATCGATGTTAAATCTCTATTTCCATTGTGATGTATCTCTCTGGTTAAGCGACATTTCCTCTTCTTCCTTTCCATTGATCATGGCAGCACCCTTGGGTTGAATTACCAAACTCATTGATATAAGTTGGTTTTTTTGTGTCTTCTTCTAGATCTATTATGTGATATTATTCCTAAGGCCATTCCTTTGTTGTACGTGGTGCGGCGGGCATTATTTCTTGAGGTAGTGGGTTTCCTCCTTTCTGTCAACCCCTTGTTTTCTAAATTACATCAATATTGTGATGTGGATTGGATTCTAGGACCTTAATTATTATCATTGGGTTTTCATTATTGGTGGATCCTATTGTGGATGTGTGAAACTCAAGCTTTGAGGTAGGTGGCTCCATCTATATCATATGTTGATTATCCATATTGTTCTTGTTTTATAAACAGATTTATAAATGGAATTGGCATGATTATTTTGTGTGTGTAAAAAATAATTTTCAAATAAAAATGTTTTTTCGTGGTTGTTGATAAATGGAATGAAAATGGGTATTTTTAAAGCATTGAAATGGATTTCGGAAATAGTTATGAACTAGTTTTCAAATAATTGGAATGAATTGTGAAAAACAGCACATGGGTTACCTTGGGTACTTAGGTGGAAGGTTTAGTTTAAGGCCTTCATACATTTTTTATGATTATCAGGAGGTTTTATCATGGGGATTTCTTCTTTTTCCTAGGCCCACTGTTCTAGGGTTCTAATATTGAATTTTTTACAGGGGGTTTGCTCTTGGGTTATTCTTCTACTTCTTAGTCTTGTGTTCTAGGAGCTAGATTGTGAACTTGATTGATTGTGGAATGAGTTTTCTACTAGTCTGACCTACAACAATCATTGGTGTTGATACATGTGCTTATTTTTTGTTTTTATTTGGGTTTTTTAACCTTTATATTAATGATGATATGGAAAAAAATTTAAAATTGATATAGTCGATTTCGTTTTTAAACTAGGAAAAAAATGGAAATGTTTACCATGTTATCTATAAAACTTCTTTACTTCTTATCATTCTATGTTTTATTTAAAATGAGCATACAAAAATCTTTATACAAAGACTTGTTATGGAACACCTGGGTGGAATCCAATTGATCCTAATAGATTGAACCCTACAAACCTCCTCAGTGGTGCATAGACCTTTGTATGTCTTCCGTATCAAGGAAAGGCAAGGCACCATAGTGATTTGGTGGGGTTTCATGTCAGCTGGGTTGGGTAGTTGGTGGTGATATGGTGGGATTTCATCTACACCATCACATGGATTAGATGTTTTGTTTGGTTCCTTTTCATTTGGACTTTTTTTTTGTATTTTTATCTACTTTTATAGTTTTTTTGTTTCTACTATCATATTTTGGTTATGGGATATATTTATTATACTTTCACTATCTATTTCTTTTATTTGTGTATATATATTCCATGGGTTTGTAAAGTTTAGGAGAAATAATTCCCTCTGGTTTCTTGTTCAATGCATGGGTGCCTGTCGACAGCCCATAGCAATTGGGAATACCCTTCGGGTATGTGATGAATTGGGTCGAGTGTCAGTTTTGAGGGTAACTCTGTTCAGTTCGTTACATAGTGAGTAATCATGTAATCATGAAAAATCATTCTTAAATGTCTAAATCATGATACATTCTTTTCAATCTATGAAACCTTATGTTTAATCTAGTTCATTCATGGTCATCATCTATTCAAACCCTTCATAATGGTTCAAAAATAAAATGTAAATTAACCCAATCATATCCTCCAGGAGTGTCAAACTAGGTGTTTTTTAAGGGCTCATTCACTGTGAACCATGATGAATGGGATATACTCGACCAACTCTTTTGGGATTATTATCCCTATATGTATCTATATTATAACCATGACTAGTTTTAGCATCAAAACAAGTATTTATTTCTAGGAAAACCACATAATCTCTACCTTACCAATTCTTTAGGATGTTATCCTATACTTATGCTTATCCCTAGGGTTTTCAACAAAATTTTCAAATATTAATCACCAAAAATTAACTAAAACCTACTTCAATACCAACAAAGGTGACTCGTGAATTTAATAAATTAACATTATTTCATTTCAGACAAATATTCATTACATTTTATAATAATACATACCAGGGGACTGTAAATGTTTAGTGTATTTCAATACTAGATACCTAATCAACTTAATTTATAAAATATATTGAAAATATCCCACAAAGTGATTCCTAAAAGGTATACATCTTAGATATACCCTACATAAAACCTTCCTTCATAACCTGGGGTAAGAAAACATAATAAATGGTGACCTTAGATTCCAAATAAGGGTAAATATAATAGATATCAATCAATAATCATAAGTGATCATAAGATGATCATAAGGGTATGAGAACACAATCATAAATTACAATAATCATACCCAATCAGTCAAATATCATTAATCATAAATCATGGCATAAATCTTTGTCATAATAACATACATAATTCATAAGTGTGTGGAATCATCAATAATCAATCATGATCCATGAGATAATATCATAAACATTGTGATATGGTGCAAGCATATGATTTTAATATTATGAAAATGTATAAACTGTAATAGGTTCACTCATTAAGTTAAGGACATAAAATCAGGTCCAATCATGAACTTATGTACATAAAACCTAGTCTATTCATAATCTTATTCACTTGAAAACTATATACACACATAAACTTGAGGACATAAAATCCAGGCACACTCATAAACCTATGGACATGAAACTGGGTCCATGTATAATTTTGTGAACCTAAAATCAGGCTCACAAAAAATAGTTTTGTCAAGTGTTTCCCAAATTTTCTCAATGCATTGGAGGGCTATAATGGACCCATCAATTATATAAAAATAATCCATTCATATGTATACTATAAGGTCATGAAAATATTTATCACTTCATTATAACATAACCCTGGGAAAATAAAATGTGTTTTATAGATATTTAATCACCATAATCATAAACCATCCATAGAATTAATAGGGATGATATCATAAAATCATATCCCCAATGAAGCAAAATTAACATTAAAGGATGTTATCATAGATGAAAAAATTACTTTAAAAGATCATTGAATTATTTATTGAGGAAAATACCCTTTACCTTTTGAAATCAGTTATTTAAAATATAAAAATTTATTAAATATTAAGGAAAACTTTTTCTTTGAAATAAACTTGGAAACTTGTAAAGGAATATTCAAAACATTTAATATACATGATTATTGGAAAAATTTGTTGTTTTAGTATACATTAAAAGAAAACATTACTTTCACACCTTTGTAAAAAGTTAGAATGGATTGTTTGAAAAACCATTTCATCAAAAGGATTATTTTTTAAACCTTTGTAAATAAATTCAAAGGTACTTAAAATAAAAATTTTAAAATATTTCAAGTATAGGTAATATCTTTCATAAAACAATTTTTAATATTATAGACATGGAGAAAAAATCTTACCAGAGAGGAAATAAGGTTGATTTTTTTTAAACACATTTTATCCATAATTTTAAGTAACAAAAATAGTAAAATGGTACTAATAAATAAAAACCCTATAAATAAATAGAATATAAGAAAATATATTTGGTTTAAAATATAATATCTATATAATTTCCCTCAGTGAAAAGTTTTCATAAATAATTCTAAAAAGAAATGAGATTGTAACATAAACCCCTTACCTCAAGTTCAGTCTTACATTGTATATGTTAAAATATACTATATAATAAATATAGATTTATTATAAATATATTCTAGAACCATATTCATATATGTTGGGAAAAAATACCTCATGGTAATATTGCATCATTTTTGGGTTGATTGTGATTGTTGACAAAGCAGGTTTCCAAGGTAAATTGTGGAGTCCACGGTGATTGTCGACATGGTATGTTGAAAAATATCCAAGACAAAAGAATGGATTCCCTAGAAGTGGTAAAGGAAATTACATACACAAGGTGACATCGTTTCCCAGTGTTTGCCAAATTTTTGGGGTCTAAAATTTGGAGGACATCTAGCATCGTAAAAATGGATTTTCTTGAAGGCCTTATGAAAATATGGAAAAAGGCATGAGTTTCACGAAGAATGGTACTCATGAAGTTGGTTTCATGAAGGTTCAAATAATTTTATGTTGATCTCCATGATTATGATGAGATTTTCAAATGGTGAATTTTCATAGAGCATTGTGAGATACGGAGCATCGTGAAGAAAATGAGGGAGCATCGTGAAAAGATACTAACATGGTTAGAATATTTTGGAAGTAGTGGAAACACCTATAAATAGGCCTCTAACCCCTTCTAGAAAGTATTGAGACTCAAAAAAACATCTCAGTCTCTAGGTTCGTAAAGGTGGTTCGTGAATGTGCTTCATGAAAAAAATGTTGTGAAGGCTATAAGAGCCAACTAAATGTTTTGAGCATCATGAAAGTATTGAAATTCATTAAGGCGTTAAAAAATCCAACGGAAAGTTTTTTTCTTCACAAAGGCTAAGTGAGCTTCACAAAAAGTAAGAAGTTTCGTGAAGGATAGTTGAGCATCGCAAAAGAGGGAGCTTCACGAAGGTAGTGAGCATCTTGAAAATATTAAAAAGGAATTGCCCAGTAGACCTATGGTAAAGTGGTATTCATCTTGTGGATAAAAGTGGACTTGATGATACACTAAATTAGGTGTAAACCAAATTGATTCAAGAAATAAAAGGATAATCTTATGAATAAGTAGTTAACACACTTCAGTTGAGAGAGCAGTGAGCTTTCATTTTATGATTGGTTGTAAACTATGAGAGATAGCGAGTCTGCTCCGAACATTGTAAACAGCAGTGCGCTTTTAGTTGATTTGGTACACCGTCACATTTCCATTGTATTCTTATTGGACAAAGCCCAGTGAGGTTAAACCAAGTAAAAAAATTCTCGTGCATTCTTTAATTTATGTTCATACATTGCTTCAGGAAATAGAGAGGAAAGCGTTTTGTTTAATAATGAAACAAGATCCATAAGGGGAAATATTTTTAATCTGTCATACCCTAATTCACCCCCCCTCCCCTTAGGGTATATATCCTAGTTGGGATAACAATACATAACTTATAATGTATCATTCCTTTATAGTTTTCAATTGTCCTTTTACTTATAATTTCTAAATTAAAATGAACATTTAGGTGAAAATGTCATGTTTTCCATACATGATTTGGTTTGATGGTTCTAGTACTTGAACCATAATCATGGTTTAATTACCTAAAAATATTAATCATTAAATATTTATAATATTTATTCATTATATAACCATTTAAAATTATTTATATAAATTGGTGATGAAAAATGTATTACATCACTACGTGGAGACGGTAGTCTATATATACACATGAGTCATGTTTCCACTTTTTGATGCTTGCAAATAAAGAAAGATAAAAAATAATTCACCTTCATAGAATAATTTTATATCATAAATATCATATATATTCATTAAATCTATCCTTATTACCATCTATGTAAAATGAAAATAAAAAATTAATCACATCACATCGTGGGGGAGGTAGTCCACACATACGAACGAGCGATGTTATCATTTTTTGAATGGATTGAAAGGTAAAGAAGTAGGTAATATATAATAATTTAAGAATAATAATTATATTATAAATATTGTATATAAATAATAAAACCATTATATTAACCAACTATGAATTTTGGTGATGGAAAATGAATTATATTGCTATGTGGGGGTGGTCATCTATGCATATGCACAAGCGATAATTTCATTTCCCATTTGATGAAAAAGAGGTGGAAAATGGTTTATCCAAAATCATAATAAAAAATTATTATATTGAAGATAATTAATTAACTATTTTATAATTTATATAATAGATTTTGAGGATGTATAAGAAGAAATAAAATTGGAAGTACTCGGTTAGGAGTTATACCTCTTCATTGAGAAACCTCATATAGATTGCACATTAATCCTTAAATGGATTGTATTCTCATCAAATTAGAACATATTGGATATGGTGAGGGATTTTCAGAAGGTATCTGGGTATGTATTTTCTAATAGTTAAGGCTCATGAAGTATGAATAAGAAAGGAAGTTTGGTATCCTTTTATAAGTGAGGGAAAGGACATTCCTGGAATTTTTCACAATATTAAAATATAATAATGTCATTTTCAAGTCAAGTGGCTCCAAAATTACAAATATTAGAAGATATGAAAGATAATGTTGAAATTAAATTAATAAATTAAACTAAAACACGTTTTTTTTATAATTTAAACCTTATATCTTAAGTAAACCCTCTCCCCCCAGTAAACATGTTTTAACCTTAACTGTGGTGATATATTTTTACTTTATTTACTATTCATTATGACTAAAAATTAATTTAGCATAATTATGTAATAAAAATTATTATGATCTAAAATATGGAATCTATTTTATCAAATTAAATTTTTATAATAGGTATAAATTAATTTTAAAATTTTCCCATAAAATGTGATGAAAAATAGTTTTCCAAAAAAATGCATTTTCTCTGTATGAAAATGTTTTTATAGCAAAATTAAGAATAATATAAATTACAATGAAATTAATTAAATTATGTTTAATAAAAATGAAATAAATAAATTTTAAAATAAATTCAAAAAAATGGTACTTTGTAAATACTTGAATGAAAAAGACAATTTTTTATAAAATTAGTATTTTTTATTATTCACTGAAAAATTAATATTTTCAAAAAAAATCCAAAAATTTCACCTCAAGATAATTTTGATATGAAGATTTCAAAAAATTAACAATTTTAAAAAATAAAATTTCTAAAATATGAATAAATTAGTTATAATATTCTCACACAAAATGTATTAAAAACTATTTATTAAGAAAACATGTTTTTAAATCATAAAATGAATTTACTAAAAAGTAAGTGTTTATTTATTATGAATTAATCAATAAATTTTTATTATATAAAACATTTATACGTATTTTTAATAATTTAGTTATTCTTATTAATACCTCCAATTTAACAGCTTGGTTATAAAGGTATAATATATCACAGTTCATTTAAACTTGGGGTTGCATATATAACAAGATTTCAAAGAAATTAAATTTATTTAAATAGTGATATATCATAAAATATTAGGTTATTAAATTTTGGAGTTTTCACATGGATATAAAACTCATATGTCCACTTTTACTTATGTTTCACCCTAGGTAATTAAAAAAAATCTTCCCATTGAATTAGATGTTTGGTTTTCAACCATTCTCAAAGATTATATAATTATTCAAAAATCTTCTATTTTTTGTAGTATGAAATAAAATTAACCATTTGATATTATTTCTAATAAGATAATATCATCAAATCAACCTATAATTTTTTACTTGTTAAAACCACTTCATTTATAGGTGTTGTTACTATTTTAAGTTTATCTTCAAGTATTATTGTTCTATCATCTATCATTTGTTCTTATTCTATAATATTTAATTCAATATTTTTCATAATTATCTAAAATTTCTCTTTTTGATATTCAAATATTTTTGAGTCTCCTCTAGATATTTAATTTATAATTTAAACTCCATGAAATATTCCTTAAACACTTTAACATAATGGTTAGCTTTCATGTCTTTATTTTTTTCACTTGAATTTATTCAAGAGTTGTTTCATATATAGATTATAAATATTTTATTATTTTTATAAGAATTTATAAATTAATTATAATTAAAACTTCATCTTATAGCCTTATTGATTCATTTATAACCATAAAATCCTCTTCTATATAATATTACAAATTTTCCATATCATCTTAATTAATATCATTAAATTATTTTTTCTATTTTCTTAAGAATATTCTTCTATTTAGAATTTATATTGAAATATTAAAGGCATCACTTAAATAGTTAATCTTGAAGTGAATTATTTTCAAACTCTTCATGGTGATTATACTTCCTCATTATTCTCATTGGGTGCTAGGAAAATTGATGTCTATTTTTTTCAAACCTAAAATAAGAAAGAATAAACATTCCTTTATATTCTTATTTTCACCACTTTAATTTGATTATGATAATTTTCATTGTGTCTTCACTATAATAATTGAATTATTCTTTAATTTATAACTTTTTTGTTGTTTTTGAAAGAAATATATTTATTAGAGTCAATATCCTTTACTCATATTGTTCTAATTTTCATCTCATATGCTAATAATTCTTTTTGTAATTCATTTGGTGACACTTCAATCAAATAAAATTCTTATATTTCTAATATTTTGGATTGTATGGATATATATGTGTCTTAAGGGTTATTTTCATAACAATGTCATTTATTTTTTTTGAAAAATCCTCTCAAAGAACGTATAATCTATGCCACATTGTTTAATGACTCATTAACAAATTCCATGTGTTTAATTTTCAAATTTTAATATATGAATATATATATTTATAACCTTAATTGCTTGATATTATATTTTTACTCATATACAATATAAATTTTATCCTACATTTATTTTTTGATTATATAACTTTTCAATCTAGTGATATTTTTATGCGGGATTCAATACATTTTGAGTCATAGGATAAACTTCAAGGTTCTTCTTATCATGTTCATTAAATAAACCTCTTCTGTAATCACTTGAGATAAAACCATAAAAATATCTAAATAAACCTATATACCTAGTGATATTAAGTGTGGGACCATTTTTATCATCTATATTTAATAAATAACTCTATCAAATATAGGTGCTTATTTTATATTAATAGTTGTATCTTTTTTTAGAAAATCATAATGACTGAAATAAATATAAAGAAACATATTCTCTAATACCAATTTTGAAGCTAAATTAATCTAAGAAAACCCATAGAGGATGTGTTAAATCAATGGATTCCAGTTTTAAAAACTCATTCCAATTTTTAGTAATTAAATCATTAACATGTGGATTATTTAGTATTTATGTCACTAGTAACATCAATATGCATGTAACACCCCAACCCAAACCACAAGGTCTGAGATGGAGGGTCACATGATCTTATGCACACATATCCATATACAAGAGGTTGTTGACTATCAATGAGGGTCCAAGTCTATTCGTGGGGAGACTATACCCTCAATATCATGTCCTATGAAAAATAATAAATCATAGACAATATAATAAATAAAAAAAGCAAACATGTAGAAACTAATGAATGAAAAGGGTTATAAATCTCATACATGAAATAATAATATTTTATAATAGAAATCCAAAAAATAGTAATAAGTGCATATAAATAAATAAATAGAGGGGTCCTTCGGAGTTCATCCTAGACCACTATCATATTTTTATCCTCTGCTCAGCCATCCACCACAAATTCCTTTCCCTTCATAGGTTCTCTTGTTATGAAATCAACAATCACACTGAAATGCCTAAGTAGGGTGTGAGTTCAAGACTCATTAGTACACCATCAATGCATAATTAAACTGGTGTTCTCAAGTAAAACAAGTTTATTTCATAAATATTACAAATTCGTAATAATAAAATAAATATACAAACCAAAACTAATTGGTCATGTTCTAACCAAGCTACCATGAACCTCGGGTTATACCTCCTTCATCTCCATACTAGAAGGATATTAAGATGATATTGGTAATAAAAAAACTAGAAAATTGGCTAGTGAAACTAACACTTAAAAAACTCATATAATTGTGCGTACATGTAAATTATTCTAGGCCTAAAGTACAACATTATTCTTAAAAATAAACTCATCATCGAGTGCCTAGTATACAGCTTGTATCTCACAGTTGAGTACCTGATATATTGTATGAATATTTCGGTTAAGTTCCCAATATATGTCATAAAACTTAAAGTTCAAGTGGGCATTGATAATCCTAATACTAATGAATCGAGTTCATACCCAATACTATATTCCATGGTATCATTGTATCTTTACTCTATGCTCAGGTCCCTCATCTCTATTGTCACATGTCAAACAGACTCCCCCTCTAAGGGATAAACATGTCACGATGGTCCACCTATTCCAAGCACCAAGAAAAATACCTCCAAATCATGTTGAAACATATACAAGGTAGATCATACATGAAAATCATGTTAACATGATAATAAATTAGCAACACATAACAACATGTGATCATAATCAAACATGGAAACAAGTTACTCTAGTATTACTCATAAAATCAAATATCATGAGTCTCATCAGCTGCACAAAAACCCACATGTGATCATAATCAAGAATGAATATCTATTAAACCTACACATAAATGATAACATGGAAACATGTGTAAAAAATCCTCAAGAGGTATGGAACTTCCTACCTCAAATTCGTCAACATCAATAGAAAGGATAAACTACCATTTATGGTTCAAAAGTTGGAGTGGAAACCTCAATATTCAAGATCACATTCTCCTAGGACTTATTATAATAGTTGTTGACATGTCAATACTTGAGGATCTCTAGGGTTTCCTAGAACCAAAACTAGCTATTTTATTTTAAAAATAAATAAAATATCACATGTGATGATACATTCTCCCACTTTGATAATTCCCAAATTATCATTTTATACTAATAAATGTTCTAGCAGTATTCTCCTCATGATTAATTATAAAATCACATTTTATATTATAAATATATCTAAATTGATTTGATAACACATTCAGTTTTCCTTTATAATTATTCTTTGATAAAAATATATAATTATCTTTGAAAATTTGCATAATTATACTTTGATAATTTTTTATAAATTGTCCTATAAAAAATTATATAATTAAATTTTAATAATCCTTATAATTATCCTTTCATATTCTCAAAAATTATCTTTTGATAATTCAAAATAATTATCATTTGATAATTATTTATATTTATCCTTTGATAATATCACATAATTATCTTTTGATGGTTTTTAATAATTATAATCTAATAATTAAAAGTAATTATCATTTGATAATTATTTATATTTTTCATTTAATAATTTCATATAATTATATTTTGATAAATTTTTATAAATTATACTTAGATGATTCAATGTTATTATCCTTTTATAATTATATTTAGATAATTTGATGAAATTATTGTTCTATAATTCTTATAATTATCTTTTGATAATTTGATTAAATTATTATTTGATTATTATTAATAATTATCTTTCAATAATTTCCCATAATTATAATTTTTTAATATTTATAGATTATTATTTTATAATTTTAATAAATTATACATTGATGATTTAATTAAATTAAAATTTTATAAAAAAATTAATATATCATTTGATAACCTTGTGGAATTATCCCATGATAAAAAACAGGTTTTACTGTTTTATTATTCAACCATTTTCTTTTTGAGAATTTTGAGAAGAAGAAAATAAAAGAAGAAAAAATGAAAAAGATAATAATAAAATAATTATTTCATATCCAAGGAGTCATGCACATGGAGACCAAGAACGGGGCTTTATCACACATATTACTAGAAGTGGTGATCAAATATGATTTTTATATGTTCTCTAATTGTGTACAAAGGAGTTTCATGGTCACTCAGACTCAAATAGATCAACTAACACCATAAACTAAATCATTTGGCTATTTTAGAACCAAAATTGCAGCATTCTAAAACCCCAATTTAAAATACTAATTTGATTGTTATTTTAACCTAAAATTGATGGTGGATTGTTTAATTTTACGTTATTAAGGAATTAAAATGTTTAAATGTTTCAAATGGATGATTTTTTTCATGTTTTTTGGATCACTATAGCATGAAAAAGGTGGTAGTGGTGTGCATATGAGGAAGAATAAGGCAGGAAATAAAAAAATAATATAATAATAATAATAATAAGTAAAATGAGTTACCCTTACATATGATCTATCTAAACATCTAACGCTCACAAATGTTATGTTTCACCTAGGTTAAAACCCTCATTATGAACCTAATGGTGATTTCATATTTTCTATTTGATAAATTGTTTGGGATATATTCCATTTTTTTAGAAAAATCATGCATGTATGATACAATATATTTAATATTTTTATTTTACCAATATTGATGCTCTATAGGACCCAGAATCCCATGTTGACTCTTCACCTAACTCTGGAAATATTCCATAGAACATTTCAAACTTTTAACAGGGATTTTACCCTTACATAAATCTACACAATAAAATCATTTATAAGTGGTTTTTTATTAAAAGAAAAAAAATCAATTTCAACATATAAAAACTTATAAATTACAAACAAAATGGGGTTTATTATCATTAAAAATTGATAATATTACAATTATCTCCTCTATTGAATTCTCATCCCCAAGAAGTAACTCTAATAGTCTTTCTCAAACAAATCTATCCACTAAGATTGAACATCATACTCTCTCTCCCACATCTCCTCTTATATCTATGCATATTGGCACTAATTATGAACAAGTTGTACTATATTCCCTCAAAGAAATTTGTCACTCCATTCTAGAATCAACATAGGATTATCTTTATATTATGAATATGTCTTCAACTCTATATCCTCATATTCAATGATATTTGTAGGATCTTCCATATACCCCCAGAGCTATGAGACACAAAACATGTCCCTCATACCTCATCGGTAAGAAGGAAGATCTAGATGGTATGCCATTATCCCAACATATTCAATGATATTAAAGGGTCCAAAAAAATATTAAAAGCTTGACTCTATTCCTCAGACATCAATGGAATAACCTATGATTCACTCTCAAGAAATCTCAATTGCCCATGGTGAACTCCAAATGTCTCATATTACTATTATCATATAATATTTTCTTGTTCTAAGTGGTGATAAACCTATTCAGAATCAACTAAAATCTCTCAAAATTATCCTGAAGCAAATTGTTCCCCACAAATAATTCCTCACCAACCTCATACCAATAGAGTGGTTAACAATACATCCTCCCTTAAATATCCTTGTAAGTTTCCATATTAATAAAATCCTAGTAACTATTTTTGTATAGAAAACCAATCAATGATAGTTGATCATCCCAAGATCCAACAAAGTTTAGAATGTATTATTAAATCATATCCTCTAGTATGTGTATCGTTTACTCAGACTATCTGTCTGTTTAGGGATGGTATATTGTGCTCGGTCTCACCTAAGTCCCTAGGGCGTTTTGTAAGACCTACCAAAAATACAATGTAAAACGTGCGTCTCTGTATGAAACAATGATCAAGGTAACTACATGTAAACATATGATCTCATAGACATAAAACTTTACCATATTATCCACTAGGTGTATCTCTTGAATTAGTAAAAGTGTAAATCTTTATTCAGTCGATCAAAAATCACCCAGACTGTGTCATGACTCCTTGAGGTCCTAGGTAACCCCTTTAAAAATTCAATCATGACATCCTCCCACTTCCACATGGTCCCTAGAAGTGGCTAGAGTAACCCAATGGGATGTCAATTCTCAGCCTTTAACCTCTGGTAGGTAAGGCATCGAAACATAAATTCAGTTATGTCCCTCTTTATCTATGTAAACTAAAACTTTCTCATATATTTGTGGTTTATTTTCATCACACTAGGATGTACCACACAGTTAAAGGTATAGAAATCTCTCATTATCTCCTATCTGATTTAAGTAGGGACTACCACTCTCCCAATCACAAGGATCACATCATCATCGCTCAAGGTTCACCTTGGTATTGGATCAGCTCCATCTAGTTGTTCTCGTATCACATCACACTCTAGGTCTAAATCCTAGCATGCCTTTACCCAGTCTACCAGAGAATATTTGACTATTAAGGTAGAACAAGTCATTGATCTCTAACTTTCATTAGTATCCATCCTCCAATTACCTAACAAGCTCACCAATAACCATTTCTCCTCTAAATTCCACTCACCAAGATCTTGTTCAGTATATTTCTTATGGCTAATAGCATCTGTAATGGCATTACCTTTCCCTAGTATATAATCCATCTGGAAGTCATACATTATTATACACTCAAACCGGTTCCTTTGACTAATATTATGGTCCCTCTATGTGAAGTACAGTGAAGGTTCTTATGATCGGTGTAGAGATAAAACCTCTATCCAAAAATATAGTATCACCAACACTTCAAATTTTGGGCCATGGTTTATAACTCCATGTCAGGAGTAGGGTATTTATTCTCATGGGTTTTTATCTGATGATACCCATAGGCTACTAGCTACTCTATCTCTATCAATACCACTCCTAGACCAATTCATGATGCATCAAAATACACTGGTCTAATAAATACCTGAACACCTCCTCACACTGGTCCAACCATTGAAAATTTACTCCCTTCTTCTTCATCACAATCATAGGTGATGATAATCTGGAGAATTCCTGGATAAAATGACAGTAATGTCCTATAAAACCTAGAAAATTCCTTATCTCAAACATGTTATAGGGACATGTCTATGACATAACTACCTCTATATTATATGGGTCCGTGGATATACTTGTCTTATATACCACATGTCTTAGGAAATTTACCTCCTGAATCCATAAGTCACACTTCTATATCTTAGTATAAAGAGGATGTGCTCAAAACATGCTCAGGACTATCTCAAAGTTTCTGGCATTTTGCTCTAGTGTCATCCAGTAAATGAGGATTCCATTAATGAACACCACGATGAACAATTATAGGTATGTGTGGAAAATCTTGTTTATGATATCCAGGAACACTGATGGTGTGTTCTATAGTCTTAACAGAATCACCAATTATTTATACAGCCTATACCTATTCTAAAACTCCATATTTGGAATTTTCTCCTCTCTAACTCAAAACTAGTGATATACCAATAAAATATTAATCTTAGAGAACCACAAATCTCCCCATAAATAACTAAAAATATATTAAATCCTAGGTAAGTTATATTTTTTCTTCACCATAACTTTGTTTAGCTTATAGTAATTGATGCAGTGTCGAAGACTACCATCTGCCTTTTTAATGAACAATACAGGTGAACCCCAGGTAAAGTACTCATCCTGATAAATCCATTCTATTGAAATTCATTAAGTTTTACCTTAATCTCTATTATATTGAATGGTTCCATATGATGTGGTGTATCAAAATGGGTTATGCACCCAACATAGTCTATATCTCAGCTTAACTTACCAATCCTTTGGGTTTCTTAATAGGTCAAATATTCCCAGGATGATTTCAACTCATTACTTGGTATCTTAAGAACCTCTAGTTCCCTATATGGATAAATAATTATAGAATAGAAGTCATGTAATATTAGAACATAGTTCTTAACTCCTACTACTAGGATGGTAACTAAGTAAAAGACTTCTAGTTGAAGCATCCCTTCTATCTAAACCATAGAACAGGTGTGGGAGCATGTGTATCTACATACTCCTACACATTTGGTGGTATATCATGACATATTACCTTGTGGAACCATTCCATACCCACTTCACAAGCAGTCCCATAATACTATATTGAGGTGACAACTTTTATAATGTGAAAGAAAACACTTAGCAGTATAAAAATATTCATTAGGATAAACCCTAATCAGTATATGGTATCACACAAGGTTTTTCTTGGATTCTACCCTCAATCCAAGGTATATCCCTCCTAGCACTAACCCTGTTCTTTGTCCATGCATGTTAGTCACAATCATCAAATATATACAAACATAATATAATTCTCAGTTCAACAAAATAATTCTAATAAATATTTATCATAATAGTATGGAAACACATATATATCACACAAAGAGAAACTATCCTGAATAAATAGAAAAAATCAAGGCATTTTATTAAATGACTATTATGCATCACAAAAATAGGTATATATACGTAATTTGAACCTATGTTCCTAGTTATGATGCATAAACACACCTTAAATCTCATAAATCACATATCAATATCATGTGCATCACCCGAGGTGAATTTAATAAATAGTAATAGAAAAACATAATTTCACCCACTTTATAGCTACTCAGAGGTCCACTATATCGTAATAACTTTTCATTTTTATAGTTCTCATGCCTGATTATCAACCATCCTACATCTAATCTACATTGTACCAAACCAAGATAAGAAAATAAAAAAGTTAGTGAATCCTGGTTCTCTGATGTCATGTTGTAACACCCCAACCCAAACCACTAGGTTCAAGCTAGTGGGTCATATGGCCTCATGTGTGCCTCCCCATGTGCATAAGTCTACTAACTAGAAGTGATTATCTAATTCCATATATTCGTAAACTATAACAACAATATCATGTCATAGGATAAATAAAAAATCATAAAAATTATAATAAATAACCAGAGTGAAGATACAGAAACAAAATAATGAAAAGAGGTGTATATGTCATACAAGTAATAAGAGGCTCCCACAGTAGAAATCTAAAACATAGTAATAAGTGAAAATAAATAAATAAATAAATAGGGGGTTCCTATGGGGTTCATCAAAGTTCGTTATCATCCCTTTTCTACTCTACTCAACTATCCACCATAGGTACCTTGCCCTTTGTCAAGTCTCTAGTCATGAAATCTACAATCACACTGAAATGATAGAGTAGGGTGTGAATAAAAGACTCAATATGACACCACCAATGTGTCCTTAACCTATTGTTATCAATTATAAAAAGTTTATAGAATAATAATAATAAATGTGTAACAAGAAAATAAACATACAATCTAAATTTGAGAGGTAATTCACTAACAAATTCACCACAAACCCACTGATGTACCTACTTCAACTCCAAGATGGAAGGATATTAAGAAGATATTGGTAGTAACCAAACTAGCCACCAAGATAGTGACATTTTCATTCGATAACCTCATGTAAATGTGCATACATGAAACTTAGTCTAGGACTAATGTATGTCATGCTATTTACAAATAAACTAGGCATTGAGTGCCTAATATATGGTATAAATATCATAGTCAAGTGACCAATATATGGCATGCATCTCATAGTCAAGTGCCCGATATAAGTCATGAAACTCATAGGTCAAATAGGTTTCAAGATTCCTAATACTTAGGCATTGAGTGCATTCCTGACATGTTGCTCTATAGTATCATCATATCTCCACCCTATACACAGGTCTCTCTTCACCATTATCACAAGTCAAGTACACTCCCTCTCCAAGGGATAAAAATTTCATGATGGTCCACCTATCCTGAGAACCAAGAACTATACCTCCAAATAAAGTTCACATATATATATAAGGTATAGAATGCATGGAAATCATATCAACTGAAGAATAAAGTAGAAACGCATAATAGCTTATGACATAATAAATCACGGAAACAAGATACTCCAGTGTCACTCATGGAATCAAATGTCACAATGAGTCTCACAGGATGCACACACACCCACATTTTATCACAATTAATCAAGGTTATCCATTAATCTAGCATAAAAATTATAACATTTTAATATGTGTAACAAAGGCCTCAAGTGGTAAGGAACTTTCTACATCAAATTTTTCGACATCAATAGCAAGGATAAACTACCATGTGTGGTTCAAAAGTTGGAGTGGAAACCTCAATAGTGAAGAACATGCGCTCCATGTCCTTATTATTGTAGCCATCAACATGTTAATGGTTGATGTTTGTCAAGGGTTCCTACAACCAAAACCAGTTATTTTATTTCAAAAAGAAATTAAATATCGCATGTGATGATACTTTATCTCTCTTGGATAATTCCAAAATTATCATTTTAGGATAATGAATGAACTAACAGTCTTCTCGCCAAGATTAATTATAAAACACCTTTTATATTATAAATCCATATAAATTAATTCAAGAACACATGCGGTTTTCGGTAATAATTATTATTTGATAAAACCATATAATTATTCTTTGATAATTTTTTATAAATTATCCTTTGATAATTTGATATAATTATCTTTTTATAATCCTTATAATTATTTATTAATAATATTATATAATTATATTTTGATCATTTTTTTATAATTATTTTTTGATAATTCAAAATAATTATCATTTGATAATTATTTATATTTTTCCTTTGATAATTTCACATAATTTTATTTTGATAATTTTTTATAATTATACTTTGATAATTAAAAAGTAATTATCATTTGATAATTATTTATATTTATCTTTTAATAATTTAATATATTTATCTTTTGATAAAAAATTTATAGATTACCCTTCGATAACTCAAAGTAGTTATCATTTTATTATTACATTTGTATTTTCAATGAAATCATTATTCTTAAAATTTTATAATTATATTTTAATAATTTAATGGAATTATCATTGATTATTATTCTTAATTAACTTTCAATAATTTCACATAATTATCCATTAATAATTTTTATAAATTATCCTTTGATAATATTAGTAAATTATTCATTGATAATGTTTTTTATAATTATCATTTGATAATCTTATGGGATTATCCCCTGATAAAAACTAGGTTTTTTGTTTTTTTATTCAACCATATTATTTTCCAAAATATTGAGAATAATAATAGAAGCTAAAAAAATAAATTAAAAAATAATAATAAAACAATGGTTTCATACCCAAAGCACCATGTATAGGGAGACCAAAAAGGGGGCATCGCCATTCCTAGAACCAAAAGAGGATATCAAATATAATCATTATAGGTTTGTTAATCACATGAAAAGGAGTTTCAAGATCACTTGGACTCAAAGAAATCAACAAAAACTGGAAGTCGGATTATTTTTATATTTTAGAAAAAAAATCACGGCATTCCAAAACCTCAATTTAAAATAAGGATTTGATTTTCATTTCAACTGAAAATTGATAGAGGGGTGTTTAATTTTACCCCATTAAGGCATTAAAATTTTCAAAAGGGTCAAATGGATTATTTTTACATGATTTGAGGATCTCCCCTATATGAAAATGGAGGTAGTGTCATGCGTATGAGGAAAAATAAGGAAGGAAATAAAAATAAATAATAATAAAAATAATAACATATCAAAAAAAGGAAAATAAGTTATCATTGTATTCAATTTTACTAAACACGTGATGTGAACAAATTTTATGTCACACCTAGAGTAAAACTCACATTCCATGCCTAATAGAGGTCACAAATGTTTTATCTGAGAAACTATTCATGATATATTTCATTTTTTGGAAAATTCATGAATTCATGATACAATATATTTAATATGTTTATTCTATCAACGCCAATGCACTACGAACCTTAGATACCCACACCAAATATATTCCTAATTCTAAATGTATTCTGTAGAATATTTCAAAGTGTTAAAAGGTGTTTTACCCTTACAAGAGTCAACAAAAAATCATTTATAAGTTGATTTTTATTAAAACAAAAAAATAAATTTCCGCCTAAATATGCTTATAAATTAAAAACCAAATATGGCTTTATTATCATTAAAAATTTTGAATATTAAAATAAAATTTTTTTCTAAACTCACTTTCATATTAAAAGTAAATAAACATATCAATAACATAATTTTTATATGATTCACTTACAATGTTTACATCTAGATCCATGGTGTACTCATATCATTATTGATGTACACATTTATACCAAATCCTTGTTTTTTCTAAAATTATTCTTGGGTCATTTAACTACCTATATTAATGAACCATTAACTTTTAGAGTTATGTTTCACTATGTATAACTTAAATATAGAAATAGATCTTTTCTAATGAAAATAATAAATAAATACAAAAAAATGTTATCACCAATAATAAGTGTTTATATTTTGTTTTACTATACTTTATATTATTTCCCCTCATGTCCATACTCTTCATATTTTATATAACCTTTAAACACCCTAATACACATTTATATATCTTGATATACATTTATATCCACCAAGGAGGACATTTTTGAATCTGTTATCACAAATTAGATGCTCTTTAACTTTTATTTTTTTACTTATGTTCAAGATTTTATTATCTCACTCTTATAAAAACCTTAATACTCCTAAAAATACACTCATTTTGTTAACTTTATTTCGTTGATGTATTTTCACCATTATTAATGAGATATTTGAAGAATACAAATATATAAAAATGAGAGATATTAATTGTTATGTAAATTGTTAATATATTCTTTGTTTACTATATAACCATGATCAACTTTCCAATTTAGGAGTTCAAAGATAAAACACCGTTAATAATGGAATCCATAACAAGGAAAAATAATAGTAAGTACCCAAAAATATAAAACTCTATATTTAGATAATATATAGTTGATACGACTATGAAATAATGATTTTACTTCTCACTTGATACCTTTAACTTGTAATTAAGCTTTTATCAATGATTAGAAAAAAATTATGCCATCACATAAGAAACCAATTTATCATCTATAACGATGTCAAATTTCCACCATTTAAGGCATTCAGTTTAATAAAAATTTATAAATAAAATACTTTCCACCATATAAGCTTTAATATCAACTTCCTTCTACCACTTTAACTTTAATGTTGATAGGTCTTTATCGGTCCCTTAACTATTATCTATCAAGTATTTGAAAATTATAAACTTCATTTTATATATCTTTTGAAAATATATCACATGTTTTTTACTTGTTTGTTAAAATCTTACTTCACTTTACATGTTTCATTTGATTTACTTTACAAGTATCATTTGATTAATTATAAAACTTTCTTATATTTTCAAAATTTATTGAACTAAAACATATGATCATTATAATTACTTATGTAACTATCAAATGCTATTTTTAAATTTATTACTAAAGGTTACAGGGTACAGTGGTAATGGGTTGATTCTTTGACCAGGAATGATTTTAGTCAATTTCTTTAAATAAATCCTCAAAAACAGGAAATAGTAACCCCCAAATATTTATATATAGGATCTTTTCACATATAATTTATAATTTATATATATGTAAGAATTATTTTCTATTTTAATTCTTTATTCATTTTCAAATCAATTTACATTTATTTTTGTACCACTATTGTAATGAAGGATGAAGGGGTAGAATCCATCTAGCGGTATCCACATATAATCTAATAACCTCAGAACATCACTATTAGACCTCTAAGTTATATAACGGAAGAACCAAATCACTTGAATCATTGGTATTTTATCCCAATAAGAATCCCTTATAGTCATAAAAGATTCTATATAGTTATCTCAAGTACTTAATAGGAAGGATGGGGATTTATTCTCTCTATTTTAGAGATATTTCATGAGAAAGTTCTCTCTATGTATTGAGAGAATTTCCAAGAGAGGGATGGTGTTTATAGAGAATCCTTTTCCTTAGAAATAATATAAATCAACTTATGTACTTAGGTTAGAGAATTAGTTATTGTACATAGACCCTTAACTAATCTCTTACTTCTAAGTAAAACTAAAAATATAAGAATAATAATATTATTATTATTATTATTTCCTTAATGTGTGTTGAACTCATGGATATTTAAATATCATTTTTTCCAAACCTTTAATTTGGATTTTCAATTCTCAAAATTTATCAAATCTTGAATAATAACTATTTATTTAAATAAAAATATCACTACATTATTCATTCAATAAATATTGATGAAATAAATATAACCTAAATAATTATTGATTTTAGGAAATTGGGAATAATATTTATTCAAATATAAAATGCACATAGTATTTAACAAAATTTTTGGATACACTTAGTGTGTGGCCCTCTAAGCATCTTTCTCAATGTTATTAGGCCAATTAGCCTAAATTTAAAGATAAAAATTTAAAAATATGACAAGACACCCATAGAGAAATAATTTAATTTTACAATGATAATAACCTCTTATGAAAACTCACTATGTAATATAATTCTTTTGTCTCGATATCTCGTGAGACAGGTTTCATAATTAGGTCATCAACCTTTAAGTTTGATATATGATTATTTGGATTTCCTAAAATGAAATTCTTAATAAAACTTCCATGGACATAAAATTAATTAAATAGTTTAATTCTATTCAAATGTATTGATTTTAACACCCCAATATTTTACAAATAAAACTATGTTCAATATTATATATGACACATAACATCGATCCTAAATGAACAATAAAATACTAATATTTAAATATAACTATTATAACCTAGAAATTAAATTGGATTTTATGAATAGGATTACCTAATTATAAAATTATATAGTTTAAAAATTTATAAAATAAATTCATTGGTTACAAATATATTTTAAATGAAAATAAATAAAATCATTTGAAAGTAAAACAAATTTTTTTTTTAAAACAAATTCCCACATAGTGTGATTTTATCTTAATAAATTAAATTAATAACTATAATTGAATGATTTTAAATAAATTAATATATTAAATATTCAAAAAAAATTATCACTAATCTGATATGTTTTTTAGTCATGGGAGATGAATAAATATAATTTTATTCTTAAAAATAAAATATTTTTATAAAAACAGTTTCATAATATTTTGTGCACTTATTTTAAAATTAATTTTTTCAAATTTTAAAAAAAATATTTGATAAAAATAAACTAATTTTTTAAATAAAAATATTAAAATTAACTAACAGTGGATTTTTTATATTTTTTTGAAATGATTTTTTTAATGAATAGTGAAAATTACTGATCTTTCAAATACTATCATTTATTTCCATTATATAATGTAATTTAAAAGTAAAATTATATTTTGGATTTGGTATTAAAGTTAAATAAGATAAATTTTATTTATAATAATCTAATTTATTTAATTTTAATTATCAATTTTTAAGATTTTAGTATAATTTTATTTTTAGGCTTAAAAATTCATTTTTCTGAAAACTATTTTTAATTTAATAATGTTTCTCCATTTTAATTAATTAATATAACCCCTAATGAGTAATGATATAAAAAAATTAATAGATTATATATCTATATATATTAATTTATATTCATATAATTATTATTATTAGTCATAGAGTCAATGTAATATTATCTTATACTGGAAAATACATTTCCTGAAAAACTATTTTTCAACACGTTTTTCAGGTTTATTTTTAAAAAAAATTCTTCCACTTTTGTGAATTTAATTTTATAAAATGTATTAAATATTTTTATTCATCATAATATATATTATTTAATAAGGTTAAATTTATTTTCTTATAATGAATAGCAAAAACAGTAAAAATCAATTACTGCAATTAAGGTTAAAACTAGTTTACTAGGGAGTTAACCCAAAAGATAAGGGTAATATTCCCAATTAAACTAGTATAAATCCTATTTTATGGAAATATTTAATCCTTATAATATCCCAAATTTTTATATATGTCCATTTTAAGCATTTATCTTGGGAATTAATTTATCATTTTGTATTCTTTTAGGAAATTTCCATGTGGGGTTTTTATCCCCACTTATAAAAGGACACCACCCACCCACTCACCCCCCTATTCTCCATGATTCAAGAGCATATTTTTAGTAAATATGTACTAAAATACATTTCTTAATTCCCTTAACATGTTCTAGATTTATTTTTTGATGAGAAAACCCTCCTAGAAAGTATTTTGGTGTAAACCTAAGGAGGTTGTCTGAAGAAGAGGTATCATTCTTAACTGAGTGTTTTTCTTTTATTTATTATTCCACATCCTAAAAATATTATTCAAACATGATTATATAGTAAAATAATTATCTCCCATATACTATTATTTTATTATTTTAACGGTATAACCTATATCCTTCTCCTCTTCCATCAAATGGTAAACAAAACCATTGTTTATGTGTATAGCGAACTGCCACCATGTGAACCAATGAAATTAATTTTCCATAATCACCTCTCATGGATGTTTATGATTATGGATTTAATTTTTATATATTATATTACTGATATTTTTATCATTATTAAAAGATAATTTATCATTTACTTTCTTACCTTTAAATTCACTAAAAAATGATAACATTGTTCATGCGTACATGTGGACTACCGCCTTCACAAAGCGATGTGATTCGTTCTTTATCAAAACATCACATGGATTTTATATATTTTTTTATTTAAATAAATAATATGGTATTTATGATACTATTATAATTATTTAAAGATAAAATAATACTTAAATTCATTCCATAATGATCATTGAAAAATGGAAACATTGTTCATGCACACGTACGGCCTACCATCTCTATGATTGTAACGTAGTTCATTTTTATTAACCATCTTTCATGTTTGGTTTTAAAATTATAATTGATGTATAAAAATAATAATAATTTCATTATTATAATTCTGGATATGATGAAGTAATAATATTTTTGACCTTAGTCAACTTTCCAAAGTGATTTTGGACATATGAACCGAATATCATCAAAATGTGTAACGTGAACTTAATTTATTAAGTAAATAAATATAACTTGGTAATAAATAAAATAAGAGGAATAATAAACTTGAAAAATTTTCTTAATCAAGTAAATAATTAACATGATTTATTATTTAATAATATAAAGTACATACTTAACGAATCGAACTCGAGGTAAGTGGTTTTTTAACTCAATTTATAATCTATTAGGTTATACTTATATGTCATTGTATATGTTAATACATGATTATGTGTTATATGAATTCTAATTGTATTAAAGTTTATTTAAAATTTTATTTTTGTGGTTTTAAATTTGATACACATAATTTCTTCATTGATTAATTCTCATTTTAACATTATGATCATTATAAGGGATTTCATCTAGATTTCCCTTCATTGAAGGATATTTTAATATTATGCACCTAATTTATATTATATGTGGTATATACTAACCAATTTTAAATATTATATAATTAATCCTTCATACATCATGGTATTTTATGTTATAATTAATTTTACTTCATCTAAGCGGGTTTGATTTGATAGCTACCACAATCTCTTTTCTTTTCAAGATTGTTTATGTTTAAGGTTACTTTGGATGAAATTACATACCATTATTTTTTTAAACCACACTTATTTAATTATCCTTTTGTTATAAATTTTATTTACATGTTTTCTTCATTTACTCCCTCATTCAATAAATAAACATCAAAAAAATTGTTTTGTAATTAATATAGATCTTATATCCTCTTTTAGATTTAGAATATTTCTCTTCCATATCAATATTTTAATTAAAAGAATTAAAGAGTGATTTTACTATTCTATAATGATTTATTAAAGGCATTTTTACCCATGTTTGAATTTTTTTATAAAATGGTTTAAAAGGAATCTTCATGTCATTTTCCAAAACAAGGTAATTTTTTACTTATTTTACAGAAGTGTGAAATGAATGTTTTCTTTTAACTTATATGGAATGAATTGAATATTTTACCATCATGAATTCTCAATGTTTTGATGATCCATTTAAAATTTTCCATGGTTATTTTCAGATAAAAAAATATATAATATCTTGGAAATTTTTAGATTTTAAAGAAGTAATTTCAAAGGGAAAAGGATATTTTCCTCAATAAATATTTCATGTTATCTTTTAAATATGGTTTCATAAATGATGATAACATTTGATGTTGAAAATTAATTATAAATGTTTTATATATGTATCTTGAATACATAACTAGATCATTATCCCTTAATTTTATGGGTTAATACATCCCTTATTCTCATTTCTAAAATTCCTTCATTATAAAATTTCCTTTAATTATTATAAGAGGCAAGATTATAAAACCCATTTTATTTAGATGGGTTATTCTTATGTTTATGCATTATGATTAATTTAATTTTTATGGAACACATAATCATAAAAATGTTATGATGAGTGCACCCAGATGGCGCTCCAATGCATTGGGTAAAGACTTTGTCTCGTGAGATATTATATATGGGGTTAGGGAGTAAACATAATCCATTATGGGACTTTTTCCATCATGTGATATTTTCTAGGAAATTATCTTTTATTAATTTTTATGTAATGTTATATTTTGTTTCTATATTTCCTATGTTTTCAAGATCTTATGATATCGTGTTCTTTATGTTATTCTTCCATGGGATTACTCATAAGCCTTATATTTTAAGATATCATGTTATACCTTTGAATATCATGTTATGTTTTCTTATCTTGTTTATTCCCTTACTGGGATTTTTATCTCACCCATTTATTTTATGTATTTCCTAGGTTATCCTTTGAATTTTTAGGAGCTCAAATGGATTTATGATCTCATTAAATAGAATAAAATAAATATTTCATGTTTTAGTTTCTTTTCGATATATTATGAACATATTCTTTCAAAGAAACTAGGCCTCACGATCCTTGGGTAGTAATTAATGTATGTTTTTGTTAAAAATTATATAATAATATGTGCCAAATGCTTGGGATACTATAGTCATGGTATAATAAAGGTTGGGTTATTTTGGGGGATTAGGACTAGAATACTTTAGTGGTAACCCTGAGGATAAGTTGATGTGTAGGAAAATATCCTATAATTTTGGTGAATGATGGAGTGAGTGGTTTCCAAGAAGTTATATCCCTTTATTGATACTATAAGTGGATATGGATTTAGAACAGTTGTATCTAGGGGTAATAACACTAAAAATTATGAATTGGGATTTGACTCAATCATCACCTATTAACGATAAAGAGGCCTTTCTATAAAACTATTTTGAAACTCATGGGGGGTATGTTTTGGAAATTCAAAAACACTTTATGAATCTTTATGAAGGATTTGAATAGATATAAATCATGGATGTCCTAGGTTAAACATAAGGTTTCTTATATTTAGAATAATTTTCCATGATTTTGACATCCTATAAATTATTTTTTAGAATTATGATTATTGTTTCTTGCACCATGATTTTTGGTTTTAGTATATGTCTAAAACCAAGTGTAATGATGTTAACACTTAATGTGATATACAATATAGTGATTCTGAGAAACCAAATGGGATGATGACTAAAGTAAAATATATTTTTATTAATCTTAATAATTTAAAACAATATATTATTAACAACTTTCACCTTAACCAACTCTCAAACTCACTAATGAAGATAAGGATGGAATCCTCTAAGATATTGGGTGGTAGAGGCCATAGAGTAAAGAAGGATCAATTTTCTTTATATCAAAAATGTGGTAAGGAACACCTAAGAGAATGTATCAATTTAATTGTAAAATTTTTTATGTGTGGATAAAATTTTCATAGAGAAACAAATTTCTAATAAAAAATGAGGATTTGAATGTATAGAAATATATTTTATCCTAGAGATACACTCATAGTTCTTTGTCTTAAATGTGTGGAACTTGGGAACTCTCCAAGTCAACTCCCTCTTTTAAAGGTTTAATCATAGACCAAGAGAGGAACTGTGTAATACTAATCATTGAGGTGAAATTATTTTTCATATGGTTATTTTAGAATTATATTTTAGAATTATTTTTATCAATGGTATTTTGGTTATAATAATCATGAAACATATAATAATTGTGTTAATTTTTGGAAACATGTATTATTTTACTACGATGTATGGTGATTTCGGTTTTTTATAGGTATAATTATAATATATGATTAGGGAAAATAAATTTTGGTATGAGACATTAATTATGATTGATTTTATTTAGTATAAATGCTAAATTTATCTTGAATGAATATGTGATCAAATCATTCAAATATTTGGGTTTTAACCTTGGTTAGGAATATTTTGAAAAAATTTAAGATTATTTATTTATAAAATGATATAATTTGAACTTTGGGTATTATTATTTAGGATTTATATTTTAATGTTGAATTTTAATGTATAGAGGTTAATTAATTTTGGTAATTATCTTACCTTGTACTAACCATTATTGTTTTAGTTAATATATAAAGATGGAAGGAATAACTTCTTATCCTTTTTTGGAATTATTTGATCTATTATAATTTTATTTTAGTGATTTAGGAATAAAAAAATCATCTTTAATACTCATAATTTGGAGAAATATGTGAGATTGTGGTAAAAACAATTAATAGATGAAATTATACTTGTGAAGTAGGTATATATTTATTCTATTCATATTCTATATGGTAAGGAATTATCTAACTCTAGGAAAAGGAACTTGAAATGGAAATTTTATCCTATAACCTTCATTTAGGATAAACCGATGGTATTTTTTCACACCTCTTGGGTTTTTGGTTTCATGGTAATTGATATTCTCATTATCATTCACTTTGTTTTGATCAATGATCTTTATCACTCTCCATAATTATTTGGGCATTAATATTTTCTTCCATATCTATATTTTCACTTATTACTAATTTTTTTCAAACTTGGAAACCTAGTTATGTGTTATTCTAGATGAAATTTTTACTTCCCTTTCTCACTTATTAATAGAAATTTTTATTAACCCTTTTTATTGTGTGGTATTTCAATAAAGGTATTTTTAGATGGAAAACCTTTGATTATTGAGATTAAGTTCAAATTATAAGGATGGAATTTATTAAAGTGGGGAATAATATAACATCTAGATATTTTAAAAAAGAAAATTATGTTTAATATCATATATTACATGAAACACCAAGACTAAATGAACTATAAAATATAAATATTTAAATATGATTGTTATAACCTAGCCATTAAATTGGCGGGTATGAATAGGAGTAACTAAATTATAAAAGTATATGTTTTAAATATGTATAAAATAAATTAATTGTTTATTTTAATAATATATGATATCTTTTCTATGAGTAAAATTATTTTTTATTATGAAAGAGAACGATTGCAAAATATTAAAGGAAGGTGTTTTATAATATTTTCTATAAAAGAGAGGCATTAAATCCTCTGGTAAAGCATTAGTCGAAGTGATATCATAAAAACTCACCCCTTTTTTCACAAGACTATAATATATAGGATTGGATTCAATGAAATCATGTGTGATAATATATATCATGTATGATAGGATGTCCAAGAATTTAATCCATTGATCAGTCATCTTCCGTGAAAGGTGAATGTTACTAGATCTAACAGCCTGAACAAGAGTCATGGAATCACATTCTAGCTATAAATTATTTTAGTTTCACTGCCTTTCCATATTAACTACATGAATCAAGTGAATTATTTCAAAAAAAATCATTGGTTATCAATTGATTATAAACGAAACAAAAAATCATTAGAAAGTAAAAGAAATTTTTTTCTGAAAAAACTATTTCTTTCACGTGCAGTGTGATTTCTTATTAATAAATTAAATTATTCACTATTGGTGAATGATTTTAATGAAATTAATATATTAAATATTCAATAAAATTTATTATAATTCATATAATTTTTTTTCTAGGCATGGGATAATATATAGTTTTATTTTTAAAAACTATATTTTTCTAAAAACAGTTTCATCATGTTTTCACACTTATTTTAAAAAAATCAATTTTAGAAAACTTATTTTATAAAATTCACTTCATTTTTTAAATTAAAATGTTAAAAATAACTTGGGGTGAAATTTTTGTATTTTTTAAAATTATTTATTTTTTAGTGAATAGTGAAAATTACCGATATTTTTAATATAGTCATTTATTTTCATTAAATAAAATAATTTAAAAGTACCATTATATTTTGGATTTTGTATTAAAGTTAAATATAAACCATTTTATTTTTAATAATATATTTAATTTCATTTTAATAATTAATTTTCTTTATTTTATTATAAGTTTATTTGTAGGCTTCAAAACGTATTTTCTGGAAAACTATTTTTAAGTGCAAAATGTTTATCCATTTAAATTAATTTAAATAACCCCTAATGGGGAATTAATTAAATGAAATATATATATTATATATATTTTTTTAATTTTAATTCATATAATGATGATTAATAGTCCTATAGTCAATGTAATGTCATCTTATGCTTGAAAAATACATTTCTCAAAAAACTGTTTTTAACACGTTTTTCAGGTTTGTTTATAAATTAAATATGATAATTTTATGAATTAAATTTTATGAAATGAATTAAATATTTTTAATAATAATAATTAATTTTATTTTAAAATTTCAACTTATTTTTTGGTCATAATGAATATCAAAAAATATTAAAAATTAATTATCATGGTTAAGGTTAAAACATGTTTATCGGGGGTTAAACAAAAATATAGGGATAATTTTTTCAATTAAAATTGTCTAAATTATATTTTATTGAAATATATCAACCCTATATTATCCCACCTTCAAATATATTTCTATTTGGAATCATTTTTCTTGGGGATGACTTTTTTATTTTGTAGTCTTTTTAGAAATTACCAAGTGGGTTACCTCCCCCACTTATAAAAGGAAAATCCTTCTCATATCCTCTATGTAATTCAATATCCTTTTGGTTTATCCAATAATTTCCAAAATCCCTTCATTACTTTCCATAACATGTTATATAGGCCTTATTTATATTATAACACCCTACTTGGAAGGATTTTGGTGTAAACCTAATGAGGTTTTCTGAAGAAGAGGTATCGTTCTTAACAGAGTGTTTTTCTTTTATTTATTATTCTTCCTCCATCAAATATTATTCAAAATTGAAGATATATTATAATAATTTTCTCCCATATACTTATATTTTGTTATTTTAATTTAATAACCTATATCCATCTCCTCTTCCGTTAAATGGAAATTGAAACCATCATTCATTTGTATAGTATACTACCACCTCACAAATTGTTGTAATTCATTTTCCATTATCATATCTAATAGATATTTATGATTATGGATTTAATGTTTATATATTATATTCATGAAATATTTATCATTATTAAAATATAATATATCATTTAATTTTTTAAATTTCCATTCACTGAAAAATGATAATGACGTTTGTGCGTACATGTGGACTACCTCCTCCACGAAGCAACGTAATTCATTATTGATTACCACAACACATGGATGATATATATAATTATATTCAAATAAATTATATAGTATTTATGATATTAATTTTATTTTTTAAAGATAAAATATTACTTAACTTCTTTCCATAATGATCGTTGAAAAATGGAAACATTGCTTAGGCATACGTACGGTCTGTCGTCTCTATGATTGTAACATAGTTCATTTTTCATAACCATATTTCATGTTTAGTTTTAAAATTATAGTTGATATATAAAACTGATAATTATTTTATGATTATTATTATTGAGTAAATTAAATAATAATATCTTTGACCATATTCAACTTTCTAAAGTTATTTTGGATATATTAACCAAATATTTTCAAAATGTATGACGTGAACTTAATTGATAATATCAATAAATATAACATGGTATTAAATAAATTAAAAGGAATAATAAAATTAAGAAAGTTTATGAAAAAATTAAATAATTATAAAAAATTTATTATTCAGGAATATAAAGTACGTACGTGATAAGTCAAACTCGAGGTTAGGGGTTTCATAACTCAATTTCCAATTTATTGGGTTATAATTCTACTTCATTATTTATATTAAGACATGATTATGTGTGAGATGAAATATGATTTTATTATTTTGTATTTAAAATTTTATTTTGTTTTTTTTTTACATTTGAAACACATAATCATTTCATTGATTAATTCTTATTTTAATATTATGACCATTGTAAAGGATTTCGTCTCAATTTCCCTTCATTAAGACAAATTTTAATGTTATACACCTGATTTATTTTATATGGTGTACATACTACCCCATTTTAGATATTATATAATTAATCCTTAATACTTCATTTTATTTTCAATTACAATTCATTTTACTTCATACAAGGGGATTTGATTAGAAATCTACCAAAGTGGTATGTGATTTATGTTACAATCTCCTTTCATTTCGAGAGTGTTTATATTAAATGTTACTTTGGGGTAAATCACATAAAAATATTTAATTTAAACACATAAATTTCATTATCATATGTACATGAATTTGGTTTATATATGTTTTTTTCATTTCCACCCTTATGGAATAAAAAACATCAAGAAATTGGTTTTTAAGTAATATTGATCTAGTATCCTCTTTTAGATCTAGAATCTTTCTCTTCTATGTCTATATTTTCCTTAAAAATGTTTTAAAGAGTGTTTTTACTATTCTAAAATTATTAATTAAATTCATTTTTACCAATGTTTTACTTTTTTTACAAAATGGTTTAAAATTAAACTTCATGTTGTTTTCCAAACATGGTATTTATTGACTTTTTTATAAAAGTGTGAAAAAATTGTTTTCTTTTGAATTATATGGAATGAATATAATATTTCACTACATTAATTCTTAATGATTTGAATTTTTTTCAATTTTTAATGTTTATTTTCAAATAAAATGTTTTCTATACTATCATGAAAATTTTTAGATTTTAAAGAAGTGATTAAAAGGGAAAAATGGTATTTTACTCATGAAATATTTCATATGATCTTTTAAAAATAGTTTCATCGCCAAATAAAACTCTTGATGTTATATATTGCTTATAAATTATATATATATGTCTCTTACATAGATACCAAGATCATTCTCCCTTACTTTTATGGGGTAATATATTCCTTATGTTCATTTCTAAAATGGCTTCATTATGAAATTTCTTTTGATTATGATAAGAATCAAGATTATACAACCCATTTTCTTTCTATGGGTAATTCTTATGTTTATGAATTATGATTAATTTCCTTTTTGTGTCCCACATAATCATGAACATGTAATTATAGAAACACCTAGATAGAACTCCAATTTATTAGGTAAAGTTTTTGTCTCATGAGACATTATGTATGGGATTAGGGAGTAAACCTAATATATTATGAGACTTTTTCCACTATATGATATTGTCTAAGAAATTATCCTTGACTCATTTTTATATCATGTTAAATGTTTTTTCCACATTTTTTATGTTTCTATAATATTATGATATTTTTTCTTTATGTTATGATTCTATGTGATTACTCGTGAGCCTTGTCACGACCCGTCCTCGGGGCCCGTGCCGTGACTACCCCAAGCCCGCCTTCCATAGGCCAGGGGCTGGCGACTAGCACCAAAGGCGTAAAATCCCGTTAACTGGGAAGGCATTGCCTTTATAAAAGAAAACAAGCACCACAGAGTACAAGCGGAAGTAAAACACTAAGTACAAAAAGGAGAGCTGAAAAGTAAAAAGGGGCCGGAAATACAAGCCCAACTGTAAAGTACAACTCGAAAGGGAAAACAGCGACTGAAAAGTAAAGCTGCTACGCTGAGATGTCCACTGGAAATCCCACCTGAAGGGTGGGTACAGATAGCTCCTCTGCTCCTCGGGTCCTGCCATCCGCTCCGAGTATGTCCCGCCCAGTGGTCCACCTCCGGGTACCGCCTCGTCGTATAGTCCACCTCCAGGTACCGTCCAGTCCTCGAACCTTCGGCTTCCGTCAGCACTGTCCGTCGTCTGCAACCAACACAACGAGGTGCGGGCATAGCCCGTGCAGGGGTGAGTATAACGATACTCAGTAGGGACCCCGAGACCCTCAAGGTCTCACTAAAACCAACAAGGATAAACACAAGAAGATCTCAACAGATAAACTCTACTTAGGTATATGCCCATACATATACCTAAGTTATCAAGTAACCCATCTCAATCATGAGGAAACACAAGAATTGTGAAATCGACGGATAACCACTACCCGGGTATATGCCCATACATATACCAAAGTTAGCAAGTAACCCATCTCAATCATGAGGAAACACAAAGGTCAAAAGTCTCAGCTCAAACCAGGATTTTCATTATCGAAACCGTAACTGCTGAAGAGCTCCGTCTCTAGAGTGTACAGTGGTCCTGTCACGACTCCGAGGCTGCCGCTCACTAACCTAGGACTGCTGAGGTACTCCTCCTGTCGAGTACTGCGGGTTTGCGGCCAACTACCTGGCGCTCCGTCCGCTGAGGGTCTGTCGCCAAATACCGGGCGCTACCCAGATAGCCTACTGAGGTACTCCTCCTGTCGAGTACCGCGGGTCTGCTGCCAACTACCAGGCGCTCCGTCCGCCGTGGGTCTGCCGCCAAGTACCGGGCGCTCCGTCCACTGGGCTAGTCGACTCACTCCAAGTCGAGTCGGTCAAGCAGTCGTCAGGTCTCAGCCGGCTACACGGTCTCCGTACTCTGCACGCTCGTCTCCGGGAGGGTCCGCTCCACGAGCTACTGGTCGATACTCCAAGTATCACAAAGTTCCACGAAGAAGTGTCTCAAAGGTCCGTCTCGTCAAAGGGGTCTCAACGCAACAGACGGCGCGTCGATCGGACGCCCGGTCTGTGAGTTATTAGCCTTTTCGTCCCAGGGGCCCGGTTGGTTTCGTGAGCGAAACCAATCCCGGCCGTATCTCAACTGTACCCCGAACTCCCATAGGTTATACTCAAGGGACCGTTACTCAACGTAACCACCAACGCCGCTGACGGTTCGTCAAGCGGACGTCCTGTCTGTAAGATATCAGCTTTTCCGTTCCAGGGGCCCGGTTGGATTTCGGGTACAATCCAACCCGGCCATACTCCGACTGTATCCAAAACTCGGGCGGAGTATGTCAAAAGTTCCGTCTCATCAAGAGGAAGTCAACGAAACAGACGGCGCGTCAATCGGACGCCCGGTCTGTGAGTTACTGGCATTTTCGTCTCCGGGGCCCGGTTGGTTTTTAAGGCAAAACCAACCCGACCGTACTCCACCTGCGTCCAAACCTCGGGCGGAGTATGCCAAAAGATCCGTCTCATTAAGAGAAACGCAACGCGACTGACGGCGCGTCAATCGGACGTTTGTGGCTCAAGATATGAGCGTTTCCGCTCCGAAGGCCCGGTTGGTTTCGTGAACGAACCAACCCGGACGAACTCAAAGTAATTCGAAACCTAGAGTGCGATATACCGAAACGACCGTCTCGTTCCAAGGATCGCGTTGCCGCAGACGGTTCGTCGTTCGGAGGTCCGAGGCTCAAGTTATGAGCCGAAAACCAAATCTGGTTCGAAACGGGGGGGTCCGGGTCCGGGCCGACCCGGCCCGACCCCCCCCCCCCCCCCCCCCGGGGGCGGCGCGGCGGCGGACGGCGGCGGGCCGCGGTGGCGGCGGCGGCGGGCCGTGCCGGCGGCGGCGGGCCGTGCCGGCGGCGGCGGCGGGCCGCGTGGCGGCGACGGGCCGCGGCACACGCGAGGGGCTAAGCCCCCGCCCTTCTTCAAGTGGCGCGGCCTACGTGCCGCGCCGATTTTAATTAAACCCCCCCCCCCTCACGTGGGGGGGCCTGCTGGTGCCGAACCAAGGGGGCTGGATGCCCCCTTCCCTCAAGAACCGCCCCCTCTCTTAAAGAGGGGGGGTTTTATTAACACGGCCGGGGAATTTATTTCCCCGGTTTTAAAGACTTCCGGCCGGCCAGCTGGCCGGCCGGTTTTCTCCAACGGGACCGGAAAAATCCGGTCCCCTCTTCGGCTTCCGACGCCGGCGGCCCGGCCGCCGGTCTTATCTTCCGCCGCGGCCCGGAACCGGCCGCGGTCTCTTCGTCCCGTCGCGGCCCGGAACGGGCCGCGGCGTTCGTCGTCCGGCGCGGTGCGACGGCACCGCGCCCCTTTGCCGTGCTTTGATAATCATCCAACGCGGCGCGACGGCGTCGCGTTTCTGTTGTTTCTACCATGGTGCGTGCGACGGCATCGCGAAGATATTTGCACGTTCATCCGCGTGGTGCGACGGCACCACGCCACTTGCTCCCTCTCGCAAGATAAAATCAACATAAACGTTGGAGGGGGGTTCGGCCGTGTTCATGCGGTCCGGCCCCCCTCACGTTAAATAAAAACTCAACATGAACATTTCAAGCCTCATGTTAGACATGCCAGATCCATGTTCAAGAAATGGAAATAATTTAAGAATGAAACAACAATCCCCTACCTCGGGTATAAGTTCGAGGATTTGACTATGTCCGCGGAAGTCGACGTCGCGGAGATCGGGTGTCGCGGTAGACGTTCGTCAAATCCGTTGACGAAGAGGCGCGTCCGAAGAAGTACGTCGTTGGCGAATCCTTGTACGCCGACGAAGGTTTTCCGAGGAAGGTGCGGTGTTCTCTCTCGTTGACACCGAAGACGAAGAAGAGCGGTGCGGCGTTCTTCGTCGGAAAAAGGGCGTTCCTCGTCAAGTCTTGAGGAAAGTCAAATTATAAAGAGAACAACGAACTCAAGAATCTCTACCTCGATAGTCGCACGGTGACGGAGTCGTGGAATATCGGTGTCGATTCCTTTGACGTCGGAGGAAGAGTCGTTATCGAAGGCGTTTGTCGCGGAAAACCATCGTGGAAGAGATGACGCGGAAGAAGTACGTCGCGTCGCGGACACGGCGTCGCGGATGGATCGTGTTCTTCGGCGGAGAAGTTCTTCGTTGAAGAACGACGTTCTTCGCGTTCTTCGTTGAGTTGAAGAAGAAGAAGAAAAGCTTCCAAAGCTCTCAAGAAATCCTCCCAAGGGTAAAAGAAACTCCTAGAATAATATAAGCTTTAACTTATATTATTTCATAACTTAACCACAAGAATTTCAAAGGTTTGAAATTCAAAATGGATAACTCCAAAATTAACTCACTTATTTAATATACATGAATTGTATAATTAAATATAAGTTAACTTGTCAAGCCATTAAGAGGGAGAGTGGGGAGTTGAAAAGGTGGGGGTTCGTGTGGGCCCCACCACACTTAATCCTCCCAAGGGAGGTTAAGTGAGTGTGGGTCCCACTTCCAACCTCCTTTGATAGGTTTTAAGAAGTTATAATAAAATTTGTTCTACACAAATTTTATTTAACTCAACTAAAAACCTCAAAAATTAACTTTCAACCCGCAACAAACGCAACTCCCAAAAAGGTCTCTTTAAGCGAATATCGGCGCTGCGAGTTCATCGGTGCCCTCGGATTTCAATTCCGAGCACCGGATCAAAAGTTAGAAATTCCCGCTCGTTCGTTCACTGAACGTACCCGAGCCAAACTTCGGAAATTAATTCCGGGCACTCCGGGCCTCGGAATCAGGTGCCGTCTGAAACCGCGCTCTTGTAAAATTTTAAAGAAAATTAAGAAAAAATTTCCCTTGAATTTTACGGGTCTTTACATTACTCCCACCTCAGGGCTTTACGTCCCCGTAAAGATACAACAAAAACTAGGGTAACAAAAGAGGGTACTGAGCACGCATCTGAGCCTCCCGCTCCCATGTGCTCTCCTGGAGATTCACGTGCCGCCATCTGTTGCGCACAAGAGGAATCGATCGTCCATGTAGGACCCGCTCCTGTCGATCCTCTATCTCCACCGGGACCTCCGTAAAAGTCACCCCATCGTCAACGTCAAGCTCCTCAGCTGGAATACGTGGAAGATGTCGTGCACCCGGTGCAACTGAGGTGGTAGAGTCAGGCGATAAGCCACCTCGCCAACCATGCTGAGGACCTGGAAGGGTCTGATGAAGCGCGGAGATATCTTGCCGCCTCGGCCAAATCTCCGAATACCACGTCGAGGTGAGACCCGCAAGAAGACGTGGTCGCCATCCTCGAACTCCAGTGGCCTCCGCCTCCTGTCAGCGTATGACTTCTGCCGGCTCTGTGTTTTCCTCATCCGCTCCTGGATGACATGGACCTCTTCTGACGTGGCCCGGACCATCTCTGGTCCCACAAGAGCTGCGAGATTTCTTCTTTGCCGATAAGAGAAACCTGGTCTCATCCCCTGGATGAACCACATTCTTTGCCTAAAACAGTCAATCCTAACATGGATGATACTAATCCATACCAAGGATGACGTCGTAAGGCCTCGACGCTACTACTAAGAGATCCAACCGTTACTCTCGCCTCCAAGGGTTGAGTCACACTGTCGGCATCAGTGTGTGGTAACTGGTCTCCTCCAGTAGATGTCTCACAAGTGAGGGTCAAGTCAACAGTCAACTGGAACCTCTTAGTAACATCACAAAAGAGGACAGGAAAGAAAACATCACAAAAGATGCGTCTTTTATTATTGCAGCTCATATTACAAGACGCTACACAAAAGCAACATCAACATGGAACTAGAAGTACAAAAGACGTATCCACTAGTTCCTCCCTGTCCACCTGCTTTACGGTTGCTCAAGCATTTGTCGCTGCCTCAACCTCGGTGGCTCCCTCCAAGCCTGCGGATCGAGGAGTCGGACAGTCACGTGCCAGGTGACCCTTTCCGCGGCATGAGTAACACAACCTGCTCCTTGCACGGCTAGCTCTGTTCCCACTCCGGGTGCCCTGCACCACTGGTCCTAAAACCCGAGATCGCCCAACTGCTGGTCTGGTCCTCCTGGACCTCTGCATCATCTGTCTACTGCCCACAGATGACTCGGCTTCTGATCGTAAAACACGCGGCAAAGGTAGAATCTCCTGTACACGCTCGGGGTGTAGAGATACTGGCACAAACTCCACCCTGAAGAAGGTCTCGAAGTCTTCCCATGCGAAGTCCATCTCATCGCAAAACTGAAACAAGTGGCTCCACCACCTACCTGCTGCTGCCTGAAGGAGGCTGGTAGCAAAGATCACCATGAAGTCTGCCGGCGTCCCCACTAGCCTGAAGACTCTCACCACAGCCTCCAGCCAAACCTCAGCCGCCTGCGGGTCCGTCTCTCCCCGGAACCTGGGTGGCCTCTGGCGCTGGAACTCGTGCAGCGCGCTCAAGCGTCGTGCATCGCCTACTGCTGGGGCTGGTGGCATCGGTGGCCCAACGTATGGTAGTACCGCTGGTGCCTCCGCTGGTGCCTCAACTGCAAGAGGGCCCTGTACCGAAGCCTCGTCGCTCGACAGACTGTCAGCACGCTCATCCCTCCGGGCTCTAGCTGGTCGTCTGAGAAAAGAAATCCTGAAAGAAACAACGTAACACGATCAAACGATTATACCTGGTGAGCTGACCTGGTTTGAGCTGTTTTAAGGGGAAAAAACCTTTGAAAACACACACGCAATCAGTGTTTTCGTGCACAAAGTCGGAAATCAGTTGTCAGGGTCCTGGTGTATGGATACGTCGGCCGCCCGCACCAACACTGGACTCCCTGAACTGAAAACCACACTCGGTACTCTCAACACTATTGCTTCACAGAAAGAAACATCAGAGTTATAAGTTCTGCGGTAGAACCGAACTCCTCTGATACCAATTTGTCACGACCCGTCCTCGGGGCCCGTGCCGTGACTACCCCAAGCCCGCCTTCCATAGGCCAGGGGCTGGCGACTAGCACCAAAGGCGTAAAATCCCGTTAACTGGGAAGGCATTGCCTTTATAAAAGAAAACAAGCACCACAGAGTACAAGCGGAAGTAAAACACTAAGTACAAAAAGGAGAGCTGAAAAGTAAAAAGGGGCCGGAAATACAAGCCCAACTGTAAAGTACAACTCGAAAGGGAAAACAGCGACTGAAAAGTAAAGCTGCTACGCTGAGATGTCCACTGGAAATCCCACCTGAAGGGTGGGTACAGATAGCTCCTCTGCTCCTCGGGTCCTGCCATCCGCTCCGAGTATGTCCCGCCCAGTGGTCCACCTCCGGGTACCGCCTCGTCGTATAGTCCACCTCCAGGTACCGTCCAGTCCTCGAACCTTCGGCTTCCGTCAGCACTGTCCGTCGTCTGCAACCAACACAACGAGGTGCGGGCATAGCCCGTGCAGGGGTGAGTATAACGATACTCAGTAGGGACCCCGAGACCCTCAAGGTCTCACTAAAACCAACAAGGATAAACACAAGAAGATCTCAACAGATAAACTCTACTTAGGTATATGCCCATACATATACCTAAGTTATCAAGTAACCCATCTCAATCATGAGGAAACACAAGAATTGTGAAATCGACGGATAACCACTACCCGGGTATATGCCCATACATATACCAAAGTTAGCAAGTAACCCATCTCAATCATGAGGAAACACAAAGGTCAAAAGTCTCAGCTCAAACCAGGATTTTCATTATCGAAACCGTAACTGCTGAAGAGCTCCGTCTCTAGAGTGTACAGTGGTCCTGTCACGACTCCGAGGCTGCCGCTCACTAACCTAGGACTGCTGAGGTACTCCTCCTGTCGAGTACTGCGGGTTTGCGGCCAACTACCTGGCGCTCCGTCCGCTGAGGGTCTGTCGCCAAATACCGGGCGCTACCCAGATAGCCTACTGAGGTACTCCTCCTGTCGAGTACTGCGGGTCTGCTGCCAACTACCAGGCGCTCCGTCCGTCGTGGGTCTGCCGCCAAGTACCGGGCGCTCCGTCCACTGGGCTAGTCGACTCACTCCAAGTCGAGTCGGTCAAGCAGTCGTCAGGTCTCAGCCGGCTACACGGTCTCCGTACTCTGCACGCTCGTCTCCGGGAGGGTCCGCTCCACGAGCTACTGGTCGATACTCCAAGTATCACAAAGTTCCACGAAGAAGTGTCTCAAAGGTCCGTCTCGTCACAGGGGTCTCAACGCAACAGACGGCGCGTCGATCGGACGCCCGGTCTGTGAGTTATTAGCCTTTTCGTCCCAGGGGCCCGGTTAGTTTCGTGAGCGAAACCAATCCCGGCCGTATCTCAACTGTACCCCGAACTCCCATAGGGTATACTCAAAGGACCGTTACTCAACGTAACCACCAACGCCGCTGACGGTTCGTCAAGCGGACGTCCTGTCTGTAAGATATCAGCTTTTCCGTTCCAGGGGCCCGGTTGGATTTCGGGTACAATCCAACCCGGCCATACTCCGACTGTATCCAAAACTCGGGCGGAGTATGTCAAAAGTTCCGTCTCATCAAGAGGAAGTCAACGAAACAGACGGCGCGTCAATCGGACGCCCGGTCTGTGAGTTACTGGCATTTTCGTCTCCGGGGCCCGGTTGGTTTTTAAGGCAAAACCAACCCGACCGTACTCCACCTGCGTCCAAACCTCGGGCGGAGTATGCCAAAAGATCCGTCTCATTAAGAGAAACGCAACGCGACTGACGGCGCGTCAATCGGACGTTTGTGGCTCAAGATATGAGCGTTTCCGCTCCGAAGGCCCGGTTGGTTTCGTGAACGAACCAACCCGGACGAACTCAAAGTAATCCGAAACCTTGAGTGCGATATACCGAAACGACCGTCTCGTTCCAAGGATCGTGTTGCCGCAGACGGTTCGTCGTTCGGAGGTCCGAGGCTCAAGTTATGAGCCGAAAACCAAATCTGGTTCGAAACGGGGGGGTCCGGGTCCGGGCCGACCCGGCCCGACCCCCCCCCCCCCCCCGGGGGCGGCGCGGCGGCCGGCGGCGGCGGTCGGCGGCGGCGGGCGGCGGCGGCGGGCGGCGCGGCGGCGGCGGCGGCGGGCCGCGGTGGCGGCGGCGGCGGGCCGTGCTGGCGGCGGCGGCGGGCCGCGCTGGCGGCGGCGGCGGGCCGCGGCACGCGCGGGGGGCTAAGCCCCCACCCTTCTTCAAGTGGCGCGGCCTACGTGCCGCGCCGATTTTAATTAAACCCCCCCCCCCCCCTCACGTAGGGGGGCCTGCTGGCGCCGAACCAAGGGGGCTGGATGCCCCCTTCCCTCAAGAACCGCCCCCTCTCTTAAAGAGGGGGGGTTTTATTAACACGGTCGGGGAATTTATTTCCCCGGTTTTAAAGACTTCCGGCCGGCCAGCTGGCCGGCCGGTTTTCTCCAACGGGACCGGAAAAATCCGGTCCCCTCTTCGGCTTCCGACGCCGGCGGCCCGGCCGCCGGTCTTATCTTCCGCCGCGGCCCGGAACCGGCCGCGGTCTCTTCGTCCCGCCGCGGCCCGGAACGGGCCGCGGCGTTCGTCGTCCGGCGCGGTGCGACGGCACCGCGCCCCTTTGCCGTGCTTTGATAATCATCCAACGCGGCGCGACGGCGTCGCGTTTCTGTTGTTTCTACCATGGTGCGTGCGACGGCATCGCGAAGATATTTGCACGTTCATCCGCGTGGTGCGACGGCACCACACCACTTGCTCCCTCCCGCAAGATAAAATCAACATAAACGTTGGAGGGGGGTTCGGCCGTGTTCATGCGGTCCGGCCCCCCTCACGTTAAATAAAAACTCAACATGAACATTTCAAGCCTCATGTTAGACATGCCAGATCCATGTTCAAGAAATGGAAATAATTTAAGAATGAAACAACAATCCCCTACCTCGGGTATAAGTTCGAGGATTTGACTATGTCCGCGGAAGTCGACGTCGCGGAGATCGGGTGTCGCGGTAGACGTTCGTCAAATCCGTTGACGAAGAGGCGCGTCCGAAGAAGTACGTCGTTGGCGAATCCTTGTACGCCGACGAAGGTTTTCCGAGGAAGGTGCGGTGTTCTCTCTCGTTGACACCGAAGACGAAGAAGAGCGGTGCGGCGTTCTTCGTCGGAAAAAGGGCGTTCCTCGTCAAGTCTTGAGGAAAGTCAAATTATAAAGAGAACAACGAACTCAAGAATCTCTACCTCGATAGTCGCACGGTGACGGAGTCGTGGAATATCGGTGTCGATTCCTTTGACGTCGGAGGAAGAGTCGTTATCGAAGGCGTTTGTCGCGGAAAACCGTCGCGGAAGAGATGAGGCGGAAGAAGTACGTCGCGTCGCGGACACGGCGTCGCGGATGGATCGTGTTCTTCGGCGGAGAAGTTCTTCGTTGAAGAACGACGTTCTTCGCGTTCTTCGTTGAGTTGAAGAAGAAGAAGAAAAGCTTCCAAAGCTCTCAAGAAATCCTCCCAAGGGTAAAAGAAACTCCTAGAATAATATAAGCTTTAACTTATATTATTTCATAACTTAACCACAAGAATTTCAAAGGTTTGAAATTCAAAATGGATAACTCCAAAATTAACTCACTTATTTAATATACATGAATTGTATAATTAAATATAAGTTAACTTGTCAAGCCATTAAGAGGGAGAGTGGGGAGTTGAAAAGGTGGGGGTTCGTGTGGGCCCCACCACACTTAATCCTCCCAAGGGAGGTTAAGTGGGTGTGGGTCCCACTTCCAACCTCCTTTGATAGGTTTTAAGAAGTTATAATAAAATTTGTTCTACACAAATTTTATTTAACTCAACTAAAAACCTCAAAAATTAACTTTCAACCCGCAACAAACGCAACTCCCAAAAAGGTCTCTTTAAGCGAATATCGGCGCTGCGAGTTCATCGGTGCCCTCGGATTTCAATTCCGAGCACCGGATCAAAAGTTAGAAATTCCCGCTCGTTCGTTCACTGAACGTACCCGAGCCAAACTTCGGAAATTAATTCCGGGCACTCCGGGCCTCGGAATCAGGTGCCGTCTGAAACCGCGCTCTTGTAAAATTCTAAAGAAAATTAAGAAAAAATTTCCCTTGAATTTTACGGGTCTTTACAAGCCTTATCTTATATGATATCATGTTATGTCTTTGACTCACATGTTATGTTTAATTATCATGTTTACTTCCTTACTATGATTTTTAGCTCACCCATTTATTTTATATATTCCCTAGGTTATAATATGTAGTTTTAGTATCTCAAATGGATTTAGAAACTCATTATGGAGAATAAAATAAGGATGTCATGTTTCAGTTTCCTTTTGATGTATTATGAACATACTCTTCCAAATACATTAGACCTAATGATCATTGGGTTGTAATTAATAGATTTTTGTGTTAAAAATAATGTAAAAATATGTATAAAGGGATTGGGTTGCTATACCGACATATCTACTTCTATTAAATCTAAAGGGACAAATCCTTTCTTAACATATTCATTAATTTCATTTCAGTCATGATGAACCCAATTTATTCTACCTCTTGACGATCATATGTCATCATGGTTTTATTCAATACATCAAAATATGTGACTCATGATATATACTAATAATAATGTCAAGTATAAGGACCAATACACACGTGTGCATATAGTAATTTCTAATGACATGTATAACAACTAGAATTCCAAATGGTGGGTCTATTCTCATAACCTCCTCTCCAAGAAATTACCAAATATGATCTTCATGAAAATATAGTCAGTATTGACTAGATATTAATATACTTAGTGTATATAGGATTGTTAACTGAGATTCATTGTGTGTTTAATGTTCTTTTGTATCTAAAACTAGCTTTTAACAAATGATTTTCAACAAACACTTGTGGTTATATACTAATAGATTCTTATCATATCATAATTGATATAATATCCATTAGTCAATATAGTTGGCATGTGGTTAGTTATTTCACTGGTATTTATAAAACATGTTTTAGAATAAATTATAAAATGTTTTTAATATATATATATAAGACCCATTGTTGATATTCCTTTTACTACCATCATTATATTTATGTATATAAGGAATTATGAGTTTGGGAATACATTTATTCCATATGTATGATCAATAAATACTTAGATAATATTTTATTCAACAAGCCAACTCAGAGGTTCCTATATAATTACCAAGTGTGCTCATTTACTTTACTGAGAATTTATAAAAAAAATTAAAATAATCAAATGAATTATATGAATTTACCTCTAACTTGAGAATAGATTGTGTGGCCTTGTTTAACTAACTATAAAAGCTTTGTTGTGTACCTTTATTTTTAAATGTTTCTTTATCTAAAACTTGACAATTATTTTTTAGTATACTTGACATCTTAGCTCAATAGAGATTAAAACACTTTTCTGGGTATAAAAAAGTCAACTACTTTTAGTTTTATGTGAAAAATAATTATCTTTTTATAATTAGGTAAGAGTTTTATATTTTATATTTATCATTCATTGTAATGGATATATGTGATTCAAGAGCTATTGAACCATTAGTTTAGTATGAAGTATCATACCAACATTTATTCCAAATGTGAAATTATGTATCATTATTTCTAGTTAGACACTGAAATATATTTTTTAGTAACACTTATTAAAAAGTCTAATCAATTCATTCTGGAAATTTAGAAGTTGTGTCTTCTCACCACTGACATAGCAATCAACATTTCTAAGCCTCTATAAGAATTAAACCCACTTTTTATAATATTTCTGAAAATTCTTAATTATAGAATGATAATATATGTAAAATATATTGTATTTTAATGTTTAATAATTATAATGGAAGTATTTTATTCAATGATAAATGTTCCAAAAATTTATAACTGCTCTAATTTAATCTATTGTAATTATTCCAACAACTATTTCCTTCCATGTGATAATTAAATAACCTTGTGCTCATTATTTTTCCTCTAAATTCTTTTTCTCTTTAAAAGTATATGTAAATAAGCCATTGGATTTAAAATCCCCTGGGATTTCTAACCTTGTTTTTTATTCTTCTCCCTATAAGGTGTGAGGAAATAAGTTTCCACCAAAACTTGTTTTTATGGGTAAGTTATAGATAAAAGGATTTATGATAAGTTTCTCCATACAGTTCATCCAGTCTTGGATGAATAAAAAGAACCTTGGTTATAAGGATGATAACATGATATTTATTTGTAATCTCTAATCCGAATAAGATAGTCACATTAAATAATATACTTCACACTTGAAGGCATGATTATTAGTTAAGAACCCATTATTCAGTTTACACTAAAAAAGTGTAGTGAGAATCTTATTTATCTTTAAGACTCTCTTTATTATTCTAGAGATATATAAGATAAGATATCATGGAGGAATAACCCTACATATATCTTCTATAGTCATCCTTTTTCACCTCTTTTTGGTGGGAATATGATTGGGTTTAGTTAATTACAACACATAGTTTAAATTATCTAATATTAAAGCATTGTAAAACATTTATTCCACTCTATGAAATCTATGCCTATAAAGAAATTCCCTAAGTTGAATAATGATTATAGTTTTTTCATTTTTTTACTTTCCATTTTTTTATAATAATTAAAACAGATATATTTGTACTTTACTTGATTACCAAAATGTGTGAGATGAAATAATTTTAATTTTATTAAGTCTCCCATTATTCTATAAAATATTAATATCCCTCACCCTGAACATAGAATATCATGTTGTGAGGAAATTATAATGAAAATTAACCATATTTCCCTCATTATGATACATAAATGGCCATAAAAACCATAATAAGGTGTTTAGGTAGGTGGTCTTATCAATTTTTGGATTTCAATTCCATGTTCCATTGAGTAGACTCACCAATCTAGAAATAATGACTCGAATTTCCTCAAAACTTTCCTCCAAATTTGTATTGAATAGACTATGGTCATTAAATTAAATATAGTTTTTGTTAAGTCAACCCAAATACCTTATGATAACCCTATGATAAAAATAAGTTTCTAGACTATGTACATGTAAAAACTTAGTTCTATGGTTATATTATTAATAAAGTATTGGAAGGCTTAGTTTTATTTATTATATTATTGAGAGATTTTGTTTTTTATGCATAAATTTTCTTATTTTATCTTTTATAATTTTTTTAATATTAAGTGGATTTTACTTAAATCTTTTAAATTTTGGATCAAATCCTATTTTTTATTATGAAATCAAAAATCTCTTTCAATATGGGTAGAGGTAGACTCATTACATAGCCCAAAGTCCCAAGGAAAAGTGGCCCATAAACATGGCTCGGAGGCTCAATGTAGTACCATGCCCGCATCATCCTACTTGGGTCACCAAGCATGTGTCATGTCCACGTCACCTCTTGCCCACATCATGACTATGTCACCCCCCCCCCCCTCATCATGTCTACATCACCATCTATGTCACTGCCAACCCATGTCATGCTTGTATCACCGCTTTTGTCACCACCAGTGTTGTAAATCCCCCAAGGGGATTTCCAGGATTTGAACCCTGGTCTTTTAGATGTAAGATTATATGGTTTACCACTCAGTTTCCATCCCAACTACTAGATATTACTTAAATTATTAATCATGTAGAGATAAAATAGTTGTGCATAATCCTTTTACTATAATTCTACTTTGTATATTAATTAATTTATTTATATGATCATGTTTTTGTATCCATAAAATAAATCATGAAATAGATAGAAATATAATAAATAAAATGTGGCATGATCATGAGCTTTAACTAGTGGTTCTTTTATTAGGAATATAATAAACAAACCATTTACCCTAGGGGGAAACTCCTTTGATCCAGTCTAGGCTCATGTTTTTAGCATTCCACCTCTTTCTTATTTATCTTATTGGTTTGGTTTCACCTTAGTTCCATCTTCAACCAACTCCATGTGTCTAGGAGTACCATCCTTACAATGTTTTTACTTTACTCAAGGGTGAAGGGAACCAAAAAGGGGGTTTACATAAAAGAAATTTCGGGCATGTAGGCCTTTACATAATAAGGTGGGAGGGATAGCTCATAGACCATCAATTTAATTTAATAAAATAATTTCAAAACCCCCTAAAATAATTAAATTAAAAGAAACTATATATATACTCATCTTGGTCTAATCTCGTGATCATCCACTTATACGATGAGTGTGCATTTAAAATAATTGGATAGTATTCATTTCAATTCATTATTTTATTAAGATAAAATGCACATGAATTAGTATGATTAATTATCTGATTAATAAATTGGTGTAATTTATCTTATTCTCAATCCATTTTTTCCTAGAGATACCCTTTCGCTGTGATTTTAAATAAATTAAATTAACTAATTTTATTTAAAAATTAATAATATAAGTACACTTCTTGTACTTGGAAGTAACTCGATAAGTACCTATTCAAACTACTCTGTATGTATTGAGATCATGTATAGTATAATCATGTAGCATATAGAATATATGTTTTATCACATAATTACATGGAGTTTACAATTCAATTAAATGAAACATGAAACACATGTTAATTAATGTAGTGTTAAATGATTTAAATGTAAGCAAAGTAGTCAATGTACTGTGACTATACATGGCATGTAGTTCATATTTTATATAGAAATTAATTAATCATTAATATCATATAAAACCTATCATATGGTGTGTACGATTCAATTAATGACACACATAACACATAATGATGAGGTTTATGGAGTAATAAATTAATTTTAATTTTAAACATAAATAGTTTTGGTACATGGAATGTATATCCAACAACACATCATGTATATTACTTATTATATGTATGTGATAAACATCTAGGGATATGATGTGTATCTTTACATGAAAATTTCTGACGTGCATGGAATGTACATTAGGTACATGTCATGTAATCTCTTTGTTACATGGTTTTCATTATCCATGTCATGTAATAAATTCACAACACAGCTTGGACCCCATGTTTTCAATCACAAAAACAAATAGAATACATGATGTGTAAGAAAGTTATATGATGTGCAGTCCAAAAAGTCATGTTCCAGACTGTCTTGGTCAACACACAGTGTGCATTTAATTCATTCCATTTCTAGTTAATTCATGATGATCTGAAGTAATTTGAGATTCATCCTAGTGAATTTAAAAATATTATATGGCATGTACCTTCAGGTTGAATTTTGTGCACTCTTGTGCTATCTAGCTAGAATTTCCAGAATTCTATCTAGATTAAATGGGTGTGAAATTAATAGAGGAAGATGTTAAGATATAATGACTTTTTCAAACCATTGGAAGTTCATTTAACCAAAATTTTGATCATTAGATTTATATTCACCATAAATTTTTTTAGTGATAGGTGTCTGGGCTCGGTGTGAAGGCAACAATAGTTCCTCTCTTTAATAAGAGCAGTTTCATCAGAAGTTCATATCTTTTGATGACATCAAGGGAGGTCTATAATGTTATAAAACTCTCTATAATTAATTCTCTAGAAAGAAAAATCTTGAAGTTTTTATTGGGGTAATCATTTAAGGTCAAAAGTGTTATGGGTGATCGATAGTGACATTCTATTTGGAGGATTCTCCATGAATATGGGATGGATGTTTGATCAAGAAAACTAGTTAAGTTTCCTATAAAAGGAAGTGGGGAATGAACCTGAACAATGCATCTAAGTGAGGAATAGTGAATCTGATGCAAATACAATGCATAAGAATTTTATAGTGTTAATCATTATATAATGAAATATTATTATTAGTGTTTTTTAGATGAATGAAATTATCTATTATTCCAATAATATATAAAAATTCACAATGTTTCCTTCTATCTATGTAGGACAAAGTTGAAATCATGTTAAATCTCCTTTGTTCATTTACTATTTTATGTACTTCTATTTCTTGTATTATCTTTGCTTATTTTTTTCATTACATTTTTCATTTATATTGAGTTGTGTGTGATATAAACTTAGTGTGGTGGGTAAGGTTCAGTGAACTCCTACTTATGGTACACTTAGTTTAGGGGAAGTGAAGTTTTGAAGGTTTTTTTTCATTGTTCTGGTCTCTATAGGAACTTCTGATAGCCTATCGATTGTACTTCAGATGATTTTATCATTAAAACATGGGATCAATTTTTCATGTGTCCTTCCCAATAAAAGGACATATATTAATTATTTGATTAAATAAAATATTTAATGAAATTAAAATTAACTTTAAATATATATATAATGATCAATAATAATTAAATAATTATAAATTTAACCTGAATTTCTCTGATGTCACTTGATGGTTTTGAGTACAGTGGAAGAACCTATTGGTATTATAGCCAACTTGGATTTTTTTAGATTAAATGGATCATTCATAATGTACATGAATATGAACACCATGACCAAGGAAAAATTTTATGAAAAATATTGATAAATTTTACTGAAACCAAAATAGGTGATCTTTTTCATGTTAATTTATAATTAATTTAATAGCATGAAGAAAATATCTCAGTCTTGAGTTCTTTCTTCTAAGTGGGTGTTGATCGTCTAAAGGTTGTTTGGTTGTATTTTTGTTGTGTTAATGGGTACCCAAAGTAGATCCCCTCTAGTGGCAATCCATACGTGATCATTTGATCTCAAAACATCATTGATGGTACTCTGGGTTCTAGCATGGTGGTACAGATCATCTTACATTGCACTATTGATCGAAATATGTTCCTTCGGGCTTGAAGGAATCTCTCTTGATCTCTCTTCCTTAAGAGTAAAGAAATGAAAAAGATAGAATCTCTTGATCTGGATAGAAAACTCTAGAGACATTCTCATTGAGAGATAATTCTCTAGAGAAGATAATATTGTGCACAACGATCAACCTCTCACAATTCTCATAATTGTATATTTATAGACATAGGGTTAGGGTTTTATATAAATTAATTGCACAAGGTTTCTTGATAATATATTAAACTCAAAAGGAAACTCATGTCATGTAAAATGATATTATTATTATTTTATTATATGGCGTGCACTAATCTGCACAATAATAAATATTATTTACTATCTGGTAAATAAATATTTATCACCATAAAAATAATTAGATTCGCTCGTACCCCTTGACATTAATTCCATTTCTAAATAAATGTCATAAATAAAAATTATATTCATAGTTTGGTGAATAAAATTTTTATTTTAGTATTCACATACTTAAATAAATTATTAACTATTAAATAATTATTTATTACCTTATAAATTACAAGAGATAAATATTATACATTCAATAAATAAATAAATATTATATTCAAATTTTAAATGATAGAATATTTATTTTTATATTTGTGTAATTAACTAATTTATTTATTAATGAATAAATAATTATTTAATACCTTGAGAATAAATATTTACTTAATATTTGTGATCATTTAATAAATTCTAAATAAATATTACTTCCCAGTCTAGAGAATAATATTTATTCCAACTATTAAATATAATATTTAACTGAGATCAAAGGAAATACTTTATGTGTGACCCTGTAGGCCACTTCCTTAGTGGAATTATGTGGGCTTGCCTAAAGTCCAAGATTATTATCCAGTAATGGGTCAAGACACTTATAGAGTAAGAGGATATGTCGCAATGACAGCAACCACATATGAATGCTCACTGTGTAATATAATCTCTTTGTCGCGATATCTCATTAGACAGGTTGCATACCCATGTCGCCAACCTATATGTTTGATACATCTTTCATTGACTACCTAAATAAAACTTTTTGTTACACCATGACCATGAAATTTAATATTAAAGTTCCATTTCAATCAAAGTTTGAGATATCAACTTCCATAAAGATGGAAGGGACAAAGCCTTCCTTTGCTTATTCATTAATATCACATCATTCATAGTACACCCAACACACCCAAATTTTCCATGAACTATCTCATCATAGTTTATATTAATACATCTAAGTGTGTGATTCATGACTTTTATTAATAATAATATTAAAGTCTAAGCACCATTACAAATGCTCGGAGATAGGAATATTTGAAGACACATAAACATGCATAATTGTTATAGATGATTCTATTCATATAATATTTTTTTCTTAAAGATTACCAAGTGAGAAATTCATGAGATAAACCTTAATCTAATTATTAGTACTTGAACCTAGTAGAAAACATACTATGTGTCCCATCATAGAAAATTATCCAATCATAGAACAATATTTTAGAATATCATTATGACAATTTAAGGTTCTCATTATAGCGGGGAACTCCTATGACCTTTTTAATACAACAGATATTCTAGAAAATTATCACAATAATGTTATGAATAAGAATAATAAATATTTTATAGGGTATTTCTATTTAAAACCATGAATATAGAGGCAATCTAAATTACAAAGTAGTTGGTTCTAGAGCACCAACTCCAACAGTTTCACTTTGGCTCTGTCTTGAATCATCTTCTCTCACTTGGGAGAACATTCCTTTACATATGTTTACTCACATGAAAGTGAGGGGAGTTTGGGTATGGGGTATATAAAATAAACTATGGACATGAATTCTTATACATAATAAGGAGAAGGGGATTATACACATTTCATAATTTTTATTTAATAACAACTATTATATAAAAACTCATGCAATAATAATTAAATTGAAATAAATTCAACACATACATAGGTCGATCAAGTTCATGATCATCCACACATGCAAAAAATATTCATTTAAATATATTTAGTATTCATTTCAATATGTTCTTTATGAAGATAAAATTATCATATTAATAAATTAATTATTTTTTCTTAATTGTTCATCAAAATAGTCCTGGAGATTCTCATCCATTGTAATTTTAAATAAATTAAATATAAAATTAATTAAGTTCATGGTGTGTACTGGGTGAAATACGGCATTTACCCTTCTATTCTACATAACATGTAATTTCGTTTGGTATGGTTTTTTCATGTATTGTGTACTTATATGACATGTAGAGTATATAAAATTTCATGATATTATATGGTGTGTAGTACCATGATCCATGTAGCGCAATCAGTATGATGTTTATGATCACACGACATTCCATTAATATACGTATTGTGTACCACTAGAATTCCCTTGAGGTACACAGCGTGTATGATGACAATACATGAAGTTCTTAAATCCTATAAATAATAGTTAATTTAAGCATTTGATTCTGAAAACCATGTCACATGGCATGTAAACCAAGTACATGTCATGTAGTTCGATTGTAATGTTCCAATTAATATTTATTTCATGTAATAAATTCATACGATACAATATGGCTTAGTGTGTACTTTATGTTAATAGTTATGATTTAAAAAGAATGTATAGCCGTCTACATATTGTTTACTTCATTCTCTAGCCATTTGTACTACACGCCAAGGTACTATATGTGTTTTCTATGTAAACATCTATGTGTTACACAGCATGTACATCATCTATACACCATGTAATCAATCCTGAATTGTGTTTTTCAACTATCATCCAATACATTATGTGTGATTACTACATGTCACATACTTTAACAACACAACTTTTGAGATTCTCATAGGTCTAATCATGTGGGGTTACATGGAATTCACACTAGCTACACATCATGTCACCTGCCAAGCCATGTTCTATCTGGCTCAATCAATGTACAGCATGTAATGACATCACATACCACTTTTCCACACAATGTGTCACAACTAGCGTAACTCATCCTAGTGTTGTGAACATGGGTACATGGTGTGTATTTTTCAGTTATACACCATGTATCTGTGTTATCCATCTAGAATCTCTGACACCTCTAGATGAGATCTTCGAGAATTATTCATCTATTCTTGGTCTATTCTTGTTCATATGAAAGTGAAAGATCGTAATATCTCAACTTTGAAATTATAGAATGAAAAAACTTGAAATGAAAATTTAAAAACCAATGCATAAATCGATCAATGATTAATAAATAATTATAAATTAATATGTGAATGATATAGTACCACTTGAAGGTTCAAGGGCACAATGAAAGTGAGTTGGACACATTCCAAATAATGGTTTTTGTTGATTTCTTAAGATAAATCCTCATAACCGGACAATATAATCCCCTAAATATTCATCAAGATGGTCTATTTCTAGGGCCTAGACTAGTGGAAAAGGGCCTTGTGGGGTGTTTTGGGGGTCTTGGGTTCAATTCCCCCTGGATTCTTGCATGTGTGTGTTTTCATGTTTCTTTGTAGCTTTATGGTTCCCCTTCCCCAAACATTTTTAAATATAATTAATTAATATCAATAAGAATTATTTTCACTTTTAATTATTTCTATGTCGTTGAATTAGTTGACCTTTTTTTCATACCATAATTACAATTAATGATCCAAGGCTAGAATCCCTATAGTGATATCCATATGTACTCCACAAACCTCAAAATGTCATCATCATATTTCTGAGTACTAGTGATGAAGATCTGAATCACTTGCATCATTTATCGTTGATCACAATAATAATCAGTTCTAGTCATGAAGGATTCTATCTAGTTCTCTCAGAGACTTCAGAGAGATGAAAATGATTTGTGTTCTCTATTCTTGAATGTTTTTTAGAGTAAATTCTATTATGTATTTATAGAATTACCTAGGGAGAAATGTTGTGCACAATAAATATTTTTCCCTAGAAATTACATAAATAATATTATATACTTAAGTCAAAGAATTAGTAATTTCACATAGACTATAATATAATATATTAATTCTAAGTAAAATTCCACATCAAATATTATTATTATTATTTCCATTACATGTGTTAAACTCATGGATATTTAAATATCATTTTTCTCAGAACTTTAACTCATCATGTCCTTCCTCAGCATTCATCAAACATTGAATAATAACTATTTATTTAAATAAATAAATATCATTGTATTATTTTTTCAATAAATATTAATATGATAAAAATAACATGAATAAATATTATTTTTTATAACATGAGAATAATATTTATTCTAATATAAAATTCATATGGAATTTACCTGAGATTATGGATAAACTTAGTGTGTGGCCTTATAAGCCTTTTTCTCAGTGGTATTAGATAAACTATTCTAAAGTCCAACATCAACTTTTAGAAACACATCAAAGTACCTATAGAGAAAGATTTTAATATATTAATGACAGTAACCTCATATGAATTATCACTATATAATATAATTATTTTGTCTCTACATCCAATAAAATAGGTTTCATACTTTTCTCATCAACCTATAAGTTTGATATATCATTATTTTAATTTCTTAAAATGAATTCGTCAATAAAATCGTTAGTCATTGACTTAATCAGATGGTTATATTTCAATCAGATGGACTGAGATATCTACTTCCATTAACTCAAAATAGGAAAATCCTTTTTTTACTTATTCATTAATATCATATCATTTTTTGATGCACTCAACGTATTCTACATCATAGTGATCATATGTTGTTATGGTTTTCATTAATATATGAAAGTAAACAACTCATGAAATAAATTAATAATAATATAAATTCTAAGGATCGATACACATTTCTTTAAATAGGAGTATCCAATGATACATAACAAATGTAATTCCTACAGACAGGTTTATTCTTATAAATTCCTCTTTTGGAGATTACTAAGTGAGAATTTATGAGAAGATGATTCAATTTATTATGGGTCCCCTACACCAGATAGCCCACATCATTTGTTTCATGTAAGATAGTTTCATTCACCCATATAGTATGTATTTAAGAATATTGTTATAGAACTTCAATTTTCTCATCATAGAGGGAACAGCTATAACCATTCAATGCAATAGATACCCTAAAATATTTGTTGGTTTTGAATTCAACACAGAGCCATAATGGTAGCCCATGGGTAAAACAAAAGAACCCTTAGACTCAATGTAACCTTCTAATAATTCGTTGGAAGGTGCGTGTAAATTTATAAGTGTGCATACAAATCTAAAATTCATGTGCAAATCGATTTACGCACTCAATGTGACGTCAAACGGGTTCCTTGCATGTGCACCCGCCTCATCCCAAAGAGTTAGTTGCATGAAAATCCTTTTCAAAACCTAAGATTTTTTACAATTCCATTGAATATTTTATCTATATATTGAATTTCACCCCTATCTTTAGGGTGATCCTCTGAAAGCCAAAGAATCTCTCTATTGTGTGTAAGACTCTTCTACGATAGTGCACAAACCATGGCATGTAACGACCCAAACATTCATTAATGGAAATTCCTCTTGATTTAATTAAATGTATTATTATGGTTATATAAAATTTTATCTTCATTGGTTTTATGTTTCTGGATTTTAAAATACCATTATGAATTGTAACTGTTGCTAATATAGTCGTTGAATAGTGATCACATGATTAGTATAAATATAGGGCTCTAAAAAATCCAATTTACTCAGACAAAGGAAGTGATGGCCTCATCCAGTAGACTTGACCTATATTAATCTCATTTGTTGGAGCTCAGAAAGGATGTGGAATCATTGTGCTTCGCTCTTGACCAAGCCCAAGCTGATCTTTAACACGTTAATCTTGAGCGGAACCAACTACGGGAGAAGTGGAAGTTAATAGAGATTACCACCCGAGCGATGTTATCCAAGCCACCCCAAGAGTCTTTCACCATCACACACCTTACCCTTCAGTCTTATGCGGCTGTTATAAGGGGTTATGTAACAATACCCTAGCATTATTACTATGTACAATATTTGTTTATAAAAAATGTGCATTCATTTTATTATTTTTACTTTGTAAATAGTTTTTGAAGCACAATTAGTATTTTTAGTTAATATTCAACTAAGAAATATATTTTGATGAATTAATGGATTTTGAATTAAATAATATTTTAATAAAATATTTTTATAATTAAATTAATTTTTATTAAATATAAATGATCATATAATTTTATGAATGCAATTGTAATTTTTATTATGGTTTGAAAGTTTTTTTGTCAAAACCCAAGAATTTACAGTAAATGTCGGTTTTTATTTTAAAAGTAAAAATTCACATATTTATAAAATTATTTAGATAAAATGACTATTATTTTTGGAATAAGGATGTCGAAATTATCCAATAGTTAATTTTTCATAATTTTCTGAGATAGGCAAATTTTTTGGTAAAAATTAAATACCATTTAAATATATAATATGTTTTATGACATCATAATGACCCAATAGTGATGTAATAAAATAATATAAACATTATTTTCAGCCAATATATGTTTTAAAATTAAAATAATGTGATTTTGGATTTGTTTGATTTATTTTACAAAGCTTTAGTGGACCCTTCAAGGCTTATAAAACATTTTGTCTTTTTAAATTGTTTTCCTTGAGAGTGTGACTCACCTCTACATAAGCAACCCTATTATTTTAAAAAGTTTGGCAATTTTCCTTATAAAATATTGGTTTACCACTCCCATTTGGAAAAAACCATGGGAAAAAACCATGGGATGGTCTGTGGTTTTGATTAATTTAATGTGAGGTCTCCTAAACATAAATAATAAAGAATTCTATCTCCTTTCATATATAAACCCACCCAAGATCCCACTTCATCTTCACTCAAAGCCTTTGGAGTTCGACCAAAACCTAACCTACTCTCTCTATAATCCTACCAAGGTTACCCAAGCTCCCAATAAGCCTCTCTCAAGCCTCTCCCAAGCCTTTGGTATCACACTTCCAAGTAAGGGATTTCTTCCTTTCTCATTTTTGTCCAATTTTTTTAAGTTGTTATGCCCTTTTGTTTTCAATTAAAAATGTTGGGGTATGATTTTTCACCTCCCCCATACTTCTATATATATGTTTCTATGATGTTATACCCCTTTACCTTTCATTAATTCCTCTCATGTACACCCGTTACAATGCCAAAATTCCGAGAGGGATTTCTCTCTCCTCTTTTACATCCAAGTAATTATTTTATATTATGCATCTAAATTCCATTAAGTTTTTTGGTACATGTATCTATATGACCCCCTTACTGTCCATTTCATGTAAATATGATGATACACCCTTTTCTATCTCATCAACCATTTTTATGAATCCTTATGTTACGTCGTTATGCTGCCGAAATTGCACTGTGTTTTTCCAAGCCAAGATTATTGTGTAGTGAATACCATACCCATGTCTCTATCAAGGGTATTCACCTTTATGCACATATAAATATTGAATGGTACTTTCATATATTTATTCTACATTAATTAATCTTGGAATAACTTATGATGTTGATTGATTCCATGTTATATGATCCATGTGGCACACTTATGCATGAAATGAAATGTTTAAGAAGGGTGTTCCCTAATAGTGCTCCAATGCATTGGGTAAAGTATAGTATCATGATATTTCATGTGAAATGGGTGTTGACTCATTCTAATTCAAGTTCAATGAGGTTTTACTCATGCTTCATGTGAAATGAGGGTTTACTCATGCTCCATATGCAATGAGCCTTGGCTAATGCTAATTACATGTTAAGTGTTGTTGCCACATTTCCATATTATGATTATCATGCTTTATCAAGCCTTTATGTTCATATTTTTCTTGTGATCCATTGATATGACCATTGTCTAACATGTATTTTATTCCTCATGTTATTCCATGTTTATTCCCTTACTAGGCTTTATAGCTCACCCTTTTGTTATGCATGTCCTCATGTTATCCCATACAATGCTAAGTACGAGGGAATGTAGTGGTCATGTAAGGAAGTTTTCAATAAAAATGTTGTGTGTTTTATGTTCTAAGATATTATGTAATGTTCCTAATCCCCAAAGATACTAGACCTCTCAATATTCTATGTTGTATCAATTGAATATTTTATGTAATAAATCATGTTTAAGTGTGTAATAAAAAACAGGGTTGTTATATGGCACCCCCAAGGTGAAATATTTTTTGCAACAAGTTCCCTAGGAGTCCCCATTCATGTGGACCCATAGTGACTTAACCATCACACTTTTCTCCTGGATCAAGAAAACTTCCATTTGTTGGCTCTCCACCCTCATCTTTTCAGCGAGGTATTCGTGGACTAGAGTGTGTAGATTTTGATCATCTTCCCCTCCAATGCACAGGTTGCACAGCTAACAGTTAAGGGACCCCATTCATATCACTAGTTGCAACTTTGAAGTTTGATCGATGAAATTTTGAATGCACCTCCATGCCCTGCACCAGATGATTTGATTCTCCTCAGTCATCCCAAAGTTATAGTCGTTTAACTCCTCAGGATCTATGGGCTCATATTCTGAGAAGGTATCCAGGAGTTCGGCAGAAGGATATTCTTCTGGTATCCTCTACAAGGGACTAGTATCTATTTCATGGGGGTGGATATATTTTCTTAATTATTCCTCCTCAGAATCCTCGCCCCTACTAGCCTCAGGTTCTACTCCATCAGTGGAATCACCCACGGATGTAGTTTCCTACTCATATGGAGTCAGGGCCGAATCAGTTCAGATGATTGGATCCTCGTGAATGGGTGAAACCATTAAATGAGATCCCTTGGATACCCCAGTCCCATCTGATTATCGAGCTTGTAATATTCTAAGAACTTCATGGAACTAATTACTCCAGTCAATTTACTCAGCTGATGACAAGTATGAATTTTTGAAATAAAATAATTACAGGAGATGAGTTTTGTTGGGTCAATCTCTTGGGTCATTGTGGGGAATTTCACCATAGGAGAGACCTTTCCACTTGGTATGTCAATTAATAGCACTGGACCTCCTTACATCCTTTGAGTGAGAGCTGCATAAGACGGTTACATGTTGATGCTAAAACTCTATGGAAACCTGATGATCTGATAGTTTAGGGTATTATCTTACCTGAAGGAGTAATTTCAATAATTATCCTCCATGTATGTGAAACTTTAGTAGGTGTCATTGTGGGAATACCAAGACGTGTCCCCTTATAGATGATAGGAAGGACTTGGGGTTTTGAACTTTCAACCTCGACCTCCTCGGTTGGTCCACCACTAGCTTCCTCAGCTATGGATATCTCACCACCTGTGTCGGCCCCAGGTGCAGGTTCTAGAGAATTTTCCCCTACACTCATTGACACATTTTCACCCTCTGATGTGGTTACCCTTTACTCAGTTTTGAGTTTCTCCTATTCAGAATGAGTTCTGGTTAGTAGATTTCTGGGGATAAAAGAGAAATCAAGGAAAAATTTGAGTAATTTGAGCTTACTGAGAGATATTTATGGAACTCTTCTTTGAATCCCACAATATCACCACTATCTCTAGGAATATCTTGATGATAACATGTACCTTAGTGATCCCCATATTCTCCTTTTTCCTCTTCCTATTCTTACACTTGTTCCTCATTTTCTTCTTCTTATTATTTTTCTTCCTTGATGTAATCCCCAGGTGGCATCTCCTCTCAGTCTGAATCTTGGTCAAGCGTCACCTTCCCTGAGGTGGGAGGTTTATCATATATCCTCCTTTAGGATTCATAGATATCCATGGTCATTATGTACTCATGTATTCAATGAAATCGCACCCTGTCTACCACCTAAATGTGCCCAACCTTTGGAAATTCAAGCCTATCCCACTTCAGTTTCTTTTACAGGTCTTATACTGATATTTATTATCGTAATGTTATCTAAGAAGACCAAAGGGAGGAGTAGATGTAATCAGAAACTAATTTCAAGTGATACCTTATCTTTTTTTTGGTAGATTATTTGGCTAGCCCTTGAGGTTGATTTTGGGACCACCCCTCTTTAGAGGGAGGAGGTGTAGCCTCACCCTATGACATCCCCACCATCGTGGTTCCAACTCATGAGCCCTAGTTGCCTGGCTTTCCTCTTGGTTGGCAGTCTACCTACCTTCCCGCTGCTCTAGCTCTATGCTCACTTCTTCGATTATCTGATTGTGTCTTCTCAAGATTGCCTCCAGATATTCTTCCACCATGTTTCTAGAATATTCTATTGATTAGATGGCATCGATGTCTATAGGAAACAATGTGATAGTTTTTCCAAATATAGCATTCATCATCATGCACTAAAACTGATAGAGGATACAAGGGTTTTGTTCTTCACAAACCTCTGTATATACTTTCTTCACCACCTATTGAAGGCATCCAAACTTCTTGGAGAAGTGGGATAGTATGTATAGTTCAGAAAGGTTAATACCATCAATCTAAGCCACTAGCACACCACTCGTGAAGCTCTATAAGTAATCCCTCTTTTTCCATAAACCTCACAGGTTATCAACCACTTGGATGATTGGAGTGAGGAAGGGGTGTAAGTTAAAAATTGTGATTTTTTATATGAATTATGACTGCTTCATTACAAAGGTTCAGTGGTTGAACCCCAGCAATGTTTAACAAAGATGGTTGTAGACCACCACCAAGAGGATGGATGGTGTTCATAAATTCTTAACCACCAAGATGAGATTCAATATAGCCATGTAAGATTTAGAATGGCCCACATATTTTCTTGGGCATACTTCCCCTTGAGATGCATCCCAGAATGTTGTAAATCCTCTCTAAAATAGGCATTCCCATATTAACATATTGCAGGATTCCATGATCCTTGTAGTCACTAAGGTCCCCATTCGTACTCCCATACTCATTTCCCTCACTGGAAATATCCATCCACTCAGGAAGGTGACGATAAAGGTAGAATTTCAAACTAGTGGATCCCAGTCCTCAACCATGTTGTACCTCTGTTTTTTATACTCTCCTGCCTCTAGGATCACCCAGTATGATCATGCATTTCCTCTATGAGATGCATTTGAACACCGATTCCCTCAGCCTGGAATCCCCACCCTATTATCCTTCTCAAGAAATATGTTAAACCATGCCAAGAATGGGATATCCTTCAAGATGTGCTTGATCTTCATCTTTGCCTTCACCACCTCCAATAGATGTCATTTTAAGATTGGGGTAAGGTTTCTATCTTCCCATGTATTCATCAGTGAAAGTAACTCATCGTATTGGAAACCCTATATAGGAATTACTCTGATACAATGAATTTCTAATGCTAACCTCCCCATGTTGGAGGTGTAATGTTTTTGTGTTTGGAGACCATCAGCTAAACAGCTCTGGAACCAACTCCTGCTGATGGTAGAAGTTGAACTGTGACATCCACACAGCCTCATACAGCCCGACATTACAGATCTCTTATTTTAACTCCTTTCATGTATAGCATACCCAGTATACCCATGCCTATTCACTAATAAAGTTTTCCCCAGACCTCAGGTTCCAAACCTATCAGCCCACACCTTCATCCCTTATACTGCTTTGGAAGGTGTTGGCATAGTGGGAGGGGTGTCACTTTGCCTCTGGCTCTCCACCTATGATTATCCTAGTCTTCACTTTCAAGACATATATGGTCATTTTTCGATGCTATCTTGTGACATGGTCATGAACGTTGATGTTGTACCATTAAAGACCGTCTTCACATGTGAACTGTGACCGTGGGGAATTAGTTTAGAAGCCTAGGATGAGTATTTCATCTTGTATGTCAAAATTAAATAGCTGGAGGCTATCACTCAAGATATAATCCTTTTTTCAGCTATGTCAGTATACTTGAGAGAATCTTATTTTCTGACATGACCATCCTGGTGTGAAGTATTTGAAGGTTTCCAATCATTTCTACTCTTCATAATTCATTAGTAGCTTCCCTCTCAGCATTATTTTTTTGACCGGCCATTTTGGTTGCATTTTGGAAATCAAAAAGGTATATAGGTGAAAAGATAAGGGAATAATGCACAAAAGATATATCCACGCACAAGATCAACTAGTGGATATGCAAAAGGATTAAGAAACTACAAAGTTCGAAGCACAGAAAAAGTAATAGTTTCACATAAAGTGGTGACTAAAATCTAGTTTTCCATGTGGAAATCAAATACTTATGTGCACGATAGATTTCACCTATCATACAGAAAGTCAAGGTATTTTACATATCCCCCACCCAAATATTTATAAGTGAAGACTCGTCCTTCCACATGCATGCAAGACCAGTTTCATGCAAGCCTCTGTTTTTTGCACATGACTCCATGGATGCATCTCTCTTTTTTGTGTTTTCTTCAGAACTCAACCTTCTAGTCCCCTTTCAGCTCAAATTTTAAGGGGGGAATTTTTTGGTGTTAAATTCAACATAGATCTATAATGGTCATCCATGTGTAAACCAAAATCACCCTTCGACTCAATGTAACCTCTAGATAATTCATTATAAGGTGTGCATAAGTTTCAAAGTGTGTGTGAAAATCTGAAATCCACACATAAATCGCTTTAAATGCTCAATGAAATGTCAAATGGGATCTTTGTGTGTGTTCCCACCTCATCTCAAAGAGTCATTTTCATAAAAATCCTTTTCTATTCTCAAGATTTTGTGCAGCACCGTTGAATATTTTCTCTATATATTGAAGTGCACCCCCTCTTTCATGGTAATCCCCAGGAAGTTGAAGTGTCTCTCTACATTTTTTAAGACTCCTCTTCCATGAAAGTGTGAAAACCATGGAACCCTCAAGGTACAAGATTTTGTGTGAAATGTTCTCTGGGATTACTCCTTTGTGTGGGCCCATAATGAATTAACCCTCACCCTTTTCTTTTAATCCTAAGGAAAGTGCATGCAAAAGACCCCTCTTGTGCACAAATCCTACCCTTGGGAATAGCCTAATATAGTTATCAAACCATCATTTTTCATGAAAACCTACAATTTTTCATGCACCACATCCTTGAAGCTCCATGGGTTGCCTTTATTCCAAAGCATCATTCCCGAGCCCCTCCTGTGTGTCCCCGTGTCTTGCGTACACCTCCTCCACACAGCCCACTAGGCTTGTGTGTTGTGATTTCTTGGTCCCTCACAAGGCTTACCCTATTGTAAAATCCTACCTATTACTTTTCAATATAGTTATGCTAATGCCACTTGTCTTTTAGCATAGGTACACTAATGTGGACCTCATGAGTGACAATTCCTCCCCCATTGTTCCAACATGGCATTGTTGAAGCCATGCCCTTCCCAAGGTTGTATGTGTAATGGTTATGTAAGACCAAGGGGTGTGTGGAGTGAGTCCCCCATTTTCAATCTACATAACATAAAACTTCCTAGAACCAAACCTCCTTATCACATTATATTAAACTATGACTTCATCCTATGTGGAAAATATCGGATTCCCTGTGTATGATTGAAATGGAATGAGATCCTAGTCACATAGAATAACATCCTTTTCACCCTCCGCATAGGGAATGATATCCTCCTAGGAATCCATATTAGATTAATATCATATCCTTTCTTACAGGAGGAAACACCCTTACTCCTCCTTGCCTCTTCCAAACACAAGTCTCAGAGAGGGGATAGGCATTGGGAACCCTTTCTATCTCTTTTGCTCTCAATACCCCATCCCTCTCCCTTTGAGCTTTGTCACCATGGGCCACTTCTATATGTAATCCCCACTCTCACAGAATGAGATCCTCCTCAGTTATATTCCATGCATAAGCCCCACATCATCTCCCACTGTCACATCTTTCACGATGCATCTGTCAGGTCAACCACTTCCTCTGATTTCTCACACCGAGCATGACTCATGTGGGCTTAGATGTTAGTAGTGAACAGAACACCTATCCATCTTTCTGAGTATCTCCTATGTGTAATCCCTAATCATTCCCCTATAATGGTCCTCCTTTAAAGTGAAAGTCTTAGCCATATCAAACTATGTGGGCTTTGATTCCCTACTAACTTTGATATGTAGGAAGCCTCCCTGTGGTCCAAACCTGACATCAAAATCCACCCTAATGTTTTCTGAGCCACATTCCCAGTAGGGTCATATTCAACTGGGAGACCACATATGTTTTGGTTATCTTGGGATTATTCTATACATATTCCACAACCATATGCTCCACAAGCATCCATCTTATGTGTAATCCCCAAACGCGCCTCTATAACTACATTGAATTTTATCCCCATATCATTGGGGTACTTAGGAAGCCTTCTGAATGTTCAAGCTCAACACCCTCAACAATCCATCAACTTAATCCACTCCATCCAATTTTTCCATAATACATCCTATTTCTTAGTTGTTCTACCACATCCTGGTGAGTTCATGCCATCCATCTGGGTCGTTCTTACACATAAGCCCCATCCACACCATCGCTTCTCCTAGCAGCACCTAGGAAACTTCCATGCATAATCCCGACATAATCCAACACAATTAAACCAAGAGAAATCATCTTTATAAGGGAATATCTCAGGATTAATACCTACACCGTCTATTGAACTATGTGGGTTTTGATACCTATCTCCTAAATAGGGTACATAGGATGCCTCTTTGAGGTTCAATCCCAACAAATGGTAACCATCGATGTCCCCCTCCTAGGGGTGTACCTCCCTAATCCACCTCCAATAGTGTTAAAATCAACTTCCACAGTGTGAAATCTTCCCTTTATGGGACACACCTCCCTGGGCCCGTATCCATAGGGTTTTTGACCCACCTGTATGGTAAACCTTCTAGATGATACATCCTAGGTATGTACCTCTTTGATCAACTTCCATGGGGCATTATGAAAATCTTCACTCCATCTCCACAAAACTTTAAACTTGTAACTCATAACACTACTACCCCATGTTAAACATGGTATTTATAACTAAATACTCATAATATATTCCCTTGGAATATGATACCTCATGACCAAAATGGGATTTATTGGGTTACACACCCAAGAAGACCTCTTATGAGGAAGAATACAGGTGACGAATGTTCCAGCATCTAGACATGCCAGTGATGCCCAACGTGACTACTACCCTAACTGAAGGTTCCTCCCTATAAAGACCTATTTGAATATACAAAATTAGGTGTTGTGATTAACCATCATCTATAGAGATATGATGATGGGAATTATTTTCACAAACATGTCTTAATCTATGAGGGAGACTCATACAAGGTGATGAGTTCCAAGGAAAAATCCATGGAAGGAGGAACTGACAACCTATAATCCTATTTTGATCAAGGAGAAGACATTTTCAAGATAGTGATAAATGTCACCCACATTTAGAAATCAATAATGTGGGGAAATAAATGTTATTCCAGTGTAACAATAAAAATGCATGGTGGTGTGCCCTGGTGAAAGCATCAGAAAGAGAAATGGTGAATCTGATGTGAATATTTTTTACTTCAAACCATGGGGGTTAGACATGTTGGTCATTAGTTAGATAGATAATCATTTCACTAGGTATAGATATCTGGTGCCAAGTCCCATCATTCAAACTATGGTCTTAGCATGGAACTCACCAGAAATTGGGGTTGTTGAACATTGGGCATTCCGATCTACGACATCTTTAGCATGGATCTCTCTCTCCATCCATGGAAGATTGGATGATGATTTGGAATTGAAAATTTCATTCCATGTATCAGTACTGATAGGTGAATATTCTTTCTTTTCAAGACCCATGATATAAGAAACCAATCACCCCATTCCCATAGACATAGGGGCAGGAGAAATTTCAATGCGGTGATCATGCACGACTCTGGCTCCTCTATAACTTCAGCCGCAACTACAACTATCGGGCACCCACACCCCATATCACCCTCATAAATCATCCAGAGGAGGGTGATGAACAACCTAATACGTCGATATGAGTGGTATGGGATCATTCCCACAAGGGACATGGACCATCACGACCTGAAGACTTTTGTGCCTCACGAACACCACTTCCCCAAAGGGTCATGAAAGGAGCCACTACTCCCCAATCCAACAACCAACCACTTTGGTAGCCTCTCCCCAGAGCATACCTATGACTCGATCCCCTATGATGAGGAGTTAGGGTATTCCTAGGTCACCCTGACTATGACTACTGCCCAGGTGCAACCAAGTAGGGATCCCACTAATACTTATCAACACCATTAATGACCAGTCTCTCAGGCCAAAGAATAGGTGGTCTCCACCCCTACTCCATCGTCCCTTGTCTAGATGACCTGACACCAATGTTGGGACCAGGATCAAGAGGATTTATATTAGGGGGAATCATATTCCATGGGTACAGTGGCCCATGCCACCACTGGCTTTTCTCCTAAAATCCCTACTGCTATAGAGAAGGGATCTATCAACACCCAATCTGAATTGAGACCTCAATCACCCCACAGGCTGGTTGGGTTGACTCTTTCGATCATTGGAACCACTGATAGCCATTACAGGCCAACCCATGATGATGATATCAAGTATGAAGGTCCTCCATGTACCATCTCAAGTCAGAGTAGAGTTCATCCTTGCTCTCACACCCAACATGGAGGACCTCCCAAATTTTATAGAATCGATCAAAGTAGAGGTCCTCCATGCCTTGTCGACAACCAATATGAAGGCCCTCCCCATGCCTATGGTTCCCGATACAAAGGCCCTCCCCATTTCATAGACCATTAATGTTAAGGTCCTCCTTTCACCATTCTCAGCTTAAGCGGAGGTCCTCCCCACTCTAGAATTGATCCTAATGGAGTTCCTCTCTGCTTCATCGACAACTAGTACAGATTCCCTCCCCATACAACCACTGCCAACATGGAGGTCCTCCCTATGAATTATCCAAAAATCATGGAGGACCTCCCCATGTTTCCACCAGCTTAAGAAGAGGCCCTCCCAGCTCCAACACCACTCCAATCATAGGTCCTCCTCGCATAATCAATATTCAACATAAAGTCCCTCCCCATGTCCAGTTCGATCTATGAAATTGTCTTCCTTGCACTTACACCCACCAGTATGGAGCCCCCCCCCCCCCATGCAGTTTCCAACAATCAATATGGAGGTCCTACCCATGTTCCCACCGACCAAAGAAGAGGTCCTCCCTAATACATCAACACCCAGAGTAGAGACCCTCCCACGCTCACAGCAGTCTCAGTAGAGGTCCTCCCTGCCCTGATAGCAACCAATATGTAGGCCCTCCCCATATCCTAATCATCTCAAGTAGTGGCCCTCCCAGCTCCAGCACCATCCAGCATAAAGGTTCTCCTCATGTAGAAAAATTTCCCCTCCCTGAAGAACAATCTCGGGGCATAGGGTCGAATCACCACTGCTGAAGGCAAAACTCTGGGAAGTACCAAGTCATCGTAAATATCATTCACTTCTTAGATTCTAAAGTAGAATACAATTCAATGATGAAGTATTCACACAAGTCTTATGCATCAGAGTCTGAGGTAGGATCCCAAAATGTGAAATTTGTCATCCTAGAAGGTGAGATACACCAAATCCCCAAATCCCTTTGCATGTATATATTGGTGGAGGAATATTTGGTTCCCATTGATGGTCTTATGGTGAATTCATCTCTTTCATTTCCCATTTAGTTATTTACCTCAACTCAAGATCAGTAAGAATTATTCTAGGATTTGATATACAATGAGAACCTAGTAGACCAAAATATGACTTCAGATATGGTCACACATGAGGTAGTAGTAAGTACCCAGTCCTATAGGGATGTGATCATGTGGTCAGCACCACCTCTAAGAGACGAACCAGACTATAGTGATCAATCGACTCATGCAGTATCTTCTCCATTGGATATCTCACCATCGCATAAATCCACATAAATTCCATTGAAATTTCCTCAACATTCACCCATTGAATCCTAGTCTAATTAAGATTCATACTCCACTTCTGAACATGGAATATTATGGGACACCCTTCCTATAGATCAGTTGTTCAAGGTGTTTTAGCTGATTGCAACTCCAAAATTTGAAACTCCAGATTCACTCACCCAAGATGAGGTCATGTTCTTCCTTTTAACTATATAGGCAACGCGCTTTCTCCTGTGTGACCATCAGTTGTTCTACCCAAAGAGTTGGGAACATTTTGACAACATCGATCAGCAGTGTCGCATGGTCGAGTTGGCAACACTCTCAGTGGATCATCACCCTACATAACCTAGCTACTACTGGGACCTCAAATAAATATTCTTTTAGATCTTCACGATGATCTGAAAAATTGTTATGGAGGATTCCCCGCATATGAATATTTGTGGTTGGGGACTCATTATCCACTAAAATAGGCTAATATTCATTGTTTATATTTCAATATTCAGGGACAATCAATGAGATAATTCCAAAACATCATTATACAATTTAATACATACACAATTACAAGTCTAATAACTAATTAAATTATAGGATTTATTTCATAATCACTTCAAGTAATTGGTTCATACTAGCAATAAAAATGTTTATCCATTAAAGTCAATGAAGATGAAGAAGAAAAACAAGTCAATAAAGGAACTCTTAAAACATAGAACTAATTTAATAATTTAAGAACATAAAATAACATCAAACTAGTCCCCAAGAAACTCCCTAGAATCAAACCACAAAGGGTTAGACTTAAATTGATGCAAATCTACCAATATAATATGGAATTTGACTTAAAGAAGTGGGATTGAAGAAGTGAAAAATAAAGAAATAACGAACATGCCACCGTTGTGTGAGGAATTTCACAATTGTTTATGTAAATAAATTACCAAATTGATTAAACGATATCAATGTATTAATAAAAATGATAGAATAAGTGGAGAATAATAACATTTTTTAAGAAACTATAGTGATCTAAACAACTTAAATGAAATAAATTGAAGAAGCGATTACAAAAGGACAGCATAACATTACAATTAAAAGAATAAAACATCTACCCTAATTACATCACCAACCCCACATAAATAGTAAAATTGGGAGCCTGGGTTTGACCCTACATAAATTAATTTATTCCTCATTAATTATGATATTACAATGTGGGTGATAAATCAAAGGAGATTTGACTTTTCAATGTTTCCCATAAAAATAGGACCAGGTTTATCTCCCTTTTGGATGTGAAAATTAGGCATTGAAGATGGATTAATATGAAGGGGTAAAAGAATATAAATATCTTATTATAGTTTCCCTATAATATCTCTCTAAATTTCATGCCAATTAGATTATACATTCGGAAGTTATGCTAGAAATGATGGGATAATTTTATGGGCCTTCAAATCTAGCCCCCAAATTAAATCTCAAATTGGTCTCCCCAGATCTCCTTGAAAACATTATAATTATCTATTTCTATAGTTTAGTGAAATGATACCCATAATTTTCTATATCTAAAGTTAAAATTTAATCTTCATTGGTCTTGATATGTGAGCTCCACATTTACATGATTAGCCTAAGTCCCATTTTTCTTTGTCTAGAAATTTATTCATTCATGAACAAAAATGTTCATCTTCCTTTTTTATTATTCCATTGATCCTAAAAGATAAAATGTTCCAAAAAAAGCGATCAATCATATTAAAAAATATAAAATTTAGATAATCAAAATAATGAATTCCATAAGAAGAAGATTAATTGGGTCCAAATTTGCATATGAATTTCACATGGGATGATAAATGAAGTTAAATTAATAAAATTCACTAAAACTAGTGCTTATGGACATTTAAATGAATGAATATTGAAATATAAAAAATGAACATTATCCTCTTTTAGTGGCTAATCACACCCCCCAACTTGAGTTTTTCTAGTCCTAAGAAAAAAGTATGTCAAAAATATGAAATTGAATTCCCTTTTTTTCAAAAACATTTTAACATATAATTCTCACCAAAAGACATCATTCCAAACAATCTTAAAACCTATCAAAATAATTTCACACATGTTATGTTCACTAGCATATCCCAATACCAATACCATTCCTTTGTTTAAATTTATCACCACATTTCAACCAATTTCAATTAAGCATGATTTTTTGTTGTACATCAAAATAGATATAGTACTTATTTTCGTGTTCAAGGGGGAAAATAGAAGCTCTAGGTGGGAATCTCATTAAACATTAAGATTAGTATCCAATTTTTTTCTTTTTCTTTTTTTCACTTTTTTTTATAACCATAATAGAGATGAAAATACCAACTTTGGGAAAGACAACTATGGATCCATGATCCTCAAGTGTCAAACACCATACATTTTTTCAATTATATGCTCTAAAATAGAGATGCAAATCCTAACTCTAGGAAATAAAACTATGGATTCACAATCCCCGAGTTTCATTGATCTAAACAATAATTATTTTCATTTTTTGTTGGATATTCATATTAAAATAAAAGTGGCCTTGAACCCTATGTTATGATGAAAGGATCCAAAGAACACAAAATTACACCCAAAATCCAGTGGATGTGAATTGTGGAATTTTTATTAAGAGAATTAAAATGTAAATGTTGAAAAATCACATTGGATAACCAAACTTCCCAAAAACTATGATCATGAACATAAACATGCATTAAAATCATAATCAAGGCATTAAAAATCATTTGACATTTAGTTTCCATGTTTCAAAATGTACATTAACGCATGAAAGTATAATGAATTTAATTTTTTCATTGGTTTTAATTTTTATCATAAAAGCCCAATTTTTTTCAAAATCCATGATTTTAACTCCCCCCCAACTTAGAATGACACTACCCTCAATGTTGAAAGAGAATATAATATAGATATTAGGATTGGGAAGAAATAGGTGAGAATGTGATTTAAATTTAAATCATGGAAAAAATCACCTAGTTTGAAGTTATTGGCCCATAAAAATAAATTGATCACTTTAGTTTTAGGTCAAAAATAGACTCCTCATGGAAAATTATGGTTGGTTTTAAACTTTAAAAATATTAGGTTGTATTTTGAAATAATAAAAATGATCCAGATACTAAATCTCAAAGACAAGAGACATTATATCACATTGGAAACCCTAAAGGGTTCCCTCAATAAAAAAACACAAAAACACACAAAATAAATAAAATAAAATAAACACAAAACCTGGGTTGCCTCTTGTAAATCTCTTAGTTTAAATACATTAGCTTGACTTGGACCCCCCCCCCAACTTTTCCAATACCAACTTTTAACATTTTAAGGACCCCATTTTTCTCTACTTCTACTAGATTGAGATTGATTATTTATTTAGAATTTATGTCATGTACAATCCTTTATTCTACAATTAATGGGAAAATACAAGGAATATCAAAAATGGTAGATCTGGTTGCTTCTATATACTTTCCTAAGGCATCAATGATTATTCCTAATTTATTAGTTTCAAGAGAATAATGAATTCCAACTAAAAGTTCATGGCTATACCCTATGAAGGGATCCTTGAGTGGGGAAGTAAGGAAAATAATTTTAAGCTTGGGATGGATAGGATATTCAAACACAGGTCAGAAATTTGAATCAAACTCAATTTCATTTTCAAAATTTATCAATAGATTTGGTTCATTTTGAGAATAAGATTCAAACAAAAAAATGGATATATTAGTTTCATGAAATGGTATGGACTCAAATTTTGTTATTTCTTCCAATGTTTTAGTGATCGGTGTTTCTGAAAAATCATCAATGGAGTTATATTCAATAGACTCAATCCATGATTTCAAATTCTCCTCTTTTGAATCCAAAAAATAAATTTCCTCCTAATTTAAAGATATTTCAAAAATTCCTTAATCATCTTCATCTATCCCAAATACTAAGGTTGGTTATTTAGTAAATTCATGAGATGTTTGTGGGAGAAAATATTCTTCTATCATTATTGAGGAAGGGAAAACATGAGTGGGAATGGGTATCATAATTGTTTCAATGCTTTGTAGTTCTAATATTGATGATGAAACCTTAGAAGTCATTATCTCCATTGGTTGACACAGTTTCTCAATCGATGGTTGTGGATAAGGTAGGAAAAGTGGTTGATCCAAATGGTCTACACCATGATGATAATAATATTATTGTAATTTCATTGGAGGATGTACATATTAGCGTTGTTGGAAATGAAACTCATTATAGGTTGGGATGTTTTGTTGATGATATGAGTTCAAACATTATGGTTGACTTAGATTTTGATTTTCCCACTAGTAGAAACTCAGATGGTCATTGTACATCACACTTGGTGTGGGGTAGCAAAAGAAGGGAGAGGTTTCCCATGTTTTTATTTGTTCAAAATTGTTTCCATAGAAGTGAAATCAGGGTAAGAACAGAGAAGTGGGGGTAAGAATAGAGAATTTGAGGTGCGAAAAAGGATTCTAGTGTCTAAGAAAACTTATTTAGGTCCCCAAAAATTGAACCAAAATTTTTTGATGCCCAAATTTACCCTACTGGTAGAAGCGTTCTTGTAAGTACAAGTAGGGATCAAATCCACAAGGACCTAAGTAGAAACCTATAGACACGTACATTCTATGGAGGATTTTTCTATAAAGTGGGAAACTTTGGATTGATTTTATTTGATTAACTAATGATTTAATTTAAATAACAAACAATTAAAACACACAAATACTTGAACTAAAATAATTATTTATGATGAGTCAATCCTAGGTTGTTGCTAGGGATAGAATAAATGTAACTATTTCCATTGAAATTATAGCTCATTGGTTCTAGATGTGTCAAATAAATGAAATAATTCCATAAAATAATTCTTCTATTTAATATATACACAATTATAAGGCTAATTACCAATTCACTTAAAGGATATATCTCATGATCACTCCAATGAATTGGTTCATACTAGCACTCAAAATGTGTAGTCATTAAAGTCAGTGAATATGAAGAAGAAAAATAAGTCAATGGAGTAACTCTCAAATCATAAAACTAATTTAATAATTTAAGAACATAAAATCACATCTAACATAGCCCTAAGAAACTCCCTAGAATCAAACCACAAATTTTTATCCTTCCATTGATGCAAATATCTCAATGGAATATTGAAGTCAACTTAAAGAACCGGGATCAAAGAAGTGAGAAAAAAAAAGAAATAATGAACACTCCACCATTGTATGAGGAATTTCACAACTTTTTGTGTGAATAAATTCTCAAATTAATTAAATTATATCAATATGTTAATAAAAATGATATAATAAGTAAAGAAGAAGAAATTTTATTAAGAAACTATGGTGATCTGAATAACTTACATGAAAGAAATTAAAGAAGAAATTACAAAGGATAGTGTAACATTACAATTTAAAGAATAAAACATCTACCCCAATTACATCACCAGATCCACCTTAAATGGTAAAATTAGGATCATATGGTCTATCTCCCATCAATAAATTCCATCCCCATTAATTAGGATAGTAAAATATGGGTGATAAATCAAAAGATATTTGACTTTTCAATGTTACCCACAAAAATAGGACAAGATTAATCCCCCTTTTGTAGATGTGAATTAGACATTGAATATGGATTAATCTAAAGTATTCATATAATATAAATATATTATTCCATGTTTTCTATAATATCTTTTAAACATTCATTCCAATTGGATCATCCATTCAGAATTTATGCTTGAAATGGTGGGCTAATTTTATGGGCCTTCAAATCTGGCCCATAAATTAAATGTCAACTCATTTTCCTTGGTTATCCTTGAAAATTTAAAAATTAGATATTTAAATACATTAATTAATGATTAACATAATTTTATATATCTACAGTTAAAATATGAGCTTCATTGGGGTTAATTTGTGGGCTACACGTTTACTTGATGAGTCTAAGTCCCATTATGCTTTGTCCAGAAATTTCTGCATTCATGACCAAAAATATTCATTTTCCCTTCTGATTATACCATTGATTCTAAAAGATAATATTTTCAAAAAAAGTGATAAATATTATTACAAAATAACAAATTTAGATAATCAAAATAATTAATTCCATAAGAAGATGATTAATTGGGACCAAATTTTCACTTTAAACATGAATTGTGCATGTGATAATAAATAAAGTTCAATTAATAAAAATCACTAAAAATAGTGTTTATGAAAATTTAAATGCGTGAATAATGAAATAAAAACAATTAATATTATTCTATTTCAATGTATAATTAGGGATAGTATGATTCTATCCACTTCAGTCCCATCCTACAGTAACCCAACTTGCCTGATATAGAGGATGCACCTCCAGGTATAGTCATAGTGAACATGGATGACCTTATGACGCTCAATAAGGACACCAATATATGGTTAGAAGAATATTTCCCACCCCCTGTGGTAGTCTATCATTGAGTGGACCCTGGTATGGGAATCCTCACTCACCATTAAAGGTAGATTTGTGGCCTTGGAGAGCCTTCTGCGTCATTGCTCACTAGACAGAACCTCAATAAGGGAAAGGGACCTCTCAATCTCTTTGATCCACCCGATGCAGTATAGAGGGTGGAGGTAGATACTACTATGGCCACCTTGATCTAGAAAATCACTTATCATAAGAGGCTCATTTACAATCTCGTTACTGAATGCCTTGTTGAACAAAATTCAGACTATGGTAAGCCTCGACGGGATCATGCTCTTCCTCTACTGGGGAGTAAGGGCAGCCACATGCCCTTCTTGGCCGGCTACCCTTGATCGATCCTACCAATCCCACACATACCAATAGAGTGAAAACCAGTGTTTATGGAAATTGATTGTGGTATGCATTTCTAGATTTTCTCGAGCAGTGTGATAACCCCCCTCAGGATCCGGAACAAGTTGCTCCCCAAGTTGCTCCCCGAGAGGCCACTCCTCAAGTCTCCACTCCTCAGGATGATCCATAGGTTGCTCCAAAATCTTCCAATACAACGTATCATATTGATGATCTTATCAATTCATTGGTAGTTATGGATCCTCATCAAGAAAGGAACCCCCACCAGGGCAATCATATAGTTTCTCTCACTGCTTTCTTTGAATCCCTAGAGACGCGATAGGTGGAAATATCACCTAATGGAAAACCATATCTGACATGGGTAGATAATATGAGATTACCCTCAGACCTTGGGAATCCTACCTTCATCCCATTAAATGGGATAGAAAACTCACTGCAGCATCTGGTCCACTTCATCTCAAGGTGCAGACCCATGTTGGGAATTCCATAGCAGTAAGAAGTCACCAAGCTCTGATGTTTTGTGAAGACATTGTAAGGGTTAGTGTTTTTTTGGTAAAAAAAGCTATACATTGGATCCATAGTCATTTGGGAATAACTTCATAGGTATTTTCATTACCAGTTCATCTCTACCACCCATAAGACAAGTATTGTTGACCTATTCAAGTACAAGCAACTTCCAGATGAGCGTGTCACAGGTTTTATCAACTGGTGGAAGGGCCACACATATTAACTCGATATGTTACTGACCTAAGAGAAGTTGTTGACAATGTGTGTGGGGAAAATTAAGACTGATTTGGTCCTATACCTCATCACTCAGAACTTCCCAAGTGGATTCTAGGATATTTCTGATAAGGCCAAGTGCGTAGAAGAAACCTTACAGCAAGCCAAGCACACACGTCCATTGCCTCTTCCAACTCCTGTAAGAAGAACCGCCAAAGAAAAGACTGATGTTGCCTTGAAGATAGATGTTACAAATCCTCTAGAGCTATTACCAATATATCCTTTCCTAGAACATCCTCATCAAGTGTCACTGCACTGAGTACAACAGCCCCAGGCTCAACCCCAGACTCAGCATCACCCATCATAGAATCAGCGGGCTCCGACCTACCAAGTACCAATGCCTAGATGAGACAACATGGCTCCATCCCCTCCTCAATATCCATCCCCTCTCCAAGGCCAGGATCCCATATCTCTCTTCCTAGATAGAAGAAACTAGACCTACTCCTTCAAGGATGCACAGGTCACTGGTTATTTCTGCAGTGCCTTAGAACAAGGGATCCTGAAGTTTCTAGAGTATAGGAAGCCACATGAGGTCGATCTCACTAATCGACTTAACTACTGATCTTACCATAGAATCTTTGTATATACCATCAAACAATTCTATATGTTCAAATATTGGATTCAGGACCAAGTGGAAAATGGTGTAGTCAGATCGGGCCCTACACTGGTACAGGTAGCATGTGTTTCTAATGAGATCAGCAGTGATAGTAAAGGTAAATTCAAGCAGGTCTGTAACCATGGAAACCATATATATGATTAATAGTTGTCTCACATAGCAGTCGCTTATGCCCATGGTGTCATCTATGCTTGATTGAATCATCATAAGCCTCCTGCAGTCATTGTGCCTCTTTTGGATACTGCCTCTACATATGTGGCATCCACATTGTAGCCTTCCACCTCTCAGAATAGTAGGTTTGATGGCATAAGGGAAATAAAATTACCCCACCAGAGTAAAAATTCATCCTGCGCTCTTCACGATTTCATGCCTACAGAGATGGGAATTTTCCCTAGAGTCCAAATAACATTAGAAGACTTCTATAATGATGGCCAAGAGTATGACTCTATAAATACTATCAAGCTAATGGATCCCTACATAATCTTGATTAATGAAGAGTATCAATAGATCCCTCCCAATGTCTCTGTTCGACACCATCGTCGGTGAAACCAAGGATATACGAATTGTTAGGATGCTTAGGTTAATGCTTCAATACAATTAATACATTCTACTGAGACTATGTAGTAGGACTCAGTAGGCATAGTCCTCTCATCCCATATTTTTATACTCACTTCCATCGTTAATCATGCTACTTGACTAGATAGAATGGATATGAACGCATCATGATAAATTATGTTTAGTTGTGGTTAGGCCCCAATCATAAAAAATTCAATCATTATTGATCCTGAGTTATTTTCTAAATTAGGAGTAGGACATTTCAACACCATTCAGAATATTATAGTTAGATCAGTAGTTCCCATCATACCTACTTCCAAATAGAAACCCCCCTATGGGTAGAAATGTTCACTTGGAATAGAAATATTATGTCCTTAAGCACCACACCATAATTTCTACAAATATATTAATTCTTGATGACCTCCTCTTGTCAAATGAGGTGTATGAGGCCCTCAAAAGAATCTTGAAAAGACCCCTCCAGTTTGAAAGAGAGGTAGCAACTGTATAGACCTTTTATAATGAGAAATTTGAGTGAACAGAATGCCAAGACATCATCTCATTCTCCATAGAAGATGAGGTCTCTCTCATGAAGGGGAATATCCTCCTGTTGTACATCATTATCCAGTTCAATGGTATGGAATTTCACTATTGTCTAGTGGACATAGGTTCTGTGATCAATCTTATCTCAACCCAGATGCTCTGTAGTATAAGACTGACTGAAGAAAATATGAGTCCCTCCGACCTAAAAAATTATGGTTATGATAGGGTTGAGTGGAGTTCATGTGTTAGAATTTGTTTGGAGACCCATTTTGATGGTTTGGTAGAAAAAAAAAAGAATTCATGGTTGTCTCATATGATACCTCCTATAATGCATTGGTGGGTAGGCCCTAGATCCATCTGCATATAGTAGTCCCCTCCTCGTATCACCAGTGCCTCAAGTACTCCATGAACAGTCGAGTAGGCATACTCCAAGGTAATGCATCTCTTTTTGAATCTTTTGAAACCTGTCATACAGATGTCATCTATTACTAGGGAAAGGAAAATAAATTTTAAACCAATGAGGATGAGTGCATGACCACTATGTTTGACCCATGGACAGATTTGGATGGCACTTTCATCCTCCTGATTCAATAGTTTGAGGCCACAATGCTAGACTTGGGACACTGCTTCATTATTTTCAAGAAGAAGGGAGTACCCAAGTACATGAAACACTATAGGATTACCTTGTATTCCTACATGGGTTAGGATTGGGTTATAATATAACTCCCTACTTCTGTCAGGTATCAAGATGTTCTTCACATGGCTATATTTTTACATCAGACCCTTTTGTTCTACCGATCCAGGTTTAACTGTCACAAGTTGACCCATCACCATTGTTTTGACATAAATCATGGACCTTGTGGTCAAAGGCCTGATAGAATCGGCATGAAAACCTCTATCGACATGATTTCAGAAAAGAAATAGTATCCCAGTAAATATTTTGTTGCCACTCAAGTGGGTACCAGTGTTCATCCAGCATCAGTAGGCTTGGATGAACTGTCTCTTATCACTGATCACCATGCCTCAGATGACAAAGAGGATCTGGAATACAATCCTACTAAAATTTAAGAAGGCGTATCCACCACTATCGATGAGTTGGTTCATGTGAATCTCAGTACTAAGATATATTCAAGACCAAAGATGATTAGTGCAGTCATGCTTGTAGAGGAATAGAAGTAGTATGTAAATTTCCTAAAGCATCGTCGTAATGTGTTCCCCTGGAGATATGATGAAATGTTAGGCCTAGACCCTCAGTTTTTCATCTACCATATTTTTCTCCCGGTGAATCATTGTGGTTTCAAGAAGTCTCCTAGAAAAAATGAACCCTTTTCATGGTGCAATGGTTGAGTCATAAGTTGAAAAGATCATCAATGCCAAATTTTTCAAGGAGTTTCAGTACCCCAAGTGATTAGAGAACATCATTCCCATTAGGAATAATAATGGGAATATCAGAGTCTGTATCAACTTCCATGATCTCAACTGCCAATGTTTGAAGGATGATTTTTCCCTTCCTGTGATAGAGCTATTGATCGATGCCATAGCTAGGTTCCAGGATCTTTACTTCATGGATGGGTACTTCATATTCAATCATATCTGGATGGACCCCAAAGATAAAGAGTCTACTACCTTCAAAGTGCCACAAGGATCCTTTGTCTATCAGGTAATTCCCTTCAGTATGAATAATACCTGATCCATTTATTAGTGATAAATGCACCACATCTTCAAACCAATCCTTGGGGTGTTAATGGAATTCTACATGGATGATTTAGTGATCAAATCTATCCAGCATCAGGACCATATCATAGATCTTGAGAAAGTGTTCAGATTTCTCCATTCCAGACATCTGAAGATGAACCATTTGAAGTGTGACTTTGGGGGTATATCAGGGATGTTTCTTGTATTTTTCACCAGATACAGAGGTATTGAGATTGACCCGAAGGTGATCAATTCCATCAGCCAGATTCCTCCTCCAAGAAACCTACATGAGCTCTAATGCCTTAAAGTCCAATTAGACTATATACACCGATTAATCATGAATTTTTCTATAAAGTGTAATCTCATTTCCAAGATCATGAAGAAAGGTGTTTTCTACCAATGTGGTGAAGAGTTCCAGACCATTTTTAATAAGATCAAGAAATAACTATTATAGCCTCCGGTTCTGATGTCACCCATCTCAGGGAAACCATTGGTCCTTTATGTGACCACCCTGGAATGATCCCTCAACTCTATTCTAGCCCAAAAGAACAATGAAGGGACAAAGAATAGTTTATACTATCTCAGTCGCATGCTCCTAAACACAGAGTCCATATATTATAATATCGAGAAGAGCTGTCTCACACTGGTTTTCATAGTGAAAAAGTTACAGCAATACTTGCAGCATCTTGAGATATGGTTGGTATCCTATGTGGATCTGCTAATGTATATACTGAACCATCCCATGTTTAAAAGAAGACTAGCACACTGGGTAGTGATCCTTTAGCAATTAAACATTAGGTTCATTCAATAGAAATCCATTAAGGGTCAAGTGTTGGTAGATTTCTTGACCCAGGACCTATGAATCCTCCATCATCTGAAGAAATATCCAATTAGACAACCCCTTTTGTCTAGTATATCCAGCATGGAACTCTCCCACTGGACAAATTTGAACATGAGTAAATCTGTTGGTGCACAATACAGTTCACCCTCTAGAGCAGGCCCAACCTTGAGCAGGCTCTCTACAAATGTTGTTTTGATGTAATTATCCTCTGTCGTATTTAAGGATATGAGATCCCTTGAGTCATATAGGAAGTTCATGTCAGGTCTTGTGGTGCTCATCATGCAGGGTTGAAACTCTCTCATCAGATTCGAAGGCTGGGAAACTTTTTTCCCACCATGGTCCATTACTGTCAAGTTTTCCAAGATGTGTCATGCATGTCATATCCTTTCCAACTTTTTGCATCGACCGCCAGATCCCCTCCGTACTACAAAGTACTCTTGACCCTTTTTGGTTTGGGGACTTGATTTCATGGGACCATATCCACCAGAAATAGCTCGCCAGTGTAGGTTCATTCTGACAGTAACATATTTCTTTTCTAAGTGTGAAAAAGTGATTCTCTTAAAGAGGTCAAGCCCTGATTGATTGCTGAATTTTTGAGATCCCACATCATTTATAAATTCAAAGTTACTCATGCTATTCTCACCAAAAATGGCCCCAACTTTTAGTATGTTGAGCTAAATAAGTTGTATGGAAAGTAAAAAATCTGGTCCAACCATACTTCCTGCTATCATGTGCAGGTGTATGGATAGATAAATGTATTCAAAAGACCCTATCTAATATTATATAGAAGATAGTGGGCTAAAAAAAGATAAGTTGTCTAGAAAATCTCCCCAAAGACATCTGGGCTTATCATACGGTGACTCGGAATTCCTCTTAGGTGACCCCATACTCCCTGGTGTATTGAACAAAGGCAATCTTACCCATCAAGATTTAGCTACCTTCGCTCTGAATAGTTGTCTAAGATCAACAGACATCAGACAAGATAGTTGAAGTCTGTCTAGCTGAACTGGAATCCCTCGATAAGAATATCCTTCAAGCCTTATATAATCTAGAGAGGCACTGAAACAAGATAGCTAGGGAATTAAAAAATAGGGTCCACTTTCACTCTTTCATATAAGGTGATATGGTTTTGGATCTCCAAATGCAAATGACACCTGGAAGGAAGCCACCAAAGTTGGAACTCAAGTGGGAAGGACCGTACATCATTCACAAGGTCTATGAGAATGGTGTATACTTATTGGTCACCATGGATGGGAAGTGCATCACTCCTCCAACCAATGTAAAGTTCCTCAAGCAATAATTTCACTACTAGAAAAAAAATGATATAGCCATAGTTTGTAACTATGGATATATGTAATAGACACAGTTTAATGGGCCATGGCTCTTATGGTGTGGAAATAGGGAAAAACCTAAATCCATGGTTTTAAACTATGGAAATAGGGCAATATCCATGGTTTGAACTGTGTAAATAGGGTTATATCTACAATTTGAAACTATGGTAATAACTTACACCTTGAAAACCTAGAGCCATGGTATGAAACTATGGCTATAGGACTACATCCACTGTTTGAAACCATGGAAATAGACCTATATCCATGGTTTAAAACCATGGATATAGTCTCTGAATTCCATAAAAACCACCATGAATGAGAACATAGAAGCATTTGTCCATATTTTTTGCTTTAAAAAATATTTTTCCATTGCAATTAATTTAAATAGTATTTTTCCTAGTCAAACAGACAAAAGCCTATAGTAAGGAAGACATTAATTTAAATGGAAATAGAATCATTCAAGCCTTAAAAATAAAACCACACCTCATTTGAGCTACATGATCCCTACACTGACCAGCTTCTGAATCTTTCCCATCATAGAGGGATTCTTCAGGTGCGCCTGTACCCTACTTAGGTTCTCTTTCAAGTCCACTAGCACCTATAATCACATGATCTGTTAGGATATTCTAGACTTCAATATCTTTCATTCCCCTTTCCTGCCTCTCCTTCATCTCCTTGGGGCTTAGTGCCCAGATTGATAGAAGAAACATCGATCTAGGTCTTCATTTTTTTATTTTTCTCAACACTAAAGCTTTCAATTTGTCTTCACACAAATCATATCCTCATTATAAATCAATCAATAAACCTTGAATATATCATCCTTAATCCTTAATAGAAAAAACTACAAAAAAAAAACAATCGTACCAAAAATAGAGAAAGGCATCAAGAAAGTATGCAGTTGGGTAGTGACATACTGAATTGGAAGACTATAAAATTGAGAGGTGTTGTGTACCCCCACCTTAAAATTGTGTATATAGGCTATAGATTCCATAAAAAACATTACACTACATCCTCATATCTTCCCAAAATAGCTGCTATAAAAAATATTCAAGTTCCTGGTTGATTTAGATATGTCTGGTTGAATACATGTGGTTGATTGTTGCATGTTTAAGTTTTGTTGGTTCAGAGGTATCTCTACATGGAGTATCTAATCTAAATATTTTCAACCTAGAGATGTGGTTTCAAGGGCATGGATCTTGTTTGAGCTGCCATGGGTTCCAATTGGAGGGCAATGTGTACCCTTTGATGGTGCTGCAAGGCAGATTGGTATGGGGTCTTGGATGATCGGTCCTCATTACTCACAGTTATACATCCCTTAGAAATGGGAAATTATCCTTACATGGAATGTAAAACCTATACTTAAAAACACAGTGTCCAACTTTCTCATGTTCCTCATATTCAAAATATCAATTAAGTCAAAAAAATCGTAATATTTCACCAGAATGCACCTAAATTATAAATACACAACAAATACACATATTATGTGAAATAATGTGGGATATAATCAATGACACTACAAAATTCATGTCAAAAGAAACAGTTTCACCCATGAATTTACACAAACCCATAATATTTTAATAAACCTTAAGCTTTCATTGCATCTATTCAAACCCAAATGTATTCTCACCATTGTATGTCATAAAGGAAACTTTTCATCATTTTTTTCCTTATATATCGTAGAAATCATGGAAATAGTTGGTGGTAAAATGTTCTTCAAAAATATGAAAATGTTCTTCTCAGCACTCAGCTTGATCCTCTTCCACACCATATTAACAATCTCACCAATAGTTGGATCCGCAGGGACTAGATTCTTTTTTTATATCATGTCACTTCTTTTTTCCTTCTCTACAATGACTATAATTGTATTCTGCATAAGGAAATGATGTGCATGTTAATATAAAATACAATATAAACTGTAAGGGAGATGTAATCTCAGTACATGATAATGCAATATAAACTTCATTGTAAACTACAATATAAAGTTATATTTAAACATCTATAAAAACTAAAATGTAAACTACAATGTCAGTATAGTATAAACTACAATATAAAGTGCAATATAAAATTCAATATAAATGGAAATGAAATGTAATATAAAATTAAGTTCCAAATAAAGCTCATGATATGTACATAAGAAAATTGTAAATATATATTAGAGGTAAAATAATAATATGAATTTTTAAAGTAATAGATTTGAAAATAAGTCTAAATTTATATGTTTTTATGAATTGAAAAAATATAGATAGATAAAAACTTATGGAACTATGTACCTAATTAAAAACTTGTGTAAAAAAGGAGCATGATAAGTAAAAGGGAAGTAATATCAATGAAAGTAGGAGAGTATGAGTGATGTAAAACTTAAATATGGTATCAACAATTTCAAATGGGCTGACATAAATGAACATACAGAGTACAAACTAAAATTAAAATACTATACAATGTATTGGATGTAGTTAATGTCGAAAGGGAAATTTGTGACAATTCTATAATTTAGACATAAGAAGAGAAACTAGTTGGCCTTTGGTTTGTACTCATTTTGTTCTTGAGAATCAATATTCTAGGACCAAGTAGTTGGTGGCATGCTCATACACTAATATTCTTTCATAAGATTGAAACGAAACACTCTTTGTTCCTAAAAATAAAAAAATAAACATAGCTAAGAGTAGAATGATTTAATAAAAAAATTTCTTAACTCTTTTGTTTATTGTTCCCTATCTCATAATGGCATCAAAAAAATGATGTTTCCCTAAGTTTTCTTATATCTTAAGTGAATTGGACAAATTTTGAGTTTATGAATTTTCTAGATCCCTCGTTAATCTATTAAATTGTGGAGTATTGAGAGTCTCATATCGGTCCCACAAAAAATATGTGCAATGCCAAAGATCTTGTGCATGACTTTTATTAAACCAATTATATTACAAAAAAAGTGGGTCAAATAGAATTAAACCAAAATTTCACTTAGATTAAAATGAATTTAACAAAATAAGGCATGAAATCAAGATCAAAGGATATTCTATAGAGGATGTTACCTTTTCCTCTCATTAATTAGTGGATTATATTGATTATAAACTCATTTTAATATTTCCAACGCCTAATGATCATGTTCATTGGATTTACATAGATTGAACTAAATATCTTTATTAGAGGATTACATCAACTCAAGTGAATTAAGATCAATATTTAGTGTAATAAACAAATCCAAGAAACATTTAATAGAATAATTTTTCTAATTTACTTGTAGATCTTCTCTTTGTAGGTCTCTTGGTCTCTCCGCCTGCACCCCTACACTAGCCTCCCCCTGTACTAGCCTCCCCTCCCACCAACCCCCCATACACTAGCCTCCTACTCTATAAACCTACCCCACCTACACTAGCCTACCCCTCCCCACTACACTACCCTCCTCTCCCACCAACCCCCTCCCCCATGCACCAGCCTCCCCCTTGCACGATCCTCCCTCCCACCAGCCCCCTGCACCGGCACCCCCCTCCCCCCTGCACCAGCCCCACCTGCACTAGCACCCTCCCCCCAACACCATCCCCCCATACCCCTACACCAGCCCCCTATACCAACCCCCTCCCCTACACTAGCCCCCCTCCCCCACCTACACCAGCCTCCCCTCTACCTTCCTACACTAGCCTCCTTCCCCAGACCCCCCTGCACCAGCCACCCCCCCTCCCCCTGCACTAGGCTCCCCTCACACTATCCACCCTCCCTCCTACACTAGCCTCATCCCCCCCCCCCCTCCACTGCACCAACCTCCCCCACTATCCTGATAGCACCAACCTCCTATCCCAACCTCCCCACCCTGCACCAACCTCTCCCCTACTTCCCCCCATGCACCAGCCTCCTTCCACAAGCCTCCCCTCCCACCATCCCCCCTACAGAATCCTCCCCTCCCACCAGCCCCCCTGTAGAAGCCTCCCCTCCCCTAGTCCCCTACTGGAGTAGCTCCCCCATCCCCTACCCCCTGCAGCAGTCCCCTAGCCCCCCACCCCCCATCCCCCAGCCCCATCCCCCAGCCCCCAACAGCATGTATTACAAAAAGGGAAACTAAAATATGGTATTTTTGTTATTTTATTTCTATAAAACATTCAAGAATATGTGTTTGTGATTCTAGAATAATGTGTTTTCCTAAAGAAAATAAAGAAATCCTAATTTGAGTCATGTTAAAAAGAAAATACCACAAAAATAGATAAGAAAAGATCACATTTTTCCTAAAGATAACTCATATTTAAAAAATAGTTGTGCAATAAATATCTATTAACTATTTGATGAATTTATAATCAATATAGTCACCCTTCAAGGTGATAGTTGTATAATAAACAATATACATGTCACTTGAAACACATTTATGGTTGCATCATCATAAACTAACACAAATGTAGCCAAAGATCAGTATTCCAAATTATAGAATCTAAAATGTATATGTGACTATGTATTCACCCAAGTGGATATGATTTATGACTTTGGTATTGGATTTTTTTTCAACTCATCAGTCAATATATGAATCATATTCAAACCCAAGTGGAATTGGATAATTTTTAAAGTGCATAGTCTGAGTTACAACCCCCCCCCCCCACACACACACACACAGAGAAAAAAGTGCGCATATACCTTCTCAAGAAACATTGGGTGATCCCTAAAAACTCGATAAACTCCTCGCTTATAATAGTAAAAGAAATAAATTGTTCTAATTTGACCAGAAACTTCAACCTGTAATAATTAAATACCCAACATTGAAATAAAATATGTTATAATAGTATGGAAAAGATTAATATGGCCATCACATAAATTCATGTATAAAGTAACTCACATCAACTTCTATGCTAGTATCCCACCCATATTTGTACTGGCCATACAGTGGAGAAACAATCATAACTTGATGCCTTAATGCCTACAAATATAACATCACAAGTAAAGGTAAATACAGTTGTTGTATATGCATGGATGCATATACCTAGAAAAACAAAAGGATTACTGAACCACGTATAAGGATGATCAAGATGCATAATCATTTTACCATAATGGATGGTTTCAAACCCCCAAGAACATGACCAAGTCCACCAGTTTTGATCCATGGCCTACCTGCTACCTCGCTGCTTACCCCACCCGCTGTCTGCCCTTCCCGCTGCCCCACTACCTGCCCCACTACCCGCCCCACCCACTACCTACCCAATTCCCCACTGATTGCCCCACCCAATACCCCGTTGTATGCCCCCTCCCCTATACACCCCCTTCCCCCTTCCCCATGCACACCCCCCTTCCCCCTGTACACCCCTTACACCCCCTGTAGCCCCTACCCCCTACACACCCCCATGCACACCCCTTACACCCCCTGCACCCTCCCCCTACCCCTTGCACCCCCCTGCACACCTCAGTGAGGAGGTACAGTGGCCGCGTCGGAGGAGGATACAATTCAATATAATAATAATAAAACTTAACTACTGCAGAAACAAACATACATCATAATACAATAATTCAATATATGTAGAAACAGACATAAACACCATAATACAATTCAATATTATAATAATCGAACTTAACTTCATAATAAAATTCCACATATTAACAACTCAAAAATACAATTTACATAAATAGTGAGTCTCAATATCAGTATCATCAGAACCATGATAACCCTCATCTATGCCTCCTATAGAAACATCATCACAACCTCTCACACCACCACTATCATCATTGGCATCGGCATTGGTACTGGCACCCACACCGACACCGACATTGGCTCCAACTCCGACAGAGGAATCTATATAAGTAGAACGCATCGACATCAAACATGCATCAACTTTTGTACCTGCTTCTAGTGGAAGTATAGAAGAAATAGCATATATAACTTTCATCATATTTTTAGTTATCGTCTTTTCTGATTTTTGAGATGCTTGTTTGATTGCAGCATTCATTTGGTCCACTATAACCAAACCAAAACCATTACTCGGAGAAACATTGTCGGAAAACCGATATTGAGATGGTATAATATTCTTCCCATGCCGACAATGCACTCTTCCCTGATGCTCATCTCCTAATACCTGATGCAGATGATCGTTCGGGACCAAATTGTCAGGTTATTTTTTTGTTAATGCCTCCAAATCATTATTTTGATTGATATATAACATAAAATAAAATGATAAGATAATGTACAGAATTAAATTCAGGAAAAATATAAGAAAGTAAAATATACTTACAATCATCATCTCAGTGTTCATATTTTCCATAGTACCATCTCTATTTTTCTTTCTTGTACAAAACAAAGTAGAGTGAGGAATGTGACCCTTGATATTCAATGCATTTTTCTAGAAAAAAATGATGGAATAAATCAACATTGGAATTCAAAAAATTACACTAAATAAAGCTAAATATTTTAAATGTTAAATGACTTGTGCTTGCTCATGATATGGGAGTGAAGTGCGTCCAAGAGTATAAACGTATTTCATTCCACTCTTATTTCTTTTATTTCTGTCTGATTTCTCCTATAAACAAATAATTATATAATTTAATTAACATAAATAAAACAAGTAATTTATACTTTAAAAATAATTTTCAAACAAATCAATGAATATATATATATATATAATTTAACAAATACCTTAAACCCTAGACTCTTTCAATAGTCAATCATCTCTTTGTATTTTGATATTGGGAAATCATGAATCACATGTATTTCTTCAAGCTCCATACCAACTTTCTTTTTCCAACCAACATACAGGTCATACTTGTACACTCACTACATATCACCTAATTCCATTAACCTTGCATCCTAGGCATTTTTTTATCAGGAAAGTTAAATCTTTCTTTAATAGAAAAAATATTTCTTAAGAAAATATTATAAATTAATATATATATATATAAGGTGATTAACATTACTTACCCAAATCTCTACCCAGGAATTTTTCTTTATTAGTTCTATAACTTCCCTCCAACTTATTGTTTGAACCAAAATTATATTGTTGTATTTATCAAATGTTCCCATAAAAATTTTACATTCCTTACCATTTTTTTCAATTATAGCACTGTCCTCATTGTATTGAACCATGATCTGCATGTTTCGATTCTAGATCTCTTGCATTTTTGTGTGGCTTCGTCGTCTAGTAGAGGTTAGATCTAATCATGAAAAAAAATAAAGAAAAATAATATATATAAATTTATCATTAATCACTAACTATAATTCACATACCAGTAGATGGGGGATCTATTGACCCCTAAAGTGTTGCATCTAGAGGAGGGGGAGTAACCTTTGTGGTAGGTGGGATATCTGCAGTAAGATTACTCTATATAGTAGATGATGATAAATGTACTGATGGAGGGAGAAAACCTGATAAAGGGATAAAACCTTATGGATAACCCTATATAAATGAGGGTGGATATGGATATGGATATGGTGGTGGGATATAAGGGGGAGCAATGCCCTGTACAGTGGATGGTGGGAATGGAAAATGAGGGATGAGAGTCTGAGAACTACCATATGATGTGGGTGCAGGCGGAAGGGGATATGGAAAATGTTGGTATGGAAAATATATATATGGCATAATGGGATGATGACTTCTTGGTGACTCAAGCAGTATAGTAGTAGGCTGAACTGTAGAATCGGTCGTAGTAGTACCCCCCGCCATACTATCATCCTCATTGGCATAATCCAATCATCTCCTCGATGATGTATCCTAAAATAACATAGATGATAAAATAAAATGAACAATAACAAGATAAATAATATTAAAGACTATAATATTTAAACATAAATTGTACTTACAGTGGTGCCCATAGGAGACATACGTTGTTCATTTCTCTATATTCTTCTACTTCTTCTAGTATCATCATAATCAGACATTTTGACTTGGAAATTTAAAATAATATTATAAAATAAATAGAAATAATGAAAAATGTTAATTAATACAATTTTATCATAAAACAATGAGATACATTTTCATGTGTGATATTTATATTGAGAAAATATCAAGACTTTTCAATGTTCAATAATTATAAGATATTTTATTAAAAATAAATTGGTCAGGCTATTAATAGTTTTATATTCAACAATGGTATAAAATATACTAGTTAATTTGATATCATGTATGAAATTTTAAAAAAAATTCATACAATATTGCAATAATATCAAGTAAATACTTATAAATGTGTCAACACTATGTGTGCTCTATGAAAATTTCTGCTTCACAATTTATTCTAACAATACCAACAGGTTCATCCACAACATCTTTGTCATCCATTTCTTTATCAAGAATATGTCTAGGAATGACATCAATAATAAAACCAAATTATAGTTGTAATAGATCAGTTACATAAAATAAATGTCTAGCTTGTGATGTAAGAATATAAGGTTCATCAATATGAATCTGGCAGTTCATATTAATCACTCTAAATCCACAATTATCAATATACATTCCTTATTATGTAATTGAATCAAACCATTACATTTCATCATTGTGACACGACCATGTGCATATTAATCTAATAAAATGATTCTATCAACATCACTATAATATGATATATTTTCTGATCGAGGTTGTATGTCTAATGCACTCGTATAACAATCTATGGTGGCGCTTATTGTGACACTATCATGTTGTTTTCTCGTTTTTGTTGCACAGATATTTATAACGAATTTAAATCCATTGAAAACCATTTTCTTACAATCATGTACCACATCGTTTGGACTAAAGGACAACGCTCTTATTTCATCTAATACTTCATTCATTATTAGATTTAAAACATAAAAGATACCAACATCGAATATTAAATAGAGACATGCAATTATGTTAGGAGAAGAAAAAAATAAATATATTACCATTGAATTTAACCATGCAGCAAATTCTCTATTTTATAACTATTCCTTCCTCTTAATAGATAGAGAATGATGTCTCTTTTTTATAATTTATAAATGTTCTTTATAGATATGAAATCTTTAAAATGTCAGAAGATATGAAGAAATCACACAATAAAAAAACATATTTATTAGTTTACTTAATTGATATAATCATCAAGCACACTATAGTTTAATAATAATGTATGATGATCCATTTCCCACTCTTCCCTGCTTAAAGTACACAATGAGTACGATCGAAATATCCCCCTATTTGGGGAAGTGAAAAAAATATAGGTTCAATGGAATCATATTTATTCACCTTCAGTTCTTATTAGTTGATTAGACCTCATAGTGATGTTAGCCAAGTATAATGAACATAAATTCATGCATTCTTGTGCTAAATATCATTTCACAATAAAGACTTCTGGATGATATTTATTTCTCACATAAGATTTCAATGTAAACATCATTATTTCTATAGGATAAATCCACTGACTTAAAATAGGGCCACCAAGAAGAACTTCTATATGAATATTCATAGTCATGTGTAACATACATGTGAAAAATGATGGTGGGAAAATTTTCTCCAAGTCGTAAAGAATAATCATTGCATCTCTCTGCAATTTCTGAACAACACTTTTGCTCAGTCTTTTGGCACAATGGTCTCGATAAAAATGACATAACTTAATCAAAGAAATCTAACATTATGTGAAAGTAAATGTCAAATGGTAATGGGAATAAACTCATGTAACAAGACATGGTAATCATGGATTTTAAGAGATTTTAGTTTCACATCTTGTATATTAACCCTTTTTGAAATATTACTTGAATAACCATCTAGAACCTTCAAAGTTTCCAAGACTTGAAGAAATTTTTTCTTCTTCACATTTGTCATCGAATAACAAGAAAAATGGACTTTCCACTTATTTTGACCAATTAACTTAGGATGAAGTCTTGCTCTTATAGACCAATCCATAAAATTATGACGTGATCGAAAATCATCTTTTGTTTTTCCTTTGACATTTAAAATAGTAGTAAGTAACATCTCACAGATGTTTTTATCGATATGCATTACATCCAAACAATGACGTAATAAATTCGATAACCAATACGGAACTCAAATAATATTCTTTTCTTTCTCCAATTTCTATTGGAATTTAAATTAACGTGATTTTTCTTTCTGATATTTGATTGAATTTTTCCAAGAACATAATTCAAATCATCAAGTTCTTTAATAATATCATTCCCCGACATTCATTGAGGTGTTTCATCTATCTTGATGAAATTATCGAACTGTCTCCAATTTTTCCTATATGGACGATCCATTGGTAGAAATCATTGATGCCCTATGAAGCTGAAAGTTCATCAAAACTTTATTCTTTGGGAGCGTGTATGTTTCATAGAAATATGGTAGGATAAGTTCCCTTTAGTACTCCAACTAGAAATCATTCCATAAGCATGGAAATCATTTATCATCCATAATAAAGTTGCATGAAACATAAAGTACTCTTTTGAATGTATCGTACACTAGTGCACCAACAATCCAAAGCACCTTTAACTTATCTATTAATGGCTTCAAGTATATATCAATATCATTTTCAGGATCACTGGGTCCAGATATCAATATACTCATGATAGTAAATGGATTTTTCATAAACATCCATGAAGTAAAGTTATAAATGTGAATGAAAATAGGACAAGTATTGTGTGTAGTATGCATTTGGAAAAATGGGTTGAAACTATCACAGGATAATCCCAATCTAACATTTCATGGTTTATCTGCAAAATTAGGATGTAACCTATAAAATTTCTTCCAAGCCAGCCTATCTGTAGGATGCACTATTTCATCATAATCCTTATTTCTTTCATCTTCATGTCATCTCATATTCTTTTCTATTTGTTCTGACATAAAAAAATTTTGAAGCCTGGGAATTAAAGGGAAGTGCCGCATCACTTTCTATGGTATGCAAGATTGAGTTCCATCTTTATTAGTCATCTACCTTGATGTGCCACACTATTTTCACTGACTCAACTCTTCATTTCCCTTCTAGAAAAGACAACAATTTTTGGGGCAAGAATGAATCTTAATATATGAAAATCCAAATTTTTCAACCAACTTTGATGTTATGTAATCATTTTCTGGAATAAATGCATCATCAGGCAGTAAATCCTTAATAAATGTAAGGAGATAGTCAACCACAGTATTACTAAATCCATACATTGTTTTTCCATGATATAATCGCATTAAAAACACAAGTTTTCTCATTTTTTCACATGTCTGATATACTAGGGTATTTGCATCTTTCATTATCTTTCTAACACTCTCAATGTCATCATCCTTATTAATAGACAAAAAATGTGTTTCGGTATTCATTTTCTTTTGAACTGGTCTACATGAGGATTTGGCTTCATAAATAGAATGAAATCGATCAGAAATCATATTTTTCATACCAATCCTTTCCACTAAATCAATGTCATTATCCACTTGAGATTTTTATCCATTGTAATACCACATGTAATATTTTTTTTGGAAACCATGTTTAGTGATATGGTAACTCACTTCCTGACAAGTTAACCATGGTCTTCCAACACAATAAAAACACAATCATCGAATCAATCTGCCATTTGAATCATTAGTGAATGTAAAGTCCAAAAAATATTGTAACTCCTTCTAAAACTCATCAGTGGTCCGATCAACATTGCACATCTAGTATCTATGCATTATGAGGCATATAAACATACATTAAATAAATAATCTAGAAAATGACTTAACATGATATGTATTGTTTCATAAGATAATAAGTAATCATCAATAACATGTTTATAAAAAATCATAACAAATATCTTAAAATTATGGTTTAGGGAATTGATAAATGTTTTAAATTATAAAAAAACATGAATACTCACACATAAGTTCCATGAATGGGGATTTATTATAGTAAAATAATTTTATATGAAATCTAAGATAATAATAATAATCAATTCCCAAAAGTGTTTGGATGGATTCACAATGAGTTGTGATGTTTTGTATTAATTCTACAAAGATTTATTGAAATTTAAGGACTTTCTAAAAATATAAACCATGTCATATACTATAGTGTGTTGAAGGGCGTCATTCCATTGTTGTTTTTTAATCATGGAGTATAACACCACATCATAGTGAAAATGGGAATGATATTGGATACCATTTGATCAATTTTTCTAATCTGATTATCTTATTTTCTTCAATTTTCAACACATAAATTTTCAATGTGTTAAATAAAATCCAAATCTAAAATAGTTTTGGAGTTTTGTTTAATCAATGAAGTGTGATCCAATGTGTTTGGTTGTCATGTAACATTTGAAGCATTATGAATTCTATTAGGCATATGAATTTTATGTATGTGTTCTATATAGAAGGGGATAATATTTTCATTGGATGTTTTCACAATAGGTTTTGGATGACTTGAATCATTATTGTTATTTTCTAATGGTTTCATTGAATCTTTTTTTATAATAGTTGGAAGAGAGATTTAATAGAATAGTTAAAGAAGGTAGGGTTATCTTTTTCATGAAATTAGTGGATTTTAATAAAAAATCAAGAAATAATTATTTTGGTTGTTATTGAATATATAGAATTTGGGAAGTTATGCAAGAAAAGGAAAATAATCAATATTAAAGATAATTGATTCAAAAATGTATCAAGAAGAGGAAATAGAGTAGCTAGAGTCCCATAAGTTAGTTAGTAGAAGTTTGGTTATTTTAATATTTTGTATGTTATGGCCATAAAATCAAAAGATACTATGAAGGGTTGCATTCATAGAAATTTTACAATTAAGTCTCATGGATGAGATATTGGATCTCGGAGAGAGGAGATCGTAAAATAGTTAGATGTTTTGAATATGGATGTCTGAACTCCATATTTGGGTGTTTGAAATCTAATCTAAGTGTATAGATATTTCAGAAGTTAGAAGGGGATATATGAATTTTGAAACTCACCGTACGTATAAGAGTAACAACACTATATGTGTGAGATTCTTCTGGATTTGAAAATGAAAATTTGGATACATCTCAAAAATAAAATGCTAACTGGTTATGTGTATAAGTTTAATCAGAATTGGTTCATCAAGGTCACCAATATAGGAAATGATTCTAGAATATAAAATTTTGGGAGGAATTCCTTGCATTCATAAGGTTCAACATGACCAAAATGTAAGGATAATTTGACCCCATCTCTTTGAAATAAAAAAGCATGGATACATAAAGATAGTAAATTCAATAGATATGAATAATTATACAAACTAATGGGGGGGGGAAATGATACTGGAAAGGGAACATAAATGTTAGTAGACAAATTTCATAAGATCCACTATCATAATGTTGTGTATAATGGAAAAGGGAGATTCCATAAGGGTCATTATAAAAATTTCATAAGGGTTTGTTGGAAATTTCATAAGGGTTATTCCATTTTCATCTAGACATTATAAGAGTCATCGGGTCCCATCATAAAAGTCATTCCCTATTCAATTTATATTGATGTCTTAGCCTGATGGAAAAGTACAATACATTTTTCCTGATATCCAACCAATTTTAGATTAATTAAAATATTCTCAAGGAAAGATCATGTTGAAATTAGAGGGGGGATAAGAATATCTTGTTCACCTTATCTAGGTATGTATATAAACTCCTCAATCAATCTGAATTGAAATCTAAAGTTTCATAATCATCATATGAGAAGACAAATGCCATCTTAGTTAAGCCTCAACAAATGACATGATTTTAAACAAAACCAACAACCCATTTATTCACTCTGTGTTGTACATGATGGTCTCATGGTACACCCTAGGGGGTGAATCAAGGTGTCTTGAATTTTTTTCCATCCTTTAGATTTGTCAGATCTTATTTTCTCAATTAAAAAAATACCATGAATCTATCGTATATTTTAAATCAATTTCAAAAATAGTGAAGAGTGTGAACACATAATTTTTCATGGTTTACCCATAAAGGTTTATGTCAAAGGATCGCATATCAATGATATGTTGATATTCTATTTAACCACTACTTTAATAGTATGTGATTACAAGCATTATAAATCTCACTACTCATCCAAGGTCCATGACCTCTTCCACTCTTTTGTACACAACATTTAATAAGGTTAAAAATTGTATAGTTTATATGAAGGTCAATCTAAAAATATAACAATCAAAAGATTCAACACAAAACACCAATATTATTTTACTTGTTGATTTAACCTTCACATATAGATAGATAATCAATATGAACAATATATTAATCTTCTAAGCCTGGTATTCAATGAAACTCTGGTTGATCACAATTTAAATCTCAATACCAGATATTCAAGGGATTATCCTGCTAATAATCAGTTATTAAATTTTCTACAAATATCTTTCTCTCACCTTTTTGTGTGATACCTGCCTATTTTTCATAACATACATAAAATATACTTCTTGAATTTTGAATTTTGAATTCAAAATTCTAAAAAAGATTACCTCCAATTCTACATTCTTTACTTGGATCATCTTCAATAAAATATCCACTATTTAATTTAAATATGTAGTTATATGTTACCCAAATATCTGTGAATCCATCATGAACCTATCAAATCTTCAATTCTGTTTTAATTCTCTAGAGTTGATAAATCATGGCATGAACTCTTCCTTCATAGTGTGACAAGTTAGTTTCTCCATTAACTTACTCCAACTGCAATATGGGTAGTAGTACTATGACATAATGCTTTGTGGCATATACCTGAATCTAGTTCCAACCATCAAGATGTTTCCAAAATCATAGACCAATAGAAATTTCATGGTAGGGTGTTATGGAATGTGTCCTCAAATATAATTATATAGTTTTACTAGTCTCAGTGAAACATAACTTCTGTGGCATAAAAATTATATTTTAACAATCACTGAAAATAAACCTGCAAACCTTCACATCATGGAAAAATATAACACGGTGAATATTATAATTCCACAAGTAGTGAATGTCTCCAAAAAAAATAGGAGCAGTGTGATGTTTTTCCCATGTCGTGTAATTTGAAAATCTAAATTTGAAAAGAGGTTGAACATTATGAACAAGGGTGAAAAAACTTACAAAAAAATTGTTCAATATGAAGCCTCTGTGTTCACTATGTGAATTACACTTAAGAAATTCCAAATGATCCTTACAAAACACATCTTCATAGTTCAATGAATGGTTGTGGAATGAACTGTCCTTTTCCAACAACTTTCAAGATCAACTATAGATTCTTCATCACCAATACAAAACATCCAAAAAACTTCTCATTGACAACAAATCCAATAATACAACCCATGGTTGAAACAATCTCCCTCTTTTTATTTTATTGTTATTTCATAAATATTGAATTATTCTCCCCTTAAATTATAGGATTCCTCATGTTTCTACCCTAAATGTTCTAAAGTTTCCCCCTACCCATTCAAAATGACATTGAAATGGTTTTTCAACATCAAATTCAATTATTGATGTCATCACTATTCCAAACATTTGCAATGATAATCCAACTAGTTCATGAAGCATATGTGAGTCATATCTCATTGTAGGAAACATGAGAAATAATTAAGTGCTATAATACTTTCCAATAAGAAATAAACTAATTAAATCTCTAAACATATTCCATGCCCCCATGGATAACGTCTCCCCCAATCTTCATACACCAATTAAAGATAAATCTATATAAAAATTAACATCCAAATAAAAAATTAAGAGTTAGAATGCACATATCTTTTGTTTGAAGAAATTGTTCAATATCCAAAGGTTATCTATAGATTCTCAAATACAAGAACATTCAATGGAAAGGTAAATATATATTCCACCAAATATTGATTCCCAAAAAATAACAACCTTATAATTTTATTCTCAGACAACTCTTTTTATCAAATGATAATGGATTTCAATATGTTTTGTGAGAGAGCATTGAATTGGATTCTTTGATAAATCAATTTTACATTTTTTTTAAATTGAATCATCATTCGTTGTAGCATCACTTCACCAATATAATTATGATCATGAAGCACAAAATCAAGTAAACATTCAATTTCCAACAATAATTTTCACAAAACAATAACATTTCAGTTAAAACCCTAAATACCTTTAGTGGGTAAGCAAGAGGCGTGATCGAACGAGGAGGATGATGATCCCCAGGAGGTGGGGTGGCCGCGTTCGAGGCACGCCAGAGGAGAAGGTGGGGCGGTGATGTACATGGATTTTTACATGTATTTTTATTTATTTTTTACTTAGTTTTAATTAATTAGTTTAAACATTTTTAATATTTTTAGTTTATTTTTGTAGGTTTATAGTAATTTAGTTATTTTGGATAATTTTAGTTAATTTATATATTGATATTAGTATTTTAGTATTTTTATTAGTTTATATTTTATATATTAGTATTAGTTTCATTAACATTTCTCTTAATTACTTTTTATTTTTTTTAGCTAATTAGAATCTTATATATTTAATTATATTATTATCATTTGATTAACATTTAACAATTTTTCTTTTTTTTAGAATTTTAGTTCTGAATTTTGAATCTTATTTGTTTCCCCCCTTTTTGACCCATTCCACACCACACTCATTTTCTTTTTTTTAAACCCTCTCTCCAATCACGATTTTCTTGGGCCCCTCCTTTTTCTCCGGCTGGAACCGCCGCCCTCCAGGGCTCTCCCCATTCTAACCCGCATCCCCCCTCTCCATGCTGAACCTCTCGGCCGCCTCTCCATTCCCGCACTCCCCCACTACCCGCCGGCCTTCCCTCTTGATCTCCCCACGGCAGCGCCTGCGGGCCGTCCCCCCTCTCCTCCAAGGCCTCGGCCAGCTCCCGCATCCCCTGCGCCAAGCCTGCACACCCTTCCTCTTCACCCGAGCCGCCTGGCTTCTCCACGCACGCCGGCCCTGCCTGCAGCCATCCGCCGGCCCTCACCACCCCAGGTCCGCCACCCTACCCAGCGCCGCAGCCACCCGCTCCCATCCCTCTCCACGCCGCTGGCCGACCCCGCTCCCCTCTCCTCTACCGGCCACTCCGCCTCCCTCTCCCTCTCTCGGCCGGACCAGCGCCTCCCCTGCGGATCCGCCCCGCCCTCTCCACTCGCTGCCTACCCGCCTCACCCCTCGGCCCCCTATTTCTCTCCCATGCAGCAGGTTACCATCGCCAAGCGCCGGAATGAACTCCTCAAGAAAGCGTAAGAGTTAGCCGTGCTCTGCCATGCTCCGGCCTCCCTCATCATCTTCTCCATCCGAGGGAGGCTCTTCCAGTTCTGCACCACTTCCAGGAACAGAGAGGAAGACAGACAGATATGGATCTTTTCGGCCTGCGCAGAGTTTTATAGTTGGAAGAGTCCTCCTTACCTTTTAGTGAAACCATCATCAGGAGCGTAGCGGAGGATCAGACACATCATCGACGTTAGTGGCGGTTCGCTTGGACTTCCGAAGATTCACGTCGCACGGCGAGTGCAAGCGCAGATCAGAGCATATTTTCAGCGGCGCGGTGGTTTGATTCGGGTGCAGCGTCAGCGACAGCACGGAGCGGAGCGATGGTTATTGTTTTGCGATCGTTGACGGCGTCCTGCGGTGACAATTACGACGACATGAGCACGGTGATTTCTGTTTATTATTTTATGTGATGCTGTGTCGTCGCGATGGCGGGCTAATCCTTTTTGTGTCGGAGTTGTGACGAAAGTGATGGTGAATGCATGTCTTTAATTTATTTCTACGTTTGATTGCCTTTTAAATTAATTTTAATTGGATGTTTATTTAATTAATTATATCTGCGTTTAAATTAATTGTCATTTGGGCCTTGCACACATGCTATGGTGCTCGTTCGTGTGATACCTAATAAGTAATCACGAACGGGAGTTCATCAGAGAATTTATTTATCTGGAATTCGATCAAGCGCGCGATCGAATTTTAAATAAATAAATATATTAATTGAAAAATTAATATTTTGTGTGCGCTCTCCTTCAAACTTGCATGAGTGATACCTAATAAGTAATCTCATGTGAGCGAACCCAACGCAGGTAGATACTTCGACTTTGTGAGAAACGGGTCGTTGTATTTCACCAAGTGATTCAGTGCTTTAATGATGCACAAATTATTCGTCAGGACAGAGAACGAAATGACGGATAATTTGTGTAAACATTAAAATATTGTCTAACATCAGAGAACGAGACCAGATAGTATTTTGATTAAATTTGGAATCGGTGATAATTGAATAAATAAATATTCAAATGTGGGGACTAAATAATTGACATTGCATGCACTTGAACGGACGTCACGACTCTGACACTTCCATCTCCGCCAGTTTCTTTCATAGTTTAATTCACTTAGACAGTTTTAGTTAATTTAATTAGTCATTTTTTAAAATAGTCATTTAGTTTTTAGAACTTAGTTGTTAATCACACAATTAAAGCCCATTCGCCTGAACATTCCTCCAAAAGGACATTTCTAGTGTCTACTCGCATTCTCTCTGTGGTTCGACCCTGCTCGCCACTTCTACAGTAGTTAGTAGGTAAATAAATATTGCAAATTTGCACGCGTTGCGACGCGCGTGCCAAATTTCTGGCGCCGTTGCCGGGGAGAATAGTAGCATTAGGAGTTCCTTTAAAAGAGTAATTTAGGTCAAAAAAATTAAAAAAAAAATTAAAAATTAAAAAAAAAAAACCAACAAAAAAAAAAAAGTTTACTACTCTGGGAATTTTTCATTGCAGGAATTTTCAAGACACCCAGAAGCTCGGAATGACGTGGGCCGCACCACACAATTACAACCAGTATCCGCCCTATGCAGCCCCGACTCAAGGTATGACGTATAACGATTCACCGCCCATGATCTATCCAGGTAATCCCGTTTATTTCAATGATCTTTATTCAAGTCCATGCTATGATCCATATGAGAACATTTCACCATGCTATGAAACAAGTCCTTATACATCTGTTGATCATTTTCAATGTCAATACATTCCTGAAAATTTAGAACTTGACAATTCATGTCAAACAAATGATTCAATAATTGAACACATGTTGCATTGTGCTATCACTGAGACCAATCGGAGGTTTGAACTTCAAGATGAATGCAATGCAAAGTTGCTTTCCTCAACAAAAGATCTAGAAAATCAATTGAATAATTTAGTAAATCAAATGAATCATATTTCCGAACTAGCTTCTTCATTACCCCTTGATGATCTAATTCAAAACAATTCTTTTGAGGAGAGTGCAATAGAGGTTCCATTTGAACAACATCTATGTCCCGAGTCTGATAATGGGATGGATCTGCCTTCTTATCATACAATTGATGACTCCCCTCCATCACAAAATAATTCTTCCAATCTAATCACATTTCAAGAATATGAGAGCTTGGTCTTCCGTTCTGTTGAACATAATGGTCCCTCAGAAAATGTGATTTCATGTCCTTCTGTGAATTCACAACCTAGTCATCCCAATGTTAAAAAGGACACATTCAATGTCTATCAAATTGCACCTTTTGAGGATGAAGAGGACATTGAACTAGGACCATTCTTTACCATGATAGATTTAGAATTGAACCAAGAGACATTGGATTGCCACACTCAAGAGGACATCATTTCAAATGACATCGAATCACCTCTTTATGAAAATCTTTGTGAGTCCGAAACTTTTTCTAAAATGGAGACATCTAATACTTTTCTGGAGTCGGAGAATCAATCAGCATTGGTGGTAGAGAACACTCATAATTTTCTAGAAACAATGGAAGAATGGGATTGCTTGGAGGATCCTGATTTCGTGGTGACACATGCACCAACAGAGAAAAATGATCAGGGTGGTATAGAAGAAAATTTTGAAAAAGATGTCATTCTTGATACAATGGAGTCATCTGCTCCAATTGATCCTGCGCCACTTGCTCCATGCGTCGAGGTTAAAAACACTTCACTTGAAATACCCATATATTCTGACAATATTTTTGACCTTGGCACAATCAATGAAACCATCAAGCATGAATTGAGTTGGAAACCAGTGGATTTTTCTGTGCTAGTGGTTGGGTGTGAAAACGAATTGGGATACATCATCAACCCAGATACTACATTCAAGGATATAATGGATATAAGCCGACCGCTGAAGGATTATGATAGAGGCACTTTTTCACCTGTGAGCATTCGAAGAGGTAATCTTCTTGATCTTTCCATTGATAACATTTTCCCAAAATTCAACAATTCGATGAGTCTTTCTTCAGGTGAGGTATATTCATTCCCTTGTGAGTTGGCATATTTTCATTTCATTCCACACATCTATTATTCTAACAAGATTCCGTTGAGATTTTGTGCAGCTTTCAGGATAAACTCATCTTCAACAAATGGATTCCGCGCTCCTACTGAAAAAGAAGCAGATGCATGGTTTACATTTCCGTTCGATCCTGGTGGAGTTTCAATAACGTCTGGCTGAAGACGAAGTAAACTTAGCGCTCAATGGGAGGCAACCCATCATTTGTTTGTTTTCTTTTCACTGCATTTAATTTCATTTCATTTAGTTTTATTTTAAATAAATGGCATGCATTTACAACAATCTGTTTTCTCCCGGCACAGTAGTGGATTTAAATTCATCATAAATATTTTTATCATCCACATTTTTTATTATGGTGTGACTTCTTTGATATGATGCGAGTATGTGCTGTCAATGTGTAGGTTTTACAGGTATACCATTTCTGGAGCTTCATCAGATACAAACAGCCTCTCCGCGTCAATCTGCACTTACACAGGGAAGTGTTTTATTTTTGTCATATTTTATGCTTCCAACAACACCATGTAAAAAAAAAAAAAAATTGAAAAAAAAAAACTAACATTATTGTCATTGATAAACCCACATAAAAGCCATTGTATTTTTGTCACAACACAGTCAGGAACATAACACTTGTGTCCCTAGGCAGTTTGAGCACCTGATTCTTGTTTTGGAATTATCTGATCCTTTCTCTCATGACTTAGATGATTGCTGATATTATTTCATGCTTCGAAAATGTTTTTCAAAAACTTGTATTTTGTTTGAGACACTTATTTGCACTCATGATCATCTGTGCTGTCCAAAATTATATTTCCATACCCGTGAGGACTCTGAGCTATTTTACAATCATCTCTTATTTCTCTTATTTCTTGAGGGAATCTCAACCATGTTTTGTCTTCTAGAACTTGCCATGTTTTTCCATCAAAGCGATAGGAATTTTTGAAAGTTGCACTAAAATGATCGAGGCATCTGTTTGATATTTTAGCCCCGTTGACCCACTGAGCCACCCAAACATTTTCTCCTTCGTATAGCCCTTAGAAGCCATGCAGGAGCCTTTTAGGATGAGCCCAAGCCGATACCCTTCCCTACCAATTTCTTGGATTTTTGCATGATGATGTCAATCTAAGTGTGGGGGAGAGAGACTTACTCATGGAGAGGGTTCTTCGAGGGGCAGTGAGTCATTTGATGTACATGGATTGACATTATTCCATCCTGATCTTTGAGTTCTTTTTCACAGTAGCAACATTCATTTCATATTATTTTGATATAGGAATATAGAATCCTTTTCAGTTCCAACAATGAGTACATTGGTGGTCATTACGCGGTAACCCTCGACTTTGGGGATACCTATTAAAGTGATGATCCATTACTCCAGGAACTAGAAAGTTTTCTATATAACCTACCTTCATTGAGATGTTACATCGTTTACGCTACTTGTGTACCTTTCTTTGGGATTATTGTCTGATATTTATTTCATGGGGTTTTGGAACTGATACTCACTTGTTTTTCCTAACCATATTATTTGAGTGAGTTGTTTTTTTTAAAAAAAAAAAAGGAGAGTGAAACATTGGATTATGAAATGCTTGGGGACAAGCAGTGTTTTAAGTGTGGGGGAGCGAGAGTTTGAGGGAGACATTTAGATTGACTTATCATGCATTTATTTCAAGATTTAACCCTCCTTTTTACCAAAAAGATGTCAATATTTTTTTTTAACCCACCGTCCCGCAGCCTCAGAAACATTTGAACCTCATGTAAAGTCCTTGAGATTGGTACATTCTTTTGATTTCCACTAGTGGAGATGTGAAATTCATGGCAAGCCTATGGTAAGCATGCATGTGCATGAGAACTGAGAAAAACTTCGATCAAATCTTTTCGAGCGATGAGTGTAATGGCAAGGTAGGTCACATGATTGATGAGTGCACATACTTGTTTTGAAAAAATGCAAGTGAAAGAAAAATTGTTTTTGAAACTAAAGTTTTAAATGAAGCATGATATATTATGAGGAAAGAGATTGGAAAATTTTGAACATGTAACTTGGATGTTTTGATTTGTCTGCGGCCACTTGTGTTCTATTTCTGATTGTTTTGCCCAGGAGTGCAAAAGTTTAAGTGTGGGGGATTTGATGTACATGGATTTTTACATGTATTTTTATTTATTTTTTACTTAGTTTTAATTAATTAGTTTAAACATTTTTAATATTTTTAGTTTATTTTTGTAGGTTTATAGTAATTTAGTTATTTTGGATAATTTTAGTTAATTTATATATTGATATTAGTATTTTAGTATTTTTATTAGTTTATATTTTATATATTAGTATTAGTTTCATTAACATTTCTCTTAATTACTTTTTATTTTTTTTAGCTAATTAGAATCTTATATATTTAATTATATTATTATCATTTGATTAACATTTAACAATTTTTCTTTTTTTTAGAATTTTAGTTCTGAATTTTGAATCTTATTTGTTTCCCCCCTTTTTGACCCATTCCACACCACACTCATTTTCTTTTTTTTTAAACCCTCTCTCCAATCACGATTTTCTTGGGCCCCTCCTTTTTCTCCGGCTGGAACCGCCGCCCTCCAGGGCTCTCCCCATTCTAACCCGCATCCCCCCTCTCCATGCTGAACCTCTCGGCCGCCTCTCCATTCCCGCACTCCCCCACTACCCGCCGGCCTTCCCTCTTGATCTCCCCACGGCAGCGCCTGCGGGCCGTCCCCCCTCTCCTCCAAGGCCTCGGCCAGCTCCCGCATCCCCTGCGCCAAGCCTGCACACCCTTCCTCTTCACCCGAGCCGCCTGGCTTCTCCACGCACGCCGGCCCTGCCTGCAGCCATCCGCCGGCCCTCACCACCCCAGGTCCGCCACCCTACCCAGCGCCGCAGCCACCCGCTCCCATCCCTCTCCACGCCGCTGGCCGACCCCGCTCCCCTCTCCTCTACCGGCCACTCCGCCTCCCTCTCCCTCTCTCGGCCGGACCAGCGCCTCCCCTGCGGATCCGCCCCGCCCTCTCCACTCGCTGCCTACCCGCCTCACCCCTCGGCCCCCTATTTCTCTCCCATGCAGCAGGTTACCATCGCCAAGCGCCGGAATGAACTCCTCAAGAAAGCGTAAGAGTTAGCCGTGCTCTGCCATGCTCCGGCCTCCCTCATCATCTTCTCCATCCGAGGGAGGCTCTTCCAGTTCTGCACCACTTCCAGGAACAGAGAGGAAGACAGACAGATATGGATCTTTTCGGCCTGCGCAGAGTTTTATAGTTGGAAGAGTCCTCCTTACCTTTTAGCGAAACCATCATCAGGAGCGTAGCGGAGGATCAGACACATCATCGACGTTAGTGGCGGTTCGCTTGGACTTCCGAAGATTCACGTCGCACGGCGAGTGCAAGCGCAGATCAGAGCATATTTTCAGCGGCGCGGTGGTTTGATTCGGGTGCAGCGTCAGCGACAGCACGGAGCGGAGCGATGGTTATTGTTTTGCGATCGTTGACGGCGTCCTGCGGTGACAATTACGACGACATGAGCACGGTGATTTCTGTTTATTATTTTATGTGATGCTGTGTCGTCGCGATGGCGGGCTAATCCTTTTTGTGTCGGAGTTGTGACGAAAGTGATGGTGAATGCATGTCTTTAATTTATTTCTACGTTTGATTGCCTTTTAAATTAATTTTAATTGGATGTTTATTTAATTAATTATATCTGCGTTTAAATTAATTGTCATTTGGGCCTTGCACACATGCTATGGTGCTCGTTCGTGTGATACCTAATAAGTAATCACGAACGGGAGTTCATCAGAGAATTTATTTATCTGGAATTCGATCAGGCGGCTATCTCAGAGCAGCATCGGCAGGGTGGCCGCGTTGGGTGGAAGCGCCGGGGGAGGATGGTCACAGAGAGGAGACCTCGTGAGGGTAATGGCTACCCGCGTCAGAGGCGTGATGGAGGAGGAGGTGGGGAGGCCGCCGTGAAATAGTGTCGGCCAGGAAGTGGGGCGGCAGCATTGATTGGAAGCGTCGGGGAGGGTTGCAAAGAGAGCTCGTGGGGGTGGGAGGAGGGTCGTGGAGAGGGAGCTGTGTTGGGGGAGGAGGAGCCTGATGGCTTATCAAACAAAAAATATATATATTTCCACCATTTACCTTAAATCGTGGCTATAAATCTAATACAGCCACGATTTTAATTGAACTATGGGTATAAATTAGGCTATAGCCATAGACCTATAAAACCATGGCTATAGGTCTGTTGCTATAAATCAATTTTCTAATAGTGTTTGTAGGAAAGAGGAATCCGAGGGTCTGAATTCTATGACCTTAAACTAAGAACCAGTGGTCCAGATTCTATGACCTTAAACTAAGAACCATACAGTTTGAGTCGTACGACTTTAAAATGCATAGCGTCAGTGTCCTGGCTACACAACGTTAAACTGCACATCATTCATGGTCCCTTCTACACGACCTTAAAAGGCAAGTACCCAACGTCCCAAGCACACGATGTTAAACTGGGCACCCGAGTCCAAACATCATGACTCTAAATTGTGTGTGGGTTCTCCTTGGGAGTGTGTGGTGTGCCACGGGCCTATGTGATCCTCACTCACATCGAGTTAGAGTTTTCACGCCATACACATCCCTTTTGGAACAACTATCTCCCCAACATCCTAGTTACATGACGATAAACTACATTACAATCATTGTCCTTACCACATAACGTTAAACTGCACGGATTGATCTTGTCGCATGACCTTAAACTACGACATCATCGTCCTAGTCGTACGATAAAAAAATGACATAACATTGTGGTGTTCTCGCCTAACAGGACATCACCTCTAGCACTGATCATCTACCATGTCAACTGTCAAGAACTACGTACAGCTTGATTCACATCCTCATGGGATACGTAGCAATGCTCGGGTTTTCCATCCTGGTCCATCCACTCAAAAAAAGAACAAGAACAAAAAAACAACAAATGTCTCTCCCTGTGTGTATGGGTTAGACCTATGCAGAGAGATCCTCTTTTCAAGAACTACGTGTGGCTTGATTCCCTTCCTCACAGGATACATAGTGACCCCCGGATCATCAATCTCGGGTCTAACCGCAACATTCTCTCCCTTTCATGTTGGGTCACCTATGTCCTTACCGCATGATGTTAAACTACATGGGATCCTAGAACTACGTGTGGCTTGATTCTCATCCTTAAGAGGTACATAGCGATGCCCAGACACTTCATCTATGGGCCCAACCATAATTTCATCTCCCCTTTTATTTTTCACCCTTAGGCCCCATTTATGGCACATAAGCCTCCTTGGCTTGTTTACACGAGATGTTCCCTTTATCCATGCCATATTGGTGTCTTTAGAGTCGATCTCAAAAGCATCCCCTATGGTAAAATGTGGTATATTATCAGGTCTCCTGGGCCTTCATTCATGTGGGACTCATTATTCTGTTGTGTTGCATATACCCGCTTCGGGGATTTTCCTCCCCCAAGTCCGAACTCCATGACCTTAAACTAAGAGCTTATTCCAAGCATCATGACTTTAAACTGTATGCAGGTCTCTTCTGGGATGTGTTGTGTGGTGTTGGAACTCTTTTGCCCTCATTCATGTCAGGTATGTCATAACATCGCACTACACCTACCCATTTGAGATGTCATCCCTCATGGTCCAAACTCTATGACCTCAAACTAAGAGCTAACATCCTCTATGCAAGATGATAAACTACAACCATGCCCAGAGTAATTTCAAGATGCCTCACGATAATTACGGGATGCCTTAATTCCCTCACCAGAGACGATTTCCCCTACCAATGTTGGCCTTCAGCCATGCTATGCTTAAGAACTACGTGCGGCTTGATTCTTATTTTATCAAGATACGTAGTAATGCTCGGATCTTCAATCTCAGGTCCAGCCGTGATTTTTCCCTTCTTTCACGTCGGTTCATCTTCATCATTTCTACATGACGTTAAATTGCACGGGATATCTAAAACTATGTGTGGCTTGATTCTCATCCTTATGGGATGTGTAACGACACCTAGACATTCCTTCCTTAGGATCATCTGCAAACTCCTTCAAACCTTCAGCCCTATGGCCTCAATTCTGGTCCACGATTTATGACCCTAAACTATATGCAGGTCATCTTACAGTATCTATGTGGTACGTGGGATCCTAATCCCTCCTTCACGTCAGGTTTTATCTCTTGCGCGCCACATATACACCCTTCGAATGAACATTTATCTTATAGGACAAGCATCATGACTTAAAATTGTATGCAAGCATGGTCTGAATTATATGACCTTAAACTAAGAGCTTATAGTCTATGCAACATGACTTTAAACTGCCTGTCGTGATCCATGCAATACGACCTTAAACTGTCCGCAAAGCCCGGGTTTGATTCCCACTCCCTAATACTCTCATTCCATATTTCGAGTCTTTACAAGTTCGAATCTCCACCATCTTTCATATCCATACGGAACCCCTAACGGTGATGGTCTCATGCCATATTTGGCTCTCCTCCCGTCCAGGGCCAACAACCTAATGGATTCTCGGTATGAAAATAGTGGATTCTGTGTTTCAAATTCGGTCAACAGTTGATCCTGCATTTGCTCTCCCCGCTCTTGATTAGTATGGTTATGGTCCATGTGTTTCGAAAATGGTCAACAATCATCCCTTTCCTACCAGTCGCCTCTTCATACAGACGTTGAAAGTCTCGACTTACATCCTTTACACGTTCCTGTATCATGGCGGGATTCCAATCTTAGTGTCACCCCTAATGTGCACTCCCACATGTCAGGTAAACCCCCTTGTAGCTTTCCTTGTTTCCCACACCGAGCATGGATCACATGGGCTTAGGAATTTTGGTAGGGTGGGTACCGATGTGATTGATCCACACAAGGAATTTTTGGTCCAATCTCTATGACCTTAAACTAGGATCCTCACTAGGATATGTGATGTGGTGTTGGGCCTCTGTGGTCCTCATTCACGATGGGCTTTGTCTCTCACCACATCACATATGTCTTTTCCCTGCCCGTTCCCTGATACTTGTGTGATGCACACACCTCCTTTGGTTTGTTCACATTAGTTTTATTTCCCCCAGGCCACACAAATATTCTAAGAATAAACATTTTCAGTCCATGCAACAAGACTTTAAATTGTTGGTCAGGGTCCAGGCCGTATGACTTTAAACTATGTACAACGTCTCGGTCACATAAAGTTAAACTGTGAGACGCGTCCTGATCACACGATGTTAAACTGTATTATGCATTGTCTTCACCGTGTGACTTTAAACTATGTATCTATGGTCCTCATTTGCACAACGTAAAACTGCAAAGCATCCTTGTCTCTCACCTGAGAGGTCCTCTCCCACAGTGTTGGTCATCTATCACATTGTTCGCATCTTCTGCTGTCATTCAGCATCCGAGATGGCACTCCCTTGGAAGATAGGTTTGATCTTTGCTCAAACCAATACGCCTACACCAATGTGCTATAATCCGCAGTGGCATAATTTCGAGTGTTGGAATCCATTCGAACATTCCATCACTCCATTCCCATGTTTCACGTGCCCCTCATTTGGATCCCCATCCTCTTCCACGTCTGAAGGGACCCCCTAACGGAATGGTGTCTAGTCAAGGCCCACCTATCGTCCTAGTCCAACGTTCTATAGGACTTTAAATGACAATTCAAGATAGGTATCTTATTTCAAACATGGTCAGCAGTCAACCCTCATTTGTTTTCCTCATTTCAGGCTAAGCAATATGGATATTGTGTTTCAAACACGGTCGACAGTTGTCCTATGTCATGACGCCACCCCCATTCTATTCCGAATTTTGGGCATTGTGGTTGACACTTCTCATTCCCCTTTGTTCAGATTGATTCCAACGCCCCTAGTATTATCTCGTTCGTGCATTGGCGCACGTTGGGAAAGCAAGTTTACTGATCCAAGAGTCATGTTCTCCAACCACAGCCTTTCTCAGCCTGAATACTCTGGGTGGTCAGTCAACAATAGCAGACCTCAAGCGTTCGACGATTATCTGACACTCTCATATGAAGTGAACAATTGTGTGGTTGTTCCTTTTTCTCACACCGGGCATGACCCATGTGAGTTAAGGGATTGATCATTAGTTGTCTCACAAGTATGATTGAAGTGCAGTAATTTAAGCAAGCAAAAAATGTGTCCATACACGTAGGATGTTTCAAAGCAAACAGACAAGTCAAATTCATGAGTTTGGCAAGACAACCCCTATAGCTCCACCCTAGTGATAAAGCGCTCCAGTTCGTTCAGCCTTTAGCGTGTGGTCTCCAAGAGTCATTGTCTCCTCCCAAGCTCTGCTTCCTCGTCGTTGGCCACCGAACGAAGCTCATCAGCTCTTGTTTGTTCCCACATCCACTCATCTTGAAGGTCGGTAATCTGAACAGTCACCAGCTTCATTTGGTCCTCAACCCCCTCCAGTTGAGCCCTCAGATTGCTGATGATTTTGGATTGAGTTTTGAGGAACATGGTACGCTCACTTGCTTGATCCTCCAGCTATTGGGTCTCTTGAGTTGCTTCCCACAGCTTGCATATACTTTCAGATTTCTCCTGGAGCCAGGAAACTTCCAGGTGTTGGCTCCCCACCCGCATCTTTTTGACGAGGCAGTCGCGAACAAGCATATGAAGACTTCGAGAATATGCCCCTCCAACGCATAGGTTGCGTAGCCAATGGTGAAGGGACCCCATTTGGATCATTGGTTGCAACTCTAGAGATTGATCGATGAAACGTTGAATGCACCTCCATGCCTTGTGTCGGATGATGCGATTCTCCTCAGTCGTCCTAAAGTCAGAGTCATCCAACTCCTCAAGATCTACGAGCTCATATTCTGGGAAGGCAGTCGGGAGTTCAGTGGCAGGATCTTCTTCCGGTATGCTCTATGAGGAACTAGGCTCCATGTCACGGGGGTAGCTATCTTCGCTTGGTTCTTCCTCCCCAACAACCTCACCCTTGTTAGCCTCAGGTTCCACTCCATCAATGGCATCACCTGCGGCTGCAGTTTCCTGCTCATCTAGAGTTAGGGCCAAATCAGTTCAGACGATCGACTCCTCATGAACGGGCGCAACCATCAGAAGAGATCCCTGATGCCTCGACCCTGTCCGATTGTCAAGCTTGTAATCTCCCAAGCACTACATGAAACAAAGCACTCCAGTCAATTCACTCAGCAGATGACAAGTATGACTTTGTGAAATCAGAGGCTTACAGGAGTTGAGCATCATTGGTTCAAGCACTTGGGTCGTCGTGGGGACTTCCACCACAGGAGATCCCTCACCACTTGGTATGTCAATGACTGGCACCAGCCCTCCTTGCGTCGTTTGAGCGAGAGCTGCATAAGATAGGTACACTTTGATGTTAAAGCTCCGTGGAAACCCGATGATGGCTAGACACTTCAAGGTTTTCTCTTACCCAAAGGAGGAATTTCAATGATGATCCTCCTTGTACGTGCCACTGCAATAGGTGTCGTCGTGGGAATACCAGGACGCCCCCCCCCCCATAGACAACAAGAAGGACTTGGGGTTCTAAGCTTGCCACCCCGACCTCCTCGGTTGGTCCACCACTAGCTGCCTCGGTTATGGCTGGCTCACTGCCTGTGTCGGCCCTAGGTGCAGGTCTGGAGCACGTTCCCCCGCACCTGCTGGCACGTTTTCACCCTATGTTGGGGGGACCCTTTTCTCAATTTTGAGTTTCTTCTATTCAGGATGAGTTTCGGTTAGAATATTTGTGGGTAGAAAAGAGGGAAAATATGAGTAAGTTGAGCTTACCGAGAGATATTCGACGAACTCTTATTCGAAGCCTGAAATCTCACCACTCTCCTGAGGACTCTCTTGATGAGCACCCTTCCCTTGTGGCTCCCCATCTTCGCCTTCTTCCTCTTCCTCTTCTTCCCCTTCTTCCTCTTCTTCCTCTTCTTCTTCTTCTTCTTCTTCCACGCTATCATGCTCAGGCAGCGTCTCCTCTCAGTCTGACTCTTGGTCAAGCATCACCTTCACCAGGGTGGGAGGTTCCTTATATTTCCCCCTCTTGCATGCGTAGATATCCATGATCGTCAGGTACTCATGCCTTCGATGAAAGCTCACTTTGTCTGCCACCTGAATGAGCCTAACCTCTGGCAATTCAAGTCCATCCCGCTTCAGTTTCTGTCACAGGTCTTCGGCTGATATCGATTGTCGCAATGTTTTTCAAGCATACCAAATGGTCGGGAAGATGGGTTCAGCAACTGGTTGCAAGAGATGCCTTATCTTCTTCCCGGGAGCTTCTTTGGCTGGTCCTCGAGGCCGATTTTGGGACCACCCCTCTTTGGAGGGTAGAGGTGAGGTCGCGCCCTGTGACGTCCCCGTTGTCGTGGTTCCAACTCGTGCAGCCCAAATTGCATGGCTTGCCTCTTGGGTGGCAGTCCACCTGTCTTCCCGTCGCTTTAGCTCTGCACTCGCTGCTTCGATTATCCAAATGCGTCTTCTCAAGATTGCCTCTGGATATGTCGTCGCCCAGTTTATGGCATATTCTATTGATAAGAAGGCATCGACGTTCGTAGGAAGCAATGTGATAGTTTCACCAAAATCAGCAGTCGGCATCATGCACCACAGCTGACGGAGGATATAAGGGTGTCATTCTTCACGAACCTCTGTATATACTTTCTTCTCCACCTGTAGAAGGCATCCAAATTGTCTGGCGAAGCAGGACGGTACGTATGGTTCGCAAAGGATATTACCATCGATATGAGCCACTAGCACACCGCTCCTAAAGCACTGTAAGTACTCCCTCTGCTCCCATGAACCTCACAGGTTATCCACCATCTGGCCGACTGGAGTGCGAAAGGGGTAGAAGTTGGAATTTTCATGGTTGCTGATATAGAGTACGACTGCTTCGTTATGGAGGGTCAGTGGCTGAACCCCATCAATGTTCAGTAGAGATGGTGTAGACCGGTACCTGGAGGACAGATGGTGTTCGGAAATTTGTACCTGCCAAGATGAGTTGTAATCCAGCCGTGTGTAGGATCTGGAATGGTTTGCACATTCTCCTGGGTGTGCTTCCCCTTGAGATGCGCCCCAGAATCCTGTAAAGCCTCACCAAAACAAGCACTCCCAGATTAACCTTGTTGCGAGCTGTCATGATCCCTACCATCACTAAGGTCCCCGGGTGTACTCTCGTCCTCATGTCCCTCACTGACAACAGCCATCTGCTCATGAAGGCGACGAGAAAGGTGGCATATTGAACCAGTGGATCCCAGTCCTCAACCATGTTGTGCCCCCAGATTTGATACTCCCCTGCCTCTAGGATCACCCAGTATGATCCCGACTTTCCCCTCTGCAACGCATTCGGACACCGCTTCCCTCGGCCCGACATCCTCGCCCTCTTATCCTTCTCAAGGAATAGGTCAAACCACGCCGGGAACGGGATATCCTTCAAGATGTTTTTGATCTTCAGCTTCTTTGCCGCCTCCAACAGATGTCGCATTAGGATTGGGGTACAGTCCCTGTCTGCCCAGGTATTCATCAATGGAAGGAACTCGTCGTATTGGAAACCCTCTAGAGGAATGCCTCTGATACAATGAAAGTCCCACAAGCTGATGTCGACCTCCCCATGGTGGAGGTGGAATGTGTTTGTGTCTGGATATAATCAGCTGAACAGCTCTGGCACCAACTCCTGCTGACGATAGAAGTGAAACTGTAACGCCCATACGACATCATACAGCCTAATGTTACACAACTCTTCTTCGAACTCCTCACATGTGTAGCATACCCAGTATGCCCATGCTCATTCACTCGTAATGTTGCCCCTGAACCTCAGGTCTCGGTCCTGTCATCCCACACTTTCATCACATATACTGCTTTGGAAGGTGTTGGCATAGTGGGCGGGGTGCTACTCTGCCTCCGGCTCTCCTATGATCGCCCTGGTCTTTGCGTTCAAGACATAAACGGCCATTTCTCGATGCTCTCTTACGACAAGGTTTTGAACATTGATGTTGTACCGCTAAAGACTGTCTTCACACGTGAACCATGATCGCGGTGAATCAGTTTCGAAGCTTGGGATGAGTACTTCATCTCATATGTTGAAATTCCACAGCGGGAGGTTGTCACTCAATAAATAATCCTTTTGTGGCTGTGTTGGCATGCCCAAGAGCATCTGATTGTCCAACATGACCCTCCTGGCGTGAAATATTAGAGGGTTTCCGATCATTTCCGCTCTTCATAAGGCGTTGGAAGCTTCCCTCTCAGCAGCATTCTGTCGACCGGACATTTTGGTTGCATTTTGGAAATCCAAAAGGTGTAGGCGTGAAAAGCTAAGGGAATCGCTCACAAAAGACAGATCTACACGCAAGATAGACCGGTGGCCGCGCAAAAGGATGAAGAAAGTGCAAAGATCGAAGCGCGGAAAAGGCAGTAGTTGCACATAAAGCGGTGACTGAAATCTGGTTTTTCGCGTGGAAATCAAAGACTTGCACGCATGAGAGCTTTCTCTTATCGTACAGAAAGCCAGGGTATTGTACATAGCCCCCCCCCCCACATATTTGTAGGTGAGGATTGGGCCTTTCGTGCACGCACGCAAAACCACTTCCGCGCCAGCCTCTATTTTTTGTGTGCGCCTTCATGGATGCATCTCTCTTTTCGGTGTTTCCCTCGAAACCCAACCTTATGGTCCCCTTTCAGCTCAGATTCCGAGGAGGGCATTTGTTGGTGTTGAATTCCGCACAGAGCCACAATGGTTGTCCATGTGTACATCAAAAGCACCCATCGACTTGCACGCATGAGAGCTTTCGCTTATCGTACATAAAGTCAGGGTATTGTACATAGCCCCCCCCCCCCCCCCACACATATTTGTAGGTGAGGACTGGGCCTTTTGCGCACACACGCAAAACCACTTTCGTGCCAGCATCTATTTTTTGCGTGCGCCTTCGTGGATGCATCTCTCTTTTCGGTGTTTCCCTCAAAATCCGACCTTCTGGTCCCCTTTCAACTCAGATTCCGAGGAGGGCAATTGTTGGTGTTGAATTCCGCACAGAGCCACAATGGTTGTCCATGTGTACATCAAAAGCACCCTTCGACTCAACAGAACCTCCCAATAAGCCGGAGGAAGGTGCGCGTAAGTTTCGAAGTGTGCACGCAAATCGCTTTACGCACTCAATGCGACGTCAAACGGGTTCATTGCGTGCGCACCCGCCTCATCTCGAAGAGTCAGTTGGGTGAAAAACCTTTTTTGTGCCTGAGATTTTGCGTGTCGCCGCTGAAGATTTTCTTTATATATTGAAGTGCACCACCCTCCTTCAGGGTGATCCTCCGAAAGTTGAAGCGTCGCTCGGCTGCGTGTAAGACTCCTCTTCCGCGATAGCGCACAAACTAGGACAACCTCAAGGTACAAGATTTTGCGCGAAAGATTCCATGGGAGTCCCCCTTCGTGTGGGCCAACAGTGGCTTAACCCTCGCCATAAGCCTAAGACAAGTGCGCGCAAAAGACCCCTCTTGCACGCAACTCCTACCCTTGGGTGCGGCTTAATCTAGCGCTCAACCCCTCCTTTTGCGCACAAACCAACAATTTTGCACGCACCCCCTCCTTGAAGCTCATGGGTTCATTTATTCCAAAGCATCATACCCGAGCCCCTCCTGCGTGCAACCCCCATGTCTTGCGCGCACCTCCTCCGCAAATCCCTCCAGGCTTGCACGTTGTGATTTCTTGGTCCCTCAAAAGGTTTTCTCGATTGCATTGTCCTACCACTTGCTTTTTAGCATAGATACGCTAATGCCTCTTGTTTTTCGGCATAGGTACACTAATGTGGATCTCTTGAGTGACCATTCCTCCTCATCGTTCCAACCTGGCATTGCCGAAGCCATGCCCTTCCCAAGGGTGTATATGCAACGGTTATGTAAGCACAAGGGGTGAGGAGTGAGTTCCCCACGTCCGAGCTACACGACGTAAAACTACATAGCACCAAACGTTCTCAACACATGACGTTGAACTGTGACATCTTCCTGTACGGAAAATGTAGGATGCACTGTGTACGACTGACATGGAATGAGATCCTCCTCACACGGAATAACATCATTTGCACCCTCTGCACAGGGAATGATATCCTCCTAGACATCCATTCTGGAGTAAGCTCCTAGCCTTTCTTGCAGGAGGAAACACATCTCCTCCTCATTGCCTCTTCCGAACACAAGGCTCAGAGAGGGGATGGGCACCGGGAACCTCTTCCATCTCTCGTGCTCTCAACACTTCATCCCTCTCCCTTTGAGCTTTGTCACCATGGGTCGCTTCCACTCGTAAGCCCTGCTCTCACGGGATAAGATCCTCCTCATACGGAATGAGATCCTCCTTGAGCAGCTTCCACATATAATGTTGGATTGGTGTTGCCCGATCCAGTTGGGCTGAATGCTTGTGGCCCGCAACTATTGTGGGTCGGGCTCTGTGGTGAGCTCGTTGGGGGTTGCAGGGGCAACGCGCCCCTGCTCCGGGGGTCCGGGGGCCGAAGGCCCACGGCCCAATTTTCAGCACTGTAGCATCTCTAACCACTGTAGCAGAGCTGACCGACCGACACCGACAGGCACTATAGCAGTGCGGACTTCAGAGTCAACAGTACTGTAGCGCTTTTGACTTCCATTTTATTTTCCATTTTCAGACTAGGGTTACTACTGAAAAAAAAACCTCTGTAATTTGTGCTCCTGAATTAGTGAAGTTCTGCCTCTCCGTGGACGTAGGGTTATTCCCGAACCACGTAAATTTGTGTGTCTTGTGTCTAATTTCTTTCTGCGTTCTTTTTTTCGTTTCTCGTTTCTGTCGTTACGACTCTCGGCGATTCCGCAACACATAACCCCAACACCATCTCACGTTGTCGCATCTTTCGTGACGCATCTGTCAGGTCTACTGTTTCTTCTTGTTTCTCACACCGAACATGACTCACATGGGCTTATATGTTAGTAGTGACCACGACACATATCCATCTTTCCAAGCAGCTCTCATGTGTAAACCACAATCATGCTCCTTTAATGGGCCTCCTTTAAAGTGTAAGTCTCAGTCATATCGAACTACGTGAGTTTTGATTCTCAACTAACTAGGATACGTAGGAAGCCTCTCTGAGATCAAAACCCGACATCCAAATCCACCCTAATGTTTTTCGGGCCACATTCCCGGTAGGGTTATATTCACCCAAGAGACCACATCTCTTTTGGGTACCTTGGGTCGCTTCCATGCGTAAGACCCAACCATATGCTCCACGGGCATCCTCCTTAGATGTAAGCCCCAAACGCCCCTCTAAAACTACATTGACTTTGATCCCCAACTCATTGGGGTACGTAGGGAGCCTCCTACATGTTCAAGCTCAACACCCTCAACAATCCATCAACTCCATCCACTTCAACCAATCTGTCCATAATCTATCATGATACTTACCCGGGCCGCCACATCACGGTGAGGTCATGTCATCCATCTGGGTTGTTCCTACACATAAGCCTCATATGCATCATCGCTGCTCCTAGCAGCACCCGAGCAGCTTCCATGCGCAAGCCCCACATAATCCAACACAGTCCAACCAAGAGCAATCCTCTTGCGAAGGACAGTTCTCATGTGTAAGTCGCACACCATCCATCGAACTATGTGGGTTTTGATCCCTATCTCCTAAACAGGGTACGTAGGACGCCTCTTTGAGATTTAATCCCAACCAATGGTAAACCTCGGTGTCTCCTTCCTAGGGGTGCACCTCCCTGATCCACCTCCAGCGGTGTTCAGATCAACTTCCGCGGTGTGTCATCTTCCCTTTATGGGACACACCTCCCCAGGTTCGTCTTCATAGGCGTTCTGACTCACCCATCTTATAAACCTTCTAGGTGATGCCTCCTAAGGATGTACCTCTTTGATCCGCCGCCATGGGGCGTTCTGATCAGTTTCACTCTGTCTCCGCAAGATGTTAAACTCGCGACCCGCCACACTGCTATCTCTTGGTAAACATGAGATGTCTAAGAAAATCCTCGAAAGATATGTCCCTGACATAAGAAACCTCGTGACCGACACGGGATGTCTTGAATTCCACGCCCAAAAAGCCCTCTTATAAGGAAGAATACAGGTGATCAATGTTCCAACATCCAAACATGTCAGCGATGCCCAACGTGGCTACTCTTTGCACTGTCAAGACCTCTTCGAATGTCCAGATAGATGCAACATAATTAACCGACGTCTACAAAAAGATAGCACCGAGAATGAGTTTCATGAACACGTCATAATCTATGGAGACCCGGACTAGGAAACGAGTTCCAAGGAAAAATTCATGGGAGGAACCGACATCTTATCATCGCATTTTGATCAGGGAGAAGACATCACCGAGAAAGTGATGAATGTCACACGCCTTTGTAAAGCAGGAATGCGGGGCAACAAATGCGACGCAAACGTGACAACGAAAACGCACAGCGGCAAAAGCATCGGAAACAACATTGTCACATTAATGTTATGCAAAAAAAAACACTTATCATGTGATAAGATATTTGTTAATATTTAATTTTTTAAATATACATGTAATTAAAAATACAAAGTAGTTGATTCTAAGACACCAACTCCAACAAATACCCTCTCATAATTTGATGCTTCTAAAGCTTTTGCAACCCATCAAACAAACACAAAATAATGGGTACTATGAGATCAACACCACCTCGACTAACAACTATTCTCACAAACAAAATTGATCCATAAGATCAGCCAATAGATTTGAAAGACTGGATATTAATAACCACATCAACATGATGCATCATTTTTTTTTAAGGATTATCTCAAAAGAACTTCATAATTAAACATGTTTGACTTAAAACCATGAGAAATTTTTTATCATCATCTATCCAATACCTCACCATTAGTTGATCAATCCATACACCCACAACATTCAGTCCAAAAGAACAAGAAAAATATCCACAAAAACATCCACAATATATCAGGGCAGAGACCAAGAATAATAATACAAACAGGATACTTGAAACTACACCTAGCACTTCCTTGACAAACAAATTATATGCCAATATGCACAACATGTTCCAGCAATACCAAGACAGAACGAGGGGTGAAAAAAGAAAAACAGAGGCTCAAGCTCACCTGCCACGGAAGAAAAGATCATTGAAGCCTCACAACTATGCAAGAAATGTCATCCTTGCTCTTCTTAGAAATGGCTGCTTCAGTCAAATGCTTTGCAGCTGACCGGGCATCCTTAATCTGATTGATGGAGTCAACAGCTTCCTGATTCGACATCACCTGTTCGGACATGAAACAACAGCCTTTCATTTATAGATGAAAATTTAGAAACCAGTAGAACTGAACCACGTTTATTCCATCTTATTCAAAGATTTAACTAAAAGAGTTTATCAGAATCATGTGAACCATATGGGGTTGGTCAAATCTTTCGATGTTTTAAGTTAGGAATCCTAAATTATGTTTTATAGCTTAATATTTTGGGAAACCAGTGCAGAGACAATGGAAAACCAACCTTCCACAGCCCATCACTGGCCAGAATGAGGAACTCGGTATCATCTTCAATTGACTCAGCTATAACATCAGGTTCTGAACTCAGGTGCATCTTCAAGCTCTTGTCGCCGAACGCCCGTGCAACTGCGAGCTGCCCATCCACTCGTGGAACATCCCCTTCACATATTAGAAGAAAATTCAATTGATTCCATGGATGCATGCATTTCAGATGGGATGAATTTAGAGTCTGTTACTCGCTCATCACTTACGATAACAAGTTTGAAAACATCAAATGTTTGTTCTGTTTTAAAAAAAACACACACTTAAACTCTGTCTGATGGGACACATTGAAAACTGCTTATAACACTCATCACTTCCGATACATATTTTTGTTTCAGATTGGTAATTGAAAAAAGTGGTTTTCTACAACTTATTTAAGTAATTTTCTTCTGAAATTTATGTTCAAGTTCTTTTAGAAATTGAACAGACACTTATCTTTTTAACAGTTTTCAATAAGTGCTGTCAAACAGAGCCTTAAATTCCAAGAAAAAAAACAACTTGAATGGGTTTTAAGAAACAATATTTCGATAAGCAATCTAAAAACACTCGAGGGGAAACACTTATTATAAGTGATAAATGCTATAATTATTTTTCATTAAGCGTTGTCAAAGGGACCCCCACGATTGTGTGATTTGATTGGCTCCCTTGCCTACCAAAATAGGGAATGCAACCAATTTCCTTCTGTACAGCACCATTAATAAAAAAACATCCATTCATGTTTCCCAGCCTCAGCTGGAAGATGCCGGAGGCTTCCTGAAAATGATTGATGCAAGGTTCTTGGCCTAAAGATCATATAGAAAAGGAAGAACGCCAGCCAAAATTATATAACACCTTGAACATTAAAATTTTGTTACCTGGGATGTTCGACACAAAGCCGCCCCTGCTTTCAATCCTCTTCTTCTCAGTGCTTGGCTCATGATCCACGGAAAGCTGTTTGGCGTGGCCATTCTTGCATATAACAGCTCGAGAATCACCCACATTTGCCACCACCAGCTTCTGGCCATTTATCAGTATAGCAGTCACTGCAGTCGAGCCGCCCCTGCCCAGGGATTGCACTTGATTCAATATATCAGCATCGGTTCTCTCATAGGCTCTCTTTATTGCACTTTCAGTGTTCGTCAAAAAGTCGTGCTGAACAGATTCCCATTGGTTATTCACTGGAATGATCAATAAAGAAACGGATAAAAAGACAGTTTAAGATAAGAAATTCAATACCTCGCTCAGAATGTTTTGAAACAAATAAGTCTTCAAGTAACTCGCAACATCGTGCCCCATGTGGCCATCGAATATTGCGAATAATCCCAATTCATTTCCATCCACATTTCTGAACTCAGAAACTAAATAATCTTCCATATCATGATTCGTTTTCCCCTTCACCAAATGATAGCCATGAGAGATATGCCTCAACAATTTGCTCTTCCCTTTGCCTGCCTCCATCGCAGATGAACAAAACCCAGCTTTAACCTAACACAACCACGTATATGGGTTGGGGGATAATTTGAATAAGGCTTTAGAGAATTAATGGAAGAGCACTACAAAGAGAAATTTTTGGAAATGATAGTTGAAGATGAACCATGACCGTTGTGGGAAATAAAAATTCCCACAAAAAACTGAAACAAGATAAAAACTAAGGTTGTGTTCTGCAACACTTAGAAATACTTATAACACTCTTCACATATGATAAGCAGTTTGGAAAAATACATGGTTTGTGTTCTGTTCCTAAAAAAACACTTACACCTTAAATAAGTGGCAGGGAAATACTTTCTCAAGAAGGAATTTGGAAGCACATTTACAGAATCGCTTATCATGAGTGATAAGCATTATAAGCAACAATCAATAATTATTGTGAAATGCAACCTAAACACATAGAAGTCGGTGAATGGTAGGCTTATAACCAAATTAAAGTGTAAGAACTAGCTCCATCCTAACAGGAATTTAACAGTTTCTAGGATTCAACTGATAGGTACACGGGTAGTTTAGTGAGGGGGGGTCTTAAATGTCAGGGGCAGAGTTGTAAATGTCATACAAAGTTGCTAGTATAGTGGTTGTCGGCTGTATGACTGTTACAGTTCTGTTGTGATTCCGGTTCTCAACAACAATTAAATAAATAGTTTCTCTCTCACACACCCCTGATTCATAACAAGCAGCTTCTCCTTCACAGAAAAAGTGACATGGGAAATCATCTAGCTACTGTGTCATTCATCGGCTTCAAGCCCATAGCATAAAAAAGGATGGCAGTGATATCATAAGGTGGTAAAAATAGCAAAATCCAATATCACAACCACATAAAAGAAAATGACAGAGAAGGGTGAACAGACAGAGACTATATGTGTGTGTGTGTTCATCACTTCACCAACCCTTCTTTGGACTAATCAGGTGAATGCACGAAAACAAAATCTGTTTGTGATTATCCTAAAATTAAAATAAAGAGATTTTATCATGAATGATTGAAGTTAGCAGAGCTTCTCTATAGCTGCAATACTTATGATCCCCATTTGCGAATCTCGTTTACTTTTCTAGGGGGAAGAAAACCAGAGAAAAATAGGATGATTTAGTGAAATTAAATTCGTTTAAACCCGAAGGGCATTTTGTTCTTCCCCGCTTTGAAATGCCACCCCGCAAAAGGAGCTGAACCCAAAACCAATGGACCAGACGAGGTAAGTAGAGATCTGTTGAGATCATACACCCTTCGATCCATGCCCTGCAAACGCATCAATGCAAAAACCCTATTTTATGAACCATTTTTAGCACTCGTTGAAGAAGTCAAGCTTAAACCATATGAGTTGAGAGAACATCGTCAAAATCCACATCTGGGCTCAGGTCCCCGAGTCAGGTACGTGAATTCGCACTGATCTCAAGTAAACTCCACCAAAAATGAAGCGAAATAAAATAAAATAAAGAATCCGCTTCCTGGTATAGTAAAAGTCAATTACTAAAAGGCAATTGGTTGCTGACTGGTGACAGTGGACGAGAAGCTATCAAGTTTCAACATCATCGCACCAATCCAAGAAAAAATAATCAACCATATCAAAGATGAAGCGCCCGAAACACAGATTAAAGTCAAATCACTCGACCCAACCCACCTCACAAAACGGAAGGAAATGAAAAAAGGTAATGGAAGTGAAGGGTGCTTCGATTACCTTCATCTTGTGAAGGATTTCCCTTCCGGTTCCGGTCATGGCTTTGATTCGTCAGTACCGGTCTTCAAAAGCATAAAAAAAAAAAAAAAAAAAACAGATACCAGAAACACAGAGACGTTGGACGTGCTGAGGAAGCGGGGCAGTTGAAGACATGAAACTTTGGAGACTGGGTCGGGGGATTGGGTTTGACTTACTGACTCGTGAACCGCAGGTAACTTTAACGCTGCAGCCGCTTTCCGTACGGAAAAGCAGTCAATTAGAGCTTCATATTTCACCCACATGCACATTTACATAATTAACATCTACTTTGACAGTCTCGGACCGGGACAGGGCTTTCTCAATACAAATAATGATGCCCGTCTCTGAAAGCAGAACAAAAATATAAAGAGAAAACAACATAAAAACTGTCAACATTGACATGAAAATCCATTACCCTACTACTTCCCCAGGTTCAACAGAAATGGTAGTTCCAAGTTATTATGAATTGGAAAAATATATTACTCATTTCCCAGTTTCTGTATCTAACGGTCTAATTGAACCTCTTTCATATGTCATGGACGGGTAATGGTTGTTATTGAAAAAATAGATAATCAAAGAGAAAGTAATACATGTTTTAGAAGTTTTTCAAGGAGTTATTTATTAGACAAAATGATATATTTCAAGAATTTCATACAACATAAGTTGGAATATGTGACATTATTAGGGATGTAAACAGACTGCATATATTCAGAAAAATCAACAACATTTAAAAAAGTATACTAAAAAAAGGGCATATTTTGTTGTCATGCATGCATGTATAAGGGGTAAACATACATGTACCTTCTATTTGTAACTTTATTCACTGTACATATAACATATCTTCTCAAAAAATTTGCCATGTTTCGTTCAACACAACCCGTGCAATGAATGATGGAAACATATGAGAAATCAACATGTTCAATGTATCTCATTTTTCGACTGATATGATCAACATGTGAAAATATAGGTAATCCACTACCTGTGATGACTGGTAAGATTGAAGGCTGGTTGATTTTACATAGCCCATTTATTCCACCAATAAGATCAACATCATTTGTCAATGAAAAAAAAACAGTATTGCATCATGAGAAGTAATCGACCTGGAGAACATAAAAAAAACAGTAGTGCATCATGTGAATTAAATGATAGGGAGAGCATCTAGCCATAAAAAAGTGGAAAACATAAAAAACATTGACAAAAATAGTGGAAAATGTTATTAAAAACATTGTGCAATGCATTTGAAAACATACAAACCTGGATGTTGTACTTTGTTTTGAATGAGATAGTATTGCATGTTTGAAAAAGTAGTGCATGTTTTCCCACTTGAGTAAGTAGTGCATGTTTTCCTATTTGAGAAAGTAGTGAATGTTTCAATGAAAAAGTAGTGCATGGTTTTTTACTTGAAAACAAAGTAGTGCATCATGTGAATTTGAAAACGGTAGTGCATCATGAGAACTAAATTTGAAAACATATGAACCTGAATGTTTGTTTATGCTTCCAAGAATAGTATGAATCGAACTTCAACAGGTTGATGGGGTGTTGTCCAGCTTTTTTCCTACCCAGAAAATAGAAGAAAAATAGAGGGAATTCCATGCCAAGCCTACTCATTCTTCAACAGGTGCATGAGGTGATGTATAGGAGCTGGTAGACCATGCCAATCCTACGCTTTGTTTAAAATTGAAACATCAAGAAGACATCCATGGACTGCTAGAAATCTGTCAAATTGTTAATCAAAAAATAGAGGGAATTCCAGTGGAGAAAGCAACCCAGGAAAGAGAAAAAAAATACCTAACATCAAACAAACAGGGCAACAAGTCCAGGATAGCATCAAGTCCTCAAAACAGATCACCGAACAGGGTGAAAAAGCCACTATCCAGCACAAGCAAGCTAAGATATCTAGCAAACCATAAAAAACAATGAATTCATGTAACACATCATCATGGAGGTAAAACCCCAGAAGTCTTGAAAGACAGGAATAAATCGAGTTCATAGAAAAACCTGTAAAGCCCTCAGGGACCTGCTAGCACAAGTAGACATTTCATATCCATTGACTCACAGCTCAGAAGCTTGATAATCCATTGTGCTTTAAGCCACATGAGAGGAAAAAAACACCCTTATCCAGTAATGACATCTTATATACAGAAAAGACACTGGGCATAGAAAACAGTCCCTAAAGCTCTAGAAAGAATCTCATCTGAGTGATTGAAGAAGTCATTCCCATGGAATATCTTTGAAGTTGAAAACAGTTTCAGTATTGATATTTCGAAATTTTACAAAAGTATCTCATCGAGAAAAAAGGTTGTTTCAGAAAAGAAGGATGAGTTATTCAATAGAAGGTTTTGGTTTATAAAATAACATCAAAATAATAGAAAATACTATAACATCAGATGAGACATTGTGAATGAAATCCATTTAAATAATAGCCATCAAGCAGTGCTTTGAAAATTGGCAACACTGCAGCCCCTATCCTGGATGTTGTCATCATAGTGTTTCAGTAGTGAATAATGGTGACAAACAAAACCGTCTAAAGTACAACAAAACGTCCAGTAATGAATAAGGGAAATCGTAAAGTACAACAAAACGTCCAACAATGAAGAAGTGTAGCATGATAAACCAATTCTAAAAAAATCGTCCGCCATGAAAACTGTCCAACAATAGAAGAAAACCTTCGACCATGAAAAGCATCCTGCATGAATAACGTCCAGAATAAAAAAATTATAATCAACCTCCAGAAATAATGAGTCGTTGGATAATGACTTGATAACACATGAACACTTTGTTTGAAATATTGATGCAGAAGAATGTTTGATGCATTTTATAGGGTTGATTTTCACCTGGAAGATTGACATCATAAATAACCATTCAAGATAAGGTTATTCAAAGACAACATACGATTTCAACATGCAGAAATATGTTTTAATGGAAAGCAAATAATTTTTCCATCAACATTACTGATTTTTTGAATTTAAAATATCATTACTACATTAGCAAACAACATTATAAGCAGACATAGTAGTTGATAAATATTTTGAAACAATACATTTGAAATTAAGAGATAACTGAAATTGTCGTTCCAAAATGCATACGTACTGTAAGACAAACCTTTAGTCTATTTTGTATGTTTTTGTTTTTAAGTTATCCTTAATGTGAATTTGAACTTCAGTGGCATCTGTTGATGGTGGTGTAGAGTCACCAATCATTGACACATTCTGTTTGACTGCATCCTCATCATCGAAGTCAGTCAACAGATTTCTCTGCAAGTGAAAGTAAATATTAACCGAAACAAAATACAATGACCCACTGCTCAATTGAAAACCTTTATAACGATAAAGCAAAGAACTAAACATATTTTATGTAAGGTGACATTTATTTACCTGAACTGTTGAAATAATTGAAGATGATGTTACACCTCTTGATTGAGGCTTTACACTGAGTTGAAAAGATTCAACAGTCTGACGATCCTACAATGGAACGTTAACAACAATAGTCCAGTATGTTGTTATTTACTGACAGGGAAAAAGAATTAATAGAATTGAAAAAATTGTACCTGATTCAGTTCAATCTCACTACTTACTCCAGTAAAGTCAATTCTCTGATCATATTTCACAAAAATTACAATAGGATTAAATCTTTGCAGGTATAAAAAATAAATGAAATTAGGAATAGATATTAGTTATTACTTAATTGTATGCAAAGCTATCATTGAATTTCCCGGTGTAGTTTTCATTGTCGCTAATGAAAATTACCTTGTATGTGTTTTGTTCTTCTGAACGATGACAATTTTGAATATTGAAATTTGATATTTCAATTGATAAGAGCACTGTATTTGATTTGAAAATGTTCAGTTCAGGAGGAAATCCATATTCTTCATTGTCCTGATGATCAAATTATGAAACAATATTCAATGCTAGGAATAATAATTTTAAAATGTATTGACATGATAGATAGAGTTGGTTTTACCTGTATTCACATAACTCTCAAGTCAGCAGCTATCTTGTGTATGAATTGCATGACTTGTTTGTCAAACAAAACTATTGAAAAGGAGTCTGTATTATTAGTAACCTTAAGCTGCACTCTAAATCTGTTTAATATAAAATGATGACCACACTGTTAGTACCAATAACTATTTTAATTTATTAGTTCAAAAGTAAGGAATTGATATTAAGAAATTTAATAATTTAAATGAAAGTAACCTGGGAGTAGTGCTATGAGGAGATAATTTACAATTTTGGAACCAAATTCTATCATTTGAAAGGTGTACTTTCTTCATACAAGAAATGCATGAATCATAAAACCAACTGTAGGTGCTTTGAATTTTTTGTATTTTTACAGCAAGTATGCATCGTGTAGTCTATAAAAGATTGAGTACAAAATAATATACTGATTAGGTGATGATGTAATTGAACAATTCAAAATACTAAATATTTAATTGTCAACATTCATATCTCTTATTATTACCTGTGAACAATTTTTGACATCTGAAATAGTTTTCTTGTTGTTCCAATATGGTACATCCATAGAAGGGTTGCCAGTTATCGGTGGTGGAGTATTGAACTGTGATTCAACCATCAACCCAAACCTATAAAATATACAATAAAAGATTTTTTTTAAAAAAATATTAACAACCATTCGGTATTAGATTTTAGATGTAAAATGGAGAAAATGTAAATTTACTGAATCTAGATTAGTTCAAAGGTCACTTGCTTCTGAAGTTGTTTACTTATAGAATATCTAGGTTGTACAGAATTTTTGTAGCATTAACAGTAGTAGTCACAATAACAGTCGCTGTAAGAAGTTTGAAACAATTGAAATGATTTGAACTAATTATACTTTCAAAGCAACCTCTTGAAAAGAAGATATTTACTAAGAGCTCAAAATGAATAATGTTGTTAGAAACCATACTGCTTAGTCGCTTCACTCGTACAAGTTGTAATATAATAATGGATGATGATTCTTTGTTATTTTTCAAATAACATGTCATTTCATTCACAAAGTCTCCCCATAAACTACAGGTAAGTTGCATACCTCTGTAGGGAAATAAAGTAATAGTAAGGCATAATTTTTTTTACTGCATTGTAATATAGTAAGAGCAGAAAATTAATGACCTGTCATCCTCTAGAAGAATATGCATCCGTAGGTTGGAATGTCCCATAGATTGCACTGGATGTGTGTAACATAGACGTCCAATAATTTCTATAAAATAGATAACCAAAATAAACTTAGTTAGAAAAAATTAAGGATGATAAAGATATTATTGTAATCATAAATTTATTGAAGTCAACTACATAGAATAGTCAGAAACAAATGTTAATGAAATATTCCTATTAAATGTTCCTCTGGAATCCTCCTTTGAATAATCACATCATATGAAGTAAAGTAGAAACAAAAAAATAGTATGTTTGCATCACATGGTCGAATAAATGTCATGGATGTAAACATGATTCTGCAGGGATGTCTACTTCCCAAGTACTTTCCTTGGTTTGAATCTATTTGGAAGTTCTATATCATGTAGAACATTCCTTTACGCAAATAATGTTTGTACTTTGAGATAAGCTGACAGTTAACTATTTTACATTGAATCTTAGTTCCCTAAATAATGTATATTGAAAAGTATGTTAGTATGTAAATAAGACTGATGATAGAGGACATATAGATACAACCTGTGTAAATGTTGAAAGACGTACATAACATAACAAAACAATATAGAAATAAACAAAAAGTTGTTAATGTAACATAAACTTACTTCTTTGTCGCATAGTATTAGATCAATCGCGAAGACATCATTGGAAGATTTGGGCGATGAATTACACCACATGTTCAGCAAACGAACTTCAATGCGCAGTGTCTCATCATCCTTTGATGCAATCTCATTCAATAGGGTTATTGATCATGACATTGTTATTCTCTGTACTGTTACATTTAATATTGAAAATATAAACATCGTAAGCACGTAAAGAAGACATCGAAGTACACACCATGCATAGCCAATACATAGTAAAATATAAATTGATTATTTTAAATGATACCTAAGAAAAGTTATGAAATATTTCTTTATACACAATATTATGTGTGAACCTAGTAGATGTGTTAGTGTTTTCCTGTATTAATATTTTCAAACCATTTGGTGATGTAACCATAGAAAATGCAACATACAATTGACCATGAGAGAACACAGGCTTGCGAAGATATAACCCAACAGAAGACAATGATTGACCTTGACTTTTATTAATAGTCATTTCATATGAAATTGTTAAAAGATATTGCCTTCTCTGTAATTTGAAAGGCCATCTATCATCAGAGTGTATCATAGTTAGTCTTGGAATGAATGCTGAATACCCTGAATTACAGCCACTCAATATTTTTTTTCCAATCACATGATCACCTAAATGTGTAACAATCATACGAGTGCCATTACATAAACCAAAAAATTGATCAACATTTCTGAGTAACATAATGGGAACACCAATCTGTAGTGTAATTTTGTGGGCAGCCAACCCAGAGACATTGATTCCATTTAAGATTTCAGAGGTGTATATGTTTTCTGCCCTATCAGTATCAAAACTGGCATTGCAAATAGAATCCGAGATGAAGTAATCTCTCTTATCAGAGTTAGTGAGAGACAACATGTAATCGTTTACTTGCTGAACAACATCACAGGTTGGAGCTAAAATTGTATGGTCTTTCAAATAGGAGACGTCACCATAATTGGCAGTGAAATTAGGATATGTATGGTCAATTATTGCAGCCATAGCATTTTCAGAGTTGGTAAGAAGATACTTAGAAGGAATTTGGATGACCGCTTCACCATCATTTGGTTTTCCAACTCTACCTTCTCCAATTTCCAAGGTCCATCTTGCAAACTCATGGAAAACCTCTAAATTATTTGTGGATGCAGCCAAATGCAATCTCATGTTCCTTTTTAGAGTTAAGACCTTGCAGTGTTACCACAGATATGAAGACTTAATACTTGAAAATACAACGTCACTTCTATTACCACTGGGTATTACCGGTAGTATTTTCCTGAAATCTCCCCCCAATACGACTGTTAGACCACCAAAAGGAAAATTGGGAGCATTAACATTTCTTACTCTCATTATATCTCTTAGAGTACGGTCGAGAGCTTCAAAGAAGTACTTATGAACCATAGATGCCTCATCCCAAGTAATAAGTTTTGTCAAGTGTAGAAGTTCCGCAAGATGACTACCTTGCTGAATATTGCAAACTGACTGCTCAGTAATAGAGATTGGAATATGAAATTTAGAATGTGCAGTTCATCCCCCCGGAAGCAGTAATGATACTATTCCACTCGAAGAAATTGCTAGAACAATAGAGCCCTATGACCTCAGAAAAGCTTTTAGAATATTCTAAATGAAGGTTTTACCCATGCCTCCATATCCATGTAAGAATAAGAAACCTCCAGAATTGGAAGACAATGAAGACATAAATACATCCATCACATGTTTCTGTTCATCGGTAAGCATATTCTATTTAGTTCTGTATTCATTTTGAAGTAACTCCCTGTTGTAATGCAGTTCTTCTACAACTAAACGATTTGGACGACTATCAATTGCATAATCTGGAAGTGGTATAGGAGGATAAAACTGAAGAGAAGTATCATTGCTCTGTAAAATATTCTCAATTTCAAGAAGAGAATACATATGCCATTGATGATCTGTCAATGTCAAATCTATAAAAATGATGCATATAGTTTTAGAGAATTGTAAAATAAACTATATCTGATCATTAAAATAATTTATAATAATTAAAATATATCATAGACAATGTGGAATGAACTGATCAGAGAGAATACAGTAACCAACAGGCAATGTGAAAGTAAAAAAAGAGTAGATTATGGAGAACAGTACTCTAAAAAGAGTATAATATTTAATAATATGGTAGTCAGATGTGGAGTCATTTAATTTTACGATAATATGAATTAATTATGTTGATATTATTTATTTTCATCAGTGAATATAAATAAACAAAAACATTTTGTTTTTTAAAATATAATGACAGACATACAGATATACCTGGCATTTCTAGCCTTCGTCTTTGCCCGTACAGAACATCTTCACTAAGAAAGTCATGGGTTTCATGCCATATAATGTTTGGGAGAGATATTTTATTTGAAAATAACATGCTTGCGAACAACCTCCATAAAAAATGTCACATTCCCCAAGCTGACACCTCTTTTAGAGCTTCAATAAATTCAGCATCATCTGCCAGTAGTCCCAAAGTTGAACAAGCCTCTCTAAATGTTCCATGAGTAATACCATTCACTGTTCTCATATCATCATATGAAGTCACTCATTTTATTTTTTTTAGAAGTAACCACAAGTAAAAAAACTCTCCAGTTGTTGGAGGGACATAGTATAGTCTACCAATACTGAATCCCTGTTTTCGAGGAGTCCATTTTTTTCATTGCAGTGGAAAAAAAATCTAGTAGGAAACTCTGCATAACTGAGACATCTACCTTCTGGGTGAGTATGATTTTCTTTAAACCATGTGGTGAACATTGATTCAGTAATAGTTCCATGACTGAGGATATCTTCAATATTATCGTTGTCGCTATAAGTAACTGTATTTTGTCCTGGAAAATAGAAACTTAACCTCTCAACTGGTGGATATCTGTAGTGGATATCAAAAGAAAATATTCTCCATGAAGCCTCAGAAGGAGTTATGTACCGGTATTCATAGTACATATTTATCTCATCCACATTGTTATCTAGACAATCACTCTTGTTGCTCTCATAGAGTGCTGCTGTAACACGATCATTCCCTTTGCTAATATATTTGAAGAGGTACTTGATAGAAGATGATTGATTGCAAACCTCAATTTTCATATGAGCCTGATACTTTAAAAGAAAAACAGGACTGTATGGTACCACAAACTGGTTATCCAAAGGCACACCATTTCTAACAACCATACGTCCATCATATCTTCTACGATATACCACATAACCATCCTCGTTAAATGTTGTGTGTGTGCCAAATTTCTTTGGATAAAATTTTGTACATTTTCCATTTCTCATACAAGGGGAGGAACGGTTGGAATCACCTCAAGGGCCGTGCATCATGAATTTTGTAATAGCTTCATGCAACTTTGGGTATGCACAATGATTCAAAATTTCAGCACAAACTATTTTGTTAACATCTGCAGGAGTGTTAACTTTGTTTTCATGGTAGAGAAATAATAGGATGTGGACATGAGGCAAGCCACATTTTTGAAACTCCATGGTTCAAACAACTACATGGGAAAAATAGTGATATAGAACGTTAATATAATATTATATAATGTAAGAAATGAATTAAAAATTTATAAATATTAAATATATAAAGCGTTACATGCTCGTGATTTTCCAAATAAACATCCCTCTCTTAAATCTTTCATAAGATTATCAACCTTAATTTTGAAAATTTGAGATAATATCTGAGGGCAGTCAATTGGACGAAGATTGTTATTCATAACAAATCGAGTAATTTCAGGCCACATTGGGTTACATGTGAATGTTATAAATAGATCTGGATACCCTTCCCAATTACTAATAGACATTGCATCCTGGTAATTTTGAATCATATACCTGGGTCCACCGATAAATGTTGAAGGTAAAATGATATGCTTGCCATAGGATAACCCTTCACAGTCACCTCGTAGAAACGCATATTGTAATCCATTGTATAATTCAACCCTCAACCTTTTTTGATTGAATCGAATGAAATATAGTCTTTGGGACTCAATTATTGTATAAGCATCAACAATAAACTGGTGCAACAATCTTCTAAAATGTAATAAGGTTGAGCCATTGTGTTGACGAAATTGCAAGTGAAAGGAGAATTACTCTCTCATTGTTACCTTCCTGAGTGCATTACTTGTTGTGAAAGGAGTAGCTCGATGCAACACATTGTCAACATATCCATCCTGACCTCCTGTAAAAATCAAGGGGTATTGCAATGGAAGATATAATCGGTGAAGCTCATCTACTCTTTGTAAATCACCAATTTTCTTTTGAATTATGATATCACGTTCATGGTTGAGATCTTCAACTTCATCGACAATCAGCATAGAAATTTCAGAAGTGTTCGGTAGGTTATATGTGGCTTCACTTGTATGTCTTATTTTAAGTAGCCGTAGATTTAATGTTGGTACCTCACGATGATTAAGAACATCCCTTTCACTTACGAATTCTCGTGCCAAAGCATTGTGCTCATGTAGCATATGTTGTAGTTTAAGTACAATATTGTCATCAACAATCAAATGTTGATTACTGGCATCAAAGCTGTAGAAATGACAATAATAGCTAATATTAAATGATGAATGGTTGGAAAATTTAGTACGTAATGCTGAAATAGACCGATACCCAATTCTGTGGACCCTGTTCTGACATTCATGTGCGGTATCATACACGTATAGTTGTGAAAAACGTGGCGATTGTCCATCAGGTGGACATAAAATACTAATGTGATGGTAGTTTTGTCCATGTAGTCTGAATATGCATGGACCTAGACCATTGTTGAATGACCTATCTACCTTTCCACCCATGGATGTGATCGCAAACATTGAGTTGTAAACATGCATGTGGTCTTGGAAAGATTAGGACTCAGCTGTAGTTCGATCGAATACCAACATCCTTAGGTAAACAGGACATGAAGGTAGTAAGTCCAAAGATATTTTTTCTATCAAGCAGTATAGTGAGAAACGTGGGTTTTGTCTATTGTTGCAGTTCTTTTTTCTCTCATCGAACCACATAAAAGAGTGACAATATTGACAGAATTTAGAAGGGTCGCCAATGTCCGAATAACCTGATTGACAAACAGTATAATGTTGAACATATTAATAAAAAAGCATAGTGACATTCTAAGAAAATGATGCTCGATTATAGAACAACAATGCAGGTTTAGTAATCACACTAACATGTGTTCTCGAGATCATGCTGCTCTATTGAGTTTTCTGTAATAGGAAATGTTAGGTTCACATTTATTGGAATAATTAACCATAATATTATTTCTAATTATAGAGTATATTGTTAAATGACATACCTATATTTTTGTTTTCATGAAAATAATCGGTAACACAGAAATTGTATGTTCAAGAAACCATTAGAAATAAAAAATTAACTAACAGGGATATCAAATTTTAGAGACAGTTGTTGGTCATACTGTGTTGAGGAGATAGGCGAATCATTTATCATCATATCTTCATCAACCATTAAAGTTATGAAAAAAATTGATCGAATAGTTATACGGTGTATGCCAAGTTCAAACAACCAACATTTTGTTCGTCAAAAAAACGTTGACTGTCTACTTACAGAATGGTAGTGGGGATAGTGTCATGTCCTGTGGTCTTTGTTTTTGTTTGTTTGTCCTTGAACACAGTGTTGATGGATGAGCAGATGGTTCCGGCACTGTGTTCAATTAAGAAGTTTAATATTAGTAGTTTATATAATTATTAATTTCCCTGTGAACAGTAATAGTTGATACTGGTAAATTTAAAAACTACTAACCATCTATACATAAAGGAGATGATGGTACACGTGTGACTCCATCTCTACCGCAAATTGTTGGTAGCGCTGCAGTAATTTTAGTAGTAGAATGATTGGTACACGTCACTAAAGATATTGCAATAGGAGTTGGCGTTGATTTTGTGGCCACTGAAAGAATTAAAGGTGTAGTAATGTTATTTATTTTGAAATTGAAACAAATGTGATTATTGACCAGAAAAGATGATGAAGGCTTACCTGTGTCCCTTCGTGTGATGTCATAGTTTGATATCAGTACAATTATTCGAGTAGTAGACTCATTGAAAGATATAACTAAAGCATCTCCACTTGTTGTAGATGCTGTTAACATGTAAGACATAATGAAATTAAATATTGAAAAAGTCATAATTAGTAGGACATTATATGGTGAACATAAAATTAGTACTTACAAACTCCTTGTCATTCCTTTATTAATTGTCTCCACAGTAGCCTTGCATGTCTAGTGGATGATGGGCCAGACATGTTTGTATTTGATTGGGGAGAATCATGTCCAGGGACTATTATCAAATACGAAGTTACATATCCATCAGTTTTGATAGTCTGGATAGTAGTTTCAAGTAATGTGTACTATTATGTTAAAGATAACAGAATTAACCATTGACACAGAGAGATGACAATGGCATTTGTGTGAGTCCGTGTGTGAGGGAATCATTTGATAGTGGTACAATTAATGCATTTGCAGTCATATTGGTAGATGTCACTGAAGAATATGCAGTAGATGCTGGAAAAGTTATGTTGGAAGTTGTAATGAGATGTATTAATGACACAACGAAATTTAGTATCACAATTATAAACAAACATATAACTGCAATGACAAACTTTTTATTATGTTATATTCATTAGTTAGATAATTTGATGCAAAAATAACAGAAGACTTACAAACTTTATGTCGTTCCTTTAGAAGTTCCATCCACTGTAACCTTGCATCTCTTGAGCTTGATGGGCCATACATGTTTGTATATGGTTGAGGAGCAGATATTTCAGGCACTGTCATCAATGATTAAGGTGGGTATTATTCATTTGTTTTAGAACGTAAAGCAATTGGTAGTGTAATGTTTTATGCTGTGTAATATAGTAAGAAATAACCATTGACAGACAAAGATGATAACGGAATTCGTGCAACTGCATGTGTGATGCCATCAGGTGACAATGGTTCAGTTGATGTAGTACCTGATATTTTTTTAGACATAATTAAACAAATTTCAGTTTATGTTGACACTGTTATTGTGTCAGTTGTAATTAATAGATATAGTAAAACAATGATATGAATTAGAACATGAGATAGAGAAGAATACCGAGCACATACCATATTTATGTTTTTTTTCATAAGTTGGCTCTGCTGTAACCTTAAATCTGTAGAGTTTGTAGGGCGATACATGTTAGTATTTGTTGGGAAAACAAATTTCATTGGAACTGTAGTCGAAGTAGAAGTTAAATACGTCTAAATTACATTAGTATGGAAACCAGTTATTTAGTGTAGTGTTTTTTTTTCTACAAAATTTCATCACTACAAACCGTTGACAGATAGAGATCATAATGGAATTTGTATGACTGCATGTGTGATTCTAACAGTTGATAGTGGTTATAGTGACCAAGTACCTGAAAAAACAGTAGAAGACAATGACGACTTTACAGTAGTTTTCAGCAATGTTAAATTGGAAGTAATGATGAGTACTACTAATGTGAAAAAATGGCAGTAAGTTGAGGTATTTAAACATAATAGAACAGAGAACTCACAAATGTTTTATGTTCTGTAGTTATCTTCCCTTGACTGTAGAATTTTTTCTCCGTAGCTTGATGGGGAAAATAGGTTTGCAATGTTGTTCATTATATATAATTGTCAAGGTGTGGAAAGAAAAATATGGATAGTTGAATGTACTGATAATGTAATGCAGATTCCATAAGAAAAAAGAAAGTTGTGTAAACGTTTAATTGGAATGTATTAAATTGTTAGTAATGAGAAATATATGAAGCATGACAAAATAATAAAGTGATAATTGATTAATGCAATTAATTAGATTAGAAGAAACCCTTTAGACAATATTATGCCTTGTCAAAGAAAGTTGTGTTTCCTTCTATGCATAGAGGTTGAAGAATATGTGTCTATGTAAGTGAATGATGTTTTCTTAGCAGCTAGAATGCATAATATAGAAACAGGCCAGATAAGTAAAAAGCTAATTACAATTATTTGAGGTAATTGAAATTATGTAATTGCAGATGTCTAGTTGCATAAGAGTGTAGATTAATGTAGAAAGGCTCGGGTTACCTCTTTCTGCCGAAGATAAATAGATGGAACAACTGAAATTCGAAGATAAGATTGGCATACAACAAATCTGTGCAATGGGTACTGTTAATGGACAGTGCAAGACACAACATAAACATGAATTGAAAACAGAAGAGACTAATGGAATAACCTTATTGAAATAAATGAAGCTTTCGATATGCACAGTTACCTCCAAATAACGCGATGAAATTACCGACCTGAGTCAATATCAAAGGAATTGGTTGAAGTTGTATGAAATTGGTGGATGCTGAAGCGATTTTTTGAGGGCCTAGGGCCTGGTGGATCACGCGGATTCAGAGTCGTGAGTTCAGAGGGGTTTCGTTGAGGGGAGTGGGAGAGTGGATTCAGAGAGTGAGCTCACTGAGAGAAAATGGAGGGCAGGGAGTAGTCGATGGCTGAGTGCTGCGAGAACCCTCGGATGACAGGATGAGCGGGCGAAGAAATCTAGGGAACATGCCCCGTTGAGGCAGGGCAACATAGTCGTCGAAGGCGTCGGGAATTTGGGGGAGATTGATGCAGGAGTCGGGAATTTGGGGGAACTGTAGGTTGAAAACAGCTTAATCCCGACCGCAACTGGAATAATGAAAAACTCAGAGACTGTATATCAACTGAGGAGAAGGTGGAGGTCAGAGAAGGAGGACTGCAGACTATGGGTTGATCGATAGTTGGAGGATGACAGAGGCGGGGGTCGTGGGAATTCTAGTTTGTGACCCCAGAGAATGAAATTGGGAGCGGGATAGGGTATTGCAGAGAAGAATAGGGAGCGTACGGAGGAGTGACGTGGGCTATCGGTTGGAGGACACGTATTGAAAAACTGATGTGGAGGCCTGGTATTTTGACACGTAGTAGTGGAGAATACCTAAGATTAGTATATATATATATATTTCATACCACAACTGAAAATACTGATACAGGAAGGGTTTATAAGGCACACAATTACCCAAAACAGGCTCCGGGTTATGCAACTTATAACATTAATAATGGAGATTTAGGATGGTGAACCGCACTTCCCCACACATTCATTAAAGGTTTGAGAGGGATAACACTTATCCTAAATGCACTGATAAAGAACACCTAAACTCAAGAACAACCTGGATCAATATATACATATGGATCGAATAATAAAACGATAAAGAACGATGTGCATTCCACCTTGATGATCCAGTCCGTCCAAGCTACACATGATCTTGATTGAGATTACAAAGAAAAACCTAAAGGAATATTTCCTCCATGGTATGCATGAACCGTGGGAATCTCACGATGCTCAGGAAGTATCATCTCTTATCCATGATCTGATAAAACCTTGAGTTTAGAGGAAAATAGAGAGAGAAATATTTGGTATGATTTAGTTTGAGTACTCATATTTTCTCGACACAAATGGATTCACACACACACATTTGGATTGAACCACCTTTATATAGGTCTTTAAGAACTCAAAACGTTTAGCGAACAATAATTGGAATGTTTCTCAAATGGTAAAAACATTACAACTCCTTTGTAACATTTGGTTCAATTCTCACATGGAATGCTTAATGTTTAAGCATTCATGTTATGCATTTAACATTATCATAATCCTCATCTCACGATGATCAACTGAGTATGATGACACATTGAGTGGCAGAAGAAGAAGAAAACCAAAAAACTACCACATAACGTGATAATACCATGCATGAGCACCATGACATAGTGACCTTCACTATGTTGTGTAGCTCCCTCACACATATCACAACATCCACTATGTCGTGGACCTATATAGTTTTAGTGAATTTTCCCAAAAATCTCATACTTTCACTAAAATCTCACAAACTTACTGCATTTTCACCTTTTGTTACATCATATGTAACAACTTGTGGAACCATATCCAAAAAACCATTCAGATATCTCCAAAACTCTTTTTGGAAAGACTATCATACATTTTCAACACATGTTTTATCATATGTAACAACTTATGAAAATCCATCTAGAACTTATTCCAAATATCCTTCAACACACTTTTGGGATAGCTCTCAAAGTTTCATAAACATAATCCTCATTTGCACAATCACAAAGTGTGGACCCATGGGCCTTTATAACAATGACAACGTTTGCGAATTCTTGAATCTATAAATAGAATCAAAGAGTGACATCTATAAAAACATCAATTCCGCTCAATGTAGTGACTCTAGTTTCATTGGTTTGGTCCTTTGAATATATTTATATATATATATCTGAATTTTTCCTTGGATTCGGCACTGTATTGGAGTGTTGCAGGACTCCAGAATTAATATATATATTAAAGCATGTGCGAGCATCTTTTCAGAATAAATAGTTTTCCTGTTTATCGACACCTAATATGGGAAATTAGAGATTTTGGTTGTCTTTGGAACATGGGGTTTACCCTAGGGGTGACATAAAGTTGGTCAATGTTGGGTGTTCAGTTGAAGGCGGCCGGTGGTGGGTACATTAAGTGAAATTAAATAATTTATTTATTTAATTTTTTTAATTTCCCCAAAACCTAATCCCCCTATATAAGTATACCATGATGGAAAATCATCATGGTTAACTACATAACCCTAGGAGATTAGAGAGGAGGAGGAAGAGAACTTTATTATCATTGGCGGCCTGGGAATGTGGATCGATGATGAACGATCACAGAGAATCATGAGATGGATGACGAACGTTGTAGGATCATCATCATCTTAACTAGAAGACATGTTCTTAACCAATGATCGATCCATTCTTGAGGTAGGGAATATTATTTCATGGATTTATTCCCTTTGAATATTTTATCAAGCATGGATTTTATATCTGCTTCTTTTTCCTATGATTACATTCTTCCCATGCACCCATATTTGAATTGGATTCTCGAACCTGATTTTTTATATTTGTTGCACCTATTTTTTAAACCCGTTTCCAAAATTTATGATCGTTGGTCAGGATTGTATTGGTCAATGATTTTGTTCATTTCATTCTTGTACCTCCCCACACCATTCTTCACGTTCTTTACCATTGGACCATAGGGTCAGAGAATCGATATTGCTAGACCATATTTGAGCGCAATCAAACCTATAGATTCACGGTGAATTCATAAATGATGTACGAATCAGTGTTTTATAGATGGATCGAGGTGTGTTTTAGGTGATGGTTTCAAAAAGAAGAGCCTCTAACGATAGAGGATGGTGTGATGGATTACCGGTCGGGTACTCGGAGTTCCGATTTCCAACCATCGGAGGCCAGGAATAGATGATTAGAGGCTTCCCTCCAAAATTGCTTCAGATTTCAAATGGTCAAACGACGAGGAAGGTAGTGAAAATCATGGATCTAGAATCCATGTGAAGGAAGGATTCACTATCTGTGAAAAACCTGACTATACGTCATGTAGTCTCCTCCTATAGTGGCTAGGGTTTTACATAGAGTTAAATATCACTTGTCGTGTGGTATGCCCATATTCCATGTGACCTAAAGCCGATGGCCTGATATGTACCTCTGAGTAAATGGGAATGAGAATGACTAGGTACACAATCACAACCAGAGTACATAGGCGTAACTAGGTATACGGGCACATACACAAGTAGTGTACTCATGCACAATCAGATCCCCTGGGCACAACCAGAGTACATGGACAAGGGCCAGAGAATATGGGCACAAGCCAAAGGACACATGCATACTTGGGCTGCCAAGACATGTCGCGTACTCCACGTACATGCTATCTAGATACACATTGCTGGATAAGTTGTGTTCAGGGGAAGACACTCCTAGGTTTCTAGGTGAGGTCACATGTCATGTAATCCTATATACACATCATGTACTTTTCCCATAAACACCAACCTTGTGTATCTCCTTCACCAGGACTCGAATTTGGGCTCATTAGTAGCCAATATTGAGAAGTTTTCCACATAGGATGTGATGGTGACCTTCATTATAAAATTTGAGATATGACATGTGGTGTTATGAGCATGACACTTCTTTCAGTGATGTTTGGCCATTGTTAGTGATCGAGTTTGATCATCAGAGAAATTTCGGGGTCGGTACTCCCCTATCGCACCGGGGCACGGGTCCCTCATATTATTTACACAGGTAGGGTCGGTACTCCCCCATACTATATAGGGTGTGAGTCCTTTATCCACAGAGTGTTACTCCCCCATCTTCAAGCACTAGGGTGGAGTGGGACCTCTATTAGAGTTAGTTTCTCCCTCGACTGTGGAGCGCGATGACAAGTTGAGGGCCCTACATAATGATTTTGGTGAGGTTGAACATGGTGTTGGGCATCAGAGATGGACCTTTGGGAGCTGTAGGCTAACTAATCATTATTAGTTGGCTCTGGATATGGAGATCCCCTTTCTCTCTTTACTTGAGTTTCTTTTGAGCATATCTGATGTTGAGTTTTCGTTACCCACTTTCCTTATGGGTTGAGATGATTGTTGTGATTTTCATTTCTTCCTTTTTGATTTTTAGGGTGTCCTACTGGGTATGTATATAATTACCTCTACATGGGATATACCTGCACATGTTGTGTTGTATGAAGAAGGAAGACAGATTGATAATGACATTGGTGGACCTGGTTTTAAAGGAGCATAATGGTACTTAGTGTTGATGGCCTTGTTCGGAGGAATTCTCGGAGAATGTGATACGATATCTGTTTATTCAATCTCTTTCCCTTAGTTGTTTTCAGGTTGGAACTTCATTTTATAGTTGTCCATGTATTTTTTCCTCTATATATTTTACTATACATTGTTGTACTTTGATGCTTTCTTAGAGGCTGTTCCATGGATTGATTACCCCCTAGATGTTCAATATCTTATTATATATCTTCGATATTTAATAGAGTTGGTTTTTTTTGTGCTTACAAGTACTTTATTCTAAGTTCTCCCATCACAGTGTTATGCCTACTCAGTGCTAGTCGCTAGCCCCTAGCCTATTGAAGGTAGACTTGGGTGTCACCCTCAGCTTACTACTAGCCTAGGTAGGGTCTCAGTGGGTCAAGTAATAACATAGTGGTATCAAAAGTGGGTTTTCCTTGGGTTTTTGTTTGGAGTTAGACATGTCGTGAGGTTTGGTTTGATAACTTAGGGAAATGATGATGGAGTGTCATGAGTTTAGCCCTTAGATCAGGGAACCCAGTGTTAGTGCATCGACCGACATATCCGTACACCAAGAATTTGAATACTTGGTTTTCGACTTGGCATACTGAGGCATCGGTTGTAGGGAACCAATGGTAGATACATCATATTGGACCAAGTCTTATGGATTTCATGACCATCTTGAGTCAACTCCTTATATATGCTCATATAACCACTGTATGTCTTATTAACTTTTAGGATTCCTTCATGATGATATCTAGCTAGGATACCGCTACAAGATCATGATGATGATCCGTTGAGTGATAATGACTCATTTTGGGGACCCACTCATGAGTTATTTACTCTAGCTGGGCATAGAGTAGTGCTACCACCTGTTGAGAAGCACATAGATCCACCTCTAGTGGCTCAGGTGGATGATCAACTGCGTGTTGGGAAGCTGATATCTCCAGAAGGTCTGGATGATGATGCATATAAGATTAGCACATTTAATGAGTTCCATCAATAGATACCACTCAGGTTTCATGAATATCTTGATCATCAGGTAATATAGAATTGGATCAAGGTGGTGGTTTGAGTATTTTCAGCTTTTATAGACCCTGACAGATCAGATGGTTATGCTTGTGACTAGTCTTCTTCATAGAGAAGAATGGTGCTGGTGGAGTCTGATCAATCAAACTCATGATGAGGAAACACTATCATGGTTAGATTTTCAGTAGTTGTTATGTGATGAGTATTACTCTTTGAGATTGTGCTCTGTGTAGATTCAATAACTTCTCATGCTGCAGTAGGGTGATATATCAGTTGTTGAGTATTCTATGAGGTTTACCAACATCATGCGTTACTCTCTTGATATGGTGTAAGAAAGATACTTCTGGTAATGTAAGTTTAATAAGGGACTTAATAGGTACATCTGTGATAGTGTGGTCTCCTTATACATTCCCACATATACTAAAGTGTTGGAGTGAGACTTGGTTATATAGGTATTCCTAGCATAGGTATGCCAATAAGCTGGAGCTAACAGTGGTCATCATGGGGTTGATTCATTTGTAACAGCTTATATGTGTCAGTCTTTAGGGTCACGACGTAGTAGACATACTCATGCTCAGACTCAAACACATGGATCTGTGGCACAAGGTTCACACAGATGGTCCAGTTATGCTATAGTTGGGTGATTATATTCTTATAATGAGCGAGGTCACATGACTCATGATTACTCTACCTAATGTGTTGTGTAAGCTGGGAAAGTAGTGGATATATTTCCATTGTAGAGACAATTTCATGACCAGAGACCTCCCAAGCACGATTAGGGTAGCCCCTAGGGAGTCAGTTCTTATAGAGGAGCAGGTGGATCTATAAAGGGAGGAGTAGTTAGTGGAGGATGGCACTACGATCTACTCCCACCTCCCCACCAGGTGGCCCACACTAGGCTTAGAGGGTTGGTAGCTGAGGGCATGAGTAGTTACATGCTATGGAGGGATATGATCAGGCTACTCATGTAATGATTCAAGTTATGATCTATTTCTTTTCTACTTTAGCTCCAATAGTTGTAAACACATGCGTGAGTCATTCCTTTATCTCCATATCCCTTATGTGAGAGATAGAGTTTCCAGTGGAGTCTTTGGCTTATCAATTGTGTCTATAGGTTTCTCCAGGGAGTGATTCTTCTATATCGCACATCCACCAATAGTTCATGTTTGCGTTTGGTGGAGAGAGTTTCTTATGAGACCTCTTGGTCATTGTGATGAAACCATATGAAATAATATTGGGAATGTATTGGTTGTACGTAGTATGTTCCCAGATAGACTTTCATCATAATAGAGTTATATGCATTCCTATATATGGGACAAGATTCTCTTACATGGGCTAGAGGGATCTTATGGCCGAGTGAGTGGGCCTCATGAACAAGAAGCCGCAACCTATCACTCATCAGTTGGTGAGTTTGGCCCTTTCTGTAGTGGGATCTTCAGATGTCTAGCCTCAAATAGTAGTTAAGAATTATATGGATTCATTCCTTGAAGATTTCCCAAAACTACCTCAGATATTGGAGATTGAATTATACATAAACTTACACCCCAAGACCACATTGATATATTCTAACCCATATCGAATGATCCCTACCGAGCTCTGGGAGCCGAGGGTGCACTAGGAAGACCTTTAAGAGAAATGATTTATCAAACCTAGAATGTCCCCCAGGCATTGCTGGTGTTGTTCCTAAAAAAAATTGGATGAGATTTTGAGGATTTGTGTTGATTATCATTGCCTGAATCAAATAATGATCAAGAACATGCAACCCTTATTAATGATTAATCACATTTTCGACTAGTTGAAAGGTGATAGTTTGTTTCCAAAGATGGATATTTGGTTCAAATACCATCACTTGAGGGTTCATAAGGACAATATTCTGAATATGACATTATGATGTTGATACAAACATTATGAGTTCCTTGTGATGCCTTTTGGTGTGACTAATTCCCCCGCTATGTTCATGAGTTTTATGAATCAAATCTTCCAACCATATTTGGACTGATTCATGGTTGTATTTATAAATTATATTCTCATATACTTCACATCATAGGAGGAGAAAGTAGATAATTTGAGGATGGTCCCAAACTTACTCAAGAGAACTAGCTATATAGTAATATCTCAAAGTGTTAATTTTGGATCTCATAGGTTTAATTTCTAGGGTTTCTAATTTCTGATCATGGTTTAGCTATGGACCCTACAAATATTAACATAGTTCTTACTTGGGAACCACCAAAGAGTGTTTCATAGGTGTATAGTTTTCTTGGTTTTGTAGAGTGCTATAGGAGATTCATGGCATACTTTTATAGGATTGCATCCCATTTGACTACCTTAACATGGAAAGGTAAACATTTTACCAAGACTGGGTAGTGTTAGAGAGCCTTTGAGGAGCTAAGGTATAGGTTGACTAGTGCTCCTATGTTGAGGCTATCCGAGGAGGGTGTCGAGTACGTGGTGTTTTGTGATTCCTCTGAATTTGGGATTAGATATGTATTGATGAAGAGGTAGGAAATTATTTCTTATGTTTCTAGGAAGTTGAGACCCCATGTGTATAACTAAACAACTGACGACTTGGATTTGGCAATGGAAGTCTTCACCTTGAATATGTGGAGACATTATCTTTTGAGCGAGCATTTCATTGTTTGCTCAGACCACCAGAGTTTCAAGTACATCTTCACTCAGAGAGATCACAACCTGATATAGATAAATTCATTATAATTCCAAAAATAATATTAATTATAGATAGTATATAATCTAGATAAGGTCAATATGGTGATATATTCCCTTAGTAGGAAATAACATTCTCACTTGGTGGAGGAGTCATTTGAGTAGTTGGATTCATTACTGCTGACCCTAGTGGAGGAGAGGGGTATAGTTTATCTTCTGTTGATGGTGGTGACTCTATCGCTTCTTCAGTGTGTGAGGGGGGACTAGTTGTTAGAGATCAACTATTAGGTTCTATAAGACCATATATCCTCAGGAGATGCACTATATAGATTTTCTGAAGGAGGAGAGCACATCATACTTTTTTAGGGATGAATGGTAGTTCTGGTCACATTATGTGAGGAGGTGTTGAAGGAGTTTCATAACTCTTATTTGGATATACATACAGGTGTAGAAAATATGTACAAGGACCTTTAATGACAATTTTGGTGGGTTGGAATAAGGAAGAGAATTGTTGAGTTTGTCTCTTGGTGTCTCACATGTCAGTAGGTAAAGGCTGAACATCAGGTTCCACTAGGGTTGACTCAACCTCTTGAGATCCCAAAATGGAAGTGGGATGGAATATCGATGGATTTTGGGATTGATATTCCACAGGCAGTGAGATACCATGATTCTATCTGGGTGACTATCGACTGAATTACCTAGTTAGAAAACTTTCTTGCCATCAGTGAACATACTTCGGTTGAGAGTTTGGGGTAGTTTTACACACGAGAGATTTTCCGACTTCATGGCATACCCATGATATTCATATCTGAATATGATGTTTAGTTTATATCATAGTTGTGGAGGGGTCTACAAGATACTTTTGGTACCTAGTTATGGATGAGTGCAATGTTTCTCCCTTAGACATACAGATATAACATGGGAACCATCCAGGTTTTAGAGGATACACTAAGTGCCTATGTATTGGAATTTGGTCAGAGCTAGGAGGATCACTTTTCATTAGTGGAGTTTACTTATAATAATATTTATCACTCCACTACCGACATGGAACCATTCAAGGCCCTTTATAGGAGATACTACATGTCACTCTTATGTTGGATTGGGATGGGTGAGACATATCTTATTGACCTAGAATTGGCATATACAACGATATAAAAGATATAGGTGATCCATAAGAATATGAGTAAAACCCATAACTAATAGAAATCTTACATGGACTGAAATTATAGGCCTTTGAAGTTCAATAAGGGAGGACATGTTTTCTTGAGAGTCTCCCCATGATGAGGATTGGAGAGATTTGGTCATGGAAACAAGCTATCCCCGAGGTTCATCGATTCATTCAATATCCTATACATGGTTGGTTAGATTTCTTACCAATTAAAATTTCCCCCATAGTTGGACCAAGTGCATGACGTCTTCCATGTTTTATATCTAAGGAGATATATGCATGTCCCATCACATGAAATTACCTAGGGAGAGATAGACATTGAGAACAGAGCCACCTCCTAAGAGTACCTAATGGTGATCAAGGTTTAATAGCAGAGGAGCCTGAATGGATGAATAATCCCTTTGGTTAATGTGATTTAGCAGTATGGGATCATGCAAGAGAGATCTTGGGAGTGTGAGAGCTAGATGTGGGCTCAGTACCCCACCTTTTTGTATAGCTTACACCTTTTGGAATAAAAGACTTGAATAAGGGGAGAATGTAATGACTCTAATTTTATTAGCATGGTCCATTGAAAATATCTATATATACATCTATGGATTTTTCCTCAAATTCGACACTATGCTTGGGTGTTGTGGGACCCCAAAACTAATAAATTAAAAATATTACTATATATATTAAATCATGTGTGAGCATATCTTCAAAATAAATGGTTTTACAATTGATCAGGACCTCGGATGAGAAATTCATGACAATGTTTGTATCCAAAACGTGTGATTTACCCTAGGTGTGACATAAAGTTGGTCGGTATTGGGCATTCGGTCAAAGGAGACCGGTGGTGGGTGTGTTAAGTGAGTTAAATAAGATATTAATTTAATTCATTTAATTTCTCAAAAACCTAATTCCCCACTATCAGTATGCCAGTATAGAGAATCTGTAAGGTTATCCACATAGCCCTAAAAGATTAGAGAGGTGTAGGTAGAGATATTTGTTGGCATTGGTGGCTCGGGAACATCGGTTGACGACAAAAAATCACAGAGAATCATGACACAGACAACAAATATAGAGGGATAATCATATTAATTTCTAGAATACATGTTATTCATCAACGATCAATCTATTATTGAGGTAGGGCATGTTATTTTATGGATTTCCTCCCTTTGAATATTTTTTCAAGCATGGATTTTATATCTGATTTTATTTTCCTATGATTCCATTATTCACATGAGCTCATATTTAAATTGAATTCTTGAACCCGGTTATATATATTTTTTGAACATATTTTTAACCCCTTTTTCCCACAATTTATGATCATTGGTTGGGATTGTATCATCAAACAATGTTGTTCACTTCTTTCATGTTCTTTTAACCCTCCGTTCATCATGTTATTCATCATTGGCCCACAACATTGGTGATTCAAAAATGCTGAGTTGAATTCAAGCATGATCAAACCCCCAAATTCATGGTGGATGCATGAATGACATATAGTTCAGTGTTTTGTGGATGGATCAAGGTGTATTTCAGGTTGTGGGTAATGGTTTAGAGTAATGGAACCCTGAAAGTTAGTGGAAAACATGAAATAATACTAATAAGGTAATCAGAGTTCTATTTTTCGGCCACTGAAAGTTAGGAATCGATGATCAGAGGCTTTCCCAGTCAATTCTGGTGGATTTTGGGTGGTCAAATGGTGAGGAAGGTGGTAGAAATTATAGTTCTAGTGTCCGTATGAAGAAAGGATTCCTTGTATGTGAAAAACATAACTACACATTATTTATCATGGAGGAACACATGCTGTATAATCTCCCCCTTTAGAGGCTAGGGTTTCACAGAAAGTTAAATATCCCATGACATGTGGTATGCCCACATGTTGTGTGACCTGAAGTTGGTGACCCATAGTGTACCTATAGGCACATGGGCATGAGAATAACTAGGTATATTGGAATGAACAATGTATATGGGAATGACCAGGTACATGGGAATGGACACAACCAACCTATCCATGCACAACTAGAGCCCCTAGGCATGGCCAGAGCACATGGGAATGGGCCAAAGCACATGGGTACAAGCCAGAGGACACGAACATACCTGAGTTTCTAAGACACACTGTGTACTCCATGCACACACTATGAAGAGCCACATGGATGGTCAATTCATGTTCAAGGGAAGACATTCCCAGATGTCCAGGTGAGGTTACATGCTATGTGTCCTTATGTACACACCATATACTTTTCCCAAAAAGTTCTACCTTGTGTATCCCCTTCTTCGGGGCTTGGATTTGGCCCCACAAGTAGTATATCTTGAATAGTTTTCCACATGATATGTGATTTCGACCTTTTTTATGAAATCAGATATATAGAAAGAGGTTTTAAAATCATAACACTTCTTTCAGTGATTCTTGGATAATGGTAGTGATCGAGTTTGGTCATCAAAGAGATGATGGGGTTAGTACTCCCCTATCACACCAGGGCGTGGGTCCCCCATATTATTTACACATGTAGGGTTGGTACTCCTCATACTATGAAGGGAGAAAGTCCTCTATCTATAGAGTGTTACCCCAATCTTCAAGATTTGACGAGGAGTGGGTCCTCCATTAGAGTTAGTTGGTCCCTCAAATGTGGGGCGTAGTTGTGAGGTGTGGGCCCTCCACACTGATTATAGTGAGGTTTCTCATGTTACTAGGCATCGGAGATGGACCTTTGGGAGCTTTATGATGATTCACCGTTCTTAGCTGGCTATGGAGATAGAGATCCCATTTCTCTCTTCTCTTGGGTTTATTTTGAGCATATCTGATGTTGGGTTTTCTTTACCCTCTTTCCTTATGGGTTGAGCTGATTATTGTGATTTCTATTGATTCCTTCTTAGTTTTTGGGGTGTCCTACCGAGTATCACTACTACAAAACAGGCCTTCAACAGTGCTCACTTTTATCATCACTAAAACAAGCACTGATAAAAGGAACCTTTTATCGGAACCTTTTTAGCATTGATAAACGATACCCTTTATTTGTGTTTTTAGAACTAATAAAGGGTACCCTTTATTAGCGCTGATAAAGGGTCACTTTATCAGCACTTTATTTTTAGCACTGATAAAGGATACCCTTTATCATCGCCTTATTTTTATCACCCATAAAGGGTTCCTTTATAAGTGATTTTTAGTGTCGATAATGGTTCAAAAAATGAAATAAATAAACAAAAAAATAATACAAATGAATTTATTTAAAAAATATTAAAAATATTATTAATTAAAAAATTATTAATAAAAATTAATAAACTGATTATATTATATATAAATTGTAAATACTAATAAATAACATATATTTGTAATGTCCCGGTTCCGGGAGCCGCCTAGAGGTGCCCCGTACCCGGTTGGTCACATGACCTCAAGCACATTTCCCCAAATGCTAGAGTCTGTTGACTAGAAGCAAGGGCCTTGGGTGTGATAGTAGGGAAACTATACACTCATTGGCAGAGTAATGCAGTGAAAATAAACAGATAAAGATAGTGGAAACAGTAATAACATAGAATAAGTAAACGATGAAAGACTGTAAATAATAAACAACTCGAGCACACATATATATAAATGATGCATGATACATATGTCTTGGAAAAAAATCCAAACAAGTCACAATACTGGAATACAGTACTAAACCAAATTAAAAAGAAACAAATAAACTCCAGCAGCATCACAAGCCTCAGCTTGGTCCCATGCTCTCCAGCTCCACAACAATCAAGTACTTGAAGTAGAAGGGAACTTTCTCTTATCTATACCTGCAACAATATAATTTGTTTGGGCCCAAAAGCATGACCCAAATAGGGTGTGAGATGAATCCCAGTAGGCAACCACCCAAATATCTATGCTTAATATTCAGTGAATATATATGGCAGGCAATAAGAAAAATGAAGCAGTAAACAAGGAATTACTCAAAAGTAAACAATCCTACAGTTCAATTTCATTCATTTTCAAATATCAAGAAAGCATCTAATCAAAAACAGGTAACCCTCTAGGAAGTACTCATAGCCTATCCCCTCTGGTTCAACCTATCAAACAGAAGCAACCCTATTGGAAGTACTCACAGTCTAACCCCTCTAGTTTAGCTTTAGCAAAGACACTCTAAGGAAGCACTCACCCTTAATTCCCCTTGTGGTCTTTTATAGGTAAACTACAGACACTCTGGGGAAGCAATCAACGTCCAATTCCCCCTGTGATCTCGCAACGTGGAACTACAGAAACTCTGAGGGAGAACTCATGTCCATCACCCCTATGGTCTCGCAACGTAAAAGTAAACATACACTATGGAGAATCCCTCAACATCCATTCTCCTTGTGGTCTACTACACCAAGTTCCAACAGCCCTCTGTAAGTCAATCGTGCACAATGATGATTAACAGACAAAGTAAACCTTAATAACTACTTGGCTAATAGATTTCAAGAACTACTTGGCTAACAGCTTTCAAGAACTACTTGGATAACAACTACAAGCATAAAACAACATTAGATAAAACAATCCATCCTAACAACACTAGGCATGGAAAGGAATCATCCTAACACGCAAAGCTAGAAAAAGCTGTCAATATCAGTTCAGACATGGGAAAAGACATCCATAGAAAGATAAATAAACCTATTCACCATCAAACAACCTCTACTCAGGCACAAAATGCATAACATACATTAATAGGGATGAAATCCTTAAATCCAAAATACCCCATTCTAGGGAATTGGGAACTTTTGCACATAGTATTCAAAGACTAACTACGGTAAGGCACAAACCACCTACCTCAGCGTTGTGCGATCTAAATACTTTGGCGTCAGCCCTTGAATTGACATAGAATGTGGTAGATCTACAAAAACGTAAAAAAATTCTCAACCAAGAATATCTCATGAGAGAGGAGAAATCAAGGAATGAGGCTCTAGAAGAAGGAAGAACTCACCGATGTGATTCCAACATAACTGACGAAGTTCGATTTAGAGAACGGACAACGAGTTAGAGGCCTAGAGAATATTTGTCGGTGTTCATCGCTCCTGGACGAGATGGATATAGAAGAAGGGTGTTCTTCCAATTAGATGCGACCTCTGTCTGATATAACAATTAAAAAAAGTACACAATGTGTTCTTTAAAAGTACACAGCGTGTACTTGCCTTAACCATCCTTTGCTTTAGGCAGTCTCCAGGTCACCCCACATAGCCATGTACTTGGCCGTTACACGGCCAGTACACGATCACCCATGGAAACTGGGTACACGACATGTACTCCTTAATTTTCTAGAAACTCCTCTTTTCCTCAAGACACCATAAAAATAGAAACCATACATGAAAAGAAGATCCAAGTTCTTAAAAAATTCCCCCTTAAAGAAATTCATCCCCGAATTTCCTTAGTAAGGTGGCGTAGAAGAAGAATCATCAAAAAACTCCGGCCACTGTGATCGCACATCAGTCTCCCTTTCCCAAGTCTCATTTTGTATTCACCCATGCTGCCATATCACCCGTACTAGAGGAACTAACCAGCCATAGAGAAGCTTCACACTTCGATCAATAATACAAATAGGATGCTCCTCGACTGATGTGTCCACCTCCAGCTCAACCTCCTTGGGTTGAAAAATATGATATGGGTCTGAGAAGTAACACCATAACTGAGAAATGTGGAAGAGGTCATGCATAGCCTGATACCTCTGAGGTAACTGCAACCAATAGGAAACCAGCTTGACCCTTTCTAAAACCTCAAACGGCCTGATGTACCTCGGCTAAATCTTACTCTATCTCCTAATCCTCCTGTTTCCCAACCTTGGTGTGACACACAGGAAAACCTGATTTTCAACCTCAAAATCCATAGGTCATCTCCGTCGATCAACATAAGAATTTTGTCATGATTGTGCAATAGAAATTCTCTTCCGAAACAACTCTATCTTCTATGAGGTCTCCTGAACAAGACAAGGTCCCAGCATAGATGCCTCTCCTACTTCTAGCCAATATAATGGTGATCGACATGACCTACCATACAAATCCTCATAAGGTTCCATCTGAATAGTTTCTTGAAAACTATTATTGTAGGAAAACTCCACTAGAGGTATGTGATTCTCCCAAGAACCACCAAAATCTAGGACACATGCTCGAAGCATGTCCTCTAACACCTGAATCATATGCTCGAATTGGACATCTGTCTGGGGATGGTAAGCTATACTCAGAATCACCTGTGTACCCAAAGACCTCTATATCCCCTACCAAACCCAATAAGTAAAACGTGCATCCCTGTCTGAAACAATGGAGTGCAGAACTCCATGTAAACGTACAATCTCTCAGATGTACAACCTTCCCAGTTCATCCACACCGAAGGTTTCCTTTATCGAAAAGAAGTGTGCAAGACATCAGCAGGAGTAAATATATAGAGCCCAAGGCTCTCCACAATAGCAACAAATATGAAACTATGGGAATCCCCTGTATAAAAAAGTGCAGAAGCTAAGACTGTGGCAACTAGAATCATACCTCAAACTGTAGAGGGTCTGAGATCTTGCTTTTGTTGGGTCTGCTCCACTATAAAAGTTTGGCCTCTACCACGACCCTACGACCTTGCCTGACCAACTTGAGCTAATCCACCCTGTTTTCGCTGAACTACTGGTGATTGGATACCATGAACATGACCTCCACCTCAGCCTGAATAGCCAGAAGAACTCCAATTCCTATATTTATGAGAAACTGGTGGTCCTAATCCTGAACAAGGAGTCATGGAAGAACCACTATCACCAGCTGTTGGTGAAAAAAACTGACAGAAATGCTGAATATGACCCATCTTTCCACAATATCGGCACTCAAGAAGGTCTATCGGGAAATGTTTCCTCATATTACCACTCTTCCTGCACTGGTAGCACATCACCTAGCCACTAGAGGAAGTATTCCACCTACTCGGATCTCCATGCGTAGACTCCCTACAGTGCTTCCTACTGTCACTCAGAGGGGTACCAACTCTGGATGCCGAGCCACCCTGGCTCACAACTCTAGAATCCCTCAGATTACACTCTGTTATCAGTGGCTAGTTGAATATAGAGGTGATGGAAGTCAACTTGAAGATGTTCACCTGAGATTGGATGTCGTGCCTAAGACCATCCTCAAACTTCCTCTCCAGAAATAACTCATCACCTCCTGGGATGTGTGCGAAGCACTATAACTCAGTGAAGCGAGAAGAATAATCCATGAATGAGAGAGTACCCTGATCCAGATTCATGAACTCTCAGGCTTGATTGGCCCTTAAGGTCTTTAGGTAGAAGTAGTCATAGAAGGCATGCTGAAACTCATCCCAATCCATAACCTACTGGCGCCCCGCCTGTGAGATCATATCCTACTATATCTTGGAAGAATCCCGAAGCATATAAGTAGTGAGATTCACTTGCCTCTCTAGAGGTGTATCCAGATGCTCAAAGATCTAAATCATGGCCTCTAACCATGATTCTATAGCCTGAGGTCCTCCATCCACTTTGAATGTGGGAGGATGTTGCTGCTGAAAAACCCGCGTCAACTCTACTATAGACGGGGAAGGATACGGTGCTCCCTAGAAGGTCTGCATAAACCTCATAAATCCTTCTTGAAACTATGCATCAGCACTTGTGTCTAGAATGACGGCAGGTGCCAAGATTGACATGACTGAAGGATCTACTGGTAGTCCCTGATCTACCATGTCTGGTGTCTGCTCGTTGCCCTGAATCTGGCGTACAACCATAGGAAGACTTAGTGACATGAATCTGTAAGGTCAAACACACAACTTAGATCAAGATTTAACAAGGAATAAAACTTATAAGTTCAAGAGGGAAACATGAGAAATAAAGCATTCAAGTTTTTCCAAAATAGGGATACACAATGTGTATAACCCCTATACGACGTGTTCCTTTAAGCCTTTACATGGGCGTGTACTCCTACCAACCCTGATCGTGTAACACCCCATACACATGACATGTTCTCCCAAGACACAGTGTGTACTTGAATCATTTTCCCCTACATGAGTTCTTCTACACAACTTAACCCACATAGTTCTCATAGAGAAAGATTACATGGCATGTTTGTGCCAGACATGACGTGTACTAGAAGAACTTCATAGACCCGCGTTGTTAGTCACACAGTCGGTTACATGGATGACTCTACACAGCGTGTTTGTTCCAGACACGACGTGTACTAACTACCCACAATCCACCCGTGTCATTAGTCACACGGCTGGACACATGGTCTATACACACAGTGTGTACCTCTGGTACACGACATTTTCCACCAAGGATTTCCCAACCCAGTATCTCTGCCCACACATCCATCGACACAGTTAGAGACTACACGGCGTGTACATACATTATATGACATATACTTAAGAAAAAAAAGTTCCTTCCCGAATAAAAGGACACATGGCATGTATTAATCATTACATGCCATGTATTTTGGGTTTTTCCAGACAGTAGGCCTCGAAAACTACTCTAGAACCCAGAAAACACTGAAACGAACATCAAAGTGCCAAATTCCAATCCATGGGGGCCCATACTCCCTAAAAATCAAAGTTTGGAATCTTATACATGTCATAAACTAGAATAAAAATGTAATGATCCACAAAATTCTGATCCATGAGGTCCCATAACACCTCAAGAACCAAAGTTTGGCATTAATTCAAACGAAACCTTACACAATCCAATACCCTATAAAATAGCAGGTATTTTATCAAGGCATCTATCACAACATCATGCATATCTAGCACAACACCTATCATAACAACATGCAATTAGTAATGCACCCTAAATGGAATAGTAAGAATGAATAACATGTGATCTCTAGAAAATGCCTATATGATGTATAAGATGTTATACCCTCATCTCATCGGGTTGAAACTGAAATTGAACCTCAATAATATCAACAATAACAAAACAAAACATGTGAATCACACAACGGTGAAATAAAATCAACCATAACAATTGAAAAACCAGAAAAAAACTGCAATAATTGAGGTAAATTGACTTTTACCTATACACGAGTTAGCTACTCCCAGGCACAACTTATTACCAAGTACATATTCTATCATATACCTTACTATAGCCTCCAAATCGTAAGTCAGGAATAAAATAACCTACATTTGATACCGCTTTGTAACACCCCGGTTCCGAGAGCTGCCCAAAGGTGCCCCGTACCCGATTGGTCGCATGAGCTCAAGAACATTTCCCCAAACGCCAAAGGCTACCGACTAGTAGAAAGGGACTTGGGTGTGATAGTAGGGTAACTATTCCCTCATTGGAAGAGTAATGCAGTAGAAATAAATAGATAAGAATAGAGGAAACATTAATAACATGTAATAAGTAAACAATAGAAGACTGGAAATAATAAACAACTAGAGAACACACATATATAAATGATGCATGATACATATGTCTAACAAAACAACCAAACAAGTCACAATTCTAGAATACTATAATAAACCAAAGTACAAAGAAACAAATAAACTCCAGTAGCATCGCAAGCCTCAACTTGGTCCCATGCTCTCCAACTCCACAGTAATCAAGTACCTAAAGTAGAAGGGCGCTTGACCTTATCTATACCTGCATCAATATAATCTGTTTGGGACCAAAATCATGACCCAAACAGGGTGTGAGATGAATCTCAGTAGGAAACCACCAAAAGATCTATGCCTAATAGTTAGTGAATATATATGGCATTCAATAAGAAAAATGAAGCAGTAAACAAGGAAGTACTCAAAAGTAAACAATACTACAGTTCAATTTCATTCATTTTCAAATATCAAGAAAGAAGCTAATCAAAAACAAGTAACCCTCTGGGAAGTACTCATAGCTTATCCTCTCTGGTTCAACCTATCAAACACAAGAAACCCTCTAGTAAGTACTCATGGTCTAACCCCTCTGGTTCAGCTTTAGAAAAGACACTCTGAGGAAGCACTCAAAGTCAATTCCTCCTATGGCCTTTTATCAGTAAACTATAAACACTCTGGGGAAGCACTCAATGTTCAATTCCCCCTGTGGTATCGCAATGTGAAACTACAGACACTTTGAGGGAGCACTCACGCCCATCCCCCCTATGATATCACAATGTAAAAGTGAACAATCATTCTAGAGAAGCCCTCACCATCCATTATCCCTATGGTCAAATACATTAGGTTCCCACAACCTTGTGTAAGTCAATTGTGAACAACGATGTTTAAAATCCAAAGTAAACCTTATGAATTACTTGTCTAAGAGCTACAAGAATAAAATAGCATTAGATAAAATGCTCAATCCTAACAACACTAGGCATGGAAAGCAAGCAACCTAAAAGGAAAAGATAGACCAAACGATCAATATCAGTTCAAACATGGGCAAATACATCCATAGCATGGTAAATAAACTTATTCATAATCAAACAAACTCTACTCAGGCACACAAGGCATAACAAGCATTAACATGGATGAAATCCCTAAACCCACAATACCCCATTCTAGGGTATTGGGTACTTTTTCACATAGTATTCAAAGAATAACTACAGAAAGGCACAAAACACCTACCTCGATGTTGTATGATCAAAATACTCTAGCGTCGACCCTTGAATCGACCTAAAACATGGTAGATCTACAAAAACTTCAAAAATGATAAACCAAGAATATCTCGCGAGAAAGGAGAAATCAAGGAATGGGGTTCTAGAAGAAGGAAAAACTCACCGACGCGATTCCAATGCAACTGATGGAGTTCGATTCCGAGAATGGACGGTGAGTCGGAGGCCCAAAGAAGATTCATCTGTGTCTGTCACTCCTAGACAAGATGGACCTAGAAGAAGGGTGTTCTGCTGATTAGATGCGATCCTGATCCGTTATAACAATTAAAAGGAAATTACACAATGTGTTCTTTAAAAGTACACAATGTGTACTTTCCTTAACCAACCTCAACTTAAGGTGATCTCCAGGTCACCCCACATGGACATGTACTCAGCCGTTACATGGCCAGTACACGGTCACCCGTAGCAACCAGGTACATGAAATGTACTCCAAAGTACACAGTGTGTACTCCTTAATTTTCCAGAAACTCCTCATTTTCTCAAGACACCAGAAAAAAAACCATACCTGAAAAGAAGATCCGGGTTATTACATATTAAATATATAGATATATGTAAAATAAAAATTGAAAATATGTAAGTTGAGAAAAGTATTAAACATTTTATTAAATAAATAATTATTGATAATGTTAATAAATATTATATATTAAATATATAGATATATATGAATGTATATAAATAATACAAAATATTTATGATTTATATTAAATAGTAATATATTTAGTGAATAATGGTTTATAATTAAAAATTAATATGAATTAAAAACACTAACTAATTACATTGAGTAATGAACTTAATTGAATGTTGTTTTATTTTTAAATTTAACATAGATCAAATGTGTGTTATATTGATTTTGAATACATATATGCAATTAATGCATTTTTATATACAACACATACACAAATATTTATGCAATTAATGAAATTTTATATAAAAACAAATACACCTAATATTTATGTAATTTATTCAAATTTTAGTATTCATTTTATAATTTAATTATGACGTGACACATTTAATATATTAATTTTTGAATCAGTAAATATTATTTATTTATTTTTAATATTATTAAAGTTGGGTATTATTTAAGCCGCTTCGGCGGTGGCGTAATGGTGGGTGGTCGAGGGCCATACAACATGCATTCTGTGAGGTCTGGGGTTCGATTCCTGGGAGCCCGCTCTTGGGGGAATTTCCACCTCCCATGTACCACTCATCTTGCCGGGTCACCCAGTGTCTCACCGGGTGGGTAGAAAGGGCGCACTTCACCTAGCTGACAGATTGATGTGCTGAACCATCGCTGATCGAGGTGTAACCCCGTGGGGACGCTCTGTCATCTCGGATGACAACGACTCCTCCCTGGCTGTGGATTCTTCGGATGACCTCTTCGTGGGGAGGGGGTTCCTGGGTGTGGAGGGTTTGAAAAGGACAGTCCTGTGAATTCCCTTCTATAAGAAAAAAGTTGGGTATTATTTATTCATTTTTAATGTGTTTTATTTTTTATTTTTTATTTTTTTGGGAATTAAATCAATTTATATTATTTATTTTTTATATATTTATTTATTATTTTTTAATATTTTCAATATGTATTTATATTTATTTCAATATATCCATATTTTTTTAATATTTTATATTTAATTAATAAAAATTATTTGTTTTTTTAATATTGTTAAAGTGTATTCATTTTTAATTGTTCAATTTCACTCATTTTTTACATACATTTACTTAAGATTAAATATTCATTAATAATGTTAAAAATATATTTGTAAAAAAATATTTAAAAATAAATATATTTGTAAATGTATATTTACTATATTTATACAATTATAATTATAAATAAAAAACATTATTTTTTAAAAGTATTTATATAATTATAAAAAATTAATTATATATTTTAAAATAATAATAAAATAATAATTAATTTATTTAAATAATGAATATATTTACTATAATTATATTTATATATATTTATTGTATATATTTATAATTATATAAATATATATAATGATATAAATATTATTTTTTAAAAAATATTTATATAATTATAAATAATTATAAAATTATCATAAATATATTTAAATAAATAATATATTCACTATATATATATATTTATTAAATATATAATTATATATATATATATAATTATAAATCTTTTATTAGTGCTTAATTAATAAGCGCTAATAAAAGGAATCTTTATCAACACTAAAAAAATGTTTATAAAAGAAATCTTTATTATAGCTAAAACATTTTCGCCGATAAAGATTGATTTTATCAACATTTGTTTAGCACTGATAAACATAGAGATTTATCAGCGCTAAAAAGCACTGATAAATATTTCTTTTATCAACACTTATTTACTTAGCACTCATAAAAGGGATATTTATCAATGCTTTTTTGGAAGCGCTGATAAAAGTGTCTCGATCTATTTTAAGAACCCTAACCATCGTAAACCATTTTGCGATATCTAAAGCTCTTTGTGGAAGCCACCTACTGCTGGCACCACTTTTTGTAGAATCCAAGCTCAAATCTAGACTAGAATCAAGTCTCCAACTATTCCAAGGCTCGAATGCAATACTGGAATGATTCAAGGGTCAAACAAAACAAATACTCAAATTAAATCAAGGTTTTTCATTATCTCTACTTTTCATTCAGTTATCCACTGAACCTTCCCATCCCACATCTGTGTATCCCAACAACTCCAGTTGCACTATCCTATAATAAAACAACCCAAAATTCACTTTTTTTAGATATATTGAAGTATTTTCTTCACCGATAGCATGTAGATCTCCTTGGGACAACATTGGTACTGTGTGACTTGAAATATATCAAACCCAATGTTGGGTCATGTTGTTATGAGGTATAATAGACTCCCAATACCTATATTCCATGACTTCTACCTCTTTTAAATCATCAACTTTTGAAAAATTAATCCATATAGCGGTTTATGTTGTCATTGGTTTGGAATATTACATTAAAAATCACTTGGAAACCTCTTTTTCATATTTTGATTGAGAAATTAATGTGCTATGATTTCCTTGATTCACCTATAAACCAAGGAAAATGTTTAACTCACCAATCATAGAAATCTAAATATTGTACCTCATATGATCCACAAAAAATGCATTGTGATTTTTCCAATCCTCAAATATTATTCCTTTTACATATATGAGTACTAACATCCTTTTTTCATTCTACTTATTTATGTAGAGGCTGTGATCAACTCTACCTCGCTAAAAACAAAGATTTCTTAGGTATTGATCCAACCTTAAATACCAGGTCCTTAGTGATTTCTTTATCATATACAAGGAATTATTTAACCAACATGCCTTTATCTCATTTTCATCCATAATAAACCCATATAGTTTCTTAATGTATACTCCCCACTTAATAACTCCATTGAGGAACATAGGTTTGACATCCATTTGGTATACTTTTAACTACATTTGCACTAAAATAGCCAAGAAAATTAAAATAGTTTCTAATAGGACTATGGTAGTAAATTTATCATAAATTTAAATGCCTTTGATCTAGTAATTCTCCTTAAACACTATCCATTATTTATTTTGATCCACTTTTCCATAGTTAATGAGTTTATTACAAAACACCCACTTGGTTATGATAACATTTCTATCTTCTAGACTTGGAACAATTTCCCATGTCACATTGTTCTTATTCATGTCAAGCTCCTCATGCATATATTTGATCCAATTATCATCCTTGTCAGTCTCTCTAAATAATTTAGGCTCTACTTAAAAAAAATTAGGTTTTTTGTAGAGTATTACTCCTTCGAGTTTGCACCGAAACTATCTGATCACCAATGAAATTTTATTCATTGATTTCAGTCTTTCTTATATTTCTTTTAGTTGATAATCATTCTTCATTTTCCTCACTATAAATGTATTATTTTGAGTCTACCTAAATCTCGTGTTCTCTCCCCTATGCTACTCAATTCAACATTAATTTCTTCCGATGTTTATCATTATTTTAATTATTAACAATCTCCCCATTCTAATTAGTAAAAACTTTCTATAAATTTTATCTTTTCATCATAAAAACATCTCAACTCATAATTTTTAAGTTAGTATTTAATTTTATCATTATCCAATATGATCAATTTTTCACTTCCATAAATCAATTTCCTCTTTCAAACATAATTACCATAATTTTTTACCAACCCCAAATCAAAAAATGGTCCATCTAGTTTTCTATACCTCTGTAAAAATATAGCCATATTTGAAATGATAACCCACTCATTAATACTTCTTAAAAATCACTTAACTTCTTTCATCACACATCTAATAAACACTATGTATGTTTTACTTTAATCCATCTAAAAATAGATCATTTTTTATCATTTCCCTTTGGTTCCACCCTTAGGAATCTCTAATTACCATCCATGTAATTCTCACAAATGAGAGGCATTACCCCTATTAGAGAACACAATAGAGTACAACTATCATCCTCATTATATTTATCTCTCAAATAGTTATTATTCCAATTTTTTTCTTGGGACTCATCCCGCCTCTCTTTTATATTTCCTGTACTAATCTGAGCAGTAGTCATCTTATAGATTAATACTACTGAGAGTATTTCAAGCAACATAGGTGAATTTACAAAAGATATGGATGATGAGTTTATTACTTTTAGATAATGGAATTCCCATGCGTATCCTTTTATAACCCTCCACATAAGGAAACCCACCACCCCATTATGGGGTTACCCCTGAAGATAGATCCCCAGCTAGGACGGAGCCATTGCCAGCCGAGATGGTAGAACATCTCAGAGGGTAACAGACTGAGTGATGATGGTTCACAAGAAATATATTATAATGTGTGGGATGCACCTCGTTTTTTCCACTAAAAATGAGACCGGGTCACCTGTAAAGATGGGTGGATTCCGAGGGAGAGGTAAGAGATGGATGATGAGTTCCAAACAACAAAATGCAATGATAACTGTTCGGAAGATGAGATGCTGGGGATGATAGTTGTCTATAACTTTCACCTTTGGGTGAATTCCAAGGATAACACCTACCACATTAGAGTAATTCTTTTCTTAAATTTAATCACCCATTTTCTTCAAAGAATACTTAAATTCTTTGAAACAATAAAATGTTGGGTTTCCTTTATTATAATTATCTATAACTTTCACCATTGATAATGAATATCTTATGTGTATTTATTTATTTATTGTATAAAATTAATTTTTTATAAACCCAATATGATGGATATGAATAAAAAATAGATACACACTAATCGTTTGACAAAATATTATAAAGACATAGTTAAAGAGTTCATCAAGTTTGCAATAGATAATGTATACGACCCTTATCAAATCATTTTTTCATGTTTACATTATATTCATTCAAGAAAAACTAGTCCGAAAGAGTTTAAAGAACAATTTATTTCTCATAGAATTGACTACGGCTATAAATGTTGGACTAAAGATAGGGAAAAACTGAACATGCACACCGATTGAGGTGATACTATGGTTTATGAATCATTTGATATGAATACCAGTGTAAATGATGATGGAGATTGCATTAAATAAATGACAATGACAATTGAATATGACCTTGGTGATTTTACAAAGTTGTTTTATAAGTTAAATAGCTATTCTAAGAGACCATTGTATACTAATTATACTAAATACAGAACATTATCAGCTGTATTAATGTTATATAATTTGAAAGATGGCATTGGATGGAGTGACACCAACTTTACAAAACTACTTGGTCTCTTGAATGATATGCCACCTAAAGAAAATGAACTACTATGTCGAATATATGACACTAAATTAATGATATGTCAAATGGGAATGATCTATAAAAAATAAATTCTTTTCCAAATAATTATATACTATTTCATAATGACCATGAATCACTCATAAAATGACCTAAGTGTGGTGTGAATCGATACAAGAAAAATGAATCAAGTCCTTTGAAATATATGTGTACTTTCCTATCATTCCATATTTTAGAATACTATATGGATGTCAGGAAAATGCAAGATAATTTACATGGAATGAAGATAAAAGAGTTAAATATGTGAACCTATTCTATCTAGTAGATTCTCCTAAGTAGAAGAAAATTTATTATGAGTATCTTGAATTTGGAAATAAGCTGATAAACTTTCATCTTGCATTATCTGCATATGAAATAAGACCTTTTGGTGTATAGAGTAGTACTCACAGTACATGTCCCACCATGTTGGTTAATTATAACTTGTCGCCATGGTTATGCATGAAGAACAAATACATATGTTGTCTCTACTTATATCTGGACCAAATCAACCCTATAATGATATTAATGTCTATTTAGATCCATTGATCTAAGATATGAAATTGATTTGGGATAAATGTGTATAATGTATAATGATTATATAAGTGAATAATTCACATTGAGGTCCATGTTGTATGGGATGATAGATGAATTCCCCACTTATAGAAATTTATCAGGCTATAACATTAAAGGAATGTTGGGGTGTCCCATGAATAGTTAGTTCAATTGAAATATTCCTCGAAGACTGTGTCTTTAGTACATTAGAAATTTTTACCTTGATGACATAAATATCCATCCTAGATGACAACATTCGATGGGAATATAGAATAAGGTACAACATCGTCTCTAATAATGGGTGATAAACTATTCGATAAAGTAAAATATATTGACATTCGGTAAACCATTTTTGAAAAACTTTATGAAATCAGGTTAGAGGAAGAGATAAATTTTCTTTGAATTACTATATTGGAATTATTTGTATGTTAGGAATTTTCTTAATGTCTTTCATATAGAAAAAATGTATTTGATAGTGTTATTGTCACATTACTAAATGTTACTGGAAAAACAAAAGATGGCATCAAGTCTAGGTTGAACATGATTGACATGAGGATAAGGGAGGATTTAGAAATAGTGAAGGGTAAAGGGAATATTTTTCTCTCCCAGTAGCTTACAATATATCTATATAGGAAAAATTTCAATTTCTTATTTTCCTTAATAGTGTACAAGTTTCAGATGGATATTAATCAAGTATTAATAATATCATTTAAATGACTAATTTAAATTTACAAGGACTAAAATCACATGAATATCATATTTTAATGAATGATTTAATGCATGTTGCTTTCCGTTTAATTGTACCTCAAAATGCACAACATGATTTAACAAGACTCTGCTTCTTTTTCAAAGTTATATGCAGTAAATTTATAGACCTGACAAAGTTTCCAATCATGTATAAGGAATTTGTAGTCATATTTTTTGAATTAGAGATATTCTTCTCACCATTATTCTTTTATATAATTGTCCACCTAATGATTCACTTGGTTTGAGAGGTTTGACTATGTGGTCCTATCCATTACAGATGGATGTACCCCATTTAATGGTATATGAAATTTTTAAAGGGTATGTCAAAAATATAAGTTATTTAGAAGGTTGTATTGTATAATGATATATTTTTGAATAAGATATTGGATTCTATAACGATTACCTATCAAATGTTGACAACATTTCTCTCCCAAAGTCTCATAAAAATAGACACCTTATGGGCGAAGATATTTTTAGAAGAGATGTTGTTACAATTACCTTGATATAATGGGAATAATAAAACCTTTAAATTTTACATAATAGTCAATACATTGATCCAAACATTGAATCCCAAAAAGTAATTCTTAGATATTTGAATCCATTAAGGGCTGAAAGATGGATATCAAATACACATAATCAACAGTTTATAGGATGGTTCTAAGATCAAATTTATAATTATTAATATGAAAATCAAAATTAAATTTCTGAACAACTTCAATGGATAGATAGGGGATCGAATTCAAATGTGATATCTTACACTAGTTTTGTAATCAATGGTTATAGGTTCTATATAAAAGAACGCAATGACTATAGTACGATGATAAACAATGGTATTGTGTTTGTGGTAGAAGCGATGCACATATCTGCTTTGAAGGATAGAAATAAAATTTATGCACATATATCATATTTTGGAATAATTGAAAAAATATTCGAATTGGATTATACAACATTTCAAGTGAATATTTTCCATTGAAAATGGGTTAATAGTATGAGTATAGTGAAAGTTTATGAAATGGGATTTGTGAAAGTGAATTTTAGTATGGAAGGGAAAAAATACGATTCATTCATAATGGAATCACAAGTAGTGAAAATAGTTTATGTCTTAAATCCAAAAAACAAGAATTTTTCAATTGTCCTGCTGGAGACTAAAAAAAATATAGGTTCAGATGAAAATTCAATCAAGGACGACCCTTTCATTGGGAGATCACAATCATTTCATTCTAGTCCCAATGTAGACAATGTATTGTACATTACAGGGGACCATAAAGAGGGGGTTTTGATTCTAGATAGAGGAACGAAATCCCTAAAACTTTAAAAAAATAAATAGAGTTCAATGAGAAGGTAAAATTGTTTTTTAATATATTATGTTTTCCCTCATAATGTTACATGTTCTCTACTGTATTAACATAATCTAAATTAAATATTTGACTACTCATTTAGACAATGTCTTCTACACATGATGATATTACCAATCCCTTGTAAGAAAAAACAATAATGAAGGAAACACTTTGGGAATATGTAATGGTAATGTTATGATATACTTAATCTATTTTACAAAAAATATATATAATAAAAAGTTGATTTAATTTTCATTATTATTTGAATATTTTGTCTATTTTAAAAGATTTATGTCCATATTTTATGCCTTTATACACTAAAACATCCACATACTTCTTCTCTATTAAAACCTTTTCACCTCTGTAGTGTTTCATTTATCACTTTCCTTTATGTTCCTTCCACTAACTTTGCAGGAAGAGCAACAATGCTGCCTCTGCTCAATCATAGAGGCAATATTGACATTTTCACAGTAAAATCATTTTACATAGAATTAATGTATTGTTTCATATTTAAATTTAATTTATTTCTTTTTAGTATTTCTCACATAATAATTTTTTTCTGATACAGAAGGATTATTTTGTTCAAGTTGGGGTGGTCTATCCATATTTTATGCATTTCTGCACCAAAACTTCCAAAAACTTATTCTTCCTCAAAACCTTTTCACCTATTTAGTGTTATAATTTATCAATTTCTTTAAAGTTACCTCCACTTCTCAATCACATAGGTAATCTTGATGTTTTCATAGTAAAATCATTATACATAGAATTAATATTTTTTTTATATTTAGGTTTAATTTATTTCTTTTTAGTATTACTCACAAAAGAATTATTTTCTTATAAAGGTGGATTATTTTATTCAATCATGTAATTGAGATAATGATAATAAGAAAATGTGTCAAGAATGTATACAACCATAATGAAAAGGTGAATTGCTACTAATTTAATTAATTTTGTCATCATTTTATATACTATTTTTAAGTTAATTTCCAAATAATTTTTATCTAATACTTATTTAGTTTTTTCAAAAATATTTTGAGAGTTCATATTTTTCTTTCAACTATCTACATCAAGACACAAAAGCGATAAAATGTTTCTTTATGCCAATGTTACCATGCTTTCCATTGCTTTTCTTTGTCGAACTACCAACACTATATATTGATTCGATGTTCTTAGTTGAAAAATCATTCTCTTTGTTGAAATATAGAAGAGTAGAGAAAGCTCATGTGCCCATTGTGGTGAATTCTCATAATATAATGGGAATATGATCTTTCTATGCTCTTCTAGATTTCAACAATGAGAAAGGTTTTCTGGCTAAGAATATCGAGACAATATGTAGTGTTGGAAGTTCAAAAAATAAATGAAATTTAAATCCTGGTAAAATTGGTATTTAATAATTTTTTTGAGACTTTGGGATATTTAGGAATCAACCAAACCTCAATCCGACACATGGTGTGACTGGTATGACTCAAAGTGGTTATTTTTATTTAAAATTGACATTAATTTTAGTAAAAAAGACAACTGACATACTCAAAACTGATAAAAAATATTTTTATTATTTTGATACTTTAAGAAAATGATCCATAAGTCATTTGTGATATGTAGGAATCATCCACACCTCAATTTAATACACAATGTTCCCTTTATGACTCAAAGTGCCCCTTATCAGTTTAAAATCAACATTTTAGTTCAAAATGTTCCACTAACATAAAAATGAGATAACACACTCACATTTTCTTGATAATTTATGACATCGAATTACGAATCATTTGTGATGAGTAGGAATTAGTCTCATATAAAATGATACACATTGTGATCGGTATGAGTCAAAGTGTGTGTTTCTGGTTTAAAATGAATTTTTATTAAAAAATACAAGTGATATACTCAAACTAAGAAAAAACATTCATATTATTTTGATACTTTAATAAAAAAATACATAAGTCATTTGGTACATGTATGAATTAGTTGCACCTCAATCTGATAAACGGTGTAACCCGTATGACTCAAAGTACGTCTTTTTATTTAAAATTGACATCAATTTTAGTAAAATGGAAAAATAATGTACACAAAACTAAGAAAAAGAATTCATATTTTTTTATAATTTATGAAAATTATCCATAATTCATCTAGGATGTTTTGAAATCATCCACACTTCAATGTGACACACGGTGTGATCAGTATGACTCAATTTGTCCGTTATCAGTTTAAAATAAAAATTTTAGTTCAAAAAGTACCACTAATTGAAAAGTAAGAAAACACACTTTAATTTCCTTGATAATTTAATAAATAAATTCACAAGTAATTTTTGATGTGTAGTAATTGATCTCATGTCAAATAGACAAATGATGTGATTGATATGAGTCAAAGTGAATATTTCCACTTTAAAATGACATTTCAGTAAGAAAGAAAAGAAACGTACACAAAACAAATAAAACACATTAATATTGTTTTTATACTTAATTAAAATGATACATAATTCATTTGTGACATGTAGAAATCAACCACACCTCAATCCGGTGCATGGTGTGACTAGTATGACTCCAAGTGCATCTTTTTATTTAAAATTGACATCAATTTTAGTAAAAAGAAAAAATGACCTACTCAAAACTGAGAAAAAGTATTTAACTTATTTTTATACTTTATAAAAATGATCTGTAATTAATTTTTAATGTTTAGAAATTATCCTCAACTCAAAATGGAGCACAATGTGATCGATATGACACATAGTGTCCGTTATCAATTTAAAATCGACATTTTAGTTCAAAAAGTGTCATTCACTAAAAACTAAGAAAATGCACATATATTTTCTTGATAATTTAGGCCATAGGTTAAAAAGTAATTTTTTACATGTAATAATCAACATCACATAAAACTGATACACGATGTGATCAGTATGAGTCAAAGTGTATGTTTCTAGTTTAAAATGAAATTTTAGTAAAAAAGAAAAGTAACTTACTAAAAAACAATAAAACACATTATAATTGTTTTGATACTTTATGAAAATGATCTAAAAGTAATTTGTGATGTGTATGAATCATCTATACCTCAATACGACGTACAGTGTGATTGGTATGACTCAAAGTATGTCTTTTTATTTAAAATTGACATCAATTTTAGTAAAAAGGACAAATGATCTACTCAAAACTGAGAAAAAGAATTTGGATCATTTTTATACTTTAATAAAACAATCCATAATTCATTTTGGATGTGTATGAATTAGATTTACCTCAATATAAAGCACCGTGTGACCAGTATGATTCAATGTAATTGTTATTAGTTTAAAATTGACATTTTAGTCAAAAAAGTATCACACATTGCAAACCAAGTAAACACACTCATATTTTCTTGATAATTTAATACATCTATTCATAATTATTTTTTTATGTGTAGGAATTATTTTTATATAAAACTGACACATGATGTGATCAATATGAGTTAAAGTGTGTGTTTCCAGTTTAAAATGACATTTTAGTAAAAAAGACAATTAGCATACTCAAAACCAAGAAAACACATTCATATTCTTTCGATACTTTAGACAGATGATCCATAATTCATTTGAGATGTTTAGGAATTATCCATAACTCAATATGACACAAAGTGTGACCGGTATGGCTCCATGTGCATATTTTAAATATATAAGTGTCGTTTTAGTTTAAAACACGCATCACATCACCAAAACTGATCAAAAGATTCTAGATTGTTTTCTCATAATTATATATACTATTGATTAATTAATTTCATTATCATTTTTATCTTACACTTATTTAGTAAAATTTCCTTGAGATAATGCTTGAAGTTGAATAAGAAATGTTGTGACGTGAAAGAATCAACTGCAACTCAATTCGATACACAATGTTCCCGGTATGACTCAAAGCCTAGCTTAAAATTAACACCTTCTATTAATTTTTTTTCTTATATTATTTCTAGCATAATATTTTTTTCTTATACATGTGCATTTTTTTCTCAAGCATGGGTTAGGATCAAAAGAAAAAGGAATATTGATGTTTTTGAATGTATGTAATAATTTTTACTTATGTAATTGTATAAACCAATGTTTGAAATATCTATAATATAGTGTTTTTTTCTTGTATTTGGGTTGTAAATTTTATTTCATTTAAATTCTATATCGGTACTTGATTTTGCTGATTTTTTGGTGTTTTTGGTGCTGTAGTGTGTTGTTACAACACACTATAGCATGCCCCTTTATCAATGCTTTTAGAAGAACCGATAAATGATATAATTTATCAGTGCTTCTAAAATCACTGATAAAGGACCCATTTATGAGTACTTTTTTAGTGCTAATAAAGGACCCCTTTATCAGCACTTTTTTAGTGCTGTTAAAAGACTAGGGATTTTAATCTCACTTTGGTAGTTAGCGCTTCTCTAGTGCTGATAAAGGACAATTTTAAAACTATTAAAGGCATATTTTGTAGTAGTGTATATATATACTCACCCATGCATGGGATATGACCACATATGTTTTGTATTATGTAGACTAAAGATAGATCGAAAATTGTATTAGTGGACCCATTTCAGAGGAGCATAGTGGTACTTGGTGTTGCTAGACATGTTTGCTGGTTAGTCTTGGAGATAGTGATATGAAATCTCTTTAGTATTTCCCTTATTTCCAGTTGTTGTTAGTTTGGTACTTAATTTTCTGGTTGGGAATGTATTTTTCCCTTTATATATTTTATTTTATGTTATTTTACTCTGATGTTTTTCTAGAGGTTATTGCATGTATTGATTATACCCTAGATGTTTAGTTTCTTACTATATCTCTGCACAGTTTCATGTAGTTGGTTGTGTGCATACATACACTTTTGGATAAGGCCTCCCATTATAGAGTTATTCCTACTCGATACTAGTTTTCATCCCCTAGAATATTTGATGTGGGCTTGGGGTGTCACCCTCAGTTTACTACCGACTCAGGTGGGGTCTTGATGGATTGGGTCACGACACTCATGTTATAAAGGGATTGATCTGAACTCTATCAAATAAATGAATCTACATACCTATTTCCATCACCTACATCATACAAAAATATAAACAATCATATAATCCCTTGTTTTTAAGGCATCGAGTAACCAAAGGACATGAAGTATATTAGTACCATATAGTCTACTCATATGTTCTTGAATCTTGGAGTATAGGATGAAACCGTCAATGAATACATTACATTTTATTCACCTAATAGGACGAGAAAATCATACCCCCTTATCTAAATAGATAATAACTTAACATGTACCTTATCTAGGAATGATCATACACTTCCCCAGTCTATCTCAATCAAGGAATAAAATGTCATGCTCATTTTACAGGAGAACAAATACCATATTGGTTAAGATTTAACCAATGATACAATCAAGAACATACCCAACTAACTCCTGACCATCTAATATTTAAATATTGTACAACAAAGGTATTAAAGTTTGAAGGTTCCCATTATATATATCTTTCCAACCTCAGTCATGAGGTCCGTATTATTCCAAATTGTTTTGGTTTAATTTTTTTTCAATATATCAATATGTGTTTGTATATAAAGTTACTTAAGAAACATGGATAAACTTGAAAAAATAGTTATTGATAAGTTTAAGAGAAAAATTATTAATCCAGATGATGCTTTATTTATCCTCAAGTTCCTAACATCATGAAGATACTCATGATTTTAGTGGAGTTTATATGAGTTTGTACAAAGTTGAAGAAGTTGATTTCTGGAAAAAGTTAGAGAGGTTGTGAAATGTTTATTGTAAAAAGTGAATAGGATTGTGTTTTACCAAACTGAGTACCATAGGAATAATGTTATCAGACAGAGCTATATTAAGTCCGAGTAACAAATTTAGAAGATATAGATGTATGAAGATTGATATATAGAGTTTCAGTTGTACAATGGTTGAGTTACAAATATAAATGCACTAAAATATGTTTAGTGAATAAAAAATATTTGTATGAATCTCAAGATTATAAAGTGATTAAGTGATGAAATTAAAAATAGTATAATGTTAAAATTTGTGAAGTCTATACAAAGTGTAAGTACAGATTTGAATAAGTTCTAAAAAAATCTTAGCTTGAAATTCTATAATATAGAGGTAACCCATTCAGAGCACCAGAAGAAGAAAGTCTATCAAGTTTCATCAGATGAAGGTCCATCAGAAAAACATTATAAGTATCAAATTGACTAAGTATCATGACATCATTATATGGAGAAATTTAATGACCAATGAAGATAAAATAAACAAAAAATAGTTGGAAAGAGAAATATAAAGCTATATTGGACACATAGGAATGTGATGTTATCATATAGAGAATTTTAAAGTCATCTGATAGATTTATGTTCATCCCATCATATAGAGGCTTCTTAATAAAGTGAAATTATATTAATTTTTCTTGGGATTCCATCATAAAGATAAGACTGAGTGTATGAAAAAGAGTCAATTAGGCAATTCAAACTAGATATAGGAGATCTAGATAGAACAACAACAGATAGAGGAGTTATTATGAAGGAACCTGAAAAACATTATCTAGATGGAGTTCTAAGGTTCTTTACATAAAATTTGTAAGGCCCTTCATCATGGAGATGATATTTAATTCTTCAATATTATTTTATCTTGCTGAGTTTTAAGAAAGTATGAAGAAAGGTTTATTTTTAAGTATGTTTGAATAAAGGATGAGTTTTAAGGATGTTTGAAGAAAGGTAATTTTTTTATGAAGTTTTAATAATGTTATAGAATATTTGAAGATAGTCTAATAAATCTGAGATGAGTGGGAAGTTTTGAAATTAAAATTTGAGTTGAGTAGGAAAATACAGTTGAGAGCTTACATTTTCTCCTAGGGTTTTAGAGTAAAAGTTCCTATATAAAGGGATAAAAGTATAGTAAAAATGTACACTATTCATAAATGTGAAGGAGATGAAGCGTTGAAGTTTTTAGAGTATAATATGAGTGTTAGAATGAGTTCCTACTTGGTTGAAGAAGAGAGAATTGGATGGAAGAGATTCTGATAGGAGTCTTCTAGATAGAGGCATACTAGACGAACTGAGTATCAGACCAAGCAAGAGAATCAAATTGAGTTTCTTTAGTGAATATAGGATCATTGGACAAAAATTAACTAAACAGAGTGCATCATATAGAGCACATCAGAATGAGGAGTATCAAACGTAATGCATTAGACGGAGAACTTTGGAACAAGGGAAAAAATAGATAATATCAAATAGAGTTATGAAATATGGACCTCTTATAAGGATGATTTCCATAAAAAGTTTTAGAAATGTGAGTTTGAGTTTATTTATGTATTTCTTAGATTAGGAATAAGTTTCAAGACCAATAAACTCTTAATAGAGTTATTTAAGATCTAGAATAATATTGTATATAGGTGAAGGTGATCCAAATTTCTTATAGATAAAGAAAATTTTAAGAATAAGTAATTTATACAGTGGATCATAAAATAAAAGGAAATAGATTTTAGTTGGGGTGTAAAACTAGTTACTAAAGAAGCTTGTGGTTGAGATGTATAACCAGTTTGGAAAGAAGAGGATACAAGAAGGATAATTGGGGTGTATAACTAACTGTGATAGAATAGTTTATTATTGGGTTGTAGAACCAAGGTTATATGGAGGAATGAATATTGGTATGTAGAACTAGTTGATGACCATGTCTTTGTAATCATGAAATCTATTGGTAAAAAATACATATCAGTGTAGATAAGCAACATGGACAGGAGTAGGTATTTATATTGAACCTTTCAAATATCATGTATTAATATCTATTTATATTTATTGCATACGAGGTGAGGTTGATAGATATGTATTTGAGTGAATTGAACTCTAACAAGTTTAAGAGGTTGAGTTTATAAAAAGAATTCATAAAATAACGAGATCACTAATTCACACCTCCCCCTCCCAGTGATCACACACTGATCTGAGGACTTTAATTGGTATCAAATTATATATTCCCTATGAGGTATCTAACTATATAAAAAATATATAAAATATAAATTTAGTGAATAGAATGAGTTATCCTACACTCGACAGAAAAAACTATCACAGTTGGAAGAATAAGATAGACCCCAATCTTCTATCTCTTGACCTATATGTTAGAGATAATGCAACAATGGTATTTACTCTGACTAATTTGGTTTCTATGGAAGATGATGATAATAAAAATTTATAAGTTTATGGAAAATCTCAAAATGAATTTTTGATGGATCTCACAAAGAATGTTTATACAAAAATTATAGTATTTTCAACTATCAAAGTAATGTGGGATTAGTTTAGAAGCAGTTATGAAGGAAATGATAAAGTTAAAGAGGCAAAGTTACAAATATATAGAATAAAGTTTTAAGATATTAAAATGGTTGATGAATAGATTATTGATGAATACTTTAAAAGATTCAATGATACTTTTAGAAATATCATAGGTTTTGGTAAGAATATAGAATATTTCACTATCATTAAGAATCTAATGAGAAAATTTCCAAATAGATTTGATGTTAATGTGTTTGTTATAGATGTTAAAGAAGATTTATATCTGGACTGGATGAACTTCATAATATTCTCGTGGAATATGTGATACTAAAATAAATAGTATTTAAGAAGAAGTATAAGAATGAAAAAGTTTTTAAAACATTGTTAAAATGGATTTTCAGAGAAAAATAAGTAAAAAAAGAATCAAGTGGCTCATATGCCAAGTAATATGAAGAGGACTTCAACACAACAATTTTTCTTATTTCTAAGAAATAAAAAATGGGAAAATAGAAAGGAAAAGGTAAAATATCTATTAAAATATAGAATTTTAATGATAATGGTCATTTTTTAGTAATATTTATTTAGAATAAGTTCAATGATTTTGAATAAAAATATGAAGATAAGAAGTCTCATAAATAGAAGTGGAATAAACATAAAAACGTTTCTTAGCAAGAAGAAGAAAATTTTGTTGAGAAGAAGAGAGAAGGATGATTCATTATCCAATAATGAATCTGATTATTATATCAATTTCTTAGTGCATGTTGGAAGAGAAAATTATTTATCCGATAGTGATGATGATTTAGAAAAGAGAACATAACTTGAGTGGATTATAAAAGAATGTTTGGAAGTAGATCTTGAGAAAAATAAAAAAACCAAGAAGGAAAGAAATAAGTTGAAGAAATAAGTTAAGGAGATAAATTCTGAGAATGTTGAGCATATGAAAAAGGAGATGATAATCCTCAATGAGATTAGATCTCAAAAAATGAAAGTTGCTGAGCTTGAAAGGAAAATGAAAGTTTGTGAAAACAGTTGGAAAGGATAATCTTAACATGGTTGAAACAATACTTTTTGAGGAATGTAAGAAAATTAAGCTAAAGTTGGATAAATTTTAAAAAATTGTAAATGTTATTTAAGAGAATACTGGATAAGAAATCAGAAGAGATTTATATTACATAATCAAAACTTATTATATAAAAAAGTGAGTTAATAAAGATTAAAAAAGTATTTATCAAAATAGTTAATGTTAAAGGTTAATCATCTTAAGCTGGTGAAAAGAAGGTTCCAAAGAAGTAGGTTGTTTATATTTCCAAAAAATTTCAAGATACATGTTATTTTTATAATAATACAGGTTTAAAAATAAGATTGAATTATTTAGGAACTTTAAGATTTGTGAGTGATCATATTCCACTAAGAAAGAGTGGAATAATTCAAGAATATTTTCCCCTAAATAGAGTTGTCTAAAGTTTTTAAAGTGAAAAACAAACATATGAGTAGAATTTTTATCACTCAAAAAGATCAATATTTACATGTCACTACTAGTTTTGTGGAGTATTCAGGCATAAATACTACTCATGTTGGTACAATATGTCTCTACTATGAAGGAGATATGAATCCAGGGGGAAATATGAGAAGAAGAAAAGAACATTTTTTAAGAAAGTGTGATAAAAAAGAAAAGAAAGTTATGAAGGTGAATAATATTAATGCCTCAAGTGAAGCATGTGGGAAGTTTAAGAAAGTCGAGTAATAAAATAATCTCAACAATTTTGAGTAGGAAAAAATATTAAGAATGTTGAGAAATAAAAGAATCAAAAGAATGTTGAGAAAGAAAAGAATTGTGATAATGTTGAGAAAGATAAGGACCTCAAAAAAGTTGAGCAAAGAAATAAATAGTGCTTATTTATTTATCTAGAAAAAATATCTGAGGCAATAAATTTGGAGTAAGAACAGAAGTATACTAAAGAAAATGTGAATAAATAAGATTTAAAAGATGAGAATAAAGTTAATAACACATTATCAATAGCTAGTTGTTTCAAGATTCAAAATAAAAGTAAAATGTGTAAGAAAGATAAGTATGGTAAAAAATATTTCATGAATATCTTAAAAACTCAAGATGAAAGCCTAAAGAGGATATTACAAACTCAAGGTAACAAATACATTATGAACGTTGAAGAGAAGATGAAAGCTCCATCTAAAGATTATTCTGATGATAATAAATCCATTATAAAATCTATAAAGGATTATCATAAGGAAGAAAGAACATCCCATGATAAAACTAATAATAAGAATAAGAAGTCAATACTAAGAGAAGATTCTCAGTCTGATTGTTACTTCTAAGAAATATTGAGGTTCCTCCTTATTCCTAATATACTGGTTTATTTGAACTAAATTATTGGGAATTAAAAGAGAATAAATAGAGAAGCTGGATAAGTGATGTAGTGGTTTTAAAATAGGAATATATATCCATCATGAACCATTATGATCACTTTCTGATACCCTTTAGGTGGAGAAAATCTAAAGAAGAGGTATATGTACCGAATTTTTCTTAAAAAATTGCAGATGTTAAGAAATCCGTGATTAAGGGTGAGTTATGTTTATACGATTGAATTATTTTGATGTGTTATTGTGATGGTTGTAGTTTTTATCTTAATAAAGTTACTCAAATTTCCCCTAATAAAAATATGTTGGAATAAGCTTTTAGAAATTATCAAATTGAATAAATGTTATGGATAACATGGATCACCTTGATTATACACTACTATTTTCTATATTTGGTTTGACCATATAGAATTAGAGTTGTTTATTTAAAGTCTCTTTGTTAAGAAACTCATGTGATATTGAATTCATCAAGATTCTATGTGGAATGAATATGATTTGTGATAATCTCTATGTTAACATTGGTATTTGATTATCAATCAGGGGGATAAAGAACATAGAGGGAGAAAAGAAAATGAAAACATCACATGGGTGAAAATATTTGAGCATACATATTGAATTTTAAGTTTTATGGAGATATTGATAACAAAAACAAAGGGGGATATTGTTGTTTAAAAGTGAATTGTTGTATTTTTTATCAATATGTCAATATATGTTTATAGATAAAGTTACATAAGAAGCATAGATAAGTTTGAGAGAATATTTTTTTTAATCTTAATGGAAAAATTATTGAGTCAGATGATGATTTCATGTTCCTAAAGTTACTAACATCATGAAAATACTCATGATTCTAGATGAGTTTTTATGCGTATATAAAAAGCGGAAGAATTTAGTTTCTAGAGAAAATTAGATATGGTGTACAAAGTTCAAGGTATGAAGTACACTGGATTGATTTGTACCAGATTGAGTACCATTGTACTAATGTTATCAGATGGAACTATATTTTTAAGTTACAAATTTAGAATATGCGGCTACATGAAGATTGATCTATGGAGTTGTGACTATAAAAATATCGAGTTACAAAGTAAAGATTCACTAGACCATGTTTAGTAGACAAAGAATGTTTGTATGAAGATTAAAATTATAAAGTGAAGATGTGATGAAATTTAGAATAGTATGAATTTTGAATTTATGAAGTCTATAAAAAGTCTAAGAATAGAGTTGATGAAGTTTTGGACGGAATATAAATTGTCAATGTTATCAGATAGAGGAAACCTATGGAAATAACCGAATGGATAAAATCTATAAAGCTGCATCAAATGATGGTTTATCATACAAACACTCAAAAGAAGAAATGGATAGAGTATTTTGATATCATCATATGGATAAATAAGAAATGTATTTGGACTGATAAAGGATGTACAAAGTTTGAAATGGTGTTGAGTTGTACCAAACAAAGAGAATGTACAAAGTTTGAGATGGAGTTGAATTATAACAGATAGAGAACATACAAAGTATCACTATACCAAGAGTATTAAAAAGTCTAACAGACAATGAAATATGATTATCAATGAAGTTCCAATGGAAAAAAAGAATCAAATAGAGAAATATGAAGTTTTATTAGACATAGAAGAATGCGATTTCATGAAATAAAGAATTCAGAAGTCATCAAACATAGTTATGTTGATCCCATCAGACAGAGTTTTCCTAATAAAGTGAAATGAGTTAAAGAAAGTTTAGGAGTCCATCATATCCCTAAATGGACCGAAGGACTTCATTTTTATTGATTTTTGATAACCCCCATTTCAAGGGATGAGGGGGAACCCTTACAAGGCCCGTAGGCTCATAGGTTACATGGCCCGTAGGCTTAGGATATTAAATGAACCGAAGGTCTTAGGGAATTCAACCAGACTATCTACAAGGAACTGACCCTCCCCAACATCTACATCTTGATAGTAGCTCTACACCTTTGCATGACCGTTTGGCTAGGCTTCCCGTGCAAGCACAGGCTGGTACCGATGACATAGTCATACCCTCTCATTCTGACAATCCATTTGGCTATGCTCTGGTGAGTGCACCTGATCTGAATCATCATCTGGAGCTGCTCCTTTTTTGTAGTGTGTCTGGGGCCTGCATTCATGTGGACCGAAGGACTTGGGGGTGGCCCTAAGGCCTTAAGGTGGCCCGATGGCCTTGAGAATCAACTGGCCCGAAGGCCTTGGGTGGCCCGAAAGCCTTGCAGGACCCGAGGACCAAACCGGTGGCCCGAAGGCCCAGATGGATGAATAGTTCCGGCTGGTACAGTACTAAATAATACCTACTACAACAATTCTATAGTACTGCTACAGTACTGCTATAGTACCATAAATATGCCTCCACCCGGATTTGATCTCGGGTCTCTTGGATGCACCTAGTGAGTCCTTACCAACTGGGCTGGGGCTCTTGTGCATACCCATTAGGAGTCCATCATATGGAGACGGATAATTGTACTGAATATATTCAATTAGACAATGAATACTAGACAAAGGAGATCTAGATATAACATCACTAGACAAATGAGTTTTTGTAAAGGAATTAAACAAAAATTTGTTGCATGATGTTCTATGGATATTTACATAATTTTTTTAAAGTAATTAATCATGATCATGCTATATTTTTATTCAGTGATATTCTATCTTATTGAGTTTTAAGAATGTTCAAAGAAAGTATGAGTTTTAAGGAAGTTTGAAAAAAGTTCATGTTTTAAGGGGTTTTGAGGAAAGTTCGAGTTTTAAGGAAGTTTGAAGAAAGGAAGAGATTTCATAAAGCTTGAAGAATATTCTAGAATGTTTGAAGATAGTATCAAAAATACGAGATGATTTGGAAGTTTCAAAATTAAAATTTTATCATAGTTGGAAAATAAATTCGAGATCCCACACTTTCTCTTGGGGTTTCATTGTAAAAGTGCATGTATAATGGGATAAAAGCACAATACGAATGTACACTGTTCATACACATGAAGGAGTAGAAGTGATGATGTTTTTGGTGCACATTGTGAGTGGATGACTGAGTTCCTACTTGGTTAAAGAAGAGATCATCATAGAGAAGATATTCGAGAAGAAGTCTTATAGATAGAGGTACAATAGAAGGAATGAGTACTGAATGAAGTAGGAGAATCATACTGAGTTGATTCAGTGGATAGAGGATCATCGGATCAAGGTTCACCAAATGGAGTGCATCTCATAGATAACATCAAACCAAGGAGTATCAGATGTATTACATTAGAAAAAGCACATTAGTCCAAAGGAAAATATATAGATCTTACTAGATAGAGTTCTACTGGATGGACTTTTTCTAAGGAATATTTTTAAAAAAATTTCTCAAAAAAATAGAGTTGAGCTTATCTTGGTATTTCTTAGATTAGGAATATGTTTTGAGACTAAAAGACTCTTAAGAGAGTTGTTTAAGATCTTAAAGAAGATTATACATAGGAAAAGGTGATTTAATGCCTGTGGAGAAAGAAAATATATAGAATAATATCATTATATATTAGATTAAAAAAGTTAAGGAAAGATATTATAGCCAGGGTGTAAAAACATTTTTTGAAGTATCTTGTGGCTAGGATTCATAACTAGTTAGGAAGGAAGTGGATACAAGAGGGACAGTTGGGGGTATAACCAGCTATGGGAGAAGATTTGATTTCTAGGGTGTAGAAATGATCCTATCAGGATGAATGATTACTGATATATAGAACTCATTTCTATATATTCCTTTGAAATCCTAAAATAAGTTAGTAAAAGAATCCATATGGGGAGGATAACCAACATTTTAGAGAGTAGGCATTTATACAGAACCTTTTAAATATCTTGCTTTGTGAGAACCCAGTTTTTGCTGCGAAAGACTTTGGAATATTCTTGATGTTATTCCAGAGCAGCGCCTTCAGACGGCGTGTGATGACTCAGGCGGAGACCCACGAGTCTGTGTTTGAAAAGAGAAAGATGAGAAGATAGGTTAGATTGGAGAGAGGGAGAATGATTAACCAAATAAAATAAATAGAAAAGAACGATAAAAAAGGAGAGTTGGAAATTGGGGGAGGGTCTTACCCGCGTGAGAGTTAAAGTGGGGGAGGAACATGCACCCCACCTTATTTAATTTTTATTGATTTAAAATAATAATAATAATAATAATAATAATAATAATAATAATAATAATAATAATAATTATTATTATTATTTTGGATACCAATTATTAGTTCACGCATAAATATCTCATACGGTGTCCATTTTGTATGCCGTCTGCGACATTGTACTCCAGACGTCGAGGAATACTTTTTTTGAGATGGTTTTGGGAATTTATAATTCCCAAAATGAGGGGCCTCAGAGGTGCGACACGTCTTTAAGTGAATTGACGTTTTTCCGGGGGATCTTATTTTGGACGGCGCAGACGCGTCCGACATCCATTTTGAGCGCCGTCAGTGGCATTGCAACCCTGGCATTGAGCTGGAGATTTCCAGTGTGGTTTCGGGCGTTGAAACCAGAGTTGAGGCGTGGGCCCCACGACCCGTCTTTTGAGCTGCGTGCAGCGTTTCACGACTTTTTCATTGGACGTCCATTCGGGGCATGCGAGCAGTTGATTCTGGATGTTTTTCCAAGGGGACTACATTGGTGTAGTCTACCCGCTGTAATTCCGCACAATGGTGTGGGCCCCGCGAGGGCCGTTTGGGCGTTGACGGTGATTTTCTATCTCTATCACCGGGCGACCATTTTGGACAAGTGAATAGTCCATCCTGTGTGATTTTTTGAGAGGATCGCAACGGTGTGATTCGTTCGTTGTGTTTTGGGACCGAGATGCGGGTCCCACGTAGCACCGCTCGTGTGCGGTGCGCCGAAATGCATCTTTTTTTCCGGATATCTGTTGCGCTCAAGTGAGCAGTCTTTTTGACATGTTTTCCCGAGGGAATCGCAACGGTGCGATGCACCCGACTGTTTTCGGGGTTGAGGCTCAGGATCACGGGACGCCATTCGGGCATGAGGCGGTGTTGGTGACTTTTCCGTTGGATATCCGTTTGAGGCGAGTAAGTAGTCTATCTCGCGTGTTTTTCCACGAAGATTACAACGGTACGATTCGTTTGGTTGTGCGGAGCCTCTTGTGCCATCTTATTAAATGTGGAAATGTGAAAGACACTCTGATGGCGGTTCTTCTCACCGTGTTTGTAGAGAACCCTTGGCGTGTGATCGTGTGCACTCCCATGTGAGTGAAGGGATGTGGTTCGCTGTGCCTCAGCCGATGAGGTGGCAGGTTGGAGTTGTTATGTCATGCCTTCGCGTTGACTTTGGGTGCCGTGTGCACGATAACCTTTGGGCTGGAACGTGGTATAATCTGGGAGTATACGAGAATGCTTGGAGGTACATGTGGTTGTTTGTACCTGAGAACGTTTGTGCGCTTGGTTGGGGTTGACTTGGGGCCACACGTCGTATGGGCCCCATCTGCGTGCCGTGTTCTGCTTTACATAATTTGACCTCTCGCGATGTAGAGGGTCCCTTTACGCTCGTTTTTTTGACTAGTAGGGTGGAGTTTCCCCTAGCCTGGTGCTCTTTTGTCTGACCAGCAGGGTTGAGTGGTCTCCCCCTGGTCTTGTTCTCGATGGTTTGGCTGGCAGAGATGGTTTGGTTCCTCTGTTTCTTCAGCTGTGAGGGGTTTCAGTACTGTGCCCATTTCACTGAACTGCGACACCGTTTGTGACTACAGGTGTTCGTACAGTGTGGGTGTTTTCCCCACTTTCTGGGGTGAGTTGACTCGGTCCGCTTCGACAGTGACTCAGCGGATTGGAGCATGATCGCCTTGAGAGGCCTGGGGAGTTTCTCCCATTGATTTGTGTTCCCTGGTAGAGTTCATGTGGATTTGGTGTGACCAAAACTTTACGCGGGCACCGATCCTCTACCCAGGAGGTTGTTTCCAGCAGGGCTGAGGTGGTTTCCAACAGGGCTGAGGTTGTTTTCAGCAGGGATGAGGTTGTTTCGAGCAGGGATCACCAGTGGGTTACCATCCAGTAGGGATGGACAGTACAACGGTGTTCACCAAGCAGTACCATCCAGCATGGATGGCCAGGGCAGTTCCGGGTTTACCTCCAGTGGGGCTGGGCAGTGGTCCCTGATGATGGGCTTACCTCCAGCAGGGCTGGGTAGTGGTCCCCAATGCTGGGCTTACCTCCAGCTGGGCTGGGCAGTGGTCCCCGATGCTGGGCTTACCTCCAGCTGGGATGGGCAGTGGTCCCCGATGCCGGATTACCTCTAGCTAGGCTGGGCAGTGGTCCCATCACTGACTTTAGCCGGGTCGCCCTCCAGTGGATTACCCTGTTACGGGACTGGGCAGTGTGGCACCCGTCGACTTTCCGAGTCTCCCTGTGGTGGGAACCTGTCGACTTCCAGGGACCCTCCAGCGGGGCTGGGTAGGGGGTCGCCTGTCAACTTTGAGCAGACCTCTCGACTGCGGGGCAGTGACATGGTGTGGTTTGACGTTCCCCCAGAACTATCAAGTACAAGGAGCGCTTTCCCCACCGAGACGCGTCCTTGTGATGCAACCTAAAACCGTACGGGCAAGTCAGTGCCGCCCAAAGCGGATAGTGTCGAGGTGCGATGATTGATCCCTTAACTTGTAGTTCGAGGAAGACGTGCGGGATGCTGGGCATCGATGGTGTTTTCTTCTGGGACTGTTGGCTACTCTTTTCTTGGGCTGAGCTACGGGATGAAGATCCCCTTACGACGTTGTTCGGGCTTCTTTATTGAGCATAAGGATATGTATATACCTTGTTCCAGTACCCACTTCTTGGGTTTGGTTACTCTCCTTACCGAAGAGTCAAAGACGCGCGAGGTATGCCACATGATTTCTGTATCTAGATTCTCATGGTTGGATGAGTCTACTCTCCTGCTATAGGTAGCGAAGACTCGACGGGAAGTTCATCTTCTCACCGTTTCCAGCTCCTTGTGTCTGGATGAGTCTACCTTCTTTCCTCTTGTTGGGTTAAGCTGGAATCTCTACTATTACTCCACTACACCCCTTGTTGTACTCCTTTATTTTTCTTGTTCGCTCTACTGATCACCCTTCGGTACCTCCTTTGTTGATCCCTCGAGCCTTCAGGGTATCCTACTGAGTATTTTTATACTCACCCCTGCTTGGGCTTTGCCCGCACTTGGTGTGCCCTTACAGATGATGGACAGGTTGGTCATGACATCAGAGGAGCTTAGAATCTTGGGAGCTTGGACCGCGTGTGGTGGTCGGAGTCGGGTTCCAGGTGGGGGACCCTTCCAGTTGTTTTTCTTTTTTTTACCTATTTCCGGGTTGTGGCACTTTTTTGATTGGGCGCGTGTTTTTCTCCTTTACTTTTCATTATACCTTCATCTTTCTTTGTACTTGTAGAGGTCGATGCACTTTGTGGTTTATATAGAGTAGTTTCCATTTTTCTTTACTTGTATTTTCTTTTACTCTGCACTTTTTCATTGAGTGTGTTGCGTGTGTGCGTGTACAGGTACTCAGGCAAAGGCCTCCCTGAGTTGTTGTGCCTTCGGCGCTAGTGGCCAGCCCCTGGCCTATGGAGGTGGGCTTGGGGTAGTTGCGGCTCGAGTCCGGGTAGGGTCGGGTCGTGACATGCTTTGATCTCTCTTTATATTTACTGCATATGAGGTGAGGTTGAGAGATATATATTTTAGTGGATATAAAATTTAACAAGTTTCAGAGGTTGAGTTTAGAAGAATAATTCATAAAATAAATGGATCACTGATTCACCCCCTCTCCCGCTCTTTGATCTCACACTAATTTGGGAACTTTAGTTTTAATATGAAACATAGAACCTTTACATAATAAAGAAAAAATTTATGATACTCCATGTAGTTTACTTAAGAAGGTCATCCAGTGAACAATACTCCTTTTATTCCTCATGGGCATATTTCACGTCTCTATGTGAAATCTCAATCATGAAAACCATAAAATTTTATCAGAACCTATAATACTCCATGAACAATATCAGTTAGGGATAACTAAAAGTCATACTTTGAGAGGTAAATTATCACATTACATCATGCAATATATAAAACTAATATGAATGGATGATAAAGTGAATACTACCTTCTGTACAATGTGATACATTTTACATTCTTAAAATACTTTACAGGTACTTAACAAAACCATGCATAAGTGATCATATTATCAAAACTCATATGATTGACCATCAGAGAGGCCTTATGTTTTCTATAATTTTAGGGTTTTTTAATTAATCATATCTCTACATAATCCCTTATAGATCTCTATGTGACCACATGATAAAACCTCCCACTGAACTCCTTTAGTGAGTAACATCTATGAAAAAAGTTTTTTTTAATAATGGTGAGACTTAGGAATAATATTTCTTATAAAAATCCATACTTTTATAAATGAAATTCCATTCTAAATGAATATATTACTTATTAAGTAATGTAGATATAGAAAAAACATACACTATATTGCATTTTTTATTTTGGAGTGTTATAAAATATATCCATAATTTGAACATTGGGATTAAAAGACTATTAAACATCATAACCACTGCTAATATAGTCATTTTATAGTGATAGTTAATATTAGTATATATTAAATGTTATAATAAAATATAATTGAAATGTAAGGAAGAAGTGATGAAATCAACTAGTAGGATCATACCCGATGAAACCCATTTGTCAGAGCTTCTAAGGGAGATGGAATCACTAAGATTTTCCATTAACCAAACCCAAGCCAAGATTCAACAATTAGAACTCAAGAAAAACCATTTATTTTAGAAATTCAAGCTTATATTGATCACTAACCAAACCATGTCCACCAAAAGACCCTAAGAAATCACTACCATCACACACCTTACCCTTAGAGAGGATGCCTATGTAATAAGGGGTTATGTATCCAGAAACTAATTGTATGAATTTATGAATTATTTTTTTAATGATAAAATAATGGGTATATTAATCAATTTTTATTTATTATTTTATACACTTGATTATAGAATGAGTCTGATAAAAATTATATTTTGATACAAAGAAACCAAAATTATATTTTTGGAAAGTATATAATTTCAATTAAAACACTATTTTATGATAAACTCTAGAATTTGAAATAAAAATTAATTTCATGAAATAGTATTATAAACAAATTTTATTTATATATAGATTTTAATATAATTTAATGAATTCCCATGTAATTTTTATAAGGGTTAGAATGTTGTTTGTGACGTAAAGACTAGTATTTTTCTATAAATAAGGTTTTTTATTTAAAAGTAAATATTCATATATTTTAAAAATTATTTTGATAAAATAAATATCATTTTTGAAATCAACATGTTGAAATTAGTCAATGGTGATTTTTTCATAACTTTTTGGGATAGTTGGATTTTTGGGTAAAATTTAAATACCATATAAATATACAGTAAGTATTATGACATCATAATGGTATAAATATGTTGTAATAAATACTATAAAATTAATAATTGACCAAAAATAGGGTTTCCCTTTAAAATAATATGTTTTTAAGTAGTTTGATTAATTTTAAAATCTAATAATGAATCCATAAAAATCTATATTATATTTTAAGGTTTTAAAAAAAATTATTTATGAACATGAATCACTTAAACAACATGAATAATATTATTTTTCTATGTTTTATTCTTAAATTAATATAATATTTTGAAACCAATCCTATTTGGAATAAACCATGGGCAAAAATCGTGGGAAGGATCGTGGTTTTGATTATTTTATTACATAGAGTCAAAAAATGTTACACCTCTATATTTTATGATATTTTTCACTTTAAATAAATTTTATTTATTTGATAGTTTTCTTTAGACACAATTCCAAGATTTAATAAACTATGATATACTATTAAAGTATTATTTTTTAATGTGATAGTTATTTCCTAACTATTGGATTGGTGGGTATGAATAGGACTAACTAAATTATGAAAAATTATTTTTTATGAATTTATAAAATAAATTCATTGGTTATCAATTGGTTATAAGTGAAAATAAAATAATTTGAAGGTAAAAGAGATGGTTTTTAAAAAAATGGTTTTATGCACACAATGTGTTTTTATCTTAATAAATTAAATTAATCTCTATTTATGATTTATTTTAATTAAATTTATAGATTATATATCCAATCAAAACTCTTAATATTCATCTAATGGTTTTTACTAGGTATATAATAAGAATAAATCCAGTTTTATGCTCAAATATGCATTATTTTAAAAATAGTTTGGTTACATTTTTTAAAATTATTATAAAATTATTTTCTTCCAATTTTATAAATTGTATATAAAAAATGGATATCTTTTTTTATTCATAATATCAAATTTATTTTAAGGTTATTTTTTGAGATTTTTCTAAAATAGTTGATTTTTTGGTGAATAGTGAAAATACCGCTTTTTCAAATACCGTCACTTTTACGAAATTATTATGTTGTAATCATGAATTAATAAATTATGAAATTTTTTTATAATATATATAAATATATATTGAAGTATTTACTTTTTTTTAAAACGTTATTTTGAATTTGGGAACTCAAACTTGACTTTGGTGAACATAAGTTATATATTATTCAAATTTAAAACTATTTTTTGGTCTTTGCACTTAATGGAATGGTTGGAATATTACATTAATTTTTTGATTGATACATAATTTTAAAAACATTTTTTTTTAATTATTTAACTAAAAAAATCATGGAAACTAACTTATAACTTGATTTTAGGGTGAAATATTTTTTACGCTTAAATCAAGTATTTTTCCTAAAAACTATTTTTCACGTGTTTTGTGTTCATATATTAAAATTAATATATCAGATCTATATAAAATGAACATAATAAAATGTATTAAAAGTTGTTAACTATCATTTAATTTTTTTGTTATAATTACCCTTTTATTTTTGGTCATATAATTTTTGTTATCATGGTAAAAAGTTAAGTAATCACAGTTAAGGTTAACATGGGTTTAAAGTGTTTTAACTAATAGATAAGAATTACAATATATCCAAACATGTATAAATGTGATTGAATGAGTTTATTTCAACCCTATAATATCTTTTATTCAAATTTTGTGTGACTTGGTTCCACACGATATGATTATGATATATGTATTATTTAATCTTTGAAGTAATTACAAGTGTATACTTTTCCTCACTTATAAAAGTTCACATCCTCTACTCCATTATTAAAAAAGTTTGAGACATATATCCCAACCAATAACTACCATAATATTATCCCAAATTCTTTATTAAGTTATTGTATTTTTTTATTTCCAAAATACCAACCTTTGAAGGCTTAAATTGTAAGTTAAAGGAGGGTTTCAACAAAGAGGTATAACTCTTAACCAAGTATTTTAAATTTTATTTCTTATTATACCTTATATAAACCTATGGTATCCATTATAAAATAAATAATTAAGTATATTAAATTTAATTAATTTTTATTATGATTATGGAACAACCATTATCTACCTCCTTTAAACCCCATAAGAAAAGAAATCTTCGCTCATGCGTACGTGTGGACTACTACCCCAATGAAGCGATACGTTTCATTTTTCATCACTAATTCACATTAATGTTTATAATTATGTATTTAATGATTATATATATTATTTATCATATTATTATATTTATATAAAAGCGAATTATTATTTACTTCCCTTTCATTCCATTCATCAAAAATTGAAAACATCACTCGTGCGTACATACGAATTACCGTCTCCACAAAGTGATATTATTAATTTTTTTATCACCAATTTATATGAATAGTTAAAAAATTGTTTATAATGATTAAATATTATATTAATTACAGGATTAATATTATGGATATGATGAAACCATGATCAAATTTCAAGGACTGAGACTACCGAACTGAAACATGCATGAAAAAAAAGCAGTTATCGCCTGGAACAATGATTTTAATAAAGAATTATTATCAAATGAGTGATAAAATGTTATAAGTAAATAATATATGGTATAATATATATTATCATGGTTATTAAATATATCAATAATAAATATATATTTAATATATAGTGTGTTCTAACACATACGAAGCGAGATGATAATCGAGGTAAAGAAAATATGTTACAATCTCATTTCTTTTTGGGATTGTCTATGCTAAATTTCCATTAAAGGAAATTAAATGGTTCTTAACCTTTAAACCCAATATATTTTCTTATCATCTATATATTTATGTAATTTTCTAGTGATAGTACAATTTTCTTCTTTTGATATGTTAAATGATTGAGTTTTTTTAAGAAAAACAAACTTTATTTCCTCTTTGGTCAGAAATATTTTTCTTCCATGTACATATTCTATTAAAAAATATTTTCAATTTTTTTAGTATTATACAATTATTTATTAAATTCAATTTTATTCATATTTTAATTTTAAATTTTTTTTCAAAGGAATATTATTTTAATTTTTTAAATGAGGTATTTTTACTAATAGTGTAAACTAAATCTTTGTTTTAACATATATCACATGAACAAATTTTACTGATGTTATGAATACTATTTGATTTAAATAATACTTTATAATATTCCATGTTTATTTTAAAATAAAATATTTTTCATAATATTATGTAAATATTTATATTTTAAATAAGTGATTTTACAATGAAAAGGGTATTTTACTCAAGAAATGTTCTAATGATATTTTAAAGGCATTTTAATCTATGACTACATACTTTGATAATACTTATGCTTCAATGGGGATATGATCCAATGATACCATAATTATTATTCTCTATATGGTTATTGATTATTATGATGAAGACTTTATGAAACCCCTTTGATATTTCACGGGTTAATATGTAATGAAATGATAAATGTTTTCATGGCCTTGTGGAATACATATGAATGATTATGATTATGTAATGATTGGGTCCATTATATCCCTCTAATGTAGTGGGTAATTTGATATTGACATCTCATGAGATGATGATGATAAACATGTACATGATTTAAAATAGCTTTGTTTACATATTGATTCATGAGTATGATTGCTTCTAGATATTCTCATACAATTATGTGTGGATATTATTGTGAATATCTACATTCAAAATATTATGATTTCATATGATTATTAAGACACATACCTATATAATGACTTTTTTAATGATGATTATTTATTTTACACCCTTATTGATCATGCTTCTAGATATTAATTGATTTTGGATTTTATAATATAAGATTTTATAGGTATGAATCTATTATATGGATAACATGGACTTGATTATGTTATCATACCATTATGGTTATATTATTCTTTTATTATGATTGATATCTCACATATTTACCCTTATAAATAATCTTATCTCACCTTTTATTATGTTTTCATTCCCCAAGTTTCAATGGGAGGTTCTAAGTATGATATGTATATAAGGGTAATAATATGATGATCTTTGCATGAAATGTTGAAGATATTTTAATAATTTAGTTGATTATGTATCTAGTTTCCAAAGACACTAAATGTTTATGATCATTGGGAATGAATTATTATAAAACTTAATTAATATTCATATAAAATGATGTAATACTTATGTATGTTTTTCTTAAGCTACCACAGTTAGGATCACAGTAAGGTTTAGTTATTTTTGGAAACTAGGATGTGAAAAATTTTGTGAGAACCCTTAGGAAAATATAAAGTATAGAAGAAACTCCTACGTTATGGTTAATAAAGGAGTATGGGTTTCCTAGAAAATAAATCCCTATATGGATTCTAGTATATGGATATGGATATAACACAAATATATTTAGGGGTAATAACTATGAATGGGGTGCATTGGGAATTAAATCGATCCTTACTAGTGCACGATGAGTGGTCCCAATACTACACATATATCTAGACACTCACAATGAACATGCTTGGTTTAATTAATATTTTCTTTATGAACCATTAAGATGGATAATAATAGATTATGTCCATGGATAAACTAGGTTAAACCTAAAGTTTCATAGGTTGATAAGAATGTTTCATAGTTTAGGATATCTCATGAATGAGTTTCATGAATATATGATCATTCACTATGATTATTATAGTTGGATGCTTACACTATGTTTTTGGTTTTAGTCAATGGATTGAACCAGAATGAATCACGTGAAAAAAAAAGTGAAAACCAATGCAATGACCATCCTCATGATCAACTAAATGGATCTGGGATCTGGGTTACAATATTTTACTACTATAATCACTCAAATATCTTAAAATATGAGAGGAAACACATACCATATTGAGATCTTAAATACTTAAAAGAGAGAGTAGCATGAAATTGATTCTTTTATGTGATAATTTACACCCTCCATTTGGGGTTATTTTGATCCACTATTTTTTGATAAATAGATCAATTCAATTGAAAAGATATTTTCTATTCTTTAGCACTCAAAAAATAAGAAATATTTCTTAGAAGTATGTCACTCAGATGGAAAATATGATCACTAGTGGGATATTATCATTAAAATGAGGTAATAAGAGGAAATAAACTTCATGGAATGGGAGGAGTTTTAGTGGATATTTATAAATAAATACTTTACTAAAACTATTCATTCTAAGATGGAGAGGGACTTTTTGGAGCTAAAAAAGAAGTATGATGAATCCCTTGGTATATATGAATCAAACATTACAAGAATTTCAAGGTACAATTTTGGATTTATAATAAACCATGTGAGAAAAATTGATCAATTATTTAGTATCTTGGAACCAAGTATTCAAAAAGTGTTATCTATAAAAGACTTTGGTAACTATGAATAAATAATTCAATGTGTTCTAGTGGTAGAAATAGAGAGCGGGAACTCTAATTATTCTTCTAGTTTTAGTAATAAAAAGAGAAAAATTGAGATTCATAGAAAGAAAAATGGTAAATCCTATAGAGGAAAAAATGATAACCATCTAAATGCTAAAAAAATAGGGTAAAGTACTCTGGAAATTATTTTAAAGGAATTAAAAAATTCTTAAATTGCTGAAAAGGTGGCCATTGAGAAAGTGATTATTTATAGGGGATAAAAAGGTTGGAAAATTAAACATAGGAGAATAATAATTCAACCAATGAAGTTCAATGTTTAAGATTCATAGATATCAGGAATTATGAAAAAAAATACCTTAATTCAAGAGTTAATGAGGATGGTAGGCCTAAAAAACTCTCTAATAAAAAGGATAAAGGGAAGGATTTTTTGTAATAACTAAAGTGGGCCAGGATAATGACATAGTGAAATGCACACTTAACATACACTCTAGAACTAACAATGTCTTATTTTATTCTGGTTCCACTCACACTTCTAAATCTGAAGAATTTATAATAGTATCACATAACCACCTCAATGATTTGATATTGAGATAACATTAAAATAATTTAATGGTGAAATTATCGCATCTTAAGTCTATATATTCTCTCTAGTAGAAATTTGTGGGATTTTTCTTCCAAAAAATCTTATGATTCTCCCTTTAGTTGAATTTAATGTGATTTTTTTTCATGTATTATCTTTCTCTAAATAAATCATATTTTAATTTCTAAGGAAGGAAAGTCACGTTTTATATTCCGAATCAACCTATGATTGTCTATTGGTGCAAGGATGAACATCAAATTACAATGGGAATTACTTCCATTTTATGAGTCTTACTACCTATTCATGAGGGATATTTATCTCAAATGGTTGGGGAGAAAATTAGTTTTGATGATATGCCATTTTTTCAAGAATATATAGATTCATTTCCTGAATAATTTTCTAGTCTTCCCTCGAATTCATGAAGTTAAGTTTTCAATAAAACTCATACATGGTGTTACACCTATTTTAAAGAACCCATATAGAATGACCATGATTGATTTATAATAATTGAGGAAGATAATATAGAATAATATTGATATGGGATTCATACTCCCTAGTGAAACACCATGGGGTTCATTTGTTCTTTTTTTTTCTAAGAAAAATGATGAGTGAATGCTTCTTTTCATCTATAACTGAGAACTTAACAAGATCACTATCAAGAAAAAATATCCCCTACCCAATATTGATGACATATTTGATCAATTATGTAGAGATAAATACTTTTAAAAGATTGAACTTTATTATAGATATCATCAATTGAGGGTCAAGATGGAGGATATACCCGAGATAGCCTTCTGTATGAGGTTTGGTCATCATGAATTTATAGTGATTCCATTTGGACTCACCAATTACCCCACTATCTTCATGGATCTAATGGATAGAGTCATTAGATATTACCTTGATCAGTTTGTGGTAGTATTTATAAATTATATTATTATATATTCAAAGAGAAAGGAAGATCATGAATATCATTTGAAGATTGTGTTTAACACCTTGAGGAAGGATAATCTATATAAAATTTTTACCAAGTGTATTTTTTTTCTACAAAAGGTCTCATTCTTAGGTTATATAATCACATGTGAGGGTATATTAATAGATCCTTGATATGTGTATTTCATGTATGTATTCTATGTTGTTTTAATATAGTAATTTATATAATTTAATTGACATTCTTGCTAATTTTGGACTATTTTACTTGTTTTGTGATATTTTAAAGGATATAATGAATTATCAGAAAAGGAACAAAAATAGGTGAATATGAGGCATCAAAAAACCAAAAAATAAAATTCCCACATATTTACTAATGATCATGGAACACTTGTGGTGAATGAAACTGAAGAACTAGGGCAAAATGAAGCTTTCAGAGCTGGAAGATTAATTTACATGCCGTGTGATCATTACAAGTCATGAAAGCATTAAATGATGTGAACCCAAGACACAATGTGAAATAAAGAAAAATTAAGGTAAAAAAGCTTCAAATATTATAGTTTGTGTAATCATTACATGGTGTGTAAGTTTCATACAGACCTAATTATGGTCCTTTGATGGTATTTTACACGATTTAGACCAAGTTTATGACTCCAAAACCCTCTAGGGTGACTTTTTGATAACATTAAGACAAATTTTAATGCTACATAATCCCTTTGGGAGTCTATAAATAGATGGATTATCCACCACACTAAAGGGGAGATCCATAGACCAAAGTTTGGAGTGATAAATTGCGTTGTATAGGGTCCTCATAAGTTCCATCTCCAATTTTTCATTATTCTTTTTTTTTCTTTTCATCATTACATCTTATTATATCTTCACCGGGATTAGGGGGTAATATTTCTTTATTATAGGGTTATGTAGCTAAAGGGGGAAGGTGCTTTTAGATTTATTCCTTTTTCTTTATTCATTTATTTAGATTGTCATAGTTTATTTAATCAATTTCCAATCCCTTTATTTTACTTTTATCATAACCATTGGTATTTGAATATTAAAGTAAAATTATAACCATGAAATTGGTTACCCTAAATTGAGGCATGACTATTGTCGCATTTAGGGAAATCATGTTTAAAAATGATATCAAGACAAACTTGATTCGATGAAACCCTAAATTACCAGACCAAGGGAAATAAGGGATTTGCACATCAAGGAGGGGATACCATAACCATTAAAATCGTCTTGAATTTGAAACCAAACATGGATTAATTAATTTTGTTTCTAAAATAAAATTACACAAGAACACTAAAACTATAAAACCTTAGAACGCTTTCAAATATGATTCCAAAACAATCAATCTACTTTGTGTTCATCTTTCACTTTCTTAAAATCAACCAAACAGATATTTTTATTCACCTCTTTCTTCAATTTAAATAAATAAATTCTTTTGTAAAACTAATTAAACTAATTCCCCATCTATATGGGTTCAAAATCAAACTTTACTAATACTATATTTTAATTAATTAAGTAACATAGCTTTAGTTTTTATAAATTTTGTATTTTTATTAGACCTGTAGGGAAAAAATGATTCCCTTTGGACTTGTCAATCCTTCAAAGATAGAAGTTATTGCCCAATGTATAAGACTAACCATGGTAACTGAGATTCATATTTTTATTGGGTTGAATAGATATTATTGATACTTTGTGAATAATTTCTCATGGCTATATAATCCACTAACCAAGTTGACATATATGGGAGATAAATTACTATGAATAGATGAATGTGATGAAAATTTCAAGGAGCTGAAATGAAGGTTGGTTAGTGGATATGTACTCACATTACATTGTATTAGAGAAGGGTTTGTGATATATAGTAATGCATCAGAGAAGGTACTGAAATTTTTTCACATATAGAATGACATTGTGATAACTTATGCCTTATTCCAATTGAAAATTCATGATCAAAATTACCGAACTCATGATTTGAAGCAGGAAATGGTAAAATTTTCACTGAAAATAAAAAGGAATTATCCTTATGGTGAAACATATAATATATATTTTGACTATAAAATCTTGAATTATATATTCACATAGAAAGAGTTGAATATATAATGGATATTATGGTTGGAGATGATTAAAGATTATGATTTCTTAATACATTATCGCTTTGGGAAGGAAAACAAGGTGGGTAATGATTTGAGTCAGAAAGACCATGATTATTTTTCCATGATGAGGATTGAAAAAGAACCAATATTTTTGGATTTATAGAATTTGGATCTTGAAATTATGTGTAAAGGGGAAAGATCATATCTTTCTTAGATGAATGTTGAACCAACCATCCATGTGAGGATTAAAGAGGAGAAGAATAAGGATACAGAGCTGTAGAAGAAGGTGATAAATATTATTGAGTTTAAAATAGATTATGATGGAATTATAATGTTCATGAATTGAATATGTGTCCCATCAATACCAGATGTAAAGGAGCTGTTAAATGAATTTTATAGTTTATCATTCTCTATTCATCATGGAATTTTAAGTTGTATAAATATATAAAAGAGTATTTCTAGAAGGATAACATTAAAAGATATATTATAGAGTATGTATCTAGATAAATAGTATTTAATCAAGTTAATTATGACAAAAAAAATTAGGGGGATGTTACAACCATTACCCATACCATAATATAAACAGGAAAACATTTCTATAGTTTTCATCATCGAAATCCCTAAAAAATATAAAGGGAACAATGCTATTGTAGTTGATTGCCTTAGGAAGTCATAAAATTTCATTGAAATTAGATAATATTTATATCTTGATTAACTTGATAGGTTATACATTTAGGAAGTGTAAAGTTTCATGGAGTATCACATTCTATTGTATCTGATCGGGAAATGAGGTTTACCTCAAAGTTCTGAAGAAATATTCAGCATGCTCTGGATATAGAGTTCAGTTTAAATACTATATATAATCCTAAAAAACATGGTCATTATAAGAGGACCATTAAAAACCTATAAGATATTTTGAGTTCATTTTCTATGGATTTCAATGGTGGTTGGGATCAATACCTTTCTCTAGTTGAGTTTTCTTACAACAATAACTTTCACTAATGCATTTATATGACTACTTATGAATACCTATATGAAAGTGAAGAACTATAATGTGATAATATAGACAAATAAAGATATTGGAACCTAATCTAGATTAGAAAATTACATATATGGTTATATCCATTCAACATCACATCAGGGTAGCATAGAGTTGGTAGAAACATTATGCTGACAATCGTCAGTGAGATCTATGATTTGAAGTGGGTGATAAGGTATTGCTAAAAATATCTACTTGGAATAAGGTTATGAGATTTGGAAATAAGGGAAAGATAATCCCTAAATATATCATTCCATTTTAAATTATTGGTCGTATCATGATAGTTTTTAATCTGTTGGTGCTTCCACCAAATCTATCTCAAGTTTATGACATGTTCCATGTATCTCTCCCGAGGAAGTACATACATGATCCTTAAGATATATTGAACTCAAGGGTTTAAAAAATACATCAATATATTTTTTATGAGAAAAAATTATGGATATTCTAAATCAAATATATAATTTAACACCTTGATATTTTAAAATAAAACTATGTTCGATAGAGTATACGACACACAACAGTGAGGATAAACGAACCATGAAATATTATTATTGAAATATAACCATTATAACATGGCTGTTGAATTAGAGAATATAAATAGGAGTAAATTAATTACGATATATATATAAAATTTCCCTAATCAATAAAAATTTATTGATTAATTCTTAGTAAATAAGAACTCAATTTTCAAAAAAGTCATTTTATTCTTCAAAAATATGTTTTCTTCAAAAATGGTTTTTATTGATTTTTTGTGAGGGAATATTATAATTAATTTATACCAATTTTAGGAATTTTATTTTTCAAAAATAATATCATTTTTGAAATCATTTTATCAAAATTATCTTAGGTTGAAATTTTTGGATTTCTTTGAAAAGCTTGCTTTTTCAATGAATAGTGGAAAATACAAATTTTTGTAAAAATATTATTTATTTTCACTGAAAAGTCCCATTATAATTCTAATTTTATCTTAAATTAATATAAGTATATTTTAATTATAAATAATATGATTAATTACATAGGAATTAAATTTATACTTGATTTCTATATAATTTTGTTTTTGGGCTTAAAAACACATTTTTCTAAAAACTATTTTTCATTGCGTTTTATGCATTTGTATTAGATTTTATTTTTTCCACTTAGAGAAATTGAATCCTGAAAAATTTATTCCATATTAACAACTATTAGGTTTAAATTTGTTAAATCCCAAAATTTTATTTTTGGACATAATGAATAGTAACTGTGGTAAACATTTGTCAACTCGGTAAGAGTAAATCGAGTAATGAAGGTTACAAATAATGTAATAAGGATTTGAAAATATATCTAAAATATTGATTATTTATATTTGGTAATATTAATTTGAATATACCGTTAATAGTTTTTAAAAAATTTATTTTTTTTATTTATATTTGCAAAAGACCTTTATATTATTTTCAATAAAGGAAAATTCCAAAATGTCACTCTCTTGCTTTAAATTTCTCTTATATGTTAATAGAGAGATAATAATATATTATGAATTAATATAAAATTATATTTTTAAATTAATATATTTATTTTTATTATGGGAATTTATTTTAAATTTTTAGTGATTTCATAATTACCTTAAATTCTAACACAACGTTGACACAATGCTTGTGCAAGTAATAGAAAAATCAAATTAAATGTATTTAAAAACATAGAAGGTAATATTATTTGGTTTAATTATGGAGTCAAATTAATTTTATGGTTAATAATAATGTATAATTAATGGTTTAAGAGTTTATATTCTAATTCCATGCCAGTATTGGTGTCCTTAAATTCAAAATATGTGAATAGTTCTTAAAATGAAATTAATGGTATTTTATGTTAAATAATATATTATTAAATGATTTAAAAATCAGAAAAATATTTAAAGGGGACAAGTGATATTGTATATGGTCGGAAATATCATCACATGTCTATTTTTGATCTAATTTTTACCTTACAAGAAAATATATAATCCATTAGCATTAAAAACGTTTGTACCATGGTTAAGGATAAATTTGGTTAATGAAGGGGTTAAACCCAAAGGTAAGGTTTAAAATTCCATATAAACCTATCAAAATTTTATTAGTTGAAATTATTTCAACCATAAATATCTTATCTTTAAAAAAATTTCCACTTTGTGACACTTTCATAGGAAAAATAATTTATTATATTTAAATATTTTAATCAATTCTAAGTGTGTCCTTTCCTTCACTATAAGTAGACACTACCTCTCCTCCATTATTCACACCACATTAAAAAACTTATCTAGACAAAACATACCAATACCTATTATAAACATCCTTATTCATGTTATATATGTTTTTTATATTCAAAATACCATCCCTAGGTTTAGAATAAATCCAAAGGAGGTCTCTCAAAGAGGGGGTAACCATTTTAACCAATCTCTCTCATTTTAATTATTCTTTTAACTCCTTAAATTATATACTAACCATTAAAATATAATATAATAAGTATTTAATATATAATTATATGTTATTATCTTAATAGTGCAACCTTATTCATCTTTTTTTCCATCCTATGGGTAACAAAATCATTATTCATGCATATATATGGACTACCACCTCTACAAAGCAATGTGTTTTATTTTTCACCTCCATATCACAAGGATATTTATTATGATATATTTAATATATATATATATATATATATATATATATTATTCATGAACTAATTATGATTCAGGAAATATAAAACAATACTTACATTTTTACGCTTCCACCCGTTAAAAAATGATAAGGTCGCTCGTGCGTACGTGTGGAATATCACTTCCCCAAAGTGATGTAATCCATTTTTCACATCCACCTTTCATGGGTGATTATAAAATTGTATATTTTTTGTATTAAAATTATAATTATTTCATTATTATTATTCTATATATAATTTAATAATATACCCTGTGACCATATTATCCTACCAAAGTCATTTTGCAATTATGAACCAAACATCCTTAAAACTCCCGACGTGGACTTAACCAATTAAGTAATTGAATATATAACTTTAATAAATAAAATAAATGGTTTAATTATAATGTAATAAACATGAAATATTTTATTAAACAATTAATTAATTAATATAACTTTATTATATGGGAAAGTAATGGATATACATAGAAAGTCTGGACTCGAGGTTAGAGATTTCTTAACTCAATTTCCATTCATTAGATTATACTTATACTTCATTGAATATATTTTACCAAGATTATTTGTAAAATGAATTATGATTTTATTATATTGTATTTAAATTTTTTTTATGGTTTTACAATTTTTACACATAATATCTCCATTAATTAAATTATGACTTCAATGATATGATATTTGTAAGGATTATTCATCTTAATATTATTTCTTCAAGAAATGTCCTGTATTAGGCACCTAATTACTTTTATAAGGTGTATTTGTAGTATATTGAGCTATCATATCATGAATTAATATTTGATTATGGTATTTAAAGTTCATTTCAGATTCTCTATTTCATGAGATATTGATTCAAATTTTATAAAAGATGCCTGGGTTTTCATGGTCTCAATTTCAATTCTTTGAGACATAAATCATTTTATACAAAATGGTTTATTTTATATGGTGAACCTAATGTACCATTAATTTTTTTAATATATCATTACATGTAAATTATGGGGTTTATAGAATCATTTTACATACCTTCATTCAATTCCTTTTTGATTCAATCATCACTCAAGTTGTAAGTGTTTATTATCTCAATATTCATTATTTGAGACATGTTTTGATTGATGAAACTATTTTAATTTATAAGATGTATATAGAGACTCAAAAAATATAATAAAATGACTCTTTTTATTATCATTTAATTTTATGTTTATTCTTACATTATTACTTTCAAAGGGTTTTTTGGTTTTAAAAGTCCATAATGGGCTTTCTTTTAAAAGTTACTTTAAAGGTTTTAAAATAATTTTTACAAAACTCCTATACTTTTTTATTTTTATTTTTTAAATAATATTATTTTCAAAACATAAGTTATTTCTTAAATTTATTTTTTAAGATCTTTGAATTTTTTTTAAAATATTTTAAAAGAAAATTTCTTAAAGTTTTCTACCTAGAACACTTTTTACCCTCTTGAAAAAATTTTGGAAACAATATTTATTTTTAAAATTTACTAGATGAATGGATTTCCTAAGTATAATAACTATTTTTTTAATATTACTTTATAATTATCCATGATTATCTTCAAAGAAAATCCTTTTATCAATATTTTTGAAATTTTTAGTTTTTAAGGGAACCAAAATAAAAGGGTAATTTACCTTATTTTCCAAGAAAAATTTCAAATGTTCTTTTAATAGTATTTTCATCTATGTAAACATACATTAATGATTACTATGCTTAACCGATGATATGATATTATAAAACCATAAAATTCCTTTATTTGAGTGGTTTATGATTATGTTTTAAAGATATTTTCATGAAATTAATTTTTTTTCATGGGTAAATAAAGCTATGATAATTTTGATGGAATGAAAGCATCCATGTGTTTTGTTTGATGATATAATACTTGGGAATTATTAATGAAGAAATATTGGGGAGTGAAACCATATCCTTAAGGTGATTTGTTTGATATGTGATGGGTTGATCCATTATATCCCTCCAATGCATTGGGTGATGAGATAAAGTTAACTGGATAAAATTTTCTCCTAAAAGATGATAGAGAAATGTTAACCCTAAGATATGACAGTGTTAACTAATTATAAGTTACTCCTAAGAGGCGATGAAGTTCTGATTTATAAGTCACTCCTAATAGATATAGGAATTAACTAGTTTGGTGATTACATAATAAATGTTGAATTTTCCAAGATACCTATATAGTTTTTAATGTTTAATATGACTTATAATAGTTTTTTTTCTCAATGATTGTTTTAACACAGAACATGACTGTTGAATTATATGAATCTTTTATTATGAAAAATATTTATTCCATGTTTCATGATTTATGATCCAAGTTTTATAGGCATGAATTATCTTATGTTATAATCATGCACTTTGATTATATCATCAAACCATTATGATCATATTATTCTCAATGATTAAATTCAATTGTTAATGATTATGTTTACCCTTAGTGAGCATTCAATCTCACCCTTCATATATTTTCTATTTCCCTAGGTTATGAAAATTGTCATTAAATGAATTATTCATAGAAAGGTTTCAAGTGTGAATAATTTTATGGGACATGTTGAAGATGTAAATTGAAATAAGAAAATCATGGAATAGTGAAAAAATTACCACTTGATGACATGATTGTTGTTATGAATGATTTTTCCCCAATTCTCAAAAACTATAAACCTAAATGGTCCTTGGGTATTTAAGTGATATAATATTTTATAATTATGTTTTAAGTTTTGGATGACTAAAATTGAGCCATTATTATTGGTATCAAGGTGATAAATGTAAATATTATGTTTTTAACATCAGATCCAGAAGTGAGGGTTCAAAGCTATTATATTTAGATTTAGAGTAGGGTTTAGATAATTTTGGAGATTATGATGTTTTCATGTGAGGTTAACTTATGAGTTATGGATACCATCATGGGTTTATAATTTTAAGGTTGATCATAAGTTCAAAGGCATAGACACCCATTTTCCGTCTTTATATAATGGGATTTTAAAGTGAAAAATTATATTTTGGGTGACATTTTATTAGGTTGAAGTACAAGTAACCATTAAGTGTGTCATGTGATTTAACATGAAATACTACTTAGGAAGAATGATATTTTATTTTGGGGATGTAAGATGAATTTTATAAGATATTATTTGAGGTTAATATATTCTTATTGAGATTATTTGGGATATGGGGTTAATTATTTTTAGAATGATTTAATTTAAACTTTGGGTATCATTATTGAATTTTTAAGATTAATGTATTTTTTTTATATGAAGGGTTATTGATTTTTGGTATTATCTTACCTTGTGCTAACCATTTTGGTTTTATTAAATATGAGAAGAATCTATTTTTATCCTTTTATATACCTCATGGTAAATTTAAAGTTTATTACAGTGCTTTAGGAATTAAATATTCATACTCATCATTTGGATTAAAATATGAGAAAAAGGTAGAAAATAATTGAAACATGAAACCAAAGGATGAAATTGTGTCTATGGATCTGATGAAAATAAAGTAAGTATATTTACTTATGTTCTTAGTATAGATGGTAAAATAATTCCTCAACTATAGGAAAATTATATTGAAATAAAAATGTTATCCAATTATCTTTATTTCTGATGAATTGATAGTCTTTTTCACACCTTATTATTGCATAGTTTTGTGGCCATTTAATTTCTCATGATTATTCACTTTATTGCAATCAATGTTCTTTAACAATATTTATAATTATTTACACATTAATTTTTTTCCTTTATGTTAATATTTTACATCCCCACTAATGTTATCATATTTGGAAACCTAGTTATGTGTTATTATTATTGACCTTCATATTTCTCTTCCCCTCTTTTCAAAAGGAAGTTTTATTAACCATTTTATGACGTGGGTTTTCAAAAAAGGTATTTTTAAATTTTAAACAGTTGATCATATAGATAAATTTAAAATTATGAGGAAAAAAATTATTAAATAGAGGAGAGTGTAACACCATGAGATTTTAAAAGAACACCATGTTCAATAGAGTATACAAAACCAACCACCGTGTTTAAACGAATTATGAAATGTTATTATTTAAATGTAAACATAATAATCTATCTGTTGAATTGGTGGATATGAATAGGAGTAACTGAATTATGATATATATATATATATAATGGTCCTATTTAATAAAAAATTATTTATTAATTCATAGGAAATAAACACTTAATTTTTAGTAATTTCATTTAATACTTCAAAAATATATTTTCTTCAAAAATAGTTTTTATTGATTTTTTGAGAGAATATTATAATTAATTTATACCAATTTTAGAAATTGTATTTTATAAAAATTATATCATTTTTTAAATCATAATATCAAAATTATCTTAGGGTAAAATTTTGGTATTTTTTTGAAAAAATTGATTTTTCAGTGAACAATGAAAAATATCTAATTTTTTCAAAACTGTCATTTATTTTCATTTAAAAGTTCTATTATGATTTGAATTTGATCTTAAATTAACATATGAATAATTTATTTATAAATAATCTAATAAATTATTTATAATTATACTTTATACTTTATTTTGTTATAATTTAATTTTTGGGGTTACAAATGCATTTTTCTAAAAAACGTTTTACGTTGAATTTTACACATTTTTATTAAAAATGATTTCAAAAACTTTTATAAATTTAATATTGAAAATTTTATTCCATATTATGAATAATGTGGTTAATATTTTTTAAATTTTCCAAGTTTATTTTTGGTCAAGATGAATAGTAACTATGGTAAGTATTTATCACCTTAGTAAAAAAAATCAGGAAATTAAGGTTAAAAATAACATGATAAAGATTAAAAAATATACATAACAACCAAATTATTTATATTGGGTGAGTTTAGTTATTCCAAACCTTCATATACTTAATTATGGGGCTATTTTTATTTGAAAAATTCCTTTATATTATTTCATGTAAATAAAAATTCCAATATAACACTCTCTTGCTTTTATTTTCTATGATAAGTTTACACAGGGATACAAAGATGTTATGAAAAAATATAAAGTTTATTTTGAACTTAATTATTTTTTTTATAATGGTATTTTTTTTAATTTTTATCTATGGTATAATTACCATAAATGCTTACACAACACCGACATAATTATTGTGCAAAGAGTAGAAAAATCAAAGTAAATGGATTTTAAAAAATAAAAATTAATATTTTTTGGATCCCTAATTGGGCCAAAAAACTTTTATGGTTAATAATAATTTAAAATTTATTTTTAAATAGTTTATATTTTAATTCCATAACCGTCTTAATGTCTTTAATGTCAAATATGTGAATAGTTCATAAAATGACTTTAATGGAATTTTATGTTAAATAATATATTATAAAATGATTTAAAATTATAAGAATAATTAAATATGATAAATGGGATGTTATATGGTCTATAATTTCATATCATGACCATTTTTTATTAAAAATTTACCTTATTAGTAAATTTATAGGCCTTTAGTATTGAAAATGTTGTTACCGCGGTTAAGGTTAAAATTGGTTAAGAAGGGGGATAAACCCAAATATAAGGTTTAAAATTCCACATAAACACATCAAAATTTTATTTTATGAAATTATGTAAACCTTAACCTATATTATCTTTGAAATTTTAGCCACTTGGTTCCACTTTCATGTAGAGACCCCGACCCTAGTAGCCTGAATCCAATGCCTGATTTATTACATTGACATAAGATATTAGGAATCACATCCTAAAGGACCAAATAGTTTAGTAGTCTTGATGAACTAGATAAATACTTGAGTCTTGAATTAAATTTGAATACAAAAACTACAACATATTCTCTTTTGAGAATAACATTGTTCCCTCTAGCATATCATTGCATATGAAACATAATACTCTTCATGGAATCCTAGGGGAAAAACAAAATACGTGTCAGCTCAAATTCCCATTAAGGGTTAAGTACAGATGAAACATTTATGAATCAATAATCATAATCAATATGGAAGGGTAATAACTAAATAAAAATTCCATATAATCAATAAAATGATAAGGAAGTACATCCAAAGGTAATATCAATGTGAAAATATCATGGATAATAATCAACATCGAAAGGTAAAAAACTGAAAAAATATGCCATTTAATTAATAACATGACTATCATAATTGGTTAAGGAATAATCAATATGGTATAGTAAATAACTGAAACCATATACCATTTAATTGATAGCTGATAATGAAATACATCCAGAGATAATGTCATAGTGAAAATATCATAGATAGTAATAAATTAACACTGAATGAAGGAAATTGGACACCATGTTTCCAAGGCACATGATACCTTTACCATCAGGACCTTTTAAAAAAATTATTAAATCATACCAGGTAAAAAACAACTTAACTAAGGCTAGCAAACTATTTCATTGCATGAGACTACCGATGCATCAAGGGGATATCTATAATCAGGCCCCACCCATGTTGTACCTATCCAAAGAATTCCTCATATATATAATAATCAATTTAATTTATAAACCATGTTCCATATCAAATATCTGTATTGGGTAAATAATATGGATTTACCAATATTTCCCTAGATAAAAAATGACATTCAATTTAGAAACTCGTATGTAGAAATGATATACAACTTAAGAAATTAACACATCCATGATAAATAATATGAATATTTAGGGGAAATTTAATTACCAATTATCATAGGAAGGTGAATAATACAAGGTAAATTTAATGTGTCATGAACCCCTCCCCACAAGGCGTACCCCTCATGGGATAGAAATAGGATAAGATAGATAGTTACCCCTGAGTCCCACCTCCAGTGGGCCTTGAGTTAGCAACTAGCATCGAGGGTATAATAAACATGCAGATGGGAGGAATTACCCTCTAAGAGAAAAATATTGAGAAAGTGATAGATATGATAGACACCAACCAACTCTTTATCAAAATACAATATAAAAGAAAATCCAAGTACACAAATGTAATGTCATGAAATAACTACTATAACTGAAAGGGAAAACTACAATTACCAAAATAAAGTAAAGACAACAATGACCACGAATTCCAAATTTACCCTACGACCACAAGTTAGTATTAACCAACCTAATCTCTAACCCGATCCAAATATCCTGAAAAAAATTTATATATACTTAGGGTGAGTATAATAGTATACTCAGTAGGATCCTCCCTAGAATCTATCATGAAAAAGGTAAATAAATCATGCTAAAGTACAATGGAAAATAAGTGAAACCAACTAATCACTTAAAAAAGTTTACTAAGTTCCTATCCTCACTATGGATACTCTCACCAAGTATTGCATATAAGAGAATATAATATAATAATTAATATCAAGGGTACTCTACTACCTCTTCCCCACTGGTATGCCGCTCTACCCCAATGATGCATGTCTTGAGCATATCTCTCCAAAAAGGATAGCCTGTAGAAACTTGGGAGAAGCACCACAACATGCACCTTGTGCAACACACCACCATGTCCACATAACCAAAAGTTACCAGGTAGTTTCAGGGAGACACCACAAATCAAATAACATATATTATATGTTGGGTATTATACCTCTAGCCATCACAAACCATACACTGAGTAAGGATCCTCAATACATCACAACCTATACATGTTATACCTATAGTATTCCCTAGGAAACTATATCCAGAATACATGTGTGTGAAATAAATACAAGCCATTATATCTCTCTATACACATATATGGGGAAAACCAACTGTCATTCATGCCATCATAAGTAAATAACAAGATAATAGAGTAGGGCCAAAGGGGATAGTCATCCATCCATCATCCCACCGAGATGTTAGGGAAAACACCCCCATGACTCAGAATCCCTAGGGTATCAATTTCACTAAATAATAGGGTGTAGTAGAATATAAAATCACAAAATTATAGGATATAATATAGCTCACAACCACACTAAGGGAATATCCTAGTATCAGACACAACTGCAACTAATATCTCTTAGACTCTCAAATACCACTGGTAAGACTAGATATCCTATAAGTAAACAACCTTTTAAAGAGATACATTAAATTAAATTATTTATTTTCATTAGTTTCACTTTATTCTAATTAATTCTTTATCATTAATTAACCATTATAAATTTCCACATTACATTTCATTACAATTTCAGTAAAGATCTATACCCTCTAGGAATAAAAAACTGAGTCCACAGTTTCTCAGAATTTAAAACCCCATCATTGCATCCCAACAAGATCTAACCCCATGGGTTAAACATTTATTCATTTATTAACAATATTAATTTTCATATTACCATGAATTCTAGGAAATCATTCTAAGATACTAAACACAAGGGGATCAATATGGTGAGTAGATGAACTACCTGTCGAGTCTTCGCCACCTATATAAAGAGCATATACTCATACAACTATGAGAAGATAAACACGGAAAGCACATGAAATACCCTATGAATCTTCACCTCTCTTGGAATGAGAGTAACCAAAACCATATACCTAAAGTAGTGGGGAAAGGAAATCAGATAAAGAACAATATTTCCATTGGCCAAACAATAGATTCAACAAGAATCCATCTTTCATATCAATGGGAAATCTCAGATTCAATCCATTCTGTCATATCTGGTGTCCTTTCCTACACCCATATTCATATATTGATGCATCTCTCCACTCCAGAAATAAACTTTTTTCCTAAAAAACTAGGCCTCCCTACCCCTCATACCCCAACATCCCTCTAGGATCTGCCATCCTAGACTCACTTCACATCCAGACCTCCCTACCCTACATACCACAACAACCCTCTAGGCTCATCCATCCCATGCTCACATTACATCATAGGAAGTAGGAAATAAACATAACAACCAAGATCTTGGCCCCAAAGTAAGGCATCCAGCCTTCACACACAATGATATATCATGACTCTAAAAGACAAGGCACTTGGAATTCACAAGCAATTGAGCAACTCAAGACATTCAAAGGCATTATCTTTTATCACACAACCGGTTCTAATTCCATCTTAAATTAATTGATTCATTATTCATAGGTTTTAAATATAGGAAAACTAAGAAACAATCTATCTAAAGTTATCAAAAATTAATTAAACAATTAATTTAATATGCCTTTAATTATTTTATAAAAAAGAACCATCATGATTTAGGTTCATTAACCGATCCAATTAAACATGAATACTTGCATCAATTTTATTAACATCATATTACAACAGCAACCAGATTCATTAAACATGCCTATATAATTCCTTTAGCCAATTAATTATCAATTAATTATTACTTTACATTATTTACCAATTCCCATAATGAACAAAATTCTAAACAAATAAATGCACATGTATCACATTATCTAGCAAATCAAGAGGCAAACTGTTATCATGGTACAAAGAAGCAACATCACTATGTGATCAATATTAATTATTTAGTCTAACTCAATTATTTAATTAGTAAAATTTCATTATTATCCAAGGGGATACATCATGATAAATCTATGATTATATGTGAATAAATAGAGAATAAATTGTTACCCTACCTCAAAAGGTCATCGATATTCTTTTCATGAGAATGAACCACACAACAGATCTTTGATCACCCCTATTGCAAGAACTGCATCCATCTAAGGACACTACGGTACCACCACATAAAAAAATTGATAGAAAACCCATTAGAAACATGGGAGATAATCCTCTATTGTATTGAAATAATAATAAGAGGAAAAAAGAGATCAAAATAGAATAAATTGTTGGAAAACAAAAGAAAAACACACATTAGATCAAGTCGGGTCACCATAGATCGAAGATAGAAACCCAAGGACTAATTCCCATTTAAGGGATCTATAAAACAATGAATAGGGGACTAATGAGTCACCTTTGATGATGAGAGGGAATCTACAGTTATAGGTTTTTACAACCCAAGTGGCTGGAATGTTTTAAAACATTACGGCGTCGGGGGATTACATGACGTGTAATCCCATTTCATGTTGTGTAATGCCTCAAGGTCAGTTTCCAATGAAAAAACCATCACCTTTCACATTTATTTCATTTTCAAACCCCGAAATATTATAATATTTAAATCCCACTTTGACATCATGAAATTATTCAACATGGCGTAAAACCCACTTTCATGCTGTGAAAGTTCCATGCTCCCAGTTCTTAGCACCTGAAATCCTTTAGACTTCCTCCGAGACTCCTCCAAGCTCTAAAAGCCTTGGGAACATGAAAAGGGTCGATCCATTTAAATACGAGCCCTTTCATTAGATACCTCTCAAAAAATTATCATCCTTAAGAATCCAAAACCAACCCATTGAAGAAATAGAAAAGGGGGTCGTCTGAATAGCCACCCCATGAGATACCTCTCAAGGCTCAAGCCACCATAAGAGCTCAACCACCTCACCTAGGGAATAATGAAAAACCATGAAAAAACCACAACTAGCTGCTAAACACCCCCATGGGTAGATACCTCTCAAAATATAGCAAGAAACAACAAGAAATATGAGAAATACATCTCACAACCAGAAAGTGTCTACAACCAAAAAATGAAAAATGTTACAAGAGAAGAGATAAACATCAAACAACTCAGGGTACTGAGCATGTATCTATGACTCTCATTACCATGTACTCTCCTCTACACCATTTTGATGAAAAAAGACACGAACCAAGGGGATAACATGCTTGCGTAACACCTTATCCTAGAAGTATTGGATATCTACAGGACGTTGCTCAAAGGTCACATCATCGTCAACATAAATCTCACCCAAATAGATGACATGAGAGTCTTCAGGAAGATAACGATGAAGCTACAACATGTGAAAAAAATTGTGTATTTGGCTCATCTGTGAGGGAAGCTCCATTCAATAAGCCACGACTCCAACATGAGCCAACACCTCGAAATTCCCAAAAAAACCAGGCAGAAAGATTACTTACAAGACTAAACCTTCACTAAACACAGTGGGGAGTCACCTTCAGGGACACATAATCCCCAACATAAAACTTCAAAGGTATCCTCCTATGGTCGAAATAGGATTTCTGATGATCCTATGCTGCTTTCATCCTCTCATGAATCACCTAAACCATCTCTTCCATGTTATGTACCAGTGCTGGCATGAAAATCGATGGCTCTCCAACTCGGTCAAGAATAATGGAGAACGCAAAGGTTAGCCATACAAGGCTTCAAAAGGTTCCATACTGATGATGTAGTGAAAACTATTATTTTAAGAGAACTCTACCCAGGGAAAGTGCCTCATCCACAAACCTCCAAAATCCAGGACACAAGAGCACAACATGTCATCAAGAGTTTGGATGGTCCATTCTATCAGATAATCCATCTGCAGATGAAAAGTAATGATAAGGAATAGTTGAGAACCAAAATAATGTTGGAGACCTCTCCACAATGTGGAGGTAAAACGAGGATCTAGATTATAAATGATCGTCCTCTGGACTCCGTGGAGTCTCACCACCTCCTCCATACCTCTACATCAAGATCCACCATATAGGACTCCTCCACCTACTACACTAAAGATGAATGTACTATCATATAAAAAAGACAACCTCTTCCCCTAACTTCTCCCATATCTAGATGCAATGCCAAAAGTTCTTCCATCACTCTCTTGGAATCTTTTAATTTCTGCACTACATCACTATACGATTTCGTGCTCAACGCATCGGCTACAACATTTACCTTTATAGGTGTATATGAAATTTAGAAGTTGTAATCCAATAAAAACTCCATGCATCAATGTTGGAACAAGTTGAAGTCACACTGGGATAAAACATACCCTAGGCTCTTATGATTGATAAAGTCCAAAAAATGATCATCTATGAGGTAATGTATCTACAAAATTTGGGAAAACACCACCGCTTCCAAATCAAGATCGTGGGTGGAATAGTTAAGATCATGGGGTTGTAACTTACGAGACCTATAATAAATGACCTATCTCTACTACATTAGATTACAACCTAGCCCAAGATATGAAGCATCACAAAAAACTTCAAACTGAACTCTTTCTACTGAAAGAAAAAGAACTGGAGCACTGATCAAATTCTCTTTCAAATACTCAAAAGTTGTATGATGCTGATCAGTCCATAAGAATTATTGATCCTTTCTAGTCAATGTTATTAGAGGAGTCACAACCTAAGAGAAATAATCTAGGAACCTCCTGTAATAGCTTGCAAGACCAAGGAAACTTCACACCTCAACCATTGTATTGGGGGCTACACAAGACACAAATGATTATATCTTTGAAAGATAGAGAGCTACTTCTTACTGGGATATAACATGACCCAATAAACAGACTTCTTGAGCCCAAAAATCACACTTTAGAACCTTCCCAAACAACTATTCATGATGAAGAACTCCCAAAACGACACACAGATGCTCCGAATGATCCTCCTTGAACACGGAGTACATAAGGCTGTCATCAATGAAAATCACCACAAACTTATCTAAGAACTCACAGAACACATCGTTCATTAACCCCATGAACATAACATGAGCATTATTCACACTAAATGATGTCACAATAAACTCGTAATGCCCATGACGATAATGAAAAGTAGTTTTTAAGATATCCTCATCCTTTACACGCTTCTGATGATTTCCTAACCACAAATAAATCTTCAAGAATCAACTTTCACCCTTAAATTGATTGAATAAGTCATAAATCCATAGAAGAGGATAATATTTATTCACTATCACTTGGTTCATGCAATGATAATCGACACACAATCGAAAACTACCTTCATCCTTCATTATGAAAAAACTAGCGCACCTCATGGCGACACACTCAGCCGAAAAAAATGCACTAAAATAGACCATCAAGTTGTATACATAGATCTCACAACTCATAAGGTTCCATCCTATATAGATACATCAAGATAGGAGACATGACCGACTATAGTTTGATCCAGAACTCGATCTCTCTTCTAGGGGGTAACTCTAAAAAAACCTTCAGAAAGACATCAGGGTACTATTATATGACCCTTGGAAATGACAACTACTAAAACTCTGATGAACTATGAATCAACTTAGCCATAAACGATGAAAAGAATAAAACATTCCTCTGACCCATCTAAGGGTCTCAATCGCCAACAAACACTAATGGATCTTCATCAGTGTCGAAGAACACAACCCACCTCATGAATAAATTCACAATTGCCTGCACCAAATACAACCAATCTATTCCGAGGATGATTTAATATGATTGTATCTATAAACATAGGAAATATATTCAATATATGTGATTCCCAACACTAGCTCACAGTCTCAACATAATTCAAACAAGTCATATCAACCCCTAACTAGCATAGTCAACGCCATGGGCACTTGAAGTATATCTACCTCAAGTCCAAAAGCACAGAAAAGGGTAGTTGATATGAAGAAGTGTGTCACTCCTGGATCAAACAAAGCATACACCCAAGTAGAAAAAAAGCAAAGGGTACCCTGAACGATGTCTTGATCATGTGACACTTGCAACGATAAATCATGAAGCTGACCACAACCTGATCCATAACCTCTCTGATCCTACTGATGAACACCTCTATGGACATGCTTTTCTCTTTGAGGATGGGGAGAATCCTATTCATATCCCCTTCTTACCCCATATTCTCTCTACTGATCCCAAATTGGAGAAACCTACTGCTTCTGCTTCAGTTGGAACTACCTCAATAGAGGAACCTGAAGTGGAACAACTAGCGCACACTGACTGCTCAGAAAGGTCGAGCATTATCACCAATGATGACGATGTACTCTATAAGAAAATCATTCATCTAAACCCTTATAATAGGTCTGAGATCCACTACCCCTAGATAACTGAGACATTGAGGGATGTGACCTACCCTTGACTGATCAAAAGATCTTGTGTTAAGACAAATGGGAACCCCAGACCACAACTATGCTTCATGAGTAATCCTAACAGCTCCCCTATCACGATGATCTGGTTTTGGACAACATCATCTCGATGACCTATGATATTTCCAATACCTTTAGATACTTCTTCATCATAAATGGGGTGACCTGGTGCTAGATCTATGGATGAAAATCCTCCTTGAAATGTCTCACCCTAGCCTCCTCATCTGACAAGAGGTTTGAAGCATATCACAAAAGGTTCCTGAAACGGATTCCAAACTCTCGCACACTGGAGATACCCTAGTGAAGGGTAAAAAACTCCTAGATTCTGGATTCCTTCGAGTCTAAAGAAAGAAACCTGACTCTAAACTAGTCTCGGAACTCCTCCCATGAGACTGTCGACTCCTCGCGATCTCTGAGGAACAAGAACCACCACTTCCTTGCCACCCCATGAAACATCATCAAAGACAAAAAAACCAGTGCTTCTTCTGAGTATGGATTGAAATAAAGGCTATCAAAGTCTCCTCCAACTAGTCTTTTATGATCAAATATGAAATAGATCCCTCATACCTTGGAATACTATGTCACTAAAACTCTTGGATTGTCCTCCTTCAAGAGTCATCAGTGTCAACCTCTACTTTATGGAGATTTTCTTGCATAACCTTCTAAAAATATTCTATGCGAACCTGATGAGAAAATGGACCTAGAGACATTAATAAAAAAGAGAAAAAAGTTATAAATACTAAATCTGGAATATGAAAGACTTTAAAATTAATTAATTTTCTTCTTTTATTTATTTTAAGTTAAATTATCCCATAGTCTACCCATTCAAACATATGTGCAATGAAGAATGATTCATAATCCTTTCCTAGGTATATACCCTATAACCAGTATCATTTTGCTTAGTATCCACTATAAGTTTAAAGGTATTTACATCAAATCATAGGGGTCCCTAAATATTTGTGTCTTAGTTAGTATCACGTGTTTACAATGCTTTATAAACTTAGTTGACACCGTTTCCATACCATCCCATGAAACCTCACATGTACTTAACTGAAAAATCCATCCTATCCCTCAACACGTGCCTCTAATAACACTCTGTCATGACCCCATCCCCACAAGGTGTACCCCTCCTAGGATGAAAATGGAATAAGATAGATAATGACCCTTGATTCCTACCTCAAGTAGGATCATGGTTGATGACTAGTACCAAGATTCTAATAAACATGAAGATGGGTGGCATTAACCTCTAAGATAAACACATGCGGAAGAGAGAGATAAGATAAACACAAACCAACTATTTCTCAGACTATAATATAAAAGAAAACTCAAGTACACAAATGTAATGTCATGAAAGAACTACTACAACTGAAAGGGAAAACTGCAAGTACCAAAAGAAAGTAAAGATGATAGTGGCCACAAAGCCCAAACGAATTCTATGACCACAAGCTAGTAGTAACTAGCCCGATCTCCAACCTGATCCAACTAACCTGAAATACAATTTATGTATATGTCGTGTGAGTATAAAAGTATACTCAGTAGGATCCTCCTTAAAGCCTCTCATGAAAAAGGTAATGAAATCTTGATAAAGCACACTGAACAATAAGAAAAACCAATTAATCCCAAAAATAGGTATAATAAGTTCCCAACATCACCATGGATACTCTCACCCAGTGTCGCATACAAGAGCATATAATATAATAAATAATATCAAGGTTACCCTGCTATCTCTTCCCTATTGGCTTACCGCTCTCCCCCAACGTCGCATGTCTTGAGCATATCTTTCCAAAAAGGCTTGCCCACAGAATCCTGAGTGAAGCACCACAACATGAAACTCATGTAACAAACCACCAATTCCATGTAAAAAAAAGTAACCAGGTTGTTTTTGAGAGCCACCACATCTCACGTATAACGTGTATCATATGTCAGGTATTATACCTCAAGCCATCACAGCGCATACACAGAGTAAGGATCCTCAAACCATCACAACCTATTCACGTTATACCTGTAGTAGGACTTAAGAAACTGTATCTTGAATATATTTCTATGAAATAATAATAATCCATTACATTCCTCTTCACACATATATTTTGAAAACTAACCACTGTGCATTCTAGCACATGTAACTACCAAGAGAAGTGAGCGGGGACAAATGGGCTAGTCATCCATCCATCCTCCCATTGGGATTTTGGGGAAAACACCACCCCATAGCTCATAATCCCTAGGGTGTAAGTTTCACTAACCGACAGGGTGGAGTAGTGTATAGAAGCAAAAAAGTACATAATATAATATAGCTCCCAACCACACTAAGGGCATATACTAGTCTCAAACACAACTACAGCTAACGTCTCTCGGACTCCCGACTACCACTGCTAAGACCAACTATCCTATAATAACACAACCATTTAAAGAGATACATATTATATTATTCCTTTTTATTAGTTTTACTTTATGTTAATTAATTCTTAACAATTAATTAACAATTATCAATTTCCTCATTAAATTTTAATACCATTTCAACAAAGATCCATGCCCTCAAGGTATAAGAAAACCGAGTCCACAGTTTCTTAGAATTTACAACCTCAAAATTGCATCCCAGTAAGCTCCAATACCATGGGTTAAACATTTATTCATTTATTAAAAACATTAATTTCTATATTATGAGGTATTCTAAGAAATAATTCTAAGCTATCAAACACAAGGGGTTCAACATAGTGAGTATATGGACTACCAATCGAGTCTTCTCCACCTATAGCAAGAGTGTTGACACATCCAACCATGAGAATCTAAGCACATAAAGAATGTGAAATCCCCCACATGTGTTTGACTCTATTGGAAGGAGAGTAACTAAAACCATCTACCTTAAGTAGTGGGGAGAGGAAAGAAGATCAACAACAACATGACCTTCAACTAAACAACAGATTCAATAAGCATTCAACTTTTATATCAATGGGTAAGCCCAAATTCAACCCATTTCATCATCTCTGGTGTCATCCCCAACACCCATATTCATATATCGATGAATCTCTCCACTCCAGGCATCAACTTTTGCCTAAAAACTAGGCCTCCCTGCCCTTCATACCACAATAACCCTCCAGGCTCAGCCATCACAAGCTCACGTGACATCTGGGAATCCCTGCCCCACATACCACAATATCCCTCCAAGATCAACCATCCTAGGCTCACATTACATCAAAATCAGTATGAAATAAACATAGAAACTGAGATCTTGGACCCAAATCAACACATCCAACTTTCACACACAATGAGCACTCATAGCTCCAAAACATAAGGCACTTGGACTTCACAAGCAAGAAATAAACTCAAGACCTTAAAAGGCATTATATTATATAAAAAAACTGGTTCTAATTCCATCTTAAATTAATTGATTCATTTTTCAAAGGTTCCAACTATAGGAAACCTAAGAAACAAGATATCTCAAACTATCAAAAATTAATTAAACAATTAATTCAATATTTATTTAATTATTTTATCAACAAGAATCATAATTCTTTAGGTTCATTAACCAATTCATTTAAACATAAATACTTGAATCAATTTGGTTAACATCAGATTAAAACAACAACCAAATTCATTAAAAATGCCTCTATAATTCCTTTTTCCAATTAATTATCAACTAATTTCATCTTTATGTTATTTACCAATTTCCATCAAGAACAATATGCTAAACCAATAAAGTCATAGATATAACACTACCTAGAAAATCAAGAAGAAAACTATTATCATGGTAAAAAGAAGCAAAATATCTCTGTGATTGATAAAAATTATTCAATCTAATTAAAGTATTTAATTATGTCAATTTAATTACAATCCATGGGGATAAATCATGATAACTCTACGATTTTACATAAATAAATAGAGAATAAATGAATCCCCTACCTCAAAAGGTCATATATGCTCTTTGCACGAGAACGTACCACACAATAGATCTTTGATCACCCCTCCTGTAAGAACTGAATCCATCCAGGGATTCCATGACACCACCGCACCAAAAAAAAAACAGACATAAAACCCATTAGAAACATATTAGATCATATTCCATTTCATAGAAAAGGGAACATGAGAAAAAATAGATCCAACTAGAAAAAATAATTGGAAAAAAATGTAAAAACACACCTTGGATGAAGTTGGGTCACCAAAGATCGAAGATGAAAACCCAAGGATCGATTGCTGTCAAAGGGATCTCAAAAACACTGAAGAGGGGATTGTTAGGTCACCTGATATGAGAGAGAAGGAAGCTACAACCATAGTATTTGACAACACAAGTGATTGGAATGTTTTAAAACATTATAGTTTCAGGGGATTACATGACATGTAATCCCTTTTCACATCGTGTAATGACTTGAGGTTAGTTTTCTCCAAAAAACCATCACCTTTAACATTAATTTTATTTTTCAAACCCTGAAATATTACACGATGTGAATCCTACTTTCTTGTTGTGAAATCCTTCTACATAATGTGAAACCCACTTTCACGCTGTGAAAGTTCCCTACTTCCAGTTCTTAGCACCCGGACTCCTCTAGAATTCCTCCAAGCCTCCTCTGAGCTTCAAAAGGCTTAGGAACATATAGAGCGTTAATCTATGTGGATCCAAGCCCTTATATAATGGATACAAAAATTAACAAGGAAATGAATGTATCCTTGTTCAAAACAATCATAAAACATTTAGAGGAATAATAAGGATGATACCAATATGATATATACCCATTGGAGTAATAATAAAGGGTTGTTGTCATTGATGAATAGAAATACCATAAAAATATATTTTAAAAATTTTCTTGAGTAAAATATCATTTTAATTTTGAAAAAAATTTGAAAATCATTTTCTTTTAAAATTACATTTAAACAAATTTTCTTTAAAAAGATTCTCATAAACTTTAAAAGGAATCATAAAATAAATGAGGGCCATAAAAATGGGTAATTTTGTACATGTTATAAAATTATAAAAAAGAATATTCCTTGTTCACTATAAAAAGTTTTGGAAATTTCCTTGTTCAAAAAACAATAATGTGATTCCTTTTACATTTTCAGTAAATCCTAAACAATATTTTTTTTGAAAACAACATATGATTACTTTAATTTTTTTAAATAGTAAAAATGGGTGAAAATTCCTTTGATAAATAATTTTGAAAATTTTAAAAACATTTTTGAAACTATTTTTAGAAAATATGGTTTTGAAGAAAACATATTTCTGACCAAAGAGAGAAATAGAGTCATACTTTCTTAAACACATTTTAGAAACAAATTAATTACTAAAGAGTGGGAAAATGGGACTATTAAGTGAAAAATATCACAAATAACCATAAGAGAATAAAATTAATGCTTTATTAATCAATTATAAAATAATTTACTTTAACGAAAATTCATGAATAAATAATCTTGATTAGAATGAGATTGTGAAATAAACCTTTAAAATGATCATAATGTTGAAGTGAGAATTAATAAATGAGTCAATTATGTGTATCAAATATAAATACACATAAAACATGTGGTAATTAAAAATAATATAATAAAAATTCATTACACACATAATCTTATCATGACATAATCAATGAACTAGAAGTTTAACCCAATTATTTGAAATTGAGTTAAGAAATCCCTTACCTTATGCTTTCTTTTGGTTGAATGAGATTTAACCTTAAGTATAGTAGTTTTAAAAATTTTATTAACTTATTATAGAACCATATTAATATTTATCATATCATATATGATCCTTTTATAACATCTTATCACCTCTTCATTAATAAAATTTCATTATTTTCATCGTTTAGGTGTTAATTTCCTTGTTTTTATCATGCGTGTTTTTTATGAAAGTTATGGTTATTATCAAAATTATATAGTTATATATTCTCCAAAATAATAAAAATGTAATAATTATCATATTTTTACATCAATCACACTTTTAAATCAATAATTAATTATGGATATAAAAATGGAGCTTGTTTTCATTATGGATACGGTAGGCCATACGTACGCATGAGTAACGTTTCCATTTTTCAATGATCATTATAGAAAGGTGGTAAGAAATATTTTACCTTTACAGAATGATAATAATATCATATATACCATATTATATCCTTATATATATCATCAATGTGGTGTGGTTATGAAAATAGAGTAACATCACTTTGTGAATGCGATAGTCCATACCTAGACAAACGATGTTGTCATCTTTACGTGAGTGAAAATGGAAGAAAGAAAATGATGTATATTTTATTTTAATAATGAATTTTTTTTATTAATATCATATTAATTTCATTTATATCATATATAATCATTAAATTATCTTTATCACTTTCCATGTGAAGCGTTAGTGAAAACAAATTACATCGCTTCACAAGGCGGTAGTCCGCTGTACACACGAGCGACGTTATCGTATCCACTATAGAATGAAATTGAACAAGATATATATGATATTATGTTTCCAGAGGTATAAATTTGTTATAAATATCATATATATAATTTATATACATAATAATACCCATCCTTGAGAGGTGGAAATGAAAAAATGAATGACATCGGTTCACGAGACAGTAGTCCGACGTACACATGAACGATGATTTCATAACCCATTTTATGGAAGTGAAGATGGTTTTAGGTAATTAAACTATTATAAAACATCCTAGTGTATGGAATATACTGAGGTTATTATATAATTATGGTTTAATAAAAATGTAATGAGGTGGATAAATAAGTAAAATAAAGACACCTATTGAAGAACATTACCTCTTATTCGGGTATCCTCCTTAGGTTTGCACTAAAGCTTTCCTAGGTTAGATTTATTCCCAAAATAAGGAATTTAGGATGTGGTTGTAAGAACATGGATCTTCATTTCACGTATGGATCTTGATTTTTTTTTGTTTTTGAGTAAAAAGGAAGAAGTGAGGTTTTTCAAAGTACACACTGTGTACTTATGAGTACATGCCGTGTACCCGGTTTCCACGTACAGCTGCGTACTAGCCATGTAACGGTTGAGTACATGGCCGTGTAGTGACTTGGAGGACTGCTTAAGGTGGGGGACAATTAAGGCTACTACACTACATGTACATTTAATGAAAATTCCATGTGGTTTTCCTTTTGATTGATATATTGGAATGGGGTCGCGTCTCATGTGCAGAAACATCTTCTTCTCTCTATTTTTCATACAGGTTCACTTCAGAATAAAGAATGAATATTGATCTCTTGATTCTTCATCCGAGCTCCAATTGAGACACCATCAGGTGAATTTGAATCCCACTGGTGAGTTCTCAAATTCTATATATACTTTTTCCTGATTCCTCATCTCTCGTAATTTATTTAAGGTTGAGTGTTTTTTACCATTTTATAGATCTACACTGTTTTAGGCTGATTCAAGAGCCATTGTTTAAGTATATCGATCGTGAGATATTGAGGTAAGTGGTTTGTGACTTTTGTTTTTAATATTTGGATTATATATGATAAAAGTTTTTTATACCCATGTTTGGGGTATTGCATGTTTTGAAATTAAACCCTATTTATTACCTGTTGTGGTTTGGTTGAGTGATAAAGGGTAGTTGCATATGTGTAAGGTTAAATACCTTGGTTAGGGGACACCCCGTGGGTGAATTTCCATTGATTAATTGTTTATGGTTGTTTGGTCTAGGTTTCATGTTAGGCTTGCCTTGTTTTCCATGCCTTGTTTTGTTAGGATGGAATTACTGATTATATGAGATGCATGTGATTTGCATTGTGGAAGTTTGACCAAGGGGAATTTGATTGTGAGAGCTTCCCGAGGTAGGGTTATTTATGTATGTTTTACTGTTATATCGACCCATGGGTATTGAATGTTAGAGCTTCCAGGTGGTCATCGATCCAGGGGTTTAGATCATGAGAGCTTCCTAGGTGGTCGTTTATAATTTATTGATGCTATATTAACCAAAGGGTATTGACCATGGGAGATGCCCAGGTGGTCGTTTGTAAATGATTAGTGCTAAGTTAGACCAGAGGGGTTATATTGTGAGATCTTCCCAGAAGGTTGTTATTAATTGAATTGTTGTTATGGTAGACCTTGGGAATTAGACAATAAGAACTTTCCCTAAGGGCCATTATTGAATAATTGAATGATTGTGATGAGTCTACCAAGCCAAAGCACATGCTTGGACTCAGTCTTACTTGTTTTTGATTAGATGGTCTTATGAGACATTTGTTTTCTTACTATTACACAGGGGGATATAGAGCTTAGGCTAGATCCTGAGATTACATGATTCAAAGGATGAATAATTAATGTAAATGAATGTAATTGAAAACTATAGGATTGTTTATTTTTGAGTAATTATTGGTTTATTTCTTCATTTTTTCATATTACCTTCTATATATATATTCACTAATAGCTAGACATATATCTTTTAGTGGTTTCCTACTAGGATTCTTCTCACACCCTATTTGAGTCATTATTTTGAAACCAAACAAATTATATGGTTACAAGTATAGATAGGGGAAAGTTCCCTTCTTTATTAGGTACTTGATTGTGGTTAGAGCTGGAGAGCATGGGACCAAGATGAGGCTTGTGATGTTGCTGGAGTTTAGTTTTTTCTTTTGTACTTTGGTTTATGTATTTCTTTCTAGCATTGGGACTTGTTTGGTTGTTTTCTTAGATACATATACCATGCATCATATATATATATTGTGTCTTCTATTGGATTTACTTTCAGTCTTTCGCTGCTTATTAGGTTTGCTTTTACTGCTTCTGCTATTTTTTACTATTTGTTTTTCATTGTGTATACTCTTCCCACGAGGACATAGTTTCCCCATTATCACACCTTGTCCCTCGCATATATTCAGCAGCCTTTTACATTTGGGGAAATGTACTTGAGGTTATATGACCAACTAGGTTCGAGGCACATTTGGGCGGCACCTGGATACAAGACGTTTCAAAGTGGTATCAGATGAAATTTTTCTTTTCTGCTTTGCCTTACTATTTGGAGCCTATAGAATAGGATAGGAAGAAATAGGTAGTTGGTAATAAGCTGTTCCCGGGAGTAGCTAACCCATGTACAGGGAAAATCCCAGTTACCTCAAATATTTCAATTTTCTGGTTTTGTAGTTATTATAGATTATTTGATTTCACTATTGGGTGATTCACTTGTTTTGTGCTATTATTATTGATATCATTGTGGTTATATTTCTATTGAAACCCTATGAGATGAGGGTATTCCATCTCATGCATCATATAGGCACTTTCTAGAGATCACATGTCATGCATTCTTTTCATTCCATTTAGGGTGCATTACTGATTTCATGTTTTGATAGTTTTTGTTCTAGATATGAATTTTGTTGTGATAGATTCCTTGATAGAAATATCTGCTATTTTGATATTGGTATAAATAAAGTTTCATTTTGATGGATTCCAAGATTTGGTCCCTGAGGTGTTATGGGTCCTCTTGGATCAAAATTTGGTGGATCATGTTGAACTTTAATTTAATTCTATTAATATGATATGACTAAGGATGAGAAACTTTTATTCGTGGGGATTATGGGATCTAACGGATCAGAACATGGAATTACTTGGATAAATTTTAAGTTTTTAAGGTTTCTAGAGAAGTTTCATAGGATAATTATCTGAAAACCCAAACAACGTGGCATGTGATGTTATGAACACATGCCATGTGTTCTTCTGTTATGGAAGAACTTACTTTTCTTAACTACACGCCGTGTACCATATGTACACGCTGTGTAGTTGTTGACCGTGTGACTAACTTTGTGAGCAAAGAAATGAGGTTGGTAAAAATTTTGTAGAACATGACGTGTATTGGGAGTACATGTCATGATGTAAAAGACCGTGTATCTGACCGTGTGACTAATGATATTGGTGGATAAAACATGGGTAGTATACACTGTTTCTAGATTATACATGATGTTTGGAAATAGACCATGTATTTGGATGTGTGATAAATGACATGGGTGGAAGAAACATGAGTAGTACATGTCATGTATAGGGTGAACATGCCGTGTAGTGTTACACTGGAAGAACCGTGTAGTTCTATCCATGTAGGAGTACCTGGGTAGGAGGGACTATTCAAGTACATTCTGTGTCTTAGGATGAACACCTTGTGTGTATGGGGTGTTAGACAACTAGGTTGGTAGAGGTACATGCCCATGTTAAGGCTTAAAGGGAATACACAGTGTAGTGGTACTACACGCCGTGTAACCCTCTTTTGTAAAATGTGAATTCTTTCATTCTCCCATTCCATTCTTGCACTTCTAGGTTTCCGTCCTTGATAATTTTGAACTGAGGTGTGCACTTGACTTTGCATAGTCATGCCACCAGGATGTCCTCCAGTTGTGTGCCAGGTGCAGGGCGATGAATAGACTCCATAAATGCTAGATCAGGGACTACCAGTAGATCCTCCCGTCATGACCGTATTGGCACCAATTGTTATACTGGAATCAGGTGCTGATGCACAGTTCCATGAAGGATTTATGAGGATGATTTAGACTTTTCAGGGAGCACCACATCCTACCCCTATTATGACAAAGTTGATGCGGGTGTTCCAGCAGCAGCATCCTCCTACTTTCTCAGGGGATGGAGGACCACAGACTGCAGAGTCATGGTTGGAGGCCATGCTTTCTATCTTTGAGCATCTAAAGACGCCTCCAGAGAATATGGTGAATCTCGTGATGTACATGCTACATGATTCCTCCAAGAGATGGTGGGATGATATCTCACACTCGAGACGCCATCGAGATATGGCTTGGGAAGAGTTTTAGAGGACCTTTTATGATTACTTCTACCTCGAGACGTTGAGGGATGACTGAGCCTAGGAGTTCTTGCATTTAGAGAAGGGGTACTCTTTCAGTGATGGATTATTCTTCTCACTTTATAGAGATTCAGCACTAGCACCTGTTTTGGGAGGTGACGAGTTATCACTGGTTAAGCGGTTTGAGAATGATCTCAGGTATGACATATGATTACAGGTGAATGTCTTCAGGCTTACTTCAGTGACTACTATAGTAAATTAGTCATTGATTACTAAGCGAAATATGTGGGAGTTAGTAGCTATGAGCCAGGGTGGTTTGATATCCAGGGTTGGTACTCCTTTGACCGAAATCAGGAAGCGCCATTGGGAGCTTCCATGGGATGTTTCTTCAGCTAGCCAAGTGGTGTGCTACCAGTGTGGGAAGAGTGGGAACACGAGACCACAGTACCTGAGAGACCCATTTGTATGCCGATCTTGTGGAGAGATGAGTCATATTCACCATTTTTTCCAGAAGTTCCCACCAGCAGTGAGTGAGAGGGTATCTTTTATGACTTCATGTTCAGGAGCATGACCTCCATATATCTTAGTCAGGGAATTGGGGTTCTTTAGGCTGGGGAGGTGGTTGTGGATGTGATATCCAGGTGATAGGTTCTTAGTGACAGTAGGGAGGACTAGCTCAAGGTAGCCAGACAGGGTCACAGGGCTGTGACACAGGTCATACTTTTACAATGGAATAGACCCACTAGGAGAAGGACCTCAGAACCTCTACGATTATAGATATGATTTTAGTTGCCTCAATTTCATCTTATGCTCATTTTGATATGAGGTTTTCCATAGTTTTATATATGTTTCCATTATGGAGAGACTCAGGCTTTGTATATTCATGTTTGATAATGTTATGACACTAGACACTCCATTGGGGATTAGGAAAATTAGTGTATGTCAGTGCAAGGAGTTCCCTCTTGAGGTTGGTGGGTGTCACTTCTTGTGAGACTTCTATGTATTAGAGATGATAGTCTTTGATTTCATTCTCAGAATGTACTGATTAGACTCCTTTTAGGCCTTCATTGACTGATATCACCACAAGGTGAGTTTTACGTCACTTTAGGGTGGGTCTTTTATACACAAGGGAGAAAGGGATGTCCAAGAGAGTAGAGATGGACCCGAGCATCATGGTTGGGAGGAATTAAAACATATATTTCTAGTTTATAACTAGATGATCAAGGGAATTTACAGATGGACTTTCCTACAGTGTTGGATCATTTCAACGATGTCTTTTTAGAGTAATTTTCAGGTTTACCTCCAAAGAGAGAGGTATATTTCTATATTGAGCTTATTCCAAGAGCAACACCAGTGTTCATTCCTCATTATAGGATGTCTACACTAGAGTTGCAGAAGTTAAATAAGTAGTTGGAGGAGTTTAAGGCAAAGGGTTTCATCCAACTCAGTACTTCTCCTTGGGGTTCGCCTATCCTTTTTGTGAAGAAGGCAGGTGGTACGCTCAAACTTTGTGTGGATTATCGAAAGATGAACTAGTTTACAGTTAAGAACCAATATCCTTTTCTAAGGATTGATGATCTATTTGGTCAGCTTTGAGGATCATAGGTGTTCTAAAAGATTGACTTGAGATCTATTTATCATCAGTTGCACATTAAACCATTAGATATACCTCTTATAACCTTTCAGAGCCGGTACAATATATATGAGTATTTGGTTATGCCATTTAGTCTCATGAACATGCCGAAAGTTTTCATAGAACTGATGAAATGAGTGTTCCATCCTTACTTGGATTATTTTTTGGTAGTCTTTGTGGATGATATCTTGGTGTACTCTCACAATCGACATGACCATGCCACAAATCATGAGATCGTATTGAGTAGGCTGAGAGAGCATCAGTTTTATGCTAAGCTCTCAAAATTCCACTTTTGAATGGACCAGATTCACTTCTTGGGTCATGTTATCTCAAAGACAGGAGTATTAGTAGACCCATATAAAGTGATAGTAGTAGTTTCCTGGGAGAATCCGAAGAAAATCTTTTAGGTATGAAGTTTTTTGGGGATGGATGGTTACTACATACACTTGTTTCATGAATTTTGATGGTTATCAACACCACTAATAGTCTTAAATAATAAGGGTGAAAAGTAAATATGGAAAGATTCCTATGATTCAGACTTTCAAGAGCTGAAAGGGGGTTTTAATTCAGCACTGATACTGATTTTTCTGGAGCTAAGAAAGAGTTACACTATTTACTGTGATGCATCAGGTATCAGGATAGGATAAGTGATTATGCAGGGGGAAGGATTCATTGTGTATGGGTCTCAGTAATTGAATCCAAATGATAAGAATTACCCAACACATGATCTCATTTTAACTGCAGTTGTGCATGCTTTACAATGTTGGAGACATTATCTTTTGGGAGAGAATTTTGGGGTTTACACTGAACACAAAATCTTCAAGTATATCTTTACTCAACATTATATGAATTTGATACAGTGAAGTTGGGATGAGTACCTTCAATATTTTGACTTTGAGATTGCCTACACGCATGAGAAATGCAACGCAGTGGCTAATGCGTTGAGTAGGAGAACTCAGATACAAGGAGTTTAGGAGGCCAACAATGAGTAGATGCTTATGGATATGTTCTTTGAGATACATTTGGAGGTGAATGAAAAATAGGGGAAGACATTTCTGTCTTCTATATTTGTTACCTCTAATATATTGGATCAAGTGCGAATGAGGAAGCTATTAGATTCTGAAGTCCTAGTCCTAAGAGAGAGTGTGTATAGTGAGGATTCTACTCTTGGATGTACTATAGGTGAGGATGAGGTTTTTAGTTTTCATGGACACGTATGGGTGTCAGTAGACATATGCAAGGAGCTGTTGGGAGATTTTCATGACTCCGTATGGGCAGTTCATCCTGGTGTCACCAAGATGTATCAAGATTTACATCATTAGTATTGGTGGCCAGGAATAAAGAGGGATGTTTCTGGTTTTCTTATGAGATGTTCGACCTGTTAGAAGGTGTAGGTAGAGCATCAGCGACTAACAGGGCTATTACAATAGTTACCCATTCTCGAGTGGAAGTGGAATGATGTTGCGATGGATTTTGTGATAGGTTTACCAAGGTCACCTTGAGGTAATTGTTCGGTTTGGGTTGTTATCGACAGACTCACAAAGGTTTTAAATTTAATACTAATCAAGGAAACCTTTAGTCTTGATGAGATTGGAAAGTTGTACATCTGAGAGATTGTACATTTTCATAGGGCTCTGCACACTATCATTTCATATAGGGACAACTGATTTACTTCTTGTGTATGGAAGGGACTACAAATGGCTCTGGGGACACATGTACTTTTGAGTACAACTTTCCATCCCTAGACAGATTGCCAGTTCGAGCGCATGATTCCAGTTTTGGAGGACATTCTTTAAGAATGAATCCAAGATTTCAGGGGCTCTTGGGAGAGACACATTCCCCTGGTGGATTTTTCCTACAACAATATTTTTTAGGTGATGATTAATATGGAACCTTATGAGGATTTGTGCATTAGGCCATACCAATCACCCTTATATTGGCTAGAGGTAGGAGAGGCAGCTATGCTGGGTCCTCATCTTATCCAGGAGACCACTGAGCAGGTGGATTTGATTCAGAAGAGGATGAATATTGAAAAATCTCACCAGAAATCTTATACTGATCGACAGAGATGACCTCTAGAGTTTGAGGTCGAAGATCAGGTTTTCTTATGTGTCACAATGAGGTTGGTACATATGAGGATTAGGAGATAGGGGAAGCTTTCACCGAGATACATCGGGCCATTTAAGGTTTTGGAGAGAGTCGGGCCGATTACCTATCGGTTGCAGTTACATAATAGGTATCAGGATATGCACAATGTCTTTCATGTTTCTCAGCTATGAAGTTACTTTTCAGACCCGTCTCATGTTTTTTGACCAGAGGAGGTTGAGTTGGAGGTGGATCCATCCTTCAAGGAGCACCCTATTTGGATTATGCATCGCAGTACAAAGGTTCTCCATGGCTGGTTTATTCCTATGGTATTGGTGCTATAGTAGCATGAGTGTGTACATAACAAGACATAAGAGAGGGAGGCCGATGTGCGATTGTAGTATCTGGAGTTGTTCGCAAATTCTTCTTCACCACCCTTGGAAGGGAAATTTGGGGACAAATTTATTTAAGGGGGGAAGTTTATAAGAACTCAGATCTTCATTTCAGGTATGGATCTTGATTTATAGTTGTTTTTGATGAAAAGGGAAGAAGTAATGTTTTTCTAGGTACATGTAATGTACTTATGAGTACTCTCCGTGTACCCGATTACTGCGTATAGTTGCATACTGGATGTGTAACGGCTGAGTACAAGGCCATGTAGTGACCTGGTAGATCACTTAAAGCGGGGGACGATTAAGGATACTACATGACGTGTAAATTTAATGAAAATTCTGTATAGTTTTCATTTTTAATTGATATATCAGAGTAGGGCCACGTCTTATGAAAAAAAAAACGACTTATTCTCTCCGTTTTTTGTACAAGAGCGCTCTAGAATGAAGAATGAATATTAATATCCTGATTCTTTGTCCAAGCTCCGATTGAGACAACATCAGGTGCATTGGAATCCTACTGGTGAGTTCTCAAATCCTCTAGAGAATTTATCCCTAATTCCTCCTCTCTAGTGAGTTATTCAAGGTTGATAATTTTTCACCTTTTTATAGATCTATGGAATTTTAGGCAGATTCAAGAGATGACGTTAAATTATATCAACCATGAGATATTGAGGTAGGTGGTTTGTGCCTTTCGTTGTTCATCTTTGGATTATATATGCTAAAATTTATATATACCCATGTTTGGGGTATTTCGTGTTTTGAAATTAAACCCTATTTATTACCTATTATAGTTTGGTTGATTGATAAAGGGTAGTATCATATGTGTAAGGTTAAATACCTTTGTTATGGGACACCATGTGGGTGTGTTTCCCTTGATTGAATATTTATAGTTGTTTGTTCTAGGTTTCCTGTTAGGATTGCCTTATTTTCCATGCCTTGTTTTGTTTGGATGGATTTACTAATTATATGATATGTCTATGATAAGAATTGTTGAAGTTTGACCAAGGGGAATTGACAGTGAGATCTTCCCAAGGTAGGGTCATTTATGTTTGTTTTACTATTATGTTGACCCATGGGTATTGACTGTGAGATCTTCTAGGTGGTAATTGGCCCAGGTGTTTAGGCTATGAGAGTTACCCAGGTGGTCGTTTATAATTTATTGATGCTATATTGACTAAAGGGTATTGACTATGAGAGCTACCCAGGTGGTCGTTTGTAAATGATTAGTGCTAAGTTAGACCAAATAGGTTAGACCCCGAGAGCTTCCTAGAGTGTTGTTATTAAATGAATTGTTTTTGTGGTAGAACAGTGGGATTAGATAGTGAGAACTTTCCCTAAGGGTCATTATTGAATAATTGAATGACTGTGATGAGTCTGACAAGCCAAAGCACAAGCTTGGACTCAGTCTTACTTGTTTTGTTTAGATGGTCTTCTGAGACCTTTGTTTTGTTACCATTACAAAGGGGGATATAGAGCTTAGGCTAGAACCCAAGATTACATGATTCAAAGGATGAATAATAAATATAAATGAATGTAATTGAAAACTGTAGGACTGTTTAATTTTGTGTACTTCCTAGTTTATTGATTCATTTTTACATATTACCTTATATATATATATTCACTAATAGTTAGGCACATATTATTTGGTGGTTTCCTACTACGATTCATCTCACACCTTGTTTGGGTCATGCTTTTGGACCCAAATTTATTATATAGTTGCAGGTATAGATAAAGTAAAGCTCCCTTCTTCGTTAGGTACTTGATTACGATTGGTGTTGGATTGCATGGGACCAAGATGAGGCTTGTAATGCTATTGGAGTTCAATTGTTTGTTTTGTACTTTGGTTTTGGTATTTCTTTCTAGTATTGTGGCTTGTTTGGATGTTTTCTTAGATACATATTCCATGAATCATATATATATATATATTGTGTCTTCTATTGGATTTACTTTCAGTCTTCCACTGTTTATTTCAGTTTGGTATTACTACTTCTGTTATTGTTTACTATTTGTTTTCCACTGTGTATACTCTATCAATGAGGATATAATTTCCCTATTATCACACCTTGGCCCTCACCGCTAGGAAAAACCCGGATCCGAGATGTTAGGTGGGACCCAGATCTAGGACGTGACAAAGAACTCAACCGCATTTCCCTAAATGCCAGAGGCCTCCAACTAGAAGTGAGGTCCAAGGTGTGAAAATGGGGAAACTATGCCCTCATTGGCAGAGTATAAATAACATAAAACAAATAGTAAACAATAGAAGAATCAGAAATACCAAACTGAAATAAACTATGGAATAATGAAAGTAAATCCAACAGAAGACACAATATATATATGATGCATGGAATATGTATCTAAGAAAATAGACAAACAAGTCATAATGCTGGAAAGCAATACAAAAACCAACGTACAAAAGAAACAAGTAAAATCTAGTAGCATCAAGAGCCTCATCTTGTTCCCATTCATTTTAACTTCAATCCCAATCAAGTACTTGATAAAGAAGGTCTCTTGACCTTACATATACCTGAAACCATATAATCTGTTTGGGTCCAAAATTATAACCCAAACAGGGTGTGAGACAAATCCCAGTAGGCAAACACCAAAAGATCTATTCTTAACTATCAGTGAATATATATATATATATAGTAAGTAATATGTAGAAATGAAGAAATAAAATAAAAAGTACTCAAAATTAAATAATCTTAAAGTTTTAAATTTGATTCATTTATATTTATTATTCATACTTTCAATAATGTAATCTCGAGATCTAGATTAAGCTCTATAACCCCCTGTGTAATAGTAACAAAACGGATGTATCAGAAGACCATATAAAAAAAAGTAAGATTGAGTCCAAGATTGTGCTTTGGATTAGAAGACTCATCTCAATCATTCAATTATTCAATAATAACCCTTAGGGAAATTTCTCACAGTCTAATCCCCTTAGTCTACCATAAAAACAATTCATTTAATAACGACCCTCTGGGAAGCTCTCACGGTCTAACCCCTTTGGTCTAACTTAACACTAATCATTTACAAACGACCACTTGTGAAGCTCTCACGATCAATACCCTTTGGTCAATATAACATCAATAAATTATAAATGACCAACTAGGAGCTCTCATTGTCTAAACCCATGGGTCGATGACCACCTAGCATCTCTCAAAGTCAATACCCACAGGTCACCATAATAGTAAAACATACATAAATGACCCTACCTCTGGAAGCTCTCACAGTCAAATTCCCCTTAGTAAAACTTCCAAAATGCATATAATAAGCATATAATATAATTAGTAACTCCATAATAATAAAACAAGGCATGGGAAATAAGGCAAGACTAATAGGAAGCCTAGACCAAATGGCCATAAATAATAAATCAAGGGAAACGCACCCACAGGGTGTCCCATAACCAAGGTATTTAACCTTATACATACAAAACTACCCTTTATCAATCAACCAAACCATAACAGGTAATAATCAGGGTTTAATTTCAAAACACTCCATACCCAAAATGTGGGTATACGACACTTTTAGCATACATAATCCAAATACAAACAACAAAAGTCACAAAACACCTACCTAGATATCTCATGATAGACATACTTGAACGTCAGCTCTTGAATCGGCCTAAAATGGAATAGATCTACAAAAAGGTGAAAAACTCTCAACCTTGAATAACTCATGAGAGAAGAGGAATCATGAAGAAAGGCTCTATAGGATTTGAGAACTCATTGGTGGGATTTCAATGCACCTGATAGTGTCTCAATAGGAGGTCAGACAAAGAATCAATAGATCAATATTTGTTCGTCATTTCAAAGCGCTCCTATATAAAAAAGGTGAGAAGAATATGTTTCTGAATGTGAGACGCAACCCCGCTCTGATATATCATTTAAAAATATAATTACATGTCGTGTTCATTAAATGTACACGCCATGTATTATCCTTAAGTGGCCTCCACCTTAAGCAGTCTGCCAGGTCACTACACAACCATGTACTCGTCCGTTACACGACCAGTATGTGGCTGTACGTGGAAACTGGGTACATGGAGTGTACTCATAAGTACACAGTATATACTTAGAAAAACCTCACTTCTTTTTTTTCCTAAAAAATAACTCGAAATTCAAGATCCATACCTGAAATGAAGATCCAGGTTCTTACAAAAAGGTTCCCTGACCCTGTTGGTCACATACCCTCAAGTGCATTTCCCAAATGCCAGAGGTTTCAAACTAGCAGTGAGGGACAGGGTGTGATAATGGGGAAACTATTCCCTCATTGGTATAGTATACACAATAGATTAAATATTAAAAAATAATCGAAGCAGTAATACCAACCCGAAATAAACAGCAAAAGACTAAAAGTAAATCCAACAGAAGGCAATATATATATATATATGATGCATGGAATATGTATTTAATAAAACATACAAACAAGTCAAAATACTAGAAAGAAATACAAAAGCCAAAGTACAAAAGAAACAAGTAAAATCCAGCAGCATCGCAAGCCTCAGCTTAGTCACATGCTCTCCTGCTTCAACCGAAATCAAGTACCTGATGAAGAAGGGAACTTTCCCTTATCTATACCTATAACCATATAATTTTTTTGGGTCTAAAATCATGACCCAAAGAGGGTTTGTGATGAATATCAGTAGGAAACCACCAAAAGATCTGTGCCTAACTGTCAATGAATATATATATAATTGGTAATATGCTAAAATGAAGTAATAAACTAGGAATTACTCAAAAGTAAACAATCCTATAGTTTTCAATTACATTCATTTACATTTATTATTCATCCTTTGAATCATGTAATCTCGGGATCTAGCCTAAGATCTATATCCCCTATGTAATGGTAATAAAACAGATGTCTTAAAAGACCATCTAAACAAAACAAGTAAGACTGACTCCAAGCTTGTTCTTTGGCTTAGTAGACTCATCACAACTATTAAATTATTCAATAATGACCCTTAGGGAATGTTCTCATAGTCTGATCCCCCTGGTTTACCATAAAAACAATTCATTTAATAACGACCCTCTAGGAAGATCTCACAGTCTAACCCCTTTGGTATAACTTAGCACAAATTATTTATAAACGACCACCTGGGAAGCTCTCACAGTCAATAACCTTAGGTAAATAAAACATCAATAAATTCTAAACAACCACCTAGGTAGCTCTCATGGTCTAAACCCCCAGGCCGATGACCACATGGAAGCTCTCACAATAAATACCCATGGGTCAACATAATAGTAAAACATATATAAATGACCCTATCTTGTGAATCTCTCACAGTCAAATTCCTCTTGGTCAAACCTCCAAAATTTATATCACAAGCATCTCATATAATCAGTAACTCCATCCTAGAAAAACAAGGAATGGAAAAAAAGGCAATCCTAATAGGAAACCTAGACCAAACAGCCATAAAAAGTCAATCAAGGGAAACTCACCCACAAAGTGTCCAATAACCAAGGTATTTAACCTTAAGAATATGAAAAATACCCTTTATCAATCAACCAAACCATAACCAATAATAAACAGGGTTTAATTCCAAAACACGCAATACCCCAAACGTGGGTATATGATACTTTTAGTATATATAATCCAAAGAAAAACAACGAAAGGAACAAACCTCCTACCCTGATATCTCAAAATAGATATAATTTAACATCAGCTCTTTAATTGGTCTAAAATGTCATAGATATACAAAAAGGTGGAAAATTATCAACCATGAATAAATCAAGAGAGAAGTGGAATCAGGAAAAAAGTCTCTAGAATATTTGAGAACTCACTGGTGGGATTCTAACACACCCAACAGTGTCTCAATCGGAGCTTGGATGAAGAATTGGGAGATCAATATTCATTCATCATTCTGGATAGATCTTTTATGAAAAATTGAGAGAAGAAGTTGTTTCTTCACATGAGACACGACCCCACTCCAATATATCAATTAAAAAGAAAACTACATGGTGTGTTCATTAAATGTACATGCTGTATAGTAGCCTTAACCAGCCCCTGCCTTAAGTAGTCTTCTAGGTCACTAAATAGTCATGTAATCGGTCATTACACGGCTAGTACGTGTCTGTATGCGGAAACTAGGTACATGAGGTGTACTCATAAGTACACGACATGTACTTAGAAAAACCTCACTTCTTCCGTGTTCCTCAAAAAACAATCCGAAAGCAAGATCTGAAATGAAGATCCAGGTTTTTATAGTGGTGAGGGAATTTGGGAAGTTATTTCAATAGGTATTATCTAAACCAAATAGTTTTAAGGTGTGAATAAGAGAGGATAGGGATGACCTTTTATAAGTAGGGAAGAGGATACACTTGATATTTTTGAAAATAATTGAGTGATCCCATGTTTTTCACATTCCAAAAGGGTCTAAAATGGTCCATTATCAAACCTTAATTTTGTAATGGAATAAATATACCCATAAAATATTTTTTATTTGAGTTAATAGGTCATTTATTCACTTATCTTTTTAGTTTACCTTCCTGATAATTCAATTTTTACCTCAACCGTTGTAATTTCAAGAAATCACTTTTAAGGAAAAGTGGGAAACCAAGTACATAAAACCAAAGGAACATAAAACCTCAAAGGGGTAATCCTGGTCATTAAAAATGAAATTAAAGAAATTAGAATGACTAATTATATATAATTTCCATTGGGTATAAGTTAACTCTAAGTCTTGATTCTCCTTTATAAGATCCTCAAAATGGAAGGCCTTATATTTTCATGCTTGTACATGTTCTTCTAAGATTGTATTCCATTTGCTGAAGATGAATATTGAGATTATATTTTGTTTCTCGATCTAGAAAATAATTTATTAATTCAAATTTTCCTGTAGCGGTCTTTCAGACATTCGATGAGCGTACTCCTTAGAGATGTTGATCTTCAAGGATTCCTCCAACGTATCTTCATTAGAATAAAGGAGTATCTCATAAACCACTACTCTGTCATCAACCTTATATTCAACACACTTAAATGAAATAAAATTTGAGGTTGTCTTAGGCATTGGGATGCTTTCATTGATAAGTTGAGATCCCCCAAGAAGTCTTCCTTGGCCCTGTCATCAGAGGTTAGATCTGCCTTTCTACTAAGATCCTTCATTATATATCCAAACCATGCTGGTGTTGCCTCACTATTTTCATGATCCTCAACCACTAATAAAAACTTATTTGTATCACTTATCTTCACTTTCCCATTTGGATACCTACCTTCAGTTTCCTACTAAATGGAAGAGAATCCAAAAATCATCTCTTTGGACCTAAACTTTAAGGCCGATATCATATCCTTTGGTTTTATAAGGTAAGAGTAATCATTTCATCCTTTACCCTTATTCTTCTTTTTGGAATGGATGTAGATTCCTATATCCTGGAAACCCTTCCTCCATTTTTTCCTCCTCAGGATATAAATCCCTCTGCTATGATCTCCCTCTTCACTATCATTAGAATCTTAACTAAAGACCTCCTTACTTGAATCCACCCCAAACATTTCTTGGACCTCCTTAAATACATCTACCTGTTCAGTTTCAATTTGATCTAGGGATGGTTATTAAGTTCCCAAGACTTCGAACTAGTTACAAGGATGTTCCATTGGAACCATACTTCTAGGGTTGGGACCCTTCATTACTTTCACCTATCCCTCTAAATCCAGTATTGAGCACTCCTGGACCTCACAACCCATAGAACCTTCCTTGGTTGGAATCTACAACAGTGTTCCTTGCTTGTGGAAACTGACAGATCACACAACCCCAACATACGATGTAGAGTTAAAAGAATTGAAATTAGGTTACAAGACTACGCCCACTTTCCCACTTCCCATTGTCTCCAATGGATCTTGAACTGACTTGGGTTCAACCAAATAATTCCTTACATAGTTAAAAATATCAGTAACCTTCAGATTAACATTCCCATTACTTGCCTCCTCCTGAATGGGGTTGTCCTGAATTGACCCACCAATGACCTTTTCAACTCCATTCGATTTTTGAAACCTCAAATAATAATCCACATGTTCTATTTTATGGCATCAATGAAAATATGAAGTTCAGTGACCCAAGAACTTTCATTATATATAATAACCTATCCAAGATTAAAAAAATGGATTGTTTGTAGAAAAAGTCTTCCCTAACAGTGATCCATACCTATTCCATCGATGGCTTGTAGACATCCACTTCAACACAAATGTAGGGGGAAATCAGGTGGCACACATAGCTCATTCGGCTATCTAAACACAAATACCGACGTACCAGGTTTCCCAGTAAGAAAATAAATTAAGTATTTTGGAATAATAGTGGATTTTTGGGGAAAATCACCCACATGGATATAATAGGAATATATTACTTCATATGGAATTTATAGGTCCACCAAAAGATATAAAAATGATCACCATTGTAGTTGTGGGAAGCTCTAGACCAAGTGATAATCAATTACTTATCGAAGAAAAATAGATCATAATATGCCATTTATCTATAAGACCAATGATAAAGCATTCCTAAAAAACCTAGTATCCCAAGAAAAACCTATCAAATATATCAACCGAAGGTCGGTGAGACTTGAATTGAGAGACCATTGTCAGATCCATACAACCTGAGGATTCAGTTAATTCAGAGGATGAAATCAAGATTTGTGGAGAACCATTAAATATACATGGGACCTTTGGATAGGGTGATATAGACATAAAAGGTGGAATAAAATCATGGTTTGAGAATGGTGTGAAGGGGCGCATCTGATGCTCAGAGGAAGGCACGAACAAAGCTTCCCCCTTCCATTGTAGAGGAGGGGGCCAGGGCCTCAACCATTATGTTTGGGAATCACCATGAGTAACGAGGTGAAGGGGGTTCTCATCATTTCACAGATTTATCTCCATTTTAAAAGTCTTATGTTTGGGTACTTGGTCAATTTTTAGAGTTTTAGCTCCTCCTTAATCGTTGTAATTAATTTTTACTACATTAACTATTAATTTTGAAAAAAATAGTTAAAATTATTAAAAATTAGAAATTATGATGATTATAAATATAGAATCCATTTTTCAAAATTAAATTAATAGAAGTGGAAAAACTAATTTAAAATTAATTATGTAGATGCGACAAGAAAGCAGGTTTTTAGAGTAAATTTTTTCAAAAGTTTACAATGTTTTTATATCAAGAATAAATATGAAATTTACACCAATGAACTACATAAGATTAATAGATGTATAATTTATCTAATTTTACTTTAAAACTAATTAAAAATATAATTTAACATTATAAATTATTTTAAAAAAAAATCTTTTTTCAATTAAAATTTAATTTTTTTTATTATTCATCAAAAAATGAAACTTTTCAGAAAAATACCCAAAATTCACCCTAATTTTTTTGGTATTATGATTTCAAAAATTAATTTTATTTTTAAAAATAAATTTTATATTTTTTTTAAAAATTAGTTTTAAATTATGTGCTCTAATTGTGAATAAACCGTCATTTAGGAAGATACAGTTTTTCCAAAAGCATTTCTTTTTTTTCATTTAAATGATACTTATTATTATCTGTAATCAATAAATATATAATAAATGTGTGTAGATTATATATTTTCATAAGTTAGTTAATCCTATCCATACACCCCATTATAATATAACAGTGATAATTGTCATATTAAATAATAATATTAATAGTATATATTGTTTAGTAAAACTCGGTCTTGCATGTAACACATGCTATCAAAGAAACTTATTATTACGTATAAAATAAGATAATATAATTTTTTCCTACACTGAATGTTATATAATGTATTTAATTTATTTAAAATATTAAATATATCATAAAGTATTAAGATGTTATATTCCTTTCTATTCTTGATGTTGCGTGTCATACATGCTATTTAATATGATGTTCATATTTTAAAATTTTGGGGTGTTACATTCTACTCAACTTAAATAAATTGCATCCTATCAATTTAAACTTGATATAGGTAATCAAAGGTTTAAAATTTGGAAATACCATTGTTGAAAACCCTTATCATAAAATAGTTAATAAAATATCCTCTTAATAAGAGAGAAAAGGAAGTACAAAGGTCATCTGGAATAACACATAATTAGGTTTTTGAGTAGGAGAATATTGGTGGAAAGTGAAGATATGGAAATAGATGAAAAACATAAATATTTATTGAGAGTGATTGAGGTCATTGATCATAAGAAAATTAATGATAAATGGAAAATCTAGGGCCTAAAATACATAAATATATGATTATTTAAAAGTCCATCAGTTTAACACAAATGATTGTATTAGGATAACATTTTTGTTTCAAGATCACTCTCTTATTGTTGAGTAATTATTTTACTACCTAATAATATAAAGAAATATACTTACTTGATATATTTATTTTTTATAAACACAATTTCATCCTTTTTTGTGCTTCTATTAATTTCCAATTCATCCCTTACTCTAATAAATGAATATCCAAAAAAATGATTTTTTTACGGATGAAGTACTAAAATTTACTTTTAACAGATCGTAAGATCCATAAAGAGTGACATGTCCTTCCATTTATCTATAAATATTTACTAAAACCAATATGGTTAGCACAAGTATACAATAAATTAATCTCTAAACCTCAAAAGTAACACTACTAGTTCATTATTAATATTTATTATTATTATTATTATTTCAAATCATTTAACTAAAAATAATAACATATTAAGAAGGACATCACGTAGGCCAATGGTAGGTGCTAAACCTTTATCATCCTTCGGTCATGGGTTCAAGCCCTACAGACTTTCTATACACGATGGGTTGTCACCCTACATGCAGGTTTTACTTTTTATAAACTATATTAATATAATTCCAATAAAGTTCCCAAAAAAATATGATGGATATCCTTGAAATAAATTTAATCATTAAATAACCTTTTTACAAATGTTTTTAACACATTTTTTTTTTATTTTTTACAAAGTCTAATAATATTATTTTATTATTAATACAATGTAATTAATTATCATATCAACCCTAATGGTTATCAATACCTTTAAACTTATGTCTATAAAATGTAAATGAATTATTCATCAAATAACTTTTCCACTAAAACATATTCTTGCCATAAATTTCTCTCAAAATATCCTTAATCTGATGACATTCCTACCACATAAAACCTAAATTAAGTGTTTAAGAATTTAAATTTATGATCAATATTAATCTCATTAACCCATAAAGGTATCCATAACAATTTTTTTAATGAATACATAATTTATTCTAAAATTTAACAGAATCCTTAGATATTTTATGATTCTTATAACAAAAACACCATTAATAAAATACTTAAAACAATTTAATTCTAAAATAAAAATACATAAATACTTCATAAATTTTATTTCCACTTAGGTCCTTCCATGTTCTAGGGGTTACCCATTATAAGAGGCTATTAACTCGGGTAATTTCTAGGTCCCCACATTTAAGACAATGAAATATAAATGGATCACTATAATGATATTTATTTTATTCCATTTTAATATTAATTTCTCCTCAACAATTCTTTGCTATATGCCCTTTTTTTCTAAACATAAATCATTTTTATATTCCATTGAGACACTTTCCTGAGTGTTTTCTTCCACATTTCTTACATGATGGAAATCATGCATTATTTTATTCTTGTTCTCCACCACTTGAGATATTAGCGAACTCCATCCTTCTCTTTTTTGGTGAGTATAGGAGTTGGTTAAGGTATATTTTGTTAATAATATTTCAAGAAAACTTATTAGGAACAATAATGATATATTTCACTCCTATCATAATCTCATTTGGTTTCTTATGACCACCACATTGTCCTTCATATTCAATGTTATCAAGATTTATTTGAGTTCTAGCCGTTGACTAAAACCAAAAAGCACAGTGTGAGAAAAAATAATCATATTGGGAAAACATATAATCATTTATATGATGTCTAAAACATGAAACAATATTTTCAATCTAAGACACCTTAGGTTTAACCTAGGTCATTCATTGTCATCATCTATTCAAATACTTTATAATGGGTTATAAAGAAAATGTGAATTATCCTAATCATATCCATTGGGATTATAAAAATAGTTGCACAATAATGCCCATTATTAGGTACCATATAAAACTTGATTTAAGCCCAACACACCTTTTTTGGAGTTATTACTCCTAGGTTCTTATATGCTATAACTATATCCACTTGTAGTATCTTGAAAGAGATGTATTGTGAGGAAAAACCACATAATATCTACCTTACAAAAACATTAGGATGATTTTATATACTTATCCTCAAATTCTATCATATGATTATGTTCCATAATCTATGTTATCATAAATCTAGTTCCCAAGGTTTCTACTAAACTTTCTCTGATACCAACTATAGAGACCCAGACCTCATAGCCCAGAGGTAATGCTTGATTCATTAAATTAGAATAACTTACAAGGAATCATATCCTGACGTATCAAATAGTTTAATATTGTTGGTGAATTATATTCATACTTGATTATTTAATTACATTTGAATACATAAATTATGAAATATTGTTTTTGAGAATAACATTATTACCTCTAGAATATCCTTTCATATCAAACATTTTACTCTTCATGGAATCCTGGGGAAATGAAACAAATAAGGGTGAGCTCAAATGATCAGTAAGGGTTAAGTAAAGTGGAATAATTTATGAATAAATAAGCATAATTAATATGTAAAGGTATTAAATAAAAACACATATTATATAATCAATAAACTAAGAAGGAAGTGAATCCAGAGACAGTATCAATGCAAACATCTCATGGATAATAATCAATATATAAAGGTAAACAAATGAAAACACATTATATTTAATTGATAACATGACTATCATAATTGAATAAGGAATAATCAATACGAAAAGGTAATTAACTGGAAAAAAATTACATTTAATCTATAAATGATAATGAAATGCATCTAGAGATAATGTCATAGTGAAAATATCCTAGATAGTAATAACTAAATATTAAATGAAGGGGTTTCTTAATTATTGGATACCATGTTTCCCAATTACATGACACCTTCACCGTTAAGACCTTTCATAAGATGGTTTAAAACATACTGGGTAAAAACCTACTTAACGATGGCTAGCCAACTGATTCGTCCCATGAGACTAATAATGCATCAAGGGGATATTAATAACTGGGACCCACCCAGGTCATGACTTTATAAATCATTTCTAATATATCTAATAATTAATTTAATTAATAAACCATGTGACTTATAAATTTTTTTATTGAGTAAAGAATATAGATTTATAAATATTTTCCTAGATAAACAAATGACTTTCAATGTAGAACACCATATGTAGAAATGATATATGGTTCAATAAATAAACATATCCATGATAAAAATATGGATATTCATAGGAAATTTAATTACCAATGATGAAAAGAAGGTGAATAATACAAGGGGAAGTTAATGGATTAAAAAATGAAACAAGGAAGTGAATGTTAATACCATCCTTAGTAAAAAACGACCATAAACCATCTAGAGGAAGAATAAGGATGGTATTGATATAAAATATACCCATTAGAGTAATAATAAATCATTTTTATTGTTTTTGATGAATAGAAATACCATAAAAATATCTTTAAAAACGTTCTTGAGGAAAATATCCTTTTCATTCTGATTTTTTTTAAAATCCATTTCATTGAAAATCATATTTAAAAACATTTTATTTAAAAATATCATCATAAAATTATAAGGGAAGTTTTAAAGATATAATAGTAATAAAAATGAGAAATTCCATAAATTTATTAAAAGTAAAAAAAATAACATTTCTTTTTCACTGTAAAAAGGGTTGGAAAGTGACTTGTTCATAAAATAACAAAAATATTCCTTTCATGTTTTCAGTAAAAGCCAAATGGGAATTATTTTAGAAATGACATAAGATTCCTTTTATTTTTATATAAAGAGTAAAAATGGGTGAAAATTCCTTTTAAAAATAACTTTTAAATGGTTAAAAAAAATTTACATACATTTTTAGAAAACATGGTCTTGGAAGAAACATATTTCAGATTAAAGAGAAAAATGTATTCAGACTTTCTTCAAAAAAATTTCCAAAAAAATATTAAGTACCAAAGAGTGGAAAATAATACTATTAATTGAAAAATATCACGAATAAAGAGAGGATAATAAAATTAAAGGGCTTATAAAACAATTATAATATTAATTTTCTTTAATGGGAATTTAAGAATAAACAATATGTTTAGAATGAGATTGTGAAATAAACCCTTAAAATAACCATATTGTCAAAGTGAGAATTAATAAATGAATAAATTATATTTATAAAATATAAGTACAAATAAAACAATTTTAAGTAAAATATAAGATAATAAAAATTCATTAAACACATAATATTATCATGACATAATCAACGAAGTAGATGTTTAACCCAATGAGTGGAAATTGAGTTAAGAAATCCCTTATGTTATGTTTCATTTTTTTGAACAATTTTTAACCTAATGTATATTGGTTTTAAAAACATTATTAACTTATTTTAGAATTATATTAATATTTATAATATCATATATGATCCTTTTATAACATCTTTGTAACATCCCAGACCCGGCCAGCCACCCGAACAGTGCCGAGTGGGTCGGGTGTCACTACCTTAGGCACACCTCCCCTGAACGCCAAAGGCTGCCGACTAGTAGTGAGGGTCTGAATAGGTATAGTGGGGAGGCTATACCCTCTCAGATGATCATAGTAAGGGTAATGGTCCAAATATAACAGTAAAGATGCAGCGGAAAGAAAGACTGAGCAGACTCGAACCAGACCCGCAGAGCGGAAGCATATCCAATATCAACAAACAGCGGAAGCAATAATTATAACAACAACAGTGGAAATAAAAACAACAGCATGCTGATAACATGTAACTACTACTGAACAGTAAAACATGAATCCAAAGCAGGTCAACATACAAAAGGGAACCAATGGATAACCAACAGTAGCTACAAAAGGTAAGCATGCTGATACAGAAAAGTAACAACAACAAGTAAACCCCAGCTAGGCATGACCTCAAGGTCTGTACCATCTTCATGCACAAAACTAACATAACCCAGCTCCTGAATCTGGCCCATTTCCTGCACATAAATCCATGAAGTCTGCACGTGTCCCGAAGGGCTCGTGCAGGGTGTGAGACAAGTCTCAGTAGGATACCACCCAACGGTGCGTACCAAATATATGTGTTTAAGCAGTCATTCATTTACCGAGAATGAAGTAATCAGTACAATGCAAAAATAAATACAAACTCCACTGGTGCTCAACAACCACCATGGAGTGTCACCTGCTTCGGCCAATTCCAGAATCTTTTTCGTGTAACCCGACACCATGTGCCACCTGACACCTCGTGTCTCAAGTACCAACGTCCCGAAGGCACGCCCACAAATAGTAACCCAACACCATATGCCTCCTGACACCTCGTGTCTCAAGTACCGACATCCCGAAGACACACCCACAAATAGTAAACTAGCACCATGTGCCTCCTGACACCTCGTGTCTCAAGTACCGACGTCCTGAAGACACACCCATTTCCTGAAGGCTCCTCACCTCCCACGTGGCTTTCTACGGCAAGAACCCCCAACCAAAATACCTAACCGCAACTACGGGACCTCTACCCACACGAGTGGTCAAAACCACCTCATCACGGAGTATCTCTGTATGCACACTACTCAAAGTCCCGGTGAGTGGTAATCACCCAAAATAGTCCTAATCCACCAAAACATCTGACACTACGTGTCCCTGTGACCATGTCGCTCAAGTCCGATGGCATCGCCACCCTAGTATCCCGGGCCATGCCCAACCTGACAGTCGTACTGCCTCAAACCAACGTCCATGACGCCCAATCCCATGGTCAAAACCACCCAAAGTAACCCGGGCAAAGCCCCAAACTGTGATCAGCATCACTCAAGCGTAACCGGGCCGAGCCCAACCCAACCCAAAAAGGGTCCAGCAGATGCAATTCAGCAATTTCATATATAACATGTTTAAACAGAAAAACATAAACCAGCAAAACAAACTAAACAGTTGAATTGCACTATACCAGGTGCTGTCCCATACCAGCACTGAGGTCTTAAATGCCTCCAATAATTATAACAGGCTTAAATAATTTAAACTAATAGTTTAACATTATAATATTGCGATTAAAACCATTTTAGCGTTCCCCGGCCAAAATGCCCTGATGAGCCACGACCCCTCACCCGGCCCCACTCACGCAAACCGGTAACCGGGCATACCCAAAGGCATCCCAGAGGTCCCATAAAAAATACAGTATGAAAAAGCAGATAAAACGGTTCCAACTCAAAAATACCCAAAAATGCGCCGAAGCCGCGTCACCCAAACAACTACGAAAACACAAAATTAGGTATGCACCACGTACCTGAGACTCGCTCGATGCTACTCCTCCGGTAACACCCGCCAATTTGGTCTAAAACACGGTAAATATACAAAAGATTCAAAACCGCTCAAAGGTCTGTAACTCGTTCTAGAAAGAAAATCAGACAAAACGACCAAAGAGGAATCGAGGCCTTATTGAGGGGGTTCCAACGCACTAATCAGCGATCAAAACGGGTCTCGAACGGACGATCGGGAGGGGAAGAGAGGTTCGGCCGACCTAGTTCGCATATCCAGGTGGAGGATATGAGGTTATGCCTCAATATGAGGCTACTTCCCATTTTAAGAGAAAAAATAAAGTACACGGCATGTACTTTAGGACTACATGCCGTGTATATTTCATTTAACTATACAAAAGATGGTCGATTCTGCCGACTTACTTTCCGAACCTGCCGACATGAGTACACGGTGTGTACCTCTGGGTACACGCCGTGTACTGGGTTCCTCTTCTCTTCCTCACCGACATACTCACATGCCATGTATATCCCTCATACACGGCTGGACTACACAGCGTGTCCAAAGGGAACACGGCGTGTCTCTGGTTCTTACCCGACCAACGGCCTACACGCCATGTATGGCTTCACACGGTCGGGGGTCTACATGGCGTGTTCAAAACTACACAGCATGTAGTAAGAAAACTCTACACGGTCACCCGCACGACATGTACTCGACGAGTACACGGCCGACCACTCGCCTCAACACACATGGCGTGTACTTAAAGTACATGGCGTGTAGTCTGGAAATTTCTAGAAACTTCCCATTTAATCTAGTTTCCTCGGAACCAAGTCAAAAATTTAAACAGGGTCGGGATTTTGACCCGTTCTGAAAACTCAGGTTCTTACAAACTCCCCACCTTAACGTAGCTCGTCCCCGAGCTACCAAACGAAACCAGGAGATGACACCGAACATGCCCACCCCAGTTAAACAACCCGAACTACCCCGGTCTCAAAGGTTTCAGCTAAATTCCTCAAGGGGGATCCCCACCTTAGGAATTGATTTACATGGTCTCAACCCAACAAAACTTAAAGAAAACAGGGTTTACTAACCTGTTTTCTGGACGCACAGTCCTCCCGTGACGCATTGTCACCCCTGCACCTCATTGGTGGTCCTGTGTCGCTTCTGACACATAAAGTATCCCGCACCGCATCGGCGTCCGCCTCCGTGAGGTCCTGGTGCCTAGCAACTCAAGTAACCCACATCCACGATCCCCCGATGCCCACGACACCTCAAGTAACCCGCATCGACGATGCCCCGATGCCCACGACACCTCAAGTAACCAGCATCCACGATGCCTCGATGCCCACGACACCTCAAGTAACCCGCATCCACGATGCCCCGATGACCACGACACCTCAGACACACACACACACACACACACACACACACACACACAGATATATATATATGACGCACCCGATACGGTGCCAACCCACTGACTAGCATCTAGTCAGTCCAAAAAGATCCTCTACACCTCATGTACTCAAAACAGACATACCTCTACAGGTCATGCCAAAAAGGAAACTTGGAGATCACAGTCACACCGCAGTGTACCTCTAACTGTCATCGGCTCACCGGCATGCTCAGCCTCTGGCAGCTCCACGGCGTGCACCTGGCCTGAAACACAGCTGCCTGACACCTGACCTCCCTGCGGTGCTGCTCCAGTCACCGGCCACTGACCCCTGAGCTGGGTCCCACTATCTTTGTCACGGCCTCCGCACACAGCTGAACCTAGACTACCCTCTCCGGGTACCGAACTTGAACCAAATCCAGACACTGCATTCTGTCCTAGTCCCTGCCTACCGGCTATCTGAGAAGGCTGCCTGCAAAACCTCTCCAGATGCCCATCCTGTCCACAAGCCCGACACTCCTTCGAAGGCTTGTCGCATTGCGTCCGAACATGTCTCGGCTGTCCACACTGGAATCAAATCATCGAAGAACTCCCACGAGGTGGTCTAGCTGAATCCCTGGCCCGACTGACCTGTTGGAACTCATCTCATCCTCACTTCCTGCTGTCCGAACCATCAGCTGAAGCTGTCATCCTGCCCATGCGATATTTCTACCTCTTGTTGCCCTCGACTATAAGCGCCTGATTCACCACATCGGAGAAAGAACCCAGCCTGAAATTGTTCACCTGGACCCAAATGGCGCGTCGTAATCCATCCTCGAAGCATCTCACTCTAGCTGCATCATCACTCACCATAACAGGTGCAAAGCGTGACAAATCTGTGAAAGTAGCTGCGTAGTACATGACGGGCATGTCCCCTTACTTAATACTCAAGAACTCCCGAGCTCTCTCTGCCCTCAGTGTCTCCGGGTAGAAGTGCTCAAAGAACCCGCCCTCGAAGTCCTGCCATGCCATTCCCTCATGTCTAAGAGCCTGAACCTATATGTCCCACCAATGCTTCGCCGGTCCTCTCAACATGTACGTCTCCAGCTTGACCCTCCACCCTGGAGGCATCTCGAGATTCTCAAATATCATCTGCATACTCTCTATCCAGTTCTCAGCCGCCTGCGGACCACCCTCTCCCTGAAAAAGCGGCAGGTGCTGCGACTGGAACTCCCGCGTCAAATACGCCATAGAAGGATTTGCACCCTAAACACCACTTTCCATCCCCTACAAGAAGCGTACTAGGCTCACCCGGAGCTGATCGTCGAGACAAGGGCCGAATGATGCCAAACCCGGCTGCTGTCCTGCCTTCACTGGATCCTGAACCTGATCCTGTCCCTGAGCCTGTACCTGCGGCTCGTGCTCTGCCTGTACCGAATTCTGACCCTGATCCTGGGGCACTATATCCTCCCCTTCCTGACGCTCCATCGAGTTGTGAAGGATTAACCCGATGAATACCATAAATGGTCAAACAACCCATACATATATATAACAATATATTCTACGCAGATAAGGAAAGCAGTAAAAGGCAGTGCATAAAAACTACCCTTAATCCCCCTCACCGTAACCCATGCCTCACGGCATCCCAGCCTCATGGCCTCCTTACCCACCATCAACAGAGCCAAGTATCAAAGTACCTTGGGCCATGCCCATCCTGACAACTCATGTTGCCTCAAACCGACGACCGAGTCACCCAATCCTGACAGTTATACTGCCTCACCCATAGTACCTGCCTACTCTCATAAGAGTCAGACCCAATTATCCTACAGCATGCAATTCTACAAATATAAAGCATGGCATATGCATTTTCACAACTAGAATTTCTATCAGGAATTTCACCAACTCACATTTTAAAGCATATAAAGCATGGCATTTGATTTTTCATTCACATGGAATTATCACTTCACAAAGAATACATGCAATTATGAAATTAAAATACCCAAAAAATGTTCCTATCAAAAGCCAACAACTAGCCTTTCCATACCGGGCCAAGGTCCAATTCTCCCTTACCATTCCGGGTCAAGGGTCACATATCACAATGCAGAACATCACACACCAAGTGAGCCACCGAGGTAGAAATCGTATAAACCGTAATCTGAGCAAAAGCAAACAACAATTCCCACCCATGGAAACTAGGTCCATCCCTTGTACCTGGGGCTACAGGCACCCAAGAACAAGAAAAAAAACCCAGTACTAGTAACCACAACTTATCTCCAGTCTACCATATCCTAAATAGTAAAACCAGCAGAAATAAAAAGAGAAGTCTCAATATCATTAGTATCCAGAAAAACACTGCTACTAAATCCTTGTCAAGAACCCCTCTGATACCACTTTGTAACATCCCAGACCCGGCCAGCCACCTGAATAGTGCTGAGCGGGTCGGGTGTCACTACCTTAGGTGCACCTCCCCTGAACGCCAAAGGCTGCCGACTTCCAGTGAGGGTATGAATAGGTATAGTGGGGAGGCTATACCCTCTCAGAGGATCATAGTAAGGGTACTGGTCCGAGTATAACAGTAAAGATGCAGTGGAAAGAAAGAATCAACAGACTCGAACTAGACCCACAGAGTGGAAGCATATCCAATATCAAAAAATAGCGGAAGCAATAATTATAACAACAGCAGCGGAAATAAACACAACAACATGCTGATAACATGAAACTACTACTGAACAGTAAAACATGCATCCAAAGCAGGTCAACATACAAAAGGGAGCCAGTGGATAAACAACAGTAGCTACAAAAGGTAAGCATGTTGATACAGAAAAGTAACCACAACAAGTAAACCCCAGCTAGGCATGACCTCAAGGTCTGTACCATCTTCATGAACACAACTAACGTAACCCAGCTCCTGAAGCTGGCCCCTTTCCTGCACATAAATCCATGAAGTCTGCACGCGTCCCGAAGGGCCCGTGCAGGGTGTGAAACAAGTCTTAGTAGGATACCACCCAACAGTGCGTACCAAATATATGTGTTTAAGTAGTCATGCATTTAACTAGAAAGCAGTAATCAGTACAATGAATAAATAAATACAAACTCCACTGGTGCTCAATAGCCACTGTGGAGTGTCACCTGCTTCGGCCAATGCCGGAATCTCTATCGTGTAACCCGGCACCGTGTGCCACCTGACATCTCATGTCTCAAGTACCGACGTCCCGAAGGCACACCCCAAATAGTAACCCGGCACCATGTGCCTCCTGACACCTCATGTCCCAAGTACCGACGTACCGAAGGCACGCCCATTTCCTGAAGGCTCATCACCTCCCATGTGGCTTTCTAAGACAATCACCCCCAACCAAAATACCTAACCGCAACTACGGGGCCTCTACCCACACGAGTTGTCAAAACCACCTCATCACGGAGTATCTCTGTGTGCACACTACTCAAAGTCCCGGTGAGTGGTAATCACCCAAAATAGTCCTAAGCCACCAAAACATCTGACACCTCTTGTCCCTGCGACCATGTCGCTCAAGTCCGATGGAATCGCCACCCTAGTATCCCGGGCCATGCCCAACCTGACAGTCGTACTGCCTCAAAATGACATCCATGACGCCCAATCCCGTGGTTAAAACCACCTAAAGTAACCCAGGCAAAGCCCCAACCTGTGATCAGCATCACTCAAGCATAACCGGGCCAAGCCCAACACAACCCAAAAAGGGTCCGACAGATGCAATTCAGCAGTTGCATATATAACATGTTTAAACAGAAAAACATAAACCAGAAAAACAAACTAAATAGTTGAATTGCACTATACCAGGTGCTGTCCCATACCAGCACTGAGGTCTTAAATGCCTCCAATAATTATAACAGGCTTAAATAATTTAAAATAACAGTTTAACATTATAATATTGCGATTAAAACCATTTTGGCGTTCCCCGGCCAAAATGCCCCGATGAGCCACGACCCCTCCCCCAACCCCGCTCACGCAAACCGGTAACCGGGCATACCCAAAGGCATCCCAAAGGTCCCATAAACAATACAGTATAAAAAAGCAGATAAAATGGGTCCCGCTCAAAAATACCTAAAAACGCGCCGAAGCCGCGTCACCCAAACAACCACGAAAACACAAAATAAGGTATGCACCACCTACCTGAGACTCGCTCGATGCTACTCCTCCGGTAACACCCGCCAATTTAGTCTAAAACACGGTAAATATACAAAATATTCAAAACCTCTCAAAGGGATATAACTCGTTCTAGAAAAAAAATCAGACAAAACGGCCAAAGAGGAATCGAGGCCTTACCGAGGGGGTTCTAACGCACTAATCAGCGATCGAAACGGGTCTCATACGGATGATTGGGATGGGAAGAGAGGTTCGGCCGGCCTGGTTCGCGTATCCAGGCGGAGGATATGAGGTTCTGCCTCAATACGAGGCTAATTCCCATTTTAATCAAAAAAAAGAAAGTACACGGCATGTACTTTAGGACTACACGCCGTGTATATTTCATTTAACTGTTCAAAAGATAGCTGATTCTGCCGACTTACTTTCCGAACCTGCCGACATGAGTACACGACATGTACCTTTGGGTACACGGTGTGTACTGGGTTCCTCTTCTCTTCCTCACCGACATACCCACACGCCATGTATATCCCTCATACACGGCTGGACTACATGGCGTGTCCAAAGGGAACACAGTGTGTCTCTGGTTCTTACCCGACCAACGACCTACACGCCATGTATGGATTCACACGGTCGGGGGTCTACACGGCGTGTTCAAAACAACACGGCGTGTAGTAAGAAAACTTTACACGGTCACCCGCACAGCATGTACTCGATGAGTACATGGCCGGCCACTCGCCTCAACACACACGGCGTGTACTTAAAGTACACGACGTGTAGTCTGGAAATTTCCTGAAACTTCCCATTTAATCCAGTTTCCTCGGAACCAAGTCAAAAATTTAAACAGGGTCAGGATTTTGACCTGTTCTGAAAACCCGGGTTCTTACAATCTTATCACCTGTTTGTTTAATAATCTTTCATTATTTTCATCGTTACGGGTGTTAATTATCTTTTTCTTTCATGCTTGTTTTGTTATGAAAGCTTCAGCTATTGCACATATTATATAGTTATATCATATAAAAATATTAATAATGAAATAATTATAAATTTTTTACATAAATTTTACTTTTAAAACAATCATGAATGATAGTCTGGAAAATGAATTACGTTACGATTATGGAGATGGTAGACCGTATATACACATGAGTAACATTTCCATTTTTCAATGATCATTATGGAAACGATTTAAGTAGTATTTTATCATTAAAAAATGATAATAATAACATATATACCATATTATATACTTATATATATCATCCATGTGCTTTTCTAATTAAAATAGAGTCACATCACTTGGGGAGGGTGGCAGTCCACATACACATGAACGAGGTTATCATCTTTACATGAGTGAAAAAGAAAGAAAAAAATGATTTATATTATATTTTTATAATGATAAATATTCCATGAATATAATAATTATGTCATTAATATCACATATAATCATTAAATTTATCTTTATCACCTTCCATGTGAAGCATTAGTGAAAGAAGAACCACCCTACTTCACGAGGCGGTAGTCCGTCGTACACACGAGCAACATTATCACATCTTCTAAAAAATATAATTTAACAAGATATATATTATATAATGATTCAATAGGTATAAATATATAATAAATATTATATATATACTTTTTATCCATCATCATACCCAACCTTTAGTGGTGGAAATGAAAAAACAAATAGCATCGGTTCACGAGGCGGTAGTCTTCCGTACACACAAACTATGATTTCATAAACCATTTGATGGTAGTGGAGATGGTTTTATGTCATGAAATTATTATAAAAACATCCCATTATATGTAATATATTATATTTATTATATAATCATGGTTTAATAAAAATTTAAGGAGGTGTAGAAATGAGTAAAATAAGGATACCTGTTGAATAACATTACCTCTTCTTTGGGTTTCCACCTTAGGTTTGCATTAAATGCTTCCTAGGTTAGATTTATAAAAAAATAATTATTCAAGGATTATTTTATGGAAGTTGGGAGATTATTTGGTTAGGTATTGGCTGAACCAAATAGGTTTTAAGGTTTGAAAAATAGAGTAGAGTGGGTGGCCTTTTATAAGTGGGGTAGAGGACACACTTGGTATTTTTGAAAAGAATTGAGTGATCCCACATTTTTGAGATGAAAAAGATAAAAATGGGTTATTATCATACATTATAGGTTTAATGGTATATATATATCCATAAAATAGTTTTTATACAAGTTTATAGATCATTTATACCCTTATCTTTTAGTTTAACCCTCCTGGTAAATCAATTTTTACCTTAACATCGATAATTAATTTTTATTGTATTCACTATTAATTTTGATAAAAAATTAAGTTTACCATATTATAAATTATAAATTATTATAATTCCAAATATAGAATCAATTTTTCCAAATTCAATTCATATAAGTTTAAAATATTAATTTAAAATTAATCTTGTAGACATGATGCGAATGCAGATTTTTAAAGTGAAAATATTCAAACATTTATAATGTTTTTATGTAAATATTAAACATCAAATTTATAAAAATGACATAAACTAGATTAATATATGTATAATTTAACTAATGATGCTTTAAAACCAGTTAAAAATATAATTTAACATTATAAATTATTTATACGAAAAAACTGTTTTCAATTAAAATTCATTATTTTTCGCTATTTATAAAAAAATGAAACATTTCAAAAATATCTCAAAAATTTAATATAATATAAATTTGGTATTATGATTTATAAAATATATATTAGTTTTTCATTTTTTTAAATTTTTTAATTTTTTTAAATTATGTTCACCAAGCACAACTAAACCTCCATTTAAAAAATATAGTTTTTCTGAAAATGTTTCATTTTTTTCTTTTAAATAATGATGATTATTATTTATAATTAATAGATAACTAATAAATTTTTGTAAATTATATATTTTATGAATTTAGTTAATTCTATTCATACTCTCCATTCCAATGGCTAGATAATAACTATCATATTAAATAATAATATTAATAGTATGTTGTTGTTCGGTAAAACTCGATTTTTCATGTAATGTAAGCTATCACAAAAACTGATTGTTGCATGTAACACAAGCTAAAAGCAGTTTTTTTGAATTGAAAGCTATAAAATATATCACTTTTATTGAAAATAGTAAATATATTATAAAGTATAATTATGTTTTATTCCTTTCTATGATTGGTGTTGCGTGTTATACATGCTATTGAATATGATGTTCATATTTTAAAATTTTAGGGTGTTAGATTTCACATGAAAAGTAATTTATTATATTTAAATATCTTAAGTAATTACAAGTGTGTCTTTTCCTTATCTATACAAATACACCACCTTTAATCTATCATTAACACAACCTTGAGACACATAGATTGAAAAAACCCTAATTTGTTTTTCTAAATATCCTTATATAAGTTATAGAGGTTATAATATCTTCTAAAGACCATCCCTAGGGTCCTTAAAAAGAAATACAAAGGAGGTCCCTCAATGAGGGGGTAATAATTTTTGATAGATCTATATCATTTTAATTCTTCTTTTACCTCCTTATATTATATCATAAACATTAAAATATAATAAAATCAGTATATAATATATAATGAGATGTTATTATGTTAATATCCTAACCATATTCATATAATTTTCTATCATATAGGGAATGAAATCATCGTTTGTGCATACGTGTGGTCTACTACCTCCACAAAGTGATATATTTTTTTTTTCACCAACACCTCATAAGAATGGTTATTATGAAATATTTAATAAATATATATGATATTCATGAAATAATTATGATTCTGGGCATATAATATATCATATACCTTCTTACCCTTCCACAAGTTAACAAATAATACCGTCACTCATGTGTACATGTGGAATACCACCACCAAGAAACGATGTGATTCATTATTCACATCATAATTTCATGAGTGATTATAAAATTGTGTTTAAAGTATAAAAATTATAATTATATAATGATTATTATTAAATAGATGATGGAATATTGTCCACTTTGACCATGACTATCCTACCAATGTCATTTTCCAATTATGAATTGAACATCCTCAAAACACCTGACATTAAAAAAGATGACTAATTAATTAAATATGTGATCATAATAAATTAAATAAATTGTTTAATGATAAGGGAATAAACATAGAAAATTTTCTTAAATAATTAAATAATTAATATAAATTTATTATATAGGAAGGTAATGGACGTACATAGAAATTCTATACTTGAGGTAAGGGATTTCATAACTCAATTTCCATTCATTAGTTTATATTTATACTTTTTTTACTATGTTATTACAAGATTATGTGTAAAATTACCTCTCATTGTATTATGTTTTAGTTCCACTTTTTTTTGTGATTTTAAAATTGTTACACATAATCACTTCATTGACTAAATTCTGACTTCAATGATATAATATTTTTAACGATTATTCATCACAATATTGTTTCTTTGTGACATGTCTTGTATGATGAACCTACTTAATTCTATAATGTGTATATGTTGAATATTGAGATATTATATCATGAATCAACCTTGATAATGACATTTAAATTTCATTTTAAGTTATCTCTTTCATGATATATTGATTCAAATGTTATAATGGTTACAAGGGTTTTCATGGTCTCAATTTCAATTATTTGAGACATATTTTAGGTTATGCAACACGATTCATTTTATATGGTTTACTTACTATCCCATGAATGTGTTTTAATATATTATTTAATTTGTAAACCTATATTAATTTAGATGGTTTATATACTAAATCTTGAAATATAATATCATGACTATTTTTATACTAATGGAATTTTATGTTTCTTCTTATGTTCACCCTTCGAGAGTTTTTTTTGGGTTTAAAAATTTGTAAATGGTTTTTATCTAAAAATATTTCTTTAAAGGTTTAAAATAATTTTAACCAAAATAGTACTATATTATATTTATATTATTTAATTTTTTTTCTAAATATAAGTGATTTCCTAAAGTTAATTTTCCATGATTTTTACCTTCTTTTAAAAAGGTTTTAAAATGAAATTTCTTAAAGTTGTACGAATGAGTCACTTTTGACCCTCTTTAAAAAAGTTTTAAAAGAATGGTTTTTTAACATTTACGACATGAATAGAATTTATAACCATCATAAATATTCTTTTTTTGTGAATTTTCTTTTACTAGTATCCATGATTATTATCAAAGAAAATCCTTTTCTCAATATTTTGGAAAATTTTAGTTTTTAGGGTTACTGAAAGAAAATAGTATTTCCCCTATTTTATAAGAAATGTTTTAAATATTATTTTAAAGTTATTTTAATCTATATAAAAATCCTTTAATGATTACTATGCTCTACTAGGTATATGATATTAGGATACCATTAACTTCCTTTATTTGAATGGTTTATAATGAAATTTTAAAGATATTTTTTAGAAACTTATTTCTTTTTCATAGTTAAATCAAGCTATAATAGGTTTGATGAAATGAAAGAATCCACATGTTTTATTTCATGACATGGTGCATGGAAATTATTAATTAATCAATATTTGGGTGTGAACCCAAATCATTAAGGGACCTTATCAGATATGTGATGGGTGGGTTCGTTATAACCCTCTGATGCATTAGGTAATGATACCAATCAAATTGGATGGAAGTTACTACCAAGTTACAATAAAGTTATATTAATACTAAGATATAATGATGTAACATCCCATGTTTTTAAGAAATAAACACCATGTTTGATAGTATATATGATACGCCACATTAAGATTAAACGAACAACTAAATATTATTATTTTAATATTACAGTTATAACCCAGACGATAGAATGGTGGGTATGAAAAATATTAATTGAATTATGAAAATATGGTTTTTACATGTATATATAATTAATTATTTGGTGACCAAATTATTGATAAATGAAAATAAAACCCTTTTTAAAATAAAAGGAAATATTTTTCTGAAAAACTATTTAAGTGCAAACAAGTGTATATTATAATAATAAAATAAAAAAAATTATTGTTTTTCAATTATAATAATGATATATATATATTATTTTTAATATAATGTTTAACATTAATCCTATGTTTTTTCTAGGTATGATAAATCAAATTTCACACATAAAATGCTGAATTTTTCTAAAGGAAATGTTTCCACTATTTGATGGTAAATTTGTTTAATTTTTTTTTTTAAAATTTTATAAATTAAATTTGATAAAATAAACTTAATTTTTAAAATTTTAATTTCATAATTATCTTATGTTTAAAATTTTAAAATATTATGAAAAGTATGATTTTCAATGAATAGTGAAAAATACCGGTTTTTAATAAAAAATATTTTTTTCAAGTATTTACTAGTTAAAATTATCTTTTAAATTTTAATTAGTTCAATTTTATTTAAAATAATTCAATTTTGGTCTTTGAAATTTATTTTATGCTCGAATTTAGAATAAAAAAATTTATAATTTAAAATGACATTTTTCTGAAAAACTGTTTATTGTTGCATTTTACCGGTTTAATTTTAAATTAATTTATGCAAATTGTATGTTTTAAATTTTTAAAATTTGATTAAATATTTGAAATTATAAGGTCAAAATTTATTTAATGTGACCCAATTATTATTTTTTCAATATGAATAGTAACTTTGGTAAATTTTGATTACCATAGTTAAGGGTACATCATGTAATTTGGGGTAAAAATAATATGATAATGATTAGAAATTATCCTAAAACTCTTACAAAGTTTATTGGATCATTTATATTATACCATTAACACATAAGTTTTTAATTATAGTCATTTAATTGACACTTTTCCTAGAAAATGACTGATATTATTTAAATGAAAGAAAATAAAAAAATGTCACTTTCTTTATCTTAACATCTCTTATGTGTCCACATGGGAAAAAAGATAAGTTATGAATAAATATAAGCGTCCTTTTTAAAATTAATAATCTTATTTTTATGATACAAATTTATTTATTATTTTGGGTCCATTTGGATGAAGTTATGATAATTATAATATTTTATTTAATGAAAAGACAAAGATGTCACATTCATATTTTTAATAACTATATTATTTTTAATATGGTGTTATTCAGAAGTTATCTTCAAATATATATATATATTATTTTGAAATATAAAATATTTATTTATATCATGTTTTTTTTATTGAAGAAATAATTATCTTAAATAATTATACAATTATGATGCAATAATTATTTTATTAATAAAACAATCAAATAAATGATATTAAAAATAATAAAATAAATATAATTTGAATTAATTAAGGTGATCCAATATTCTTATAGATTATTATGACATATTACAGGTGAATTAAATGTTTTTTTTCAAATTTATATTTTTGTATTGTATTTTTTAAAGTCAAAGTAATAAATAGTGTCAAAATTGACACTAATGATATTTTCTTAAAATAATTTATTATTAAATTATTTAAAATTTATAAAATATATTTACAAATAAAAGGTGATTATTAATTGGTGTAAAATTTCATAAATTATTCATTTATGCTTAATTTTACATTTTATAAGTAAAAATTACCACATTTTAATATAAAATAAATTTTTACCATAATTAAAATTAAAATAAGTTAACTATATTCAATGAAAATGATAAGACTTAAAATAAAAACAAAAATTATCAAAATTTTATTATATGATGATATTACTAACTTATATAATATTTTATTCAAATATATGAACATTTAGTGGTATTTGGATAGAAAATGAATTTATTATAATTTAATATTTTGAGGATTTCCAAGGGTGCCTCTCACCCCAATAATAAAAAATAACTCCTTCCTCCACTTAACTTCACCCATTAATGGAATGATATCTTCGCTCATGCGTATGTATGACCTACCAATTCCATGATGTGATGTGATTAATTTTCCATGTTTAATAGTCAACAATTATTCTAAAACTATATTAAATTATTAATAATGATATTTATAACATTAAAATAATTTAGGTTGTGATGAAACTATATCCTATGCACAATAACCGGGACTTACACTAGAAAACATGCATAAGAAAATGAAACAGTTAACACCCCTAAAAATGGTAGTAACAAAATATTATTAAAAAATTGGTTTTAAAATGAAATAATAGGATAATATATGATATAATAAAAAATAATATTATTCTGGTATAAATTAATAACATGATTTAAACCATTATACAAGAGATTTCAATATGATCGAAGGAATTCAAACCCGAGGTTCCATTCTTTGGGTTAACCTTATACTTCATTGATTATGTCATTCTATGATTATTTTTGAAATTAATTTTGATTTAATTATGGTGTATTTCAATGTGTTTTATGTGGATTTACAGTAAATACACATATTTCATTCATTCGATTAATTATCAATTCCACTATATGATATTTTTAATGAATTATTTAACTTAAAAAACTTATTTTAAATGTTTTAAATATTTATATTTCATGTCCATGTTTTTAAAATGATTTATATAAATATATTTATTATGAAAAATAATGTTTTAAAAAGTGAATTTTCATATTTCTCTCAAATGTTTTCTAAAATTATTTTTAATGTTTTATGTTAGGGAATTTCCTTTTAAAATCATCTTTAATGTATCTTCTTTATAAAATTCAAAAGGAATGTTTTTTTAACTTATAAGACATGAGAATATTTTATTTCTTTCATGACACATTAATTTTTTGAATATTACATTACATGATTACATGGTTACTTTCAAATAAAATGTTTTCATTTGTGAGTGCACGACTTTCTTTCAAAATAAGGGATTTTAATCAATGTATATTTTATGATATAAGATTTCATATTTTATAATTATGTTATGGTTCTTGGAAATTGTTTATGATGATAGGTGGTTCCATTATAAAACAAAGACCGGTAGGTCTATGATATCCCTCTAATTTATTTGGTTTGTTAGAAGTTGACCATAATGGTTAAGCCAAGCGTAATTGCGATAGTTGCATCATAAGGTAGACATGAGGGTTACAATCATATGGTAGCCACTAGGGTTACAAAATTAGTAAGAATGATAATAAAATTATTCCCAAGTTACCTATATGTTTTATTTTTCTTGAAATGTTATTACATGAATACTATGTTTTTAAAATGTAAGTTATTAAGTTTATGCCCAAAGGAAACGTTTATAATTATTTATGGACTAATGATTTCATTATTTTCTTTTTATGACCCATATTGAACTTTTTTTCTCATCCCATGTTTTAAATTTTTTTTAATAGGGTTTAAGGGAGAGTAAGAATAAGGATGGTGTCATGAAGAAAATTGTGAATATTTATAACAAATCATGTCTTATTTTAAAGACTTTATTATTATAGAAAAAATGGACACTATTTTAGTAGTATACACTTTGTATGATTGTTGGTTGTTATGTTTGAATTATGACCTAATTCTCAAAAACTCTAAACCATAAATATCCCTGGGAATAAAAAAGATGAATTCTAGTCTAAAGTCACTAGAATATGTAATGTTTAAGGTCGAGGCCCTACTTTTGGTATCATAGTAGGGTATAGATAACTTTGGAGATTAGGATGTTTTCTTAAGAGTTATAGATATTATCATGGGTTTATAATTTTAAGGTTGATCATAAGTTTATTGTCTTAAGAACCCATTTTTGAATATTTATGTTATGAAATTATAAGGAAACTAATTATATTTTTGGATACATTTATTTTTTTGAGTTAATTATGGGTTATTACATTTTGGGATGAAAAATTAAAGGTATGAAATAACCTTTGATATTAAAAAATATTAAGATTATTTTTGAGGAATTTTAATGATAGTTATTTATCTTTTTTGGACTTTGGGCATTACTATAGTTTTTTATCATATAATGGTTTATCATTTTAGAGAATTATCTTATCTTATCCTAACCATTTTGGGTTTGGTTAATGTATAAAGACATGAGGAATATATTATCATCATTTTATGTATTTAGTGATCTATAGAAGTTGATTCTATGCTTCAAGTATGAAAATTCATCTTAAATGCTCATCATTTAGAAAAAAAGATGAGTTTACAGTGGAAATAGATTAAAGGATGAAATTATTCTTTTAAATTAATCATATCTCCCCATGTTCTTATTATATATGGTAAATGAATTCCTCTACTCTAAACAAACAATATTTAATTGTAAATGTTAAATAAAAATGTTATTCATTTACATTTATTAATGGACTTTAACCTATCACATATTTATAGTTTTGTGATGGTTAACTTTCCCATCATCATTTTCTATATCACTCTCTATTATTATTTTGAATTCAGTTTTATCTTCCATATCCATGCTCTCCTATATGGAAAGATAGTATATGTTACTCATGTGACCATCGTAATTCCATTTCTTTCTTTTTAAGTGGATATTTTATTAAAACTTTTTTTTGATGTGGGTTTTAAACAAAGGTATTTTGATTAGTCTAAACTTGGTTAAAAATACTGAGTTCAAATTGGGAGGAATAAATTTATTTATGAGGTGGGGGGGTGGGGATAATGTAACATCTTGAGATTTTAAGAAGGAAAAACCATGCTCTATAGCATACATGATATGATACATCGAGCTTAAATGAAAAACTAAATATTATTTTTTAAATATTACCATTATAACATATCCAATAGAAAGGTGGATATGAAAAAGATTAACTGAATTATGAAAATATTTTTTATGAATTAATATACAATTAATTATTTTATAACCAAATTATTTATTAAATAAAGTAAAACCCTTTTGAAAATAAAAATGAAATCTTTTTTTCTAAAACTATTTAGGTGCACACAAGTGTTTTTTATAGAAATAAAATAAAAAAATCATTATTTTTGGATTATATCAATAAAATATATAAATAATATTTTCAATATAATGTTTAACATTAATCCTATTTATTTTCTTGGCATGATAAATTTAATTTTATGCATAAAATACTCTATTTTTCTAAAGGCAACTTTGTCGCCTTTTGATGATGCACTTGTTTTAAAACTAAATTCAAACACTTTAATAGATTTAATTTGAAAAAATAAAATTAATTTTTGAAATAATAATTTCATAATTATACTTTGGTGAAATTTTAATATCTTTCAAAAAATTTTGAGCATTCAATGAATAGTGAAATATATCGATTTTTTATTAAAAATTATATTTTTCAACTATTTACAAGTTCAAATTTTGTTTTAAATTTTAATTTGTCAAATTTTATTTTAAATAATTAAATTATTTTTTTTAAATGGATTTTATTCTTGAATCTATTATAAAAAATTTTATATTTTAAAAGGCATTTTTATGAAAAACTTTTTGTTGTTGTGTTTTACTGGTTTAATTTTTAATTAATTTCTAAAACTTATATGTTTTGAATTTTGAAAAATGTATTGAATATTTGGAATCATTAAGTATAAATTTATTAAATATTTCCCTATTATTATTTTTTCAATAAGAATAATAACTTTTTGTAAATTTTTATTACCAAGATTAAGGGTAAATTGAGTAATTTAGTGCAAAAATAATATGATAAGGATTAGAAAATTACCCTAAAACATTAAATTTTTTTATTGGATTATTTATATTTTACACTTAACACCTAAGTTTCAAATTTTAGTTATTTAATGGACACGTTTCCATGCAAATGACTTTGATATTATTTAAATTAAAGAAAATCACAAAATGTCACTTTCTTTGTCTTAAATATCTTTTATGTGTCCACATGGGAAAAAGGTAGGTAATGAATTTATATAAGTGTAAATTTTAATATTAATAAACTTATTTTCATGATAAAAAATTATTTATGACTTTTTGGGCCATTTAGATTTGGTTATGATATTTATAATATTTTATTTAAAGAAAAGACAAATACATCACATTCATATTTTTAATAACTATATTATTTTTAATATGGTGTTATTCAAAGTATATATTAAAATATAGATATTATTTAGAAATATAAAAAAATTATTTACTTCATATTATTTTATTTTTAATTTTTAGTGAATAAATAATTATCTCAAATAATTATACAATGATGTTGGAGTAATTATTTTATTAATAAAACAATCAAATAAATGATATTAAAAATATTAAATTAAATGTATATTTTTTATTAATTAAGATTATTTATGAATTTTATATATTCTTATGAAATATTAGAATTGAAATAAATATTTTGGTTCGACTTTATCTTGTTTTCTTGTTTTTCTTAAAGTCAAAGTAATGAATAGTGTCAAAATTGACACTAATGCCATTTTATCAAAATAATATATTATTAAATTGTCTAAAAGTCATAAATTTTTTAAAAATAATAGGTTATTATTATTTAGTCTAAAATTTCATATATTATTCATTTATGGTATAATTTAAATTTTATAAGTAAAAATTACCACCTTTTAATATTAAATAAATTGTTATCATAATAAAAATAAAAATAAGTTAACTAAGGTAAATAAAAATTATAAGGTGTAAAATAAAACCAAAACATGTAAATTTTTTATTAGATGATGATATTAAAACCTTATATCATTTTATATTCTAATACATGACCATTTGGTGTAATTTTTATTGAAAATGAATTTATTATAATTAAATATTTTGAGGATTTCCAAGGGTGACCCTCACCTCAATTATAAAGGGGAACTCCTTCCTTTACTTAATTTTGACACCCAGAGACTTATAGATCAAATAAAATCTATCCATTTATCTTATAAAGATCCTTATTTAATTTATTGAGGTTTTGGTTCTTCTAGAATACCAACCTGAGATCTCTTAAGAAGAGATTAAAGGAAGTCCACTAAAGAAGAGGTAATCATCTTTATCGATTATTTCATGATTATTTCTTCTTCCACACTATCTTCATATGTTGTTTCCACAATAAAGTAATAAATAAAGTATCATATATATTCTGATATATTATTATCATTATGGTACAACCATATTCCACCTTTTATCCATCCTATGAAAAATAAAAGCACCGCGCTTGCGTATGTATGACATACCGTCTCTACATAGTAGTGTGATTTGTTTTTCATCCCCACTTTACTTGTATGGTTATAATGATATAAATAATGGATATATATGATATTTATGAAATTATATAAATTATTTATATTTATTATATCATCCACTTCCTTTTCATTTCACCCATAATTAATGGAATGATATCATCATTCGTATGTATGTACGACCTACTGTCTCCATGATATGATGCGATTCATTTTCCATGTTCAAAATTAAATTATTTTACTGAAAATATATTAAATGATTAATAATGATATTTATAAAATTAATATAATTATATATATTAAGAAAATATATCCCATGTATAATAACCGAGACTTACATGAGAAAACATCCATAGGAAAATGAAACTATTAACACCCAAAATAAGGGTAGTAAAAATATATTATTAAAAAATGGTTATAAAATGAAATAATAGGATCATATATGATAACATAAAAACTAATATTATTATATTATTAATCAATAACATTATTTAAATCATTATATAGGTGATTTGAACACATTTGAAGGAAGTCGAACCTTAGGTAAGGGAATTCTTAACCTAATTTCCATTATTTAAGTTAACCTTCTACTTCAGTGATTATGTCATGATAAGATTATTTATAAATTAGATTTGGATTAAATTATGTTGTATTTACACTTGTTTTATGTGGCTTTATAGTGAATACACATATTCTATTCATTCGATTAATTCTCACTTCCATGATATGATATTTTTAAGGGACTCTTTAACTATAAAACCTCATTTTAAATGTTTTAAAGATTTATTTATTAAATCTTTATCATTCATGTACATGTTTTGAAAATAATTTTTATTAATTTATTTGGTATGTAAAATAATGTTTTAAAAAATTAATTTTCTAATTTCTCTCAAATGTTTTCAAAAATTATTTTTTAAGGTTTTATATAAGGGACTTTCCTTTAAAAAACATTTTAATGTACCTTTTTAAAAAATAGAAAAAAAATATTTTTTTTAAAATTATATGCCATGAGAAAAAGTTTCATATTTCATGATGACTTAATTTTTTTAAGCTTCCATTACATGATTACATGGTTACATTCAAGGAATTTTTTTCCTTTTTGGGTGCACAACTTTCTTTCAAAATAATGTATTTTATTTAAAGTATGTTTTTATGATATAATCTTTCATGTATTATGATTATTTTATATTTATTGGTTATTTTGTATGATGATTGGTGGTTTTTTTATAAACCAAATATGGGTGGGTATGTGATATCCCTCTAATGAATTGGGAATGTTTGAATTTGATTGTAATTGTTATTCCAAGTGTGACTGCGATGGTTACATCATAAGATAGCCACAAGGGTTACATAATAAGGTACCCGTAAGGGTTAAAATGATAGCATTGAGTGTTACAACATAATTAATAATGATAAAAAAATTATTCCCCAAGTTATCTATATATTTTATTATGCTTGAAATGTTATAACAAGAATATCATATTTTTATAAGGGAAGTTATTAAGTTTATGTTCAAAAGAAAATTTTTATAATTATTTATCGACTATATATTTTATTATTTTATTTTCATGTCCCTTACTGAGATTTTGTTCTCATACCAAGTTCTAAAATGTTTTTAATAGGGTTTAATGGATATTAAGAACAAGGATGGTGTCATGAATAAAATTGTGAATATTTAAAAGAAATCATGTCTTATTATAAAGAATTTTGTATTATAGAAAATGGAAACTATTTTATTAGTATCCAATTCATATGATTGTGGGTTGTTATATATGAATTATGACCGAGTTATTTAAAAATAGAAACCTAAAATAAGTTTAGGAATGAAAAATTGAATTCTAATATAAAGACACTAGAATATGTAATGTTTAAGGCTGAATCCCTACAGATGAAGTTAAAAAATTATAGGCTTATTTTTAAGATATAACATAGTTATCAGTTGTAAGTTACACCTAAGAGATATAAGAATTAATTGATTAGGTTACTCCATGATTAATGTTTAATGTTCCAAGATACCTATACAAATTTTCAATTCCTTCTATGAGTTATAATAGTTCCTTTACTTAAGAATTTTTTTCACTTGGATCATGTTTGTTGACTTATATTAATTTTTTTATTATGTTAAAAATTTATGACATGTCTCATGATTTATCATAAAAGTTTTATGGGTATGAATTTTAATATTTTATGTGATCACAATTTTATTATGTAATCACACCCTTATTCTCATCTTATACTCACTGGTTAAATTAAATTGATAATTCATAAGTTTACCCTTACACATCATTTGGGAACACTCTTATTATATTTTCCATTCCCCTAGGTTATAAAGATTGATGTTAAATTATTTATATATAGAATTGTTTTTTTGGGGGTGAATTTTAGGATATATATTGAAGATATAGTTTGAAATAAGAAAATAGGGGAATAATAGAAAAAAATACTCAATTTATGACATGGGTATTTCTATGAAAGTGTTTTTTTTATTTTTATAAAAATCTAAACTTAAAAGGTCCTTATTTGTGTAAGTGATCCAATATTTTCTTGATGATGTTGTAAGTTTGGATGACTAAAATTAGGTTATGATTTTTGGTATCAAAGTTAGAAATTTAAAGATTATGTTTTTAGCACTAGATTTAGGAGTTTCAGTTCAAGTTTGTTATAGAGAAAGTACTGTAGAACAATACCACTAACTAAGTCAATGTTTTGTCGTGAAACCATAAATTTGAGGAAGTAATGTGAGAATCCAAGGATGTGATGAGGAGGAAGTATCCTTAGTTTTTTGTATTATATTGAAATAATTTAAAGGAAAAAACTATTACAATGGGGTAGAGTGTAACACCCTCTTATTTTTTGATGTTTTTATTTTTAAATAATTATGATGTTTTTGATATCTTTCTTCACACGTAACACCAAGTTTTCACAAATTGTGATATAATTTTAAAATATTTTTAGTGAGATAGTTATCACCTTGACATTGGATTATTGTATGAATATGAATAACTAAATTGTTAAAATTTATTTTTTTATACATGTATAAAATGAATTAATTGGTTATTAATTAGTTATAAATGAAAATAAAAGCATTTGAAATTAATAGATATGTTTTTCTGAAAAAAAGTTTTATGCACGTAATATATATTTATCTTAATAAATTAAACTAATATATATTTATGAATTAATTTAATAATGTTTTTAGATTATATATTCAATAAAATTTTTTAACATTCATTTAATGTTGTTTACTTGGTATGAAATAAGAGTAAATCTAGTTTTATACTCAAATATGGATTTTTTAAAATGGGTTTATTGTGTTTGGAACGCTTATTATAAAATTAATTTATATCAATTAAAATTTTATATAAAAAAATGGATATAATATTTGGATTTATCATATCAAATTTATCTTAGTGTGATTTTTTGATATTTTTCTAAAATAGTTTTTTTGGGTGAATAGTGAAAATCACAATTTTTCAAATACTGTTGCTTTTGTGACATTTTTATGATGTAGGAATGATTTAATAAATTTTGAATAATTTAGATAAAACAAATATATGTTAAAATAGTTAAATAATATGTTTTATATTATTATTTGGAATTTTATAACCCAATCTTGACTTTTGAAAACATAATTTATATTTTATGAAAATTAAAAACTATTTTTGGGTATTTTTATTTAATAGAATGGTTGGAATATTATTTTCAGTTTTTATTAATTAAGAGTCTAAAAGTTTTAATTTGTTTATTATTTAACCAAAAAAATTCATGTAAACCAACATATTACTTTATTTCAATGTGAAATTCTTTTTATGCTTAAATCGTGTAATTTTTTAAAAATCATTTTTTGTGTGCTTTGTGTTATTATATTAGAATTATTTTTTTAAACCTATATAAATTTAATTTAAAATTTATTTTTTTAGATATACCCTATTTATTTTAGGTAATATAATTATGTTATCATAGTAAAATGTTAAGTTATCACGGTTAATGTTCTAAATGGGTATAAGGTTGTTTAACTAGAATATAAGGCTTAAAATATATCAAAAAATTATCTAAATGTGATTGGTTGTATTTATTTATACCCTATATAATATTATATTTTAATTTTTAGCTCCTTGGTGTGACTTTAAAATATTATTATATATGTATTATTTAATCTTCTAAGTTATTCCAAGTGTGTCCTTTCCTACACTTATAAAAGGAAACCGCCTCTCCCCCCTTATTCACAATGTTTTACCCTTATATATAGACCAATAACTAAAATAATAAAATCCTTCATTACTTAAAAACTTAATATATATTATGTTCTATCCAAAATACCATCCTTTCAAGGATTAATGTGTCAACTAAAGGAGGGTTTTAAACCAAGAGGTTTAACTCTTAACTGAGTACTTTAATTTTTTTTAAAACTCCTATAAACATACGGTATAAATTTTAAAATAATAAATTAAGTATATTAAATATAATTATTTATTATTAATATTATGTAACCACCATTATCTACCTCCTTTCCATCCCATTGGAAAACAAAGCATCACTTATTCATATGTGCAGAATACCACCTCCCCGAAATGATTTGTTTCATTTTTCATCACCACTTCACATTGATGGTTATAATTATTGATTTAATAAATATATATGATATATATGATATTAATATATTTTTTAAATGTGAATTATTTTTTTTATTTTTTCTTTCATTCCATCCATCAAAAAGTGGAAACATTACTCATGGATGCGTACAAACTACCATCTCCATGAAGCGATATAATTCATTTTTCATCCCCAATTTATATGAATAGTTATAAAAGTATAAATAATTATTAAAAATGATATAAATTAATTTATTAACATTCAATATATGATGTAATAATGATCAAAGTACATGTATTGTGACTCTTGAACTAAAATATGCTTGAATAATGAAGCAGTTACACCTGACATAATGATTTTAATAAGAAATTATTGATAAATGAGTGATAAATTGTTAAAATTAAATCATATATGGTTTGATATATATTATTAATTTTCAATAATAAATTTATAATAAGTTTATATTTATTATACAGGAGTTTGAAACATGTATGAAACAAGAAGAGACTTCAGGTAAGGGATTTATGTTACAATCTAATTTCTTTTTGGGATTGTATATGCAAAATTTCATTGAAGGAAATTATATGGATCTTAAAATTTTAACCCCATATAATTTATTCTATTATTTTTAATGGAATATTCATGTAATAGTACCATTTACTTCTCTTCGATATATAAAATTTCAAAGAAAATGATTTTAAGAAAAATATACCCGATTTCTTCTTTGGTTGGGAATATTTTTATTCCATGTCCATATTCTCTCTAAAACATTTTCATGATTTTTTTAATACTCTCCTATGATTTATTAAATTAATTTTACCCATATTTTAATTTCTATTTTTTGAAAGGAATCTTCCAACTATGTTTGGAATAGGTTTTTTTACCAAATGTGTGATTTTTTTGTTTTAATGTATTCTATGAAAATGAATTTTTATATCATAATTAAAACTATTTTATTTGAATACTACTAAAAATTATTCCATATTTATTTTTAAATATTTTATTTTTCCTAAAAATCAAGAAATTTTTAGATTTTAAATATTTGATTTCAAAATGAAATGGGTATTTTATTGAAGAAATGTTCTAGTGATATTTTAAATATATTTTTATCTATGGAAAAATTATTTGATTTTATTTATTATTAACTTGGGATATTAAAAAATGATACCATTTTTATTATTCTCTTGATGTTTATTGATTATGATGATGAAATCTTGATATAACCCATTTTACTTCTATGGGTTATTACTGACACTTCATTTTTTAAAGAGGGATGAAAGGATTATAAAGAGAACCTTAAGCATGTTAATGTTATAAAAAGTCCCAAAAATAATCAAAGGAATGGACCAACCCAGGATGCACACACACACCTACACATTAGAAGACCGACATAGTCCCTGTGCACCACTAAAGGGTTGGTCACCCCCTACACCAGGTACCTACGCCTGGGCCTTGCATAAGAAACCTCCTTCGACTAGGGTCCCCTAGTGGCCTATAAATAGGACCCTTGGGATATTTATTTAAATAACTAGAAATTTTGAAGAAGACCCCAAGATTTGGCTGTGCATCCCTTTAATCCATGTCTCCAAAAGTTCTCCAGGTATCTCTCTAAAACCCAAGAGAAGCGAGAATTTAGAGGGATAAGTGAGATCAATGTCCATTAAGGGTCTTAAAAATAAGACACTTTAATGAGGACCCATTCTCACCTACTTAGAAACCACTCGTGTGAGGCCCCTTTCCTTAATAAGTGACCTACACAAGACCTCTCCATAGGCCCTAGATAAGACCTAGGGTGTCTAGGATAAAGCCTCACCCAGTGCTGTTTATTTAGTGGTCCATTAAATAAGGAATTAATAGATCACATAGGCCTATTCTCCCTACATGAAGTTCTTCTAGTTCCTCCTAGGACCTACGTGAGGCACTCCATCCCTCTAAGTCAGGACCTGTGTGAGCCCCACTTTGAGTCCTCTTCCAAGACACCAATGGAAGAAATCCTTTCCCATTTCTCCCTTTCCCAAAAGGGACTAAATATAAACCTCCACCAAGGCCTCTAGACTTACAATAATATAGAGAAAGGCACACTAGTGTGACTATAATTTGGATTTGTATTAATATGGTCATAGGTTTCCTGCACTTGTCCTATTAGATGGTTAGGTCCCTCGGGGTGTGTGTGGATTTGTATTCCCATACTTACTAGGATCCTGACCCCAGGGATAGTGTCAGAGAGTTCCTAGTCTCAGATACTAGGGTTAGGACAATGTACTACCATTGTTATCTCTAAAACCTAAAGCCTCCAGTTCCAAGAAAAAAGGGTAAGGATGACTCTCACATTTCTATTAAACATGGAATGAGATCCTCCTCTCCTACTACAAAACCAATTTTAGGGAATCCCTCCTTGAGTAGGCCCATAAAATTTCTTATAGGAGGTTATGAGCTTACTCCTCCTCACCCCATGGATACTAGGTTAAAGAGGGTATGGGAACCAATATTATATCCTCTCTATCCTATACCCTCAACCTCTTACATTAGTGGAGGAGGAGAAGTGTACGGTTTTCCAGATATTTGACTTCCTCCTATACATCACCTTCAAGAATGACTCATCCTGACTCTCATGGACATAGAGGATAGCCATGATTGTGTAACCCACACAACTAGACACATGTTTAAATAGAGTATCATCCTTTAAATCTTCATATCTTATTCCTTTATAGATCCTCCCTAGGCATGAGTCCTTAAGGCCATTTATCTAACCTTAGGGAAAATAAGATTGTGTGTTTTCTCGTTATTCCACTTCCTATTGTTTCTCACATAGAGCACGACTCATGTGGGATTATAGGTTGATGGTAATCATGATATACACATGATAATTTTCACCAAAGGAATACTTAGTGTGTAAGACCTGATAAATTGAACTACAAGAAATTTGATTCATACTATAATCAAGATATATATGATTCCTACCTAAGGCCGAAGCTCAATGTGAAACATTTCAAGTGAAATTCCTAACTCATAAATTATCCTACTACATCGGTGTAAGCCACAATTATAACAAATTGATCAGACTCATCCTTAAAAGTAATCCTCAATCATAACATCCATTCACCAGGGCACCCTCCTTAGGAATAATATCAAAAACCAAACCTTTGGTTATTCTCATCAGAAGTAAACTCCAACCATAATATCACACTCATCTACAGGCCTCCTCTTGAGGTGTAATCCCTTAACAAGCCTTTAGATCACCATGAGTCAAGACATCACTCCTAGTACCCTTCCATAAGGAATCCTTTTCAAGAATAAGACCCAACATATTCCTCTCAAAGGGCCACAATCCCCTACGAGAGCGACCAAACTACATGGGATTTGATTCCTATCCAAATGGGATACGTAGGAATCCTCCCTGAGGTCCAAACCCAACACCAAAAATGAACCCTATTTTCTCTGTGATACATCCATAGTAGGGTCTTATACAAATTGGAAACTCATATTCCTTCCAGGTTCCTCGGGTTACTTCAACATAAGTCCCACACCAAACCTTGACTAGGAACCTCACGCATAGACTTCCTTGTCACATAATGTTAAAATGTACGGTTCAGTCCTTATCACATGAACTTAAAGGGTGACAGTCCCTATTAAATGGCACCAAAATATATGGGTTTATCTTCATTTCATGGGGATACATAGGAATCTAATTTCATGGGTCCGATCCTAACATCAAAACAACTCTCATCTCCCTAGATGATGACACACTCTAGACTACCCCACTGTGTGGATAGAAAACCAGCATTATCATTATAACAACCTAAAAATATCTACCCTATACATAATAGGATAAAATTTATGAAGAACTTCAGATACATACATATATATCAATTTATTAATAACATCACTTACATAGAAATGATTCTAAATTCTATACATGCTAATAATCGATTGTTAATTATAGGGTGAACCACATCAAAACATGGAAATTAATGAAGGATTCATGAAAATATCTTAAATCTATAAGTGAGTCATGGAGTAGGCAACAATTACCCCAAAAATGGTGTGATGATCCTGAACTCCCATCCTCTCGACAAATGTGACTTCCTAAGAATCATTGGCGAAGCTTCCCAATGAGAGCATGAATTTGGAAAGCAGTTCCCTATGGATATATAACTGTTGGGAATTTCTGGTTCTACAAACACACTCATTTGAAACTATTTTGAAATAGTGAACCAAATGTGAATGATTTCACACAACTCAACCCCCTTGTAATAAATCACCGGGCCATGCATTCTCCATCAGAAACAAAAATGGTGAACTCAACATGAATAACTTAACTACAATATCTCTATCACTAGAGAGAAAGGATATATTGACCAGTCCTCATCAGAACATTACTTTCCTGAACCAAAACATATTTCCATGGGGAAAATGGATAAATCAACATGAATCCATAACCAAGATTATAGTTTCACCCATCATCCAGACCCCTTTCACTTCATAAAATAGGTCCAGACAAGTCAATTAACCATGCACGTGTTCTTTCAAAATAGATGCTACTTTTATGGGATCTTCTTGTTTTTTTTGTCATAAATCCAAGAAATTATTTTAAAAACTCCCCTTAATCCAATGGAACCAATCCAACTTTTACCAACGCATGCCCCAAATACTACTTAGGTCGGGTATTCATCAATGTAGAAGACAACATCACCAACTCATCTTCTTCAATGCTGGGTCTCAAACTCGCTAGTCTAAGAGCACCATCAGAACAATACAATCCTGACCCTAGAGGCCACATGATATTCCCTACAGCTCACCAATCCCCATAGATCATCTAGCTAGTGATGACCAGTGGTCTTGAAGCAGATGAAACTGACCACCATCTTCAATCATTTCAGAAGATTATCCCCAGAAAGTAACAACTAGTACCTCCTTTATGTCAAGGAGGTGGATCAAGAGTCCACATACATATTCATCTATAGGAAACAAGGTAATTATCAGGGGCTCCTTCCAGCAATATCCATCACTAAATCTTCACGGTAGTAAGCCATCAATATGATGAGGGTTTTATCCTTGCCTGAATGACCCAAGGTGCCCAGAAATGGGAATGAAAGATAGCCTACCGAGGGTAGAAACTGGTCACCAGGGTGTACGACCACACCCCAATCCCCTCCAAAGAATCAAACCAAAAAAATTTTGTGGCGAACTGCAAGTAGGCACATACAACCGTTCGCCTTAATTCAACCAGCCAGTAGACTCACCTAGTGACACCCAAGGAATATCACCATTCAAATCTGGAGGCATAATGAAAATAGGAACATCCATCTGCCGAAATCCACTAAGAATGTTATAATACTCTTTTTTCATCACTCCAAGAAACTCACCAACCATGTTTGGTGGCAAGCCATGAGTAGACACACACACCTACCTGCACTCATCCAACCTACCAGCAGTTTTTTCTAGCAAGATCTAGAAAAGTTAGTTAGAATGTCCCAACGATGAGTAGGGGTAGAGTAAAATATCTTCCCCTAAACATGATTACTTTCAATATCCACAAAAAGGAAATGGAGGATAGAATAAAGCATATACACCTACTCCATATATGGAATGAGAATATATCTATGTCCGATCAATGAAGTCACCAAACATATCTTGAAAATGGTTATAGGGAAGACAGAAATTACTACCCACATCCTACCAAATTTCTAAGACTTCATAACAGTGATGAAAATAGCGCCTGAGGGATAGACACACAAATTTTTCCCCACAAATGGGGTGGATCTTTAGAATATCACACTAGAGCAGATACACACCTATACTCTAACCAAGAAGGGTCATGGGGAAAACTCCCCCATATTATATGGACAAAAAGATCAGGAACATCCATCCACTCAAACTAGAGGTAATCGTCCTATCCCAATGGCCACTACAAGGTAGGAAAAAACATCTTCCCATGAAAACCACTTCCCCCAGAAAGTGGTCCCAGTACCTCAAAGGAAGGCATCCAAGACGAAACATCACAAAATACAACTAGAAAACTTAGATCCATTCTACGATCCCTCTCTACTAAATGCTATAGTTCTTGAATCCCTTATACTCTTATCCGTGGAAGCTCAAGATCCTACTCTCTTGTTACCAAATTATGGGGGAAATAAAAGTAATTCTAAAGGTCCTCTAAAAACACTTCACCATAAAGGGTTGCTTTATGACAAAAATCTAATCGATATTCTCATGATGAGATCCACAATGGCCCTCCACATAGACAAAAGATCAAGGAGAAATAGGGTCTTACCCTTGCTATAATATACCATGGTGGTCCTCCCCATGATGACATTTACTGTGAAATTTATCTCTATAGTATTATTTCACATTGTCAAGATAATTCTATGATTAATAATGCAGTGAAGAAAAATACTTCCTATCACATGTAACTTGTGTAAAAAATTCTAGTCATGTCTGATGTTTTTTCACTGGTAGGTGAAATCCTTTCTCAAATAAAAGATAACCCAATTCAATGATCATTATTCAAAACACCCTTGGTCCATCTATCTTCCAAAATAATAGAGGAAATACCTACTAATACCACCACCTATGATAAAATGGAAGGAAATCGTCCACTCTGTCAGACCAAGTAGAGGACCCTCTAGAGAAATATGAAGAAGATTTTTCTAAAAATGAGGAAAAAACTTGACAAATATAACTTACTATTCATGTTCTAGCCTCTGCTCACCCTTCAATACAACATTCCAGAAGAATTATCAAAAGATTGTGTGCACAAAATCTGCCTCAATATATGGAATATTTTTTGTCACTTGAAAGTAAATGTATTTACTTATGATTATTATTGAAGTCACATCAAGGAAATATAAAGGTTTCAATGCCAAATTAACTTGGAAACTCTTTTGGATTCATGATATCCAAATATTGAGAAACAAAAAGGATCCCTTCAACATGCATGCCTCGATGCATTAATGTGATTGTGGTATCTGATCACTGATACCCCATCTGGTGTTCATATCAGAGGATGGGATGAACATGGAGATTTAAATTTCACCATGATTACTAACAAAAAAGTATTCTGAAGGTTATTGCGTGCAATGTTATAGCTTCAATCTGACTTAAACAAACAGAACGTATTTATAACAAAATACATGCTAAAAAAAAGGCCCTAGCCAACTCTCACTGATGTCGGGCTAAAAGAGAGCATGATATTGGGAGACTTTTTCACGAGGCACCTAAAAATATTGAACAATCCTCCATTTCAGGGAAAATATATAACCTGATAAAAAAATGTCACAAATAACATAACGATCTTTGAAAGTGAGTGATTTAAGTATGTCTTGAATTATGCACCCCATCCACATCCGAACAAAAATCCATAGAATCAGAAGGGTAACTGTGGAGGTAGTAGATATGGAATTTTAGAAGCAACCCCAACCAAAAGGGCTTGGAGATTTTTTAACCCAACCCTAGAGGCCATCCAATCAGGCTCAAAGAGTTGTGAAAATAGAATAGGAATAACCCCAACCCTCAGGTATAGGGTTTTTTCACATCAATAACTCCCTCATCATTAGGAATTAGTCTTATCCTGACTAGGGAAAATTCCATAGAATGGATCCTCCAAGTTCATCCCATTATGTGATCTAGTACCTCCACTAAGGACACACACACAAATAAACTATTTAGAGATGACATTCAGATTAATATCCACCAAATAGATTTCAGAGAATCCGAAAAGGAAAGGACAATTCGTCATAAAAGAAGTAAAAGAATATAGTCTTGCAAAGACAATAATAGAATGTCTGCAATGCATTTTTCATCAGTGAATTTTGTAAATTCCTCCTTCATTGATTCTATAGAAGATGAGGCAAATTCAGAGGACAAGTCAGAAAAAGAATATCTGGTTCATAATGTAGTCCACACCAAAACAATTGAAGTAGGTGTGTGTAACTGAAACAAAAGGCTTTCTCTGAATATGGGAATTCCCTCAAAAAATCCATAATTACCCCCTTAAAGGGAATCCACCAAATAAAATGGAAAATGTTAGATTGTATCTCACCTTACTCATGGGGAGGTTAATCCCCTTTGATTAGAGGAAATATTTTCTCAATAGGAGGAAGATGTGAAAGAATTAAGGAGACTCAATGTAGAACTACTCTAAGGAAGCCTTCCTATTGGATATAATCTATAAGAAGATCCTAAAATCTCACCCCCAATCAATGTATATAAGAAAATAGAGATTAACATAATGGCTAAAGTATATTTGGAACACACACTCAATGTGAGATACCAACCACCTATATACTTGGATCCCACATTAATAGATCAATAGTTTCTTCTATTAGGCGCACAACTAGAATAGGACTAGACACATCCTTACAAGCTTGACCCAATAGGATATACATGAAAAATACCAGCAGTTCCACCACCAATGACTCTACTAACCACCACACCTATTTAGGCTCCTGCTGCTACACTTGTTTAGGCTCCAACTTAGCCAGATATTCCTCGAATTCTTATAAACACCATTGAGTCACTAACAGTTCAATTGGAAGACATAGAGGAGTGACATGTGCTGATACAATTGATAAATAATCCTTTTCTGGAATGGGTAGATCTAGATATTCCCTCAACAAACTTTGGGAATCCTGTATTTCTAATTTTCAATGGATTGGGAGAGCTGAAGCAGCACTTGATGCATTTAATCTCACACTGTGATCCCATGATGGGAACCCATGAACAAAAGGAGGCATTTAAACTCAGGATCTTTGTGAAATCATTAGAAAGACTAGAATTTGTGTAGTACACAAGTCTGTAGGCTCGGTCAATCGTAGGGTGGGAATACCACCATCAGAAGTTTTTCTTCTACTTCAGATCAATGTTTCATAGGACAACAGTCTTTGACCCCTCGAACTGTAAGAAGATGGATAATGAAAGAGTATAGGATTTCATATCTTGGTGTAAATGATTGACATACACCTTGAACCTACCACTCCCTCAATAAGAGTTGTTTCCCATATGTATAGAGAATATTATTGATGAGTTTTACATATAAATTATCCCTGTGAAATACATAGGAGGGTTTCAAGACCTTGCCCCGATTTCTCAAAGGGTGGAAGAATCCATCACAAAGACCAAATACAAGGCCCAAGTAATTCCATCAACCCAGGTAAATAGAGAAAGGAAATAATAGGACACTATAGTTACACTTAAGTAATTCCTTGTACCCTCTCCTAATTCAAATCCCACACCATATCGTGCGACTCCACCACCCAAGAATCAGAAGCAACACCCTCTTTTTCAATATGATCAAAGAGAACAAAGGTAAAAATAGTTTGAGGAGATGAAAAAAATCTCTATTATTTTATAAAGGACTAAGTCCCCGACTACTTCATCTCGTCATTGGAAAACCACTTGGTAAAGATTCCAAAGAACCATAAGCCCAAAAAAGAAGGTGGTGAAGATATACTAAACTATTTCCCCTTCCATAAAGTTTTGGGGCGCCATATCCAGGATTTTTTTGTTTTCAAATACTTCCTAAAAAATATGGTGGACTCTGGGAATGTGAAGCTGAAAAATTCTAATTCTCAGGTTGTGTATTCTTCTGAAACTAATCAAGAGAAGGAAAATGAATGGAAAGATGTTAAGAGAAATAGGTACACAAAATTTAGGTGATTTTATGCTCATAAAAATGACCAACCACACTCATGATATTCTCCAAGAATAGCTAAAATATCCAACTATACCCATGAACTCTTCCACTATAGCATAACCAACTTCATTGACTGCTCAGTCCTATGAAATCCATTCCTATAAAAAGCGACATGGATGGAATATCAAGAATAAAACACATGAAGATGAGACTATTCCAAATATAAATTTGTCTTTAACTTTAGTAGAATTTATGTTGATAGTATTAAAAGCACAGGACTCACCCCAATAAATGGTATAACAAGGGTCCACCCACCAGTTAGAATATTAATCACATATGGAGTTGGTCTTTGGTTCCATTGATGTTATCAACTTAATGGATCCCTTCATAGATGATGAGTGTGATTATGAAACTGAATTCATTATTCTTGATTGGGGAATTGGGGGAAGAGGCCATCCAATTTAAGTATATAGGTGAGGAATTTGTTGTTCCAGAATTCATTACATTAACCACGCCACTTCTCAAACTTTTTATGTGGATGAAACTCATGAGAGATATCTCCAGTGAAGACAATAGGAGAAATAAAGTCCCCCCACACACAACAGGGTCTTCCCTAACATAATCATCTAAGAAGATCAATTGGAGTATATTTCATCATTTAATTATCCCTAACATGTAGGCAGACCTAGTCAGCCGAATCCACCAAGAGTAGAATCACCTTCAGATCCTACCCCAAGGGTTGATCCGTCCAAAGAAATAAATTCTTCCCCCAAAGAACCTACAAAACACCATCCCTATACTGTGAATCACAGAGCTCCGAATCAAAATTATGATGTTTTGGAACAAATAACCCATGATTAATCCAAGTTGTCAATCTTGTATGCCCTGAGTCTATCAAAAGATCTCTAGGAAGCACTGATCGAGGCCTTATCAAGCCCCCAAGATTTCGAAGTTAAGGTTTTCACTATTGAAGTATATCGTGTTGATAATGATCCTGAAAAATGAAACATGATTATATCTTTCATAGAACAGGATGAAGATGTGGTCATACAGGGGAACATCTGGCCCTTATATATACCCAAAATGATAAATGACATTGATATCCAAATAGACTTCATTGAAAATGGATTAATATCCAACCTTATTCCAATACGAACACTTATTCAACTGGGTTTCAATGAATCTTGCTTTTTCCCCTCCACCCTAATGTTTTAGGGTGATGATAATAATGAACAAAATAATCTTGGTGAAATCAAGATAAGAACTCAATTTAGGGATCCCATGTCTGAATTATAATTCATGGTTGTTCAGCAAGATATGACCTTCAATGTTCTGCTAGAAATACCTTGGATACATCAACATGAGTCTATCCCCTCATCATACCACCAATGAATCATATATTATATCAATGAAAAATTGGTACATTACACAATGACAATACCCCATTCAAATCATGTGATTCACAACATATTAATGTTGGATTCTACTGTAAGGAAGGAAAAAAAATCCATGGATGATAATGTTTCTTGGATAAATGACCCAAATAGTCTTGAGATGATTCTAGATGACCCTTTAAAATGGCTCAGTGTAGAGTACATACTACCCATCAAACAAATTGAATAGGTGAGTTAAAATTATAGCAAACATTTAGTAACTTCAGTGATGTAAATTCAAATATCTGAGCCCTATAACACTGGGTAAGATATCAACTATCCAAGTAATAATGAAATCCTAGATAAAAATGTCTTTATTCCATCCCCTAAGCTTCAACAGATCCCTATTTCATTATTCAGGTCAGAAGAAGCTATCATGGAAATGGGAGAAAATGAAACAAATCATTCCTTACCCATCATCACCTTTGCAGAACTCTAAAAAGGGTCTGTGCCATCAATTGGGATAGAAATTGTTGCTTCCACTTCTGGATGGCCAAATACTGACTCCTAGACGTTTTTGATAGCCATAAGAAATAACTCTTGAGACCACCAGTATTGATGCCAACTATTGAAGAAAATCCACTCATTCTATATGTGACGGCCCCAGACTGATCACTGGGTTCCTTCGTTGTGTAAAAGAATGATGCTAAGAATGAAAATATCCTTTATTATATCAATCAAACCATGATAGGTGGAAAGAATAATTATTCAAATATCAAGAATAGATACCTGGAATTAATCGAAGAAACCTGGAACAATGGAAGAGCTCGGGAGGGTTTCAACGATGATGGTTCTCAACTTGTGATGGCGATGGCGTCTGCGTCGGTCCCTCCCCCACCGGTGGGGGAGGGACCTCTACCATCCTATGAAGGAACTGCATCCTACATTTTTTCTCCTCTCTCGAACCCGGATTCTCTTCCCTCTTTTCCAAAAATCTCTTTGGGCCCTAAGGTCCCAGATTTATATGGTGGTTTCTCCCAGTTGTCAATTTCTTCTCTGGAGTTTACTGAGGATTAAACCCTTCATAATCTAACTTTAATTGCTCGTTTCAAGCAGCGTAGACCATATTTAGATGCGTTTGACAAATGTATTTTTGGCTCTTGGGGTTTTCAAGATCGTTCCATGGTTGGCCTGCTGGATAGAAGAAACCTGATGATTCGGTTTCCCTAGGAGGAAGACATAATTAGGGCTTGGTCCAGTGCCCCCCGTAACTGCAACGACCTTCGTTTTTATCTTTTCCAGTGGAACTTCGATTTTCATATGAAGTGTGATGCACCAACATCGGAAGTCTGGGTAAGCTTCCCCGAACTTCCCTTACCCTTTCAAAACCCTAAAATCTTGAGCATGTTTGGGAATATGATAGGTAGATATCTATTCTTGGGCAGCAGGATCCATTCTGTTTTCCACCCTATTTCTCCACAAATTTGTGTGGAAGTGGATGTGTCCAAGATTCCAACTGAGTATGTATGGATTTTTGTGGGGGAGGAATTCCGATGGTAACCGTTCATGGATTTTGAGGCTTGGTTTGAATTTTGTTCTACCTGCAAGAGAATTGGTCATGCTACGGTTCAATGTAGGAGGGGAGTCAAGGCATGTGATCCTCAAAGGTTGGGGGCCTCGGAATTCAGTGTCAAGGGTCAAGGACCAGTTGAAGGTTTGGCTGGAAAGTTCCATCTGGATGCAGGTTCTGTTCTAGACCCAGCCCATGGTGGTCTTAGTGCTTCTCAGGAGGGTAACATTTTGGTTTCTGATATTTTCAATCAACTGAACAAAGATCTGGGTATTCCCATTAGTGATATGCCAGGCCCTTCGGGTCAAGTAGGACCAGAGGTGGGTTATGATGTCAATGCTAGTAGTCTGGTGCCTGGGAAGCCAGTTGGTGTGGACTATAAGGTTAATCCTATAGTGGACCAGAGCAGTGGTCCTCAGGAAGTGAATCCATTGGTGAATGATGTCTTCAAACACTTGAGGGAGGATCTGGGTAGATTGCTATATTCTCCATCTACAGAGGGTGATGCTGTGGAGGAGGTGCTGCCCGGTAGTGGTCTGAATGTGGTGGATTCTCAAATGGTTGAAGTGGAAGGAACCAGGTCTCCTAGGACAGCTTCATACGCTGAGGCTGTGCGTGCAGGTATTGGAACTAATGTCAGGGGTCTGGAATCTAAGGCAACATGGGGGGGGGGGGTGACTCACTTGGTGGTAAGATGCTGCAACGGGATCTAGGAAATTTTCCGAGTAGGGAGATGGCTGAAATTGCTTTGGACAATAGATTTGAAGGGCTGTTACATGTTAATCCAGAACAAGAGGCTGAAACTGATCCGGTTAGGCCCTCACTGAAGAAGAGAGAATCCAGGATAGATTCTAGTGATGGGAAAGAGGAGCTAATGTCAAGTGATATTGGAGAATAATTCTAGGGTGATCTGGTAAGCCTTAGGCGAAGTACGAGCCGGAGGGGCATTCAGAAAGAGAGAAAAGACTATTATTATTTACCACCACCAAGGAAAACTAGATATGTGAAGTAGTCAAAAGCCAATATGATGATTTTTAATCCTCTTAAAACTTCCATGGTTGATACTAGCCAACCACAAGAGTCCAGTTCGATGACTGATCCTTCTCTAGAGCTGCTTATACACTCGGGAGAAGAAATGGTGGAAACAGTTATAACAATTAATGCTACTGATGAAGAAGCTAATAGGATGATGGGAAGATATTTAAGGGTGGGTACCAATGAGGAGCACAATAACTGGATTGACAAACAAGATCTGATATTGATTAGGGGATTTAATGATGGGAGGTTCAACCTAGAAGAGTACATTCAGGCTTGGGACAAACTGGAAGATCACTTCGAAGATCTTCTGAAGGATGATACCGATACTCTGGTTAGTACTATCTCTTAGAATCTAAGTAGGGAGATAAAATCTAATCGGCTTAAGTTGTTATTTAATGGTTCATCTATTTCTTTTAGCATCTAAACTTTGGTTTCTCAATTTTTCCATAAAAGTGTTTCTTTAATAAATTTTTTAATTTTTAGTCAGATACCTGTAATTAATCTTTGCAATTCAAAATTGAGGCACTACTTGCAATACCACAAGGTCTAATTGGTATCTCTCAATAAACTGCTCAAATATATCCTCAGTTTTCCTATGTTGAAAACATATATGTAATGATGTACTGTTATTCTAAAATAGTTTGATATAAAATTCATGCCTCAGAAAGCAGTAAAATTCTAGGCCTTGGTATATTTCCTTACAGAGCACCCATCTACATAAACATCATTCAATAATGAATTTTCAGATTAAGATATATTCTCTATTCAATAAGGCCCCCAAACATGGGAAATGTATTTTTATGGTGCATTTAGGAGACCAAAATGGAGGATAATGGAATGACCTAAGCTCAATAAAATTGTTTTAGGGATAGTGTTCATTTTCCAATCGAATGTAGTTTTACCTTACTCCTTTCTACTATTAAAATGCTGTACTAACAATGAGGTAGAATATCAATCCCTCATTGTAGGTCTATAACTAACACTCCAAATACCTATGGAACACCTAGAGGTGAAATGTGACTCAGAGTTGGTAATAAAACATATCAACGAGGCTTACACCATTATAAAAGAAGATTTAACCCCCCTTCTTGACTGTTTCTAAGAGTTAATGGCAGAATTCCCCTCAGAACCAACATTTAATCACATACTTTGATCATATAATTCCCAATAATATGCATTGGAAAATGAGGCTACAATACTGGAAAATCAAAATTGGGACAAAATAGTCATTTGAATTTCCCATCGCCAAATGGTATCACCTTTAGTTCAAATTAGAATAGAGGATATTAATGAAGCCAGCCCTATCCCTGATCTATATGGACCTAAAATTGGGTGGTTGATTCAAATAATAGATTACCTCTAAATTAGATTACTCACTCCAGATATATCTTGGAAAGATAAAATTTGATGGAGAGAAACCAACTTCACTCTTTATGATATCCCAAATCACCAGAAAGTGTTCTATAAATAAGGTTTTGATGGATTCATTCTCAGATGTGTCGATGGAGAAGATACTATATCTATAATGAAAGAAGTACATGATATATCCTATGAATCCTACTAGTCAAGGATCAATATTTCCCATCAAATTTGAATTCCTGGATACCACTATCCACTGTGACATAGGATTGCACAAAATTCACCAAGAAATGTCATTCCTACCAAGTGCATTCCAACTTCATCTATCAACCCAATAGTTTCTACATACATCCAAATACTCATGGAAATTTTCCATATGGTGAATGAATGTTATGGGACTATACCCCCTAGCTACAACCAAGAGGTCAAGTACACCGTGACTTCTATTGATTTCTTCTCTAAATGGGCTAAGGCAATACCCATCAAAGAATTCGAGGCCAAAAGAATTGTTATTTTCATAAAAAATTACATAATTACCAGATTTGGTGTCCCTCATACAATACTGATGTAAAATGTAACCAATTTCTATTCTTTTGAGGCAGAAAAGCTATATTAGGAATACAATATCAAATCTAACCATTCATCCCGCTATCATGCAATGGATAATGGACATATAAAAGATTTCAAAAAGACTATATCGAACATACTCCATAAAATGGTGGATAAAGATAAAAATTCTTAGCCTGGAAATATCTTAAATGCTTTATGGGATTAATAGACTTTAAACCATATTGCTACACGAGAACCTCATATTCATTGGTATATGGAATAGAAGTAGTCCTTCCCATTAAAGTCCAATTTTTATTTCTATGTGTTTCCATATCTAATCAGATATCTGTAGATGACAAATCCCAGAGGTGACTGGATGAATTGGAGTGATTGGATGAAAAAATATTTCTCACCTTACATCACTTGTAAGTCTATAAAAATCAGATACTGTGAGATTTTAACAAGAAGGTTTACCTTCACTCATCTCTCCAAGGAGAACTAGTATTGGTCCTCAGAACTCCAATTTAACTTGGAAATAATCCTTCAAAACTTGAACCAAAGTGGGAGGAACCTTACACCATTCATAAGGTCCATTCCAATAGAGATTATTCTTTGATCTAAAAGGATAGAGAGATCCTCACAACCCTAACTAATGCAAGGTTACTAAATAAATATTTCATTTGATCGAATGATAATCATCCTCATTATAGGATATTATATTTTATAGAACCATATATGTACCAATTGTAAGGCGTTAAACTACATAGCATCATCTTTCTTATCACACAATGATAAACTGCATGACATATGGTCATATTTGTATGACTTAAAACTAAAAGACACCATTCATCCTCACCGAATGAAATTAAACTACATGGTTAACATCCCTATCATTAAACATTATGAAACCCCCAAATTTCCATGAGTTGAAACACTCCTCTTAGTCCCTTAAATATGATCCACCATCTCAGGTGTAAGTCTCAACCACATCCCTCCAATTTTTCAGCGGGTCGAGATTCCCTCTTGGCCGGACATGAGGAATAAAATATGGGAAGCTCCCATGCATAAGCCCTAATCATGTCATTAATGCTCCATAGTGGCAATTGGGTCATTTTATAAGAATAATACCCAACATTTTTACATCATTATCAAAATATGGTAAACCTCGTGATTGATGTCCACATCGCATAATGGAAAAATAAATGATCTATCCAAGAACTATGTGTGGCCTGGTTATCATTCCATTGAGATATGTAGTGACAACCAGATTTTCAATCCTATTTACAACCATAAAAAAGAATATATATATATCCCCCTTTCCCCATCTATGAATCAGACCAGTACAAGGAACCTTATTTAAGAACTATGTGTGGCTTGATTATTTCTCTAACAAGATATGTAGTGACACCTGAGTCCTACCCCTGGTCTAGCAACAATATTTCCCTCATGTCAGTTGAACCTCGTCCTTACCACAAGATGTTAAACTACATGGTCAACGTGCTTTCCACAAGATGTTAAACTGTATTATTTCTTCAAGAACTATGCATAGATTGATTCTCATTCTAATTAGATATGTAGTAATGCCCGAATATCCAATATTGGATCCAGCATCAACCACAAAGAAAAAAAATCCCATTTTCCCTATGTACAAACTAGATCTGCATAGGGAACTTTTCTAGAATATATGACTTGATTATCATTACAATGAGATGCATAGTGATACCTGGACCTCATGTCTTGGGTCCAACCATTATTATGGAAGAAAAATTTTCCCCTCCTTGTTCATCACATCGAGCATAGATCACATGGGATTAGGATATTTTGTAAAATGATTCGCTATATAAGGAATATAAATTCACATTGTGATTACCATGTTCCCAGATTCAAGACCTTAAATGGAACATCAAATGTCCTCATATCATGATAATAAACTAAAAAATTTCTTCAAGAACTACATGTGTATTTATTCTAATTCTAATGAGATACGCAGTAAAGTTTGGATCTTCAATCCTGGGACCAACTAAAAAAAATGCAGGAAATTCCCCTACTCTCCCTTGTATGAGTCAGATCTAAATAAGGGGATCCAATATGAGTCCTCACCCTATGCATGAAACCATATCCAAAAAACCCCCATGTCCTCCACACATGAATTCAATCTATGTGGGAGAACTTTATTTTAGAACTATGTGTAGATTGATTCTTGTCCTAACAAGATACATAGTGACACTTGGGTCCCATTACTTATCCCAGCCACAACATTCCCTTGATATTCACGTAGATACACCTCTGTCTTTACCACATGTCATTAAAACACATGACTAATGTCTTGACCACATGAATTTAAATTGCATGGAACCTTAAGAACTATGTATGACTTGATTATCTTTATAATGAGATACTTAGTGACACCTAATCCTCTTTTCCTAGCACCAACCAAAAGGTAAAAGAAGAGTACCCCCTCTCTTGTGTACAAAAAATATCCGTATAAGAGATTTTAATTCGATTCCCCTTATCAAGGGGTCCTCCAAAGAAAAAGAGATGTCCCCCTTCTACATATGATCCATATATATTCAAGGGGCTCCAAACTCATGGACAATATCATTCCAAACACAACCTTTGTACTCAGATCTATACCTTTCACACAACATTCCTCTAATCTTGAACACTTTCAAATCTTCACAACCTTTATTTAGCTTCCAATGATAGAATGTCCGATACCTAAGGAATCCTTTTCCTAAATATTTTGTAACATGAACCAGTTGGATTTGTATAAGTTTCCCACAAAATAGGTCTTTCATATGAAGGATTCCACTATTTGACTATACTCTAATATTCCCCAATTGTATTTTCATAAAAAATCCCACAAAATGGTTTTTTCAACTAATAGTAACTTCAAAATCAGGAGAAGCCTCTTTCATCCTCATAAGCTTTTACAATATTTTGTTGTGACCCATGAATCAAAGAATTATATGATCATTAATCACATATTTTCTATGTATCCTTTATCATAATCTGAAAAATATAAAATAACATAGTTTTAAATTTCCTCCTTCATGTCTGAAGTATGCAGGAATGACCTTGGTCTGAGAAGGCCATAATCACCTATTGTTTCTTTAATGTTACAGTCCTTGTCATATGACCAAAAACAACAGGCACCATATTCCCGGTAGCTAGGTCTGATTAGTGTAGGAAACTTTTTCCCCCAAATTCTTTGGAAATTTTGACTTGAAATTATTTTCCCATAATCAAGTAACTTCCTTCCACAAACCAAAATCTATGCCCAGGGAAATCTGAATCCCCATAAACTTTTATCGTCTTTTATAAGTAGAATTTCAAAATTCCTAAGAACTTATTTGTCTGACTATGTTATAACACACCCCAGTTGGATTTTGATAAATTATCCCACAAAATAGGTTTTTCAGCCAAGAGATGCCACTATTGACTTTGTTGTAATAGACCCTAGTTGTATTTTCATAAAATAGACCAAAAAATGGGGTTTTCAATCAGAAGTAACTTCATCCTCAAGAGATACCTCCTATAATTCCATAATCCATTTTACCCATGCCACTATTTATATATGGGGATCCCCAAGTCATAGGTTAAAACATTATCCTCTCACACCTAAATATGTTAGAACATTCCCACATAGATTACCAAGAATAGGAGAATCATTAACCATTCGGTAAAAGATAAAGAACCTAAATTATTGCCCCATAATTTCTTTTATATATGACTTTAAACTTTATACCATTATATCCTTTCTGTTGGAATTTAAATTGAACAAAATAATGTTCTATATATATGACTTTAAACTATATAGTACAACATTATTTCCATAATACATTAAACTAAATGGTCAATTTAATGGTCACATGACATTAAAATTCATAATAACCTAACCCTTGATAGGAAGGGTCCTCCCTCCTAACATCAATCAATTAATTTTTTTTACCCCCTTCACTCGAGACAAATTCATGAAGGAAATGTTTCCCATTCATGGACAATGCTAGTATAAATTATCTCTTCATCCTCAGACACCTCATATCATGAACCAAGCTGGAGTACCATTCAACCTGACACCTGACCTAGTTTGTGGCACGGCCTGAAGGGCATTCCCAATCCCCCCAGGCTGGTAACTAGTGCCATAGTATCAAAAACATGCTTTGGGAACGATTTCACCCGATTTCATAAACATAAAAAACCAAAAATAATAGTCAAAGAAAAAATGAATAATCACAACCAAACAAGGCATAATAATTCCCATATTCAAGTTTAAAACATTTAACAAAACCCAAATAGGCTAAAACAAAGAGGGAACAAGTCACTATCCCAAAAAACACCATGTAACAAGAGGAGAATATTCCTAAAGACACCACCATAACACTTGCATGTAAATACCACTAGTATACCAAAAAAACATCTCCAAACATATTGAATTTACCTGTGTAAAACATAATTGAGTCTACTTACAACCAAATGTGTAGTAGGGTGTGATACAAAGCCTAATAAGATGCCACCCAACAAATAGATTCCATGATATATAAATTATAAGACAAGATAACAAGAAAGTTTTATAAAATGGGAGCTTAAAAATTTTTTATAGAGTAAAATTTAGAGGAAAACGTGATTTGATTTTGAAATTATCAACCAAGTACACCATATGCTGATAGTAAGAGAAATATCACAAAAGATAACTAAGTCATGGGAGATCCCTATAAGGACTAACTAAAATCGGACACTAGGGACATCATATCTTGGTGAAATATGGTCTAATAACTACAACCATCAGTGTACTCATGCATGATCCACTAGAGAGGAGAAACATCCAAAATTCTAGCGGTCTCCAATAAACATAAATATTTAGTTAGTATTGTAATCATCAATAAAACTAGATAAAACTAGGCCATGAAACTTCCGAATCAACTACCATACTATTCCTTTTCTTCCTCCCATTTTCCTAGGTTTTCCTTTTATGATCAATTTATATTCCACATATCACATAACTCATCACATTCTCACATGCATAAGCTAATAAAAATAGAACACATGATAACCACCATTTCGATAACCCAAAATATCTTTTGAATCCACACACACTCCAAATCAATTTTAGGTCATGCTTCACAACCATTTAACAAATTACTAAACATCTCACTCAATTTATAAAACATATTCAAAGGTCAAAACAAGGGTTTAATCTTAAAATACACCCAATTTCCTTTAGAAAAACTACTTTCAAGCCATATTACTATCAAAACCCTTCAAAAACTCCTCTCTCACCCAACATATAAATCATAGAACATATGTAAATACTCAAGAAATAATATAAAAATTTTCAAATAATTCCTAATCATGGAATAACCTACCTCAGGTGAAGAAAATTCTAAAAATTGGTGGAAACCAACAACCGGACACCAAGAAAACCCTATAGAGGAAATATTGAACCTTAAAACCAAGATAAAATCCTAAACATAAATATTTGGACCTAAATAAGTCACACATACCCCTAGATATATGAAATCCCAAATAAAGAGCAAGAAAACCCTATAAGAGAGGGAGAGACCAAGAAATGAGGGACTTACATGACGATTCGTGGATAAATCACTCCAAATCCACCTCCAAAATGGAACTCCAAGGGAAGAGGATGGATGTGGAGAGGTTCCTAGGGTAAATAATCCTAAAGGGGGAGGATTTTGGGGGTTTAAGGTTAAAAATCAGGGAGATAGAAAGCATAAAAATCTAATTTTTAATGACCTAGACAGTCTGCATGGTTTGCTCACACAGTTTACCAAACCATGCAAAAACTGTGCGCCCCTTACTGTCTAAGAATAAAATGTGGCATGATTATCCCACACAGTTCACAAAACATGTTCTAACCATGTGATAAGTCTCTATCCAAAAACACAACTTGGTTGTATGGTTACCTAGGCATGGTCACACAGTTTGAAAAAATATAGGCCAACTATATGCCACCTGCGTTTTACCTATATTTTCTCATTGTTTCTCCATAAAATCAAACAAAACCCAAAGGAAAAAATATATACTAAAAATAAATGGATAAATACCTCAATATGAAATCACGAGTGTGATAATTATCCGTAAAATTAAAAATTTTATCCCTTGAAAGTCAACCCAAAGCTTGATCAGAGAATAGAAAGGGATAATCTTGCTCAATCCATGAATTCTTCTCCCAAGTATCATGCATATAACTACCATGTTGCCAAAGGACCCAAACCAGCGTAATAGAATTACCGTGAATCAATTTCTCTTGGGAATCTATAATTATCAATGGCTACTTGAAGAAAGATATATCGGGCTCTAACTTCATCTTGTCCCAATTTAGCATATGCGATCGATCTGGGTTATATCTCTTCAACAGGGAGACATGAAACACATCATGAATTGATGTAAATTATGAAGGAAAATCCAACATGTATTCCATCTTACCAATCCTCTTGATGATCTCAAAAGGTCCGACATACCTCGACATTAGTTTTCATTACTTACCCAAATGATGATGACCCAAGAAAGGTATTACATTCAAGAACACCCGGTCACCCATAGAAAACTCAATATCTCAGAGTATCTGATTGGAATAAGAATTCTGGAGACTCTAAGCTATCAATAACCACTTTCTGATCTACTTGGATTTATCAAATGTCTCTTGCACTAAGCTCAACCCCAACAATGAGGTCTCACTTACCTCAGTCCAACATAAAAGATATTGAAATGATTTACCATAGAGTTCCTAAAAAGGATCCATTAAATAAAAGATTTGTAACTTTTGTTATATGAAAACTATACCAATCCCAGATGGATATCCCACAAAACAATGAAATCCAAGACACATTCTCAGAGCATGTCTTCCAAAATTTGTTTTTCCCGATCCATATAATAATTCATTTTGGGATGGTATGCTGTGCTTAACTAGATCTATGACCCCATTTTATTATAAAGGCCTTCATAAAATCAATAGGTGAAACAAGGGTCTTAGTTAGAAATGATTGTATATGGAACACCATGAAGACTCATTATTTCCCGAACATACAACTATCCTAAATCGTCCAATTTGGATGAATCTCTATTCAGAATGAAGTGGGACGATTTGGTCAGATATTTGATCAATGCCCATATATCATTCTTCCCTTAGGGTGTACAAGGAATTCTGATAGCGAAGTCCATGGAAATCTTGTCCCACTTCCAGCTAGGAATAGGTAGTGGCTACAACAAACTAGAGGTCCTTTAGTTCTATACTTTCACCTACTGACATTTATAACATCACAAAATGAAGTTAGCTATATGCCACGTCATACCTTGATACCATAACTGCTAACACGCATCATAATTAATCATAGTGGCTCCAAGATGAATAGACCACCGATATTGGTGGCTATACTATATCACCACATTCCACATAGATATCCACACTATAAAATGTCCCTTGAAATATAAAACTCCCTTGGGAGACAACAACCAATTGTAATGTTTATACCCACATTGAAAATACTACATAGACTTCTGGAATAGAGAATCATCAGTCTACTCCTACTAAATTTTATTTAGAAGAGAAGGGGCTAGAAAAAAATTGGTTAATAATTCACCTCCACTATGTTCCTTAGTCTTCAAATTTATCTGAGCAAAGAGCCCCATCAAGGTGCACTCATCACTGGACTCTTTCAATGCCTGAACTGGCACCTTTCTACTCAAGGCATTAACCACAACATTTCCTTTTCCTAGGGTATATACTATATCAAAATAAAACTCCTGAAGATACTCAACCCAATGGTGATACCTTAAATTTAGATATTTCTAGGAGAAAATATAGGCTAGGATCTTATGATTAGAGTAAACCATAAATTTCTCCCCAAAAAGATAATGATTCCATTAATTTAGGGCATGCATCACTGCTACTAATTCTAGGTCATGGTTCGGGTATTTTTTTAATGTGGTCAGAGTTGGGAGATTCATACACCACCACATGGTATTTCTATGTATGCACACACCCGAGACCCATACCTGAGGCATCATAATAAACTATATAGCCCTTTCCATATTCTGACAAGATCAACATAGGAGTGGTAGTCAACCACTGATTTAGCTCCTCAAAGGATTCCTAAAACTATAGTCTCCATTAAAACTTAATCCCTTTTTAGGTGAGCACTATCATGGGTGAAGCAAACCAAGAGAAGACTTGAACAAACCTCTTGTAATACCCGAACAAGCCTAGAAATCTTATGATCTCAAACACATTATTCAGTTTCTCCCATGAAATAACTTCATTGATCTTATATAGGTCCATTGAAACCCCTTTTTATAAGATAAAATGTCCCCAAAACTTCACATATTTAATCTAAAAGGTACAATTATAAAATTTGTCATAAATAAGAAGGTCCCAAAGATTACCCAATATGATCCAAAAATGCCGCCCATGTTCCTGATCATATTCAAAATAAACTTGGATGTCATCCATCAATACCATGACAAAATACTAGATATACTAGTGGAAAAATTTGTTCATAAGCACCATAAATACTAATATATCATTTGAAAACCCAAAAGGAATGACCAAGTATTCAAAATGTTTATACCTGCTTCAGAAATCCATTTTGAGATTGTCCGCCTCTCTCACCCTAACTTGGTGATAACCAGAACACAAGTATATCTTTGAAAACCACCTTTCCCTTTTTAATTGGTCAAACAAGGCATACATTTTGGGAAAATGATATTTTTTTCTTGATGGTTACCTTGTTCAACTTCAAGTAATCAATATAGAATTAGAGAGATCCATCAGCCTTCTTCAAAAACAAGACTAGGGTGTCCCAAGGAGAGATGCTCAAGCAAATGAATCATTTAGATTCCAAATATTCTAGATATAACTTTAATTCACTCAACTTAGTGGGGGCCATACAATACTATGAAAGATATATTAGTTTCATTCCAAGTGACAAATCTATAGTGAACCCTACATCCTCCTCTGGCGGAAACCCTGAGAAATCTTTTAGAAAAACCTATGGAAAATCATTCACCATAGGAGGTAATCCATCTCCAGCACCAAAATCACCATCCTCAAGTATGAGTGATTAAATTTAAAAAATACGGTTTCCCAACTCTGAAAGTGGAGGTCCAACATGATCAGATCGAGGATCCCATTCACCATGAAAAACCTGGTTACTACCATCAGGTGCAACAAAACTCACTCTCCACTAATAATAATCGATGTGTTCTCAAAAGCACACCATCCAATCCATACCTAGGATTTCATCAAAGTGGTCCATCTCAAGGATCCAAAAATCCCATTCTAGATTGACCCCTAACATAGTGTGTGCACAAGATAGAAACATGAAACCCTTCTCTCACTTCTTACCAAGCGATGTTACCAACTCCATTGCATACTACATAAGATCAGTTGGCAATTTAACACATCAAAAAGGAATACAGAAATGAAATATTCTGAAGCACCAATATCAAAGAGACCAATATTTATAGACAATGCAATCAAAATGGTACCTTGAACTGTTGAAGTCCCTATATCCGGTTTCGCTAGTTCTTGGTCCATAGCATTAAGATGCCTTGTCTCTACCTAAGTCTGATCATGACCACTGACCAATGGTTCTTCCCTAAACTAAATCTACCTTGAAGATGATCCAACCCTACCACCATGAACACCAAACCAAGAACCTACTAACCTGGATGGTTCTGTCTTGACAGACATCCCACTAAAGGCCACATATCCTACACCACTCTGATAAGAATGTGTGGCCTTACAAAATCGATGTAAGTTCCCCATCTATCCACATCAGTGATAAGACCTGGGAGGATATGTGAAGGTATGTATTGTGTCCCCTACCCTCTCACATTTATGTAACAAAACCAAACTAGCATCAAAATCCATAGATGAATACATTTAGGAAGGATGGCCTGAACTACCACTTCCCCTTTTCACTTTCTCATCCCACTTCCTCTTCTTTTCTAATGAACTTCCACTGAACACAGTTGAAACTAATCCATGGAATACATGCTTTCCTTTCTGATCAATATAATCCATTAAATCAAGGTCAACCACATTGAAATATGACTTAAGCTTAAACAGAAATACCTAAGATTAAATATCTGGATGCATCCCCTTATTAAACCTTCAATCATTCATATGCTCATTGGAAACGATCTTGAGTGCGTACCACACTGAATCAGAAAAATGGTTAGCGTACTCCATAACTGATCAATCTCCTTGATATATATCTATATACTCCTAGGATTTTTCATATTAAAAAACTTCAAGATAGTACTGCTCATTGAAAATGACCTTGATGTCTTTCCCGCTCATCTGTTGAGTCTTCCCAGCTCAAACCACTAAGTCCCATCACCTTTGACTGAGACCTTCTATCAGGAATGAAACCCATTTTACCTTGAACACCTCAAGAGTTTCAAGGAACTCGAAAATTATCTCTATCTTCTTGAGACACTCCTCTACTTCCCTAGGTTCTATGCTAACTAAAAAAGAAGGAGGCTTGTTCTTAAGGAACTCCTGAGATTTTTCCTTTACAAGGCCTGGTTCAACCTCTCTAACTGGAGAAGGACCAGAACCTACTCCCTGTCTCAAATCTTGGACAACCCGAACCATCGATTCCAGTAACCTTTGATCAATTGGTGAGGTAAAACTCTCTCTGACCCCTTCTTGTGGCTGTACAAGAAGTCTCTGAGGAGCCATTTTTATACAAGAAGCAACAATCACAAGAAAAACCATCAATACAACCATTCTTATTTTTCTTTTAGAAATATCAACAAATACAACAATTCAATAAATCCAAAAAAATAAAATCCATCACAATAACATGACAACCAAGTCACTCCACCTCCACCTAGTGTCCATGTACAATCTTCATCATGCGCATCTCACATAGAGGAGAAGTAAAATAAAATCCCAACAATCCATGGCGACTAAATTCCTTTCACAAGGTGTGTTGGATAGGCACCCTACTTGAAACTAGAACTTCAAGACCTGACAGTCCTAGCCCAATATATACATACTTATCCCAAATAACTTGAAAAAAAAAGAATGAACCTCCTTTGATATTATTTTTTCATGAACCAAGACGGATTGTCATCCAACCTGACACCTGACCTAGCCCATGTCATGACCCGAATGGTGTTCCTAACCCCATAGGCTAGAAACTAGTTCTTGGGTATCAACAACATTCATAGTGAATGATTTCACCCGATTTCATAAACATAAACAACCAAAAATAATAGACAAGGAACAACGTAATAATCACAACCAAACAAGGCATACGAATTTTTAGATTCAATTTTACAACATTTAAACAAAACCCAAATATGATTCAATAAAGAGAGAATACGACACTATCCCTAAAACCACCATAAAACAAGAGGAGCATTATACTCAAGTCACCACCAAAACACCTGCAAGGAAACACCAATAGAATCTGGAACCACCATAAAAAAATGTCTTTCCTTTTCCCATTTTAAACATAACCGGGTCTACTTACACCCAATGGTGTAAGTAGGGTATGATAAAAATCCCAATAAGATGCCACCTGACAAAGATATTCCATGATATCAATATTAGAAGACAAGATAACACACAATTTTTATAAAACAAGAGCTTAAAACATTTTTATATAAAACATTTTAGTAGAAAAAATGATTTTCTTTTGAAATAACCAACCAAGTACACCATATGCCGAAAGTAAGAGTGATATCACAAAAGAGAACTAAGTCACATGAGATCCCTATATGAACAAGCTAAAATGGGGCACTAGGGATATCATATCTTAGTGAAACATGGTATAATAACCACAACCATCCACGTCCTCATGAACGATCCAATAGAGAGGAGAAACATCCAAAATTAGAGTGATTTCCAATCATCATAAATATTTAGTTAGTGTTTTAATAGTCAATCCCACTAGATGAAACTAAGCTAAGCTACTTCTTAATCAACTAGCATACTAGTCCTAGTCTTCCCACCTAGCCACCTAAGATTTCCCTTTGTGCTCAATTTACATTCCACATATCACATAACCCATCACATTCACAAATGTATTATCCAATAAATATATCGCACTTGATAAACCACCATTTCCATAACCTAAAATCTATTTGGAATCCATATGCAAACCAAATAAATTTTTGGACTTTCTTTTCAACCCCTTCACAAATTAGTAAACATATTTCACAATTTATAAAACATATTCAAAGTTCACAAAAAAGGGCTTACACTTAAAATAGACCCAATTTCCTTTAGAAAAATCACTTTCAAGCCATACACCTATCAAAACCCTTCAGAAAAACCTTTCACACCCCACAAATAAATCATATAACAAATTTAAACACTCAATAAAATATTTCAAAACCATCAAATAATTCTTAATCATGGAACCATCAACCTCAAGTGAAGAAACTTCAAAAAAATGATGGAAACCAACAACCGCACACCAAGAGAACCATGTAGAAGATCGATCAAACCTTAAACACCAATATCAAACCCTCAAAATCAAAATTTAACCCTAAATAATTCACCTATCCTTCGGGAGATATGAAACCCCAAGGAAATAGGGATAAAACCCTAGAAGAGAGGGAGAAACTAAGAAATAAGGGACTTACTTGAAGATTTGTGGAGAAATCCCTCTAAATACACCTCTAAAATAGAGCTCTAAGTGTGGAAGAGGGATTGGGGGAGGCACCTAGGGTAAAGAATCCTGAAGGGGGAAGATTTTGGGGGTTTAGGGTTAAAAATCTGGGAGAGAGAAAACATAAAAATCCAATTTTTAATGACCTAGATAGTTCGCACAATCTTCCCGCATGGTTTACCAAAATGTGTGGAAACTGTACACCCCCTTACTATACAAGAAGAACATGTCACATGATTATCCCACATGGTTAAAAAATTGTGTGATAATCATGTGATAATCCTCTGCCCAAAAACACCACTAGCCTGCACAGTTACCTGAGCATGGACACACAATTTGAAAAACCACGAGCCAACCATGTTCCACCTAATGTTTACCTAAAGTTTCTCATTTTTTTTCCAAAAAATCAAAGGAAACCGAAATGGAAAAATATAGACCTAAAATAAATGAAAAAATACCTCAATATGAAATCATAAGTGTGACACCTCCATTTGGAAAAACCACTCATCGTGATCTTGGGAAATATGAATCTCTCTAATATCTATCTGGTCATTAGTAGTAGAATGCCAGAATTTATGAAGACCCCTTTTCTTGGGTATGTTGTAACACCCCTAGATATCTCTACATAAAGTATCCCACAAAATTGGTTTGTCAACTGGTGGTAACATCGTCCTCAGTAGAGACATCCTATATTCCAAAATATCACGTTTTAGATTTGAGAACCAAAAAATTATGGCACAAGAGTCCCCATTGGATATCTGAATATGGAAGAAACATTTTGGACTGACAATCTGAATTTAGGTCATCATTCCAGAACTTATGGTCAAAGTTGTATGACCTAAAACATTAGTTTCATTTTTCCAACTTTCATGCCTTTAAAATACCCAAAAAAAGACACATAATACTCACCATGTTGAATAACTGAAAAGGAAACTATGTAAAAAGTTGAGTCTCAGATCACTAGACCTACAATCCATGTGGTTTAGGGAAAAAAATAGGGAAATGAGAAGAAATAAGCACAAAACTTGTTAGGAAGAAAACCCAAAAGGGTGGTATAAGAAAAAACCATGTCTTTCCTGCTAATTATTTCTTATAATGTACTTAGGAAAAAATTAGGGCGATGACATAAAAGACACAAAGCTTTTGGGTTTTTTATACAACCTAGTAATAGTCAAACTATGCTTTATAGGACTCATGGCTTAGGGAAAAAATTAAAGAATTTACCCATACTTATCATTGTGGTTACAACTAGATAATAAAAAGATGTATTTCTATTAAAATCATATTCAATGTCATATTATGATTAGATAAATAAAATAGAGATGAAGACACTAGTTATTGGGAAGAAAAAATAATTTTTCATTTATGTTTTTAAATGTAGTAGATCTTCCACATGCTAGAGCCTCTCTACCAAATTTTATAATTTACCCTTGACTTAGGATTTGAGATGTTGAACTATTCCCTAAGAAATTTTTGTAGCTTTATGAAGATCAACCATTCATGCAATAACAACATCCTCAGCTATAATTTGTTTTCTACTCAGTAGGGACAACATCCCTTCTCCATTCCAAAGCCCCTTATAGGGATGTATGGAGTTGTAATACCTATTATTTTGATGAATTTAATTCTTCTTCAAGGTGAATTATTTGGGAAGACTTCCAATAAAGGTGATCTTTGTACTCCTCCACCTTCTTGGAGTGCCTGAAATCATGTTAGATTATGAAAGCTCTGATTTCCTCAAACTGGTCCACCTACTATGTGTTGACCTGCTTCAACGTTTGATCATATTCCCTTTACTGGACGATTATTTTCACCATATTATAGATCTTGCAATAATTAAATCTATCATAACCCAATATAGAAATCCTGAACAGAAGATGGTGAAGTCGCAATGACAATTATTCAAGAGGTGTCTCCCTTATTATCTTACAGATATCCTACTAGAACAAAATGTGTACAGTTTGGAAAGCCTCCTATGTCTCCAGATCAGACTCAGATCCAATCTCATAGGGAGAGACATAATCTAAGATCAATTCACTCAGTGAGATGCCTTATTTTTCTCCCTAAAAAAAGACTCATATTTACCTACTAACATTGGTGGAGCTGGAATGGAGGCCCCCCATCTCAATCCCAGTCTCCTAAGTCAATGAAACTAGATAAAAAGTTACACTTCTCATCAACATCATAAGGTCGAAAAAAATAAAAGACAACAAAATGACCAAAACAGTTGATGAAACTCACCCATAATTAAGTCGATCATTAAGATTTATCCCTCTCCAATGGCCCCAGGGTCAATTCTCAGAGTAGGAACCTCCTAACATAGAGTATTCCCTTGCGTTTTCTCCACAACTAGGGTCAAAGTATCTTGAGTATCCCCCACTTTATGATTATCTACCACCATATATGGGATCAATGGATCTTGGGAATATCCCAATTTGGGATTCTCAACCACTATTATCTCACCAAAAGGAGTTGGTTAGAATTGGATGTCTCATTCGTGAAGTGACTTGGAAACATTATATGTAGAAAAAAACTCACAAGTTGAACTTTCATGTGAATAATTAAGTAAAAAAATTCCAACTATGTTTGTAAAATTCAAGAATGATAGAAATCACATACTTATAATTCCTTATGGTAATCCCTAAAATCCTTGATGGAACCTAGAATATCAATTTATGGATTAATTAGATCCCAAAATTCATGATACTTGGTTTCAAGTTTCACGCATCCTCACTAGTAAGGGTATCCGATACGTGTTTCTAAAGACCAAAATTGGATCCACCGATGATCCTCTCTATCGAATTATTAGTAGGAACAATATTTTTATCACTCACATAGTTAGATTCCACATAAACACCTTCACTAGACAGTATCAGTTCCCTATCATCCCCTTCTGGGGTGATAGTGGGATCAACATTGACTGTTGTAGGGTCATTTGGTACAGGAAATGGATCTGAAATATCATGGGGAAGAGAAAAATAAGATACATCTCATAAAACGCGAGAAAGTTTGTTTTAAATTACCATATACATCCCCCCTCTCTGCAGTAATGGGGATAGATGTAGCTGAAAAATTGGATGCATCATCCGTCAAACTAACAAATTCATCATCTTGGGCCCATACCACACCTAGGGAATCCCCCTCGATCCTTGAAGGATTAGTGCCAGAACCCTTAAGGTAGGTAAGTGATACAGATTCTACAAGATATAATTATGGTGATATATTGTATTTCAATAAATGAATGATATCAAATGATGACACAAATACTTACCATGACACATTCATCGAGCCAACATTAATTCCCTCATTTTCATCCTCTCTTGAGTTAGTGAAGGGCCCATCTCAGTCCTCTTAACAAAAGGGACCTAAGGAGATGTTCGAGGATATCTTTCCACCATCTCCTCCATCATGGTCCTATGACTCTGAGATATCTTTGGGGATTGAAGGGTCTCATCCACTACATCAATTGGAGTTCCCATGTGCTCGTATTTCAGTGACCCAAGAGCATATCTTTCTACTCCACCAATTTATTCTTCTTCTTATTCTCTTAAAAAATAAATATAAAATCCCCTAAAGATTAATAATGGTGGATGAAAGAGAAAAAAAGGGAAAAGGGAAAATAGAAATACATTAATAGGGTTAAGGTATATGTCCTATTCATCCATGAGATGAATAACTACCCCCTCAAACACTCCCCGATCCAGTATGTTTGAAACTCGCTTTGTGATCGAGGTATGATCATCGGTTGCATATATTGAAGCCTCCAACTCCTGAAAATACTTTGTCACCTTAGATAAATAATTATCAGGATGGATTTTAGAGGGATATCGGATATCTCCCAGCTCTGGGATTCACATTCTGGGCAAGAGAAACTCCCACGAATCTCTGACATCATGAGTTATAATCTCCCAACCTGGATTGCTAAGGGTCACACATAATTTGTCTCTGATGCGGCTGGATTAAAGGATAAATCAAAACCATTTGAATTGGAATAATTGTTAGTCATATTTTCTCCCATATGAGAATGAGGGTAAATGACACAAGCCTCCTCCTGATGATGGAAATTGGACTACCTTGGAATAAGAGGTGTGATCTTCTCAACCCTAGTTTTCCCAATGGTCTTTTCCCAAGAGTGATTCGAAGGCACCAGAGATTCAACATAATCATCTTCATCGCGAGCCTTTTTACCTTAGTTACCATGAACAGCAGTTGTATTTCCCTTGACCTGGTAAATTACCTTCATCAATACCCCTAAGTGTATGAATATATCCATACCTTGGAATACCTAGCCTCCAACCTAATTGATGCATCTTGTAGTGGTAGAGTGACTGAAATTTTGCATACCTCTAGGGACATCAGGATCCAAAGTTGTTGGGATAACATCAGACGCTTCTATAACCTAACATGTATAGAGAATATATTATTGACTGTTGAATACATTTTAACTAGAATACAAATTGTTATGGAGCATAGCCTCACAGATGACCTCGCTATCAATTCGATCCACTAGTACACTATCTCTAAAGGATATCATTTATGACCTCAAATCATAATTATTTTCGTTATCATCATCTATAAATGTACTTTTCAGTGGATTACCATTAGGAAAGAATTTAAATTCCCCTGAAACATTCAATATCTTCAACACATCATCATACATTAGGTTCAAATGATGAATTCTAGAGACTGCCTAAACAAATGGGAAGAATTGTATTTTGTGGATTTTAACTAGGTTCATCACCTCATATGAACTGAAGTGTTCCATGATCCACCACTACAACACTTTAAACAACCCCATAATCCAAAACAAGCCTTCCCATTGTATGTATATATCAAAAAATGGTAAATTATTACTACGATAAGTATAAAAAACCCTATGTACTTCCACTATTTCAATTTGGATACTATAAAAAAGTACCTAGACTCATAGTACCATTGGAATAATAGACTAGAAGTAGATAAATTCTTAGCCACATAGCAAGGAAGCCAGTCAGGCGAGTCTTTCCATCAACCTTGGGTTTGACCTTATAACCCCAATGGGTAAACTCTCCCTTATCCAGTGTGGGCTATAATGTTCTGGGGGCACCCCAATTTTCTATAGTGGGACATAAGGTAGGGAACCCACAAGTACGACCTTCCTTGTATAGTTCTAAAAAAATCCTTAATCCATGTTCCCAGATGGATGCCATCCCTAGGGAGAGGGTCTTTGTCTTGAAATTTCTTCACCATCATGAAAATATCATAGGCCAATGATGATTTCCTTTCAACATAATCCAATTTCATCTTTAATGGGATGAAATCATAATACATATCCTCTAGAATGGGGAAACCATAAATTTGGTAGATGTACCACATGCTAATTCCAACTTCACCATGCATCAAGTGGAATGAATTTGTTTGTGGACTCCATCATCTCAGTAGTTTGGGGATGATATCTAGTTTCTTGTAGAAGTAGGTTTTTCCTTCACAAACAAACTCATAGATATAAACTTGTTGAAATTTTTTCTTGAATTCTCTAAAACATCAGTGCACGTAGTATTACCACGTACACTCAAGACCGACTCCCCCTCTAGAGAAGAAGTCCCAATCCTACTTCCAGTCTTGAGTTTGATCTGTCAGTGAAGCATTGAAGGTTGATTCATAACAATTAGGAATCAATTATTGGATATAAGATTTTAGATATATATTTTAACTTATGTGATGCATAAAAATTCTAGTAGGAACAATCCCTTCCTTAATATAAACACCTTTAGAGAAGATGTTGGAATAATGGTAGTTGGTGTGCTTCACAAACCAAGACTTCGAGAAATAACTCTAAATCCCAGGGATAGTAGCATCCCTTAAAAGAGCATGACCATACAATGGTAGGTAATATCTTCATGGGTACTCACATTGGTATGGTACTAAACACTTCACCAGATCTAGTAGAGTAGACTCAACCGTGTTGTAGTAACTTGGACCAATAGTTTTGATCATCTTGGAATAATGTGCAATAGTTCATTCAGTGGAATTCATCTAATAGGCCATTTTAAACCTTCAAAGAAGGCACCAAATTATTTAATTATGCTAAAATATTGACTTAGAAAAGTTCAAATTTTGACTTAGAAGAATCCCAAATTTTGGAAAAGGAAATAACTCATGTAGAACCTTTGACCAGGTCCCATGCGTAGTCCATTTAACAAGGTACCTGGCACAATAACCTTGATCAGGTCCTTCAAAAATGATCCCCAAAGAGCTCCACCCCACAAAAGAATGTATCCCAAATTAGTTGTACCTTTTGAAGATCATTGGGAAACCTTCATAAAAATAGAAACGTAGAAGATCAGAGAGGAGTACCCATGTAGCGAGAGTGAAAATCAGAAACCTGAAATTTGAGGAAAATGATAATGGGGGACGTGGTATTTATATATGATGCTAGCCTGAAATAGGATCCTATTCACCTAGTTTGTATGGGGACCTACGCACTAGACCTATGTGTTTCAATAAAACACCCTTCAAAATCTTTTCCCTGGTCTAGATCAGGACTAGACCTTCCTCTTTCGATCAGATCCAATCCTGAGGGGGGGATTTTTTTGACACTCAATTTTTACATGAGGGATGAAAATATTACGAATAACACTTTAATAATTTTAATTTTATAAAAATTCCCAAGGTGAATTAAAGAACCAACCCATCCTAGGACACACACACACACACCTGCACATCAAAAGGCCAAAATAGCCTCCTAAGTGACATCAAAGGGAAGGTCACCCACTACACCTGGAACCCACTTCGAGAACCTATGCCTGAGACCTATGAAAGAAATCTTCTTAGACCAGGGTCCCCTGGTTTTTTATAAATAGGACCCTTGGGATCCTCATTTGAACAACTTCAAATTCAAAAGAATCCCCCAAACTCTGGCCGCACAACCCCTTCACCCATGTCTCTATTAGTTTAATAGGTATGTCTCCAAAAACCATGAGAATAGATAATTTAGGGGGGTGAGTGAGATCAAAGTCCCTTTAGGGTCCCACACACAAGACACCTTCATGAGGACCCATTCTACCCTAATGAACAACCACCTAAACGAGGCTCTTATCCTAAAAAATGGACATACTGAGACCCCTATAGGAGAACTAGAGAAGACCTAGGGTGTCTAGGCTAAAGCTGCACCCATGTTTTATTTCCCTAGTGGTCCATTTCTCAAGGCATACCCAACTCGTGTAGGCCTATACCCCCATCTACGAAGCACTTATTGTTCCTCCCAGGACCTGTATGAGGAACCTCTGACCTCTAATCCAAGACCTATGCGATCCCCTATTTGAGTCCTCTTCTAGGAAAAAATGGAAATAATCCTTTCCATTTGGACCCCTTGTCTAAAATGGACTAAATCTAATCCTCCGCCAAGGCTTTCAGACCTGTAATACCATAGAGAAAGGCACATCATTGTGTCTCCCATTTGGATTTGTATTCCTATGGTCATAGGTTTCTTGCACTTGTCCTATTAGATGGTGAGGGCCCTTGAGGTGCATGTGTATTTTTATTTATATGGTCATGAGTGTCACGACCCGTCCTCGGGGCCCGTGCCGTGACTTCCCCAAGCCCACCTTCCATAGGCCAGGGGCTGGAGACTAGCACCAAGGTAAAGATTCCTGATAAAAAGGGAAGGCATTGCCTTTTTTAAGTAAACGAACACCACAGAGCAAGCAAGCAGTAGAAGTAAACACTAAGGAAAAGCTGGTACAACAGTAAGTGCGGAAAAGTAAGTGGGTCAGTATACAAACCCAAACTGAATGTAAAGTACAACTTGAAAGGGAAAACAAAAACTGAAAAGTAAAACCGCAGCCTCGATCCGTCCACTAGACTCCCACCTGAAGGGTGAGTACAGATAGCCTCCACGGCTCCTCAGGTCCAACCGTCCACTCCGAGTACGTCCCGCCAGTGGTCCACCTCCAGGTACCGTCCTGCTCCACAAGCCTCAACTACGATCAGCGCTGTCCGTCATCTGCAACCAACACAACGTAGTGCGGGCATAGCCCATGCAGGGGTGAGTATAAGCTACTCAGTAGGGACCCCGAGACCTCTGAAGGTCTCCCAGAATCCACAAAGGATAATCCACAATGGAAAGATAAAATCACGAAGTAACATCCAACACTTCTTAGGTATATGCCCATACATATACCTAAGTCATCAATTCTCATTCGGATCCAACATCAGAGCTCAAGTACAACCCATTCCACACAGGAAAACAAAACGTAAATCCACACAGGATATCACAACACAATCCACAAAGGAAAGAAAACAAGATTCATCTCACACAGGTATACTTCTTCGTATGACGATAGAGATGATCAGATATATCCACTGATTCATCTAAGTCGTCGGACCCACAAAGGATCGATAGGTACTAACCCCCGCAATGACCCAGGAAGGGTCTGACCCACATAGGATCGATAGGTAACTAACCCCTGCAATGAACGAGGAAGGGTCTGACCCACACAAGATCGATAAGTAACTAACCCCCGCAAAGACCCACACAGGATCGGACCCACACAAGATCTGTAGGCACTGGCTCACACAGAACTGCTGAGCGCTGACCCACACAAGATCAGACCCACACAGGATCGGTAGTACTGATACATGTAGGATCGCTGAGTGCTGTAGTTTTCATCGTCGAATCCACTGAGGATCTCTGTACAATCGTCGTCATTGTCACAGTCGCATACGCAGCCAGCACTAGGGTTCCCGCACACAGCAAGCTCGTTCGGGAGGGTCCGATCCACGAGCCAAGAGGCTGATACATCAACTAAAAAAAATTATAGAGTTGATGTATCCAAAATTTCTATATCGTCAACAGGAACTCAACGTCGCAGACGGCGCGTCAATCGGACGCCCGGTCTGAGAGTTATTGGCGTTTTCGTCCCAGGGGCCTGGTTGGTTTTTAAGACAAAACCAACCCGACCGTACTCCACCTGCGTCCAAACCTCAGGAGGAGTAATCCAAAAGATCTGTCTCACTAAGAGGAATCCAACAAAGTCGATGACACGTCAATCAGACGTCCGGAGCTTAAGATATGAGCGTTTCCGCACCGAGGGCCCGATTGGTTTCGTGTACGAACCAACCCGGCAGAACCCAAAGTATTCCGAAACCTTGAGCGCAATATACTAAAATGACCGTCTCAATCCAAGGATCGCATCGCCGCTGACGGCGCGTCGATCGGAGGTACGTAGCCTGATATATGGGTAAAAGAACAAAAAGGTTCCGAAAACGGGGGTTTCGGGCCTGGACCGACCTGGACCGAGACCCCCCTGGGTCGGCCCGAACCAGGTCGACCCGACCCGGGTCCAGGTCAGCCCGACCTGGGAAAGGCCCGGCCCAGGTTAGCACGACCTGGGCAAGGCCCGGCCTGGCGGCTCGGCTGCCGTCCTGGCGGTCCGGCGCGCGGCGCCAGCTGGCTCGACCGAACGACCGAGCCGTTCAGTTTTGCGAGGAGGGGGGGGGGGGGGCGCTGCCCCCTACGTTTTGTAACCGCAACCCCCCTTAATGGGGGCCGCTAGCTGAACGGTCGGGGGTTTGAACCCCTATCTGTTCTCCTATACGGCCGGCCGGTTTCTGCCACCACGGGAGCGGCGATGGCCGGTCCCCTCCCTACTCCGACACCGGCGGCCCGGAACCGGCCGCCGGTCACCCTGATCTGCAGTGGCCCGGAATCGGACGCGGTTTTGGTTCGTCCGGCATGGCGCGATGGCACCCCGCCCATCTGCCATTGTAGAGACCCGTATCTTGACGTACATGGACATTACATTACATTTTTGGAATACTTAGTACATAACAAAAACACACACACAAGGATCGTAATAGTTTAGTGTCTTTGGAAACTCGGAACATAATCTTCTAATCGTGGTGAAAGATCTTCAATATCTCCCATAAAGATCTTCCATTTTTTTACCTAAAACCTTTCTTTATATCCTGGGGAAAAGAAAACATAAAAGGGTGAGCTCAAATGCTCAGTAAGGGTATACAAAATAAAAAAAAAAATCAATCACATCATATTCGTAAGAACATAACTTTTGGAAATCTTAACCTGCAAAAGAGAGCATAATTTCATAACATGGGATAAATCATGACAGTGAAATGTAATCACAATAATCATAACATAAAACATTAAACTTTGTGGCATACACACATAATCATAGAAAATCATTTCTTGTTAGTCAAGACTCATTGCCAAGACTATCTTAGTGGACAAAGTCCCTTTCTGAATCGAGTAACCCTCGTTCCAGTCCTGTTTCACTGAACCGGTATAACCTACCGTTCCAGCCATGTCTATCTCATGAGATATAAAATCTTTACCCAATGCATTGGAGGGAGATATAGGTCCCACCCATCTCATAATGATACCATTCTTATGTGTGCCACAAAATCATAAATCATACACCATTGCATAACCCATGTAATAAAAATGGGAATCTTAAACATCATGCCATAATAATCCATAAACAATTGATATAATTCAATCATAAGAATATTGAAACCATTTAAATCATAGAGACATTTTACTTGAAACATAAATATCAAATAATTTCATCTTATATGGAAAATAGTTTTGAGAAAAACACTCGAAATGAATTCTTGAGGAAAATATCCTTTCTTCTTTAAAATCATTTTCTTTTCACAAAATTCCATGCAATTTTAAAAGATAAGGGTTTTGTTGAAAATAATCATGAAATCTTGTAGAGGAAGCTTCTTGAAAATGAGGTGTTATGAAACCGTAAAAATCCTTTCACGCCGTATAAGTTAAAAATAACATTCTCCTCGTACTTTTGTCGGAAAAGTCAAAAAGTACCTTATATGGTAACCAAAGGAAAGATTCCATTCATACAATGTGGTAAAAAGTAAATAAAGGGTAAAAATGACTTTAAAAATTCATGTAAGAATGGTAAACATTTTATAAAAACATTTTTAGAAAACATGGTCATGGATGTTAAACGTAACCCCAGTAAATACTTAAGTATAAGCAATCTCAGATAAAAATGAGATTGAAAATTTATCCCTTACCTTAGGTCCGACTTGCTTTGTACATGTCCGAACCTCCTGTATAATGATTTACATAATGTTATTGACTTATTACAGAATCATATTCATTGTTATGATATCATATATGGTTCTCTTATGGCTTTATATTACCCGGTCTTTTGTAAATTCATGTTAAAGTAGCGTTTTGGGTAAAATCGTCTCTTTGTCGTTCGTGTTTTTAACTTGTAATTATTCATATGATTACTTAGATCATGATTACTTAATTCCAGAATATAAAACAAGATTTATATATAATATATATTCAGAATATACATATATATATAATGGATCGATAAATGGAAAGAAATACACCGTTCATGGAGACGGTAGTCCGTACGTACGCATGAACGCTGTTTTCGTTTCCTTATTGAATGGAATTAAGTAGATGACATACATATAAATATACATAAATCCAGTATCATTATTATGTCATATATTTCATTAGTACTTATTATATATGCTTTATAATCATTCATGAATGGTTAATGTGGAGAATGAATCTCATCGCGTCATGGAGACGGTAGTCCGTACGTACGCACGAGCGATGATATCGTTCCCATGGTCGTGGAATTGTGTTAAAGTGTATGCATATTATTTCAGTATCAATATCACTTTATAATAACCATTTATAGTTACTCATTACACCATTATACCCATCCTATTAAGGTGGTGACGGAAAATAGATTACACCACGGCGTGGAGACGGTATTCCGTACGTACGCACGCGCGATGATTTCCTTTTTTCCGTAGGATGGATAGAAGGTGAATTAGGGTTGTTTAATATTTATAATAACATATCAGTATGTAAGTAATACTGATGTTATTACTTTATCATGAAACAACTAAAGAAGAAGAAGTTGAAGAAGAAAGAAATTGAAAAGATCGGTAATGGATATTACCTCTTCTTTGGAACGCCTCTTTGAATCCTCCACTTAAGGAACTAAGATTGATCTTTGAAGAAGACCAGAACCTCTAGGATTATTCTAGGGAAGTGGAGAGGAGAAAATGGCAGGGGTTGGCCGAGCTTGAGTGCTCAATTTAGTGTGAGGAGGAGGGGGAGGAGGTGCCCTTTTATAAGGGAGGAGAGGGGCACCTTAGGAATTCTTAAAAATATTAATTTATAATAAATCTAACCCCACTTAAAAACTTCCAAAAATGACTCATATTCGAATATTAGATAATATAAGGTTGTAATATCATCAACCAATAGAATTTAGACATGTTAGGAATTTATTTTAAACATTATCAACATGATTTATCCTTATTTAACCAATTTAATTTTATTTGTGGTAATAACATTCTAAATTTTAAATTATAACAAATAATTACTTATTTGTTGTGAATTGTCCATAATTGGATACTTAATAACATTTTAGATCATATAAATTTAAATTTATAATTTTTAAATATTTTTGTGATTTTTAAACTATTTTATAATATGTTATGTTTATAAAATAACAATAGTGTCAATTTGGACACTATTCATTTATTTGAATTTAAATAAAATAAATACAGAAGATATGTTCGAACTAAAAGATTTAATAGATTTATAAAATGTCATATGCGTCTATAAAATTAGTTGAGCACATTAAATAGTTCATATAATATTTATTTTGTTATTTTTAAAAACATTTATTTGGTTTATCTCTTAATAAAATAATTACTACATCATTTTTGTATAATTATTTAATATACTTATTTGTTGTATAAAAATTTAAAATAAAATCCTATGATGAAGATAAATATATTAAATTTCCCAATAATACTTTTACTCGAATTTATCATCTTAAAATCACAATATTTAAATTGTTATATTTATTAAATTATGAAGGTGACAACTTTGGAATCATTTAAAATAAAATAATATAAGTGTCATAATAGCTTGTATAAGACTCCAAATGGTCAAATATTCGACTATTGGATTATTATAGTTTCCATTTACATGACCAATAAGTTTTGGTTAGGGTTTTGTGCCTTTTATGGTCACTATTAGTTTAATAAAAACTATATTCTTGATTTTTCACTAGATAAATAATTTCTGCATCACTATTGTGTCACAATTAATGATAATTATTTAATCCCAAAAATTCTAAATAAATTCTCATGATGTAGATAATTTTGTTAGCTTTCTGGATACTATTCATGTTCGAAATTTTATGATGTTTATCACTAATTTAAAATTATTATACTTATAATATTTAAGAGAGTGACATTTTGTCACTCTCTTTGGTTTTAATAATAATTAAATTATTTTCATGGCCAAAAGTCCATAAAATGAATCTAATCCAACCCTTAGTTGATATGGGTTTACTTTTAGTCATCCAATAGGATTTTGGCATGTTTTAGGGTAATTTTATAATATTATATTTACCCTTAATTACCCGATTTACCTTTAACTATGGTAAATAAAATTTACCGTAGTTACTATTCATAATTCCCTAAAATAAAAAGTAGCCTATTAATATAATTTGGACCCACTGATTCCAAATATGGAATCCATTTTTTAAAATTCAATACATAGAAGTTGCAGAAATTAAATTAAAATTAATCCTGTTGTCGAATAAAAACGGGTTTTTGTTTAAAACATTGCAAAAGATTGAATTGATTTAACCTACGAATTCAAGGTAAAATCAATGCTAATGACATTCATTATATTAAATGGTAAAAATATATTCTATTTATACTTTAAAACCATTCGATATTATAATTTATCCACATAAGATATTACGATGAAAAAAGTTGTTTTTAATTAAAATATAGCGTGTTTTTACTATTCATTAAAATATGAAAGTTATCGAAAAAATATCAAAACATTATCTAATGTAAATTTTTACATCCTGATTAAAAAGAAGAATTTTATTTTGTCAAATTGAACATATAAACATGTCAAAAACTAGATTTAAGGTGGGTGCGCCATCAAAAGGCGGCAAAACTGCATTTTTTGAAAAATACTTATTTTACCTGAAAAATTTATTTTGTTCTTATAACATGTTCTAGAAAATGTGTAAGATGAATAATAATGTTATAAAATTCAAAATTTAGTTAATACTATTCATAACGGCTAGTTCATGACAATATTATAATATATCATTGTTTATTAAAACCCGGTATTGCGTACAACACACGCTATCGAGGAAGGTCGCGATTGCGTGTAATGCAAGCCAAGTCAGGGTTGCGTGTTGTGAAAGAATCCTTCGTTGTTTTGTATAACAGAATCCAACCATATTCCATTTATACATTTAATATATATATATATATATATATATACTCAATGTTGCATAGAATAACTATTATCAAAATTGTGTGTAACACGGTCCAAGAATAGTGTTGCGTATACTGCAAGCTAATACGGTGTTGCGTATAGCACAACGTAATCTTGGTGTAGAATACAACACAAGACATTAATTAAATTAAAAGAATATTTTTCATAAAATCTCGGGGTGTTACATTCTACCCCCCTTAAAATGAATTTCGCCCTCGAAATTCGTCGGGGTTATAAATGGTTTACTATTTGAAAGTTTCTTTGATAGAAACCCACATCGTAAAAAGGAAAACCAAAACTTATCTTTAAAAACTAAAGTATAAAACGTAATGGTTACCCAAGTTAAATAATCACTGGGTATCCATATAGGAGAACATAGGTGAAAATATGGACATGGAAGAGAAATCTAACCGTCATGTTCTGATGGAGAGTGGTAGAGGACATGGCTATGGAAAAGCTAGCAATCACAAAGCCATACATTTGTGATGATCTAAGGTACCATCCGATTCATCAGATATAAGATCACTAGGACAACATTTTTGGTTTTCAATATCATTTCCCTAAAGTTGAAAATTTTGAATTAGAAGAAATACTTACTTGATTTTGGTACAATCTAACTGTTGTTCGTGAATTTAACAATTTCCACTTCATCCCTTAAAGAAATGAAGTTGAATTTGTTATTCGTGATATGTTAGCAGATCATGTGATAGAATGATGGGTTATTCCATCTCTTTCAAACAAAATGTTAGCAAAAGTTATAAGTCCATCTTGTGGTTAGATTAATCGTATATGGTTCCAAAAATGAACTTATACTTCATATATCATACCGCTTAATAAAATAAAACTAGTTTATACTAACCAGGGACTTCCTGTAGGCCAGTGGTAGGCGATAAATGCCAGTCGTACTTCGGTTGTGGGTTCGATTCCCACAGCCTTGTCCGAAGCGATGGGCTGTCGCCCGTCCTGCAGGTTTTCCTTTTTCCAAAACTATATAACATCCCATCAATAATATCGAAAAAACAAACAATACTAACTTATATCCCACATAATCCATTCCAATCTTTTAGGCTTATCCATAATACTGCAGTCGACTCTCATAATATAGTGAAAATGATTACCAGAGATTTAACACCATCATCGATCCCCATATATCATAAGATATGTTTTGTTGGTCACATTCCAAACATTCAAAGTCCTTAATCGTGTATTCTCTTGAATACCTTAGTGAAAATATGAATGCAGTTAAAAGTTAACACCTTCCAGATACTAAAATCCTCAAAATTCTATATACTCAAACCATGATATCACTTAGTCCTTATATCAATCATGAGCTCATGAAAACAATCAAACATCTCATTATCTTCTTATCCTTTCATTATGCACTTATCATCTACTTTCCAAAATATTTGAATCACTTTTCATGGTTACCGGTACCTTAAAATTATTGAAAACCACAATAGACCAATACATAAATATTCCAATACACCATAAAAGTACCTCAACAACATTATTCATGAATACCAATACATAAACACTTTAGTCCATCCACTTCAATGACTGTCCTGGAATAAGTCCTTCCTTGATTTAGAAGTAACTTTTTAGGTCAGGGCATTGAGTTGGGTAATTCCCATGTTCTCCCCAAATAAGACATTGAACTCCATTACAGTCTGTCACTCTATGACCCTTTTCTCCACACAGATAACATCGGTCCCTCCATTTGAGGTATTCCTCAAGGTTCTTCTTCCCTTCTTTAGAAATCTCAATCTTCCTTTCTTTATGCTCCTCAACATGCGAACATGCATAATAGTCTATCTTCCTCTTCTTTGATGAATTATGCATACCACTAAATTTCACCTTGTTAATCATATATCGCGATGACTGATTCGTCATAATCACAATATCTTTCTCTCTAGGAATTAAACAATTTTGTTTCTCATAGTCACCAATTTGTCCATTGGATTCAATGTTAACCGAATTCCTTCTGGTTCCCTCCATTAACTAAAACACAAAAATAATTTTGTGAGAATCAAAAATCATGCTAGAGAAAACAACATAGTAAAGGGAAAGTATCCTCAATACCTAAATTCTTAGGTTTAATCTAATATCGTTACCATAGTTCTAGGAATATATCCTATACGTATACTTATCCTTAGGGACATCCCTAGACATACCTTAGAAATAACTCTAGGGATCTCACTAATGTTTTCACATCCTAGTTTCCAAAGGTTGACTAAACCTTTCCTCTAATACCAACTGTAGAGACCCGTATCTTGACGTACATGGACATTACATTACATTTGTGGAATACTTAGTACATAACAAAAACACACACACAAGGATCGTAATAGTTTAGTGTCTTTGGAAACTCGGAACGTAATCTTCTAATCGTGGTGAAAGATCTTCAATATCTCCCATAAAGATCTTCCATTTTTTTACCTAAAACCTTTCTTTATATCCTGGGGAAAAGAAAACATAAAAGGGTGAGCTCAAATGCTCAGTAAGGGTATACAAAATAAAAAAAAATCAATCACATCATATTCGTAAGAACATAACTTTTGGAAATCTTAACCTGCAAAAGAGTGCATAATTTCATAACATGAGATAAATCATGATAGTGAAATGTAATCACAATAATCATAACATAAAACATTAAACTTTGTGGCATACACACATAATCATAGAAAATCATTTCTTGTTAGTCAAGACTCATTGCCAAGACTATCTTAGTGGACAAAGTCCCTTTCTGAATCGAGTAACCCTCGTTCCAGTCCTGTTTCACTGAACCGGTATAACCTACCGTTCCATCCATGTCTATCTCATGAGATATAAAATCTTTACCCAATTCATTGTAGGGAGATATAGGTCCCACCCATCTCATAATGATACCATTCTTATGTGTGCCACAAAATCATAAATCATACACCATTACATAACCCATGTAATAAAAATGGGAATCTTAAACATCATGCCATCATAATCCATAAACAATTGATATAATTCAATCATAAGAATATTGAAACCATTTAAATCATAGAGACATTTTACTTGAAACATAAATATCAAATAATGTCATCTTAGATGGAAAATAGTTTTGAGAAAAACACTCGAAATGAATTCTTGAGGAAAATATCCTTTCTTCTTTAAAATCATCTTCTTTTCACAAAATTCCATGCAATTTTAAAAGATAAGGGTTTTGTTGAAAATAATCATGAAATATTGTAGAGGAAGCTTCTTGAAAATGAGGTGTTATGAAACCGTAAAAATACTTTCACGCCGTATAAGTTAAAAATAACATTCTCCTCGTACTTTTGTCGGAAAAGTCAAAAAGTACCTTATATGGTAACCAAAGGAAAGATTCCATTCATACAATGTGGTAAAAAGTAAATAAAGGGTAAAAATGACTTTAAAAATTCATGGAAGAATGGTAAACATTTTATAAAAACATTTTTAGAAAACATGGTCATGGATGTTAAACGTAACCCCAGTAAATACTTAAGTATAAGCAATCTCGGATAAAAATGAGATTGAAAATTTATCCCTTACCTTAGGTCCGACTTGCTTTGTACGTGTCCAACCTCCTGTATAATGATTTACATAATGTTATTGACTTATTACATAATCATATTCATTGTTATGATATCATATATGGTTCTCTTATGGCTTTATATTACCCGGTCTTTTGTAAATTCATGTTAAAGTAGCGTTTTGGGTAAAATCGTCTCTTTGTCGTTCGTGTTTTTAACTTGTAATTATTCATATGATTACTTAGATCATGATTACTTAATTCCAGAATATAAAACAAGATTTATATATAATATATATTCAGAATATACATATATATAATGGATCGATAAATGGAAAGAAATACACCGTTCATGGAGACGGTAGTCCGTACGTACGCATGAACGCTGTTTTCGTTTCCTTATTGAATGGAATTAAGTAGATGACATACATATAAATATACATAAATCCAGTATCATTATTATGTCATATATTTCATTAGTACTTATTATATATGCTTTATAATCATTCATGAATGGTTAATGTGGAGAATGAATCTCATCGCGTCATGGAGACGGTAGTCCGTACGTACGCACGAGCGATGATATCGTTCCCATGGTCGTGGAATTGTGTTAAAGTGTATGAATATTATTTCAGTATCAATATCACTTTATAATAACCATATATAGTTACTCATTACACCATTATACCCATCCTATTAAGGTGGTGGCGGAAAATATATTACACCACGGCGTGGAGACGGTATTCCGTACGTACGCACGCGCGGTGATTTCCTTTTTTCCGTAGGATGGATAGAAGGTGAATTAGGGTTGTTTAATATTTATAATAACATATCAGTATGTAAGTAATAATGATGTTATTACTTTATCATGAAAAAACTAAAGAAGAAGAAGTTGAAGAATAAAGAAATTGAAAAGATCGGTAATGGATATTACCTCTTCTTTGGAACGCCTCTTTGAATCCTCCACTTAAGGAACTAAGATTGATCTTTGAAGAAGACCAGAACCTCTAGTATTATTCTAGGGAAGTGGAGAGGAGAAAATTTCAGGGGTTGGCCGAGCTTGAGTGCTCAATTTGGTGTGAGGAGGAGGGGGAGGAGGTGCCCTTTTATAAGGGAGGAGAGGGGCACCTTAGGAATTCTTAAAAATATTAATTTATAATAAATCTAACCCCACTTAAAAACTTCAAAAAATGACTCATATTCGAATATTAGATAAGATAAGGTTGTAATATCATCAACCAATAGAATTTAGACATGTTAGGAATTTATTTTAAACATTATCAACATGATTTATCCTTATTTAACCAATTTAATTTTATTTGTGGTAATAACATTCTAAATTTTAAATTATAACAAATAATTACTTATTTGTTGTGAATTGTCCATAATTGGATACTTAATAACATTTTAGATCATATAAATTTAAATTTATAATTTTTAAATATTTTTGTGATTTTTAAACTATTTTATAATATGTTATTTTTATAAAATAACAATAGTGTCAATTTGGACACTATTCATTTATTTGAATTTAAATAAAATAAATACAGAAGAAATGTTCGAACTAAAAGCTTTAATAGATTTATAAAATGTCATATGCGTCTATAAAATTAGTTGAGCACATTAAATAGTTCATATAATATTTATTTTATTATTTTTAAAACCATTTATTTGGTTTATCTCTTAATAAAATAATTACTACATCATTTTTGTATAATTATTTAATATACTTATTTGTTGTATAAAAATTTAAAATAAAATCCTATGATGAAGATAAATATATTAACTTTCCCAATAATACTTTTACTCGAATTTATCATCTTAAAATCACAATATTTAAATTGTTATATTTATTAAATTATGAAGGTGACAACTTTGGAATCATTTAAAATAAAATAATATAAGTGTCATAATAGCTTGTATAAGACTCCAAATGGTCAAATATTCTACTATTGGATTATTATAGTTTCCATTTACATTACCAATAAGTTTTGGTTAGGGTTTTGTGCCTTTTATGGTCACTATTAGTTTAATAAAAACTATATTCTTGATTTTTCACTAGATAAATAATTTCTGCATCACTATTGTGTCACAATTAATGATAATTATTTAATCCCAAAAATTCTAAATAAATTCTCATGATGTAGATAATTTTGTTAGATTTCTGGAGACTATTCATGTTCGAAATTTTATGATGTTTATCACTAATTTAAAATTATTATACTTATAAGATTTAAGAGAGTGACATTTTGTCACTTTCTTTGGTTTTAATAATAATTAAATTATTTTCATGGCCAAAATTCCATAAAATGAATCTAATCCAACCCTTAGTTGATATGGGTTTACTTTTAGTCATCCAATAGGATTTTGGCATGTTTTAGGGTAATTTTATAATATTATATTTACCCTTAATTACCCGATTTACCTTTAACTATGGTAAATAAAATTTACCGTAGTTACTATTCATAATTCCATAAAATAAAAAGTAGCCTATTAATATAATTTGGAACGACTGATTCCAAATATGGAATCCATTTTTTAAAATTCAATACACAGAAGTTGCAGAAATTAAATTAAAATTAATCCCGTTGTCGAATAAAAACGGGTTTTTGTTTAAAACATTGCAAAATATTGAATTGATTTAACCTACGAATTCAAGGTAAAATCAATGCTAATGACATTAATTATATTAAATGGTAAAAATATATTCTATTTATACTTTAAAACCATTCAATATTATAATTTATCCACATAAGATATTACGATGAAAAAAGTTGTTTTTAATTAAAATATAGCGTGTTTTTACTATTCATTAAAATATGAAAGTTATCGAAAAAATATCAAAACATTATCTAATGTAAATTTTTACATCCTGATTCAAAAGAAGAATTTTATTTTGTCAAATTGGACATATAAACATGTCAAAAACTATATTTAAGATGGGTGTGCCATCAAAAGGCGGCAAAACTGCATTTTTTTGAAAAATACTTATTTTACCTGAAAAATTTATTTTGTTCTTATAACATGTTCTAGAAAATGTGTAAGATGAATAATAATGTTATAAAATTCAAAATTTAGTTAATACTATTCATAACGGCTAGTTCATGACAATATTATAATATATCATTGTTTATTAAAACCCGGTATTGCGTACAACACACGCTATCGAGGAAGGTCGCGATTGCGTGTAATGCAAGCCAAGTCAGGGTTGCGTGTTGTGAAAGAATCCTTCGTTGTTTTGTATAACAGAATCCAACCATATTCCATTTATACATTTAATATATATATATATATATATATATACTCAATGTTGCATAGAATAACTATTATCAAAATTGTGTGTAACACGGTCCAAGAATAGTGTTGCGTATACTGCAAGCTAATACGGTGTTGCGTATAGCACAACGTAATCTTGGTGTAGAATACAACACAAGACATTAATTAAATTAAAAGAATATTTTTCATAAAATCTCGGGGTGTTACAGCCATGGCCCCACTCCGGTCGCGGTGTCTTCGATTTTCTCCGACGCGGCATGACGGTGCTGAGACTTGGTTCAACTTCACGGCGCGGCGCGACGACGATGCACATTACTTGCCGCACGATCCCGCGCGGTGCGATAGCACCGTGCCATTCCCATTCCAACACATTAGAAACAATACAAGGATAATTGAGGAGGGTCGGTCGTGTTTGTACGATCCGGCCCCCTCTCGTTAATCGATAGTAAAAGGTCGTATTTTCATGAAGAACGACAAGATAGTATTCAAGAACAAGTAAAATAAATAAACCCCTACCTCATGCGACCTTGAACGGAGGTTTGTCGAATGAGGATTCGTCACGGGACGAGGCGTCGTGAAAGAATACGTCATCGGTGTCACGGTACACGGCATCGCGTAATCGGTTTCCGAGAACTCGACGTTCTTCATCGGAGACCGATGTGTTCTTCGCGTTCTTCGTCGAAGATGACGAAGTTCCTCAATCCTTAGCCTTTTTCTCCCCAAGACTCCACCACAAGAAACTAACCCAAAATAAATTAAGCCCTCACTTAATTTATTAACTAGACATGAGTTTGAATTTCAAACCCACACACACATTAACTCACTTCATTAATAACATAAGTTATTAATACTTAAGTTATCAAAAGTTAATGGTGAGTTGAGGGGGTTGAAGAATATGAAGGGGTGGGGTTCGTGTGGGACCCACCACCCTCATAACCTCCCTTGGGAAGTTGAGTAGTTACCCAACTTCCACCCAAATCCTTAAACCACTTAAAGAAAATAAAAATTGTAGTTAAATTAAAAATTAAACTTCCACAATTTTTATCATCATCTCTCGTGAAAACGCAAACCCTGAACAGGTGTTCCTAAGAAATTACCGGAACTGCGATTCCATCGGTGCCCTCGGAATTTGTTTCCGAGCACCCGTTAAAAAGTTAGAAAAACCCTCTCGTTCGTTCACTGAACGTACCCGAGCTAAAATTCAGATAGTAATTCCGGGCACACCGGGCCTCGAAATCAAGTGCTGTCAGAAACTACGTTCTTCTAAAATCCCAAAGAAAATTAAGAAAAAATTTTCTTTGAATTTTACGGCTCTTTGCATTACTCCCACCTCAGGTATTTATGTACCCATAAAGATACATCGAAGACTAGGGAAACAAATGTGGGTACTGAGCACGCATATGAGCCTCCTGTTCCCAAGTGCTCTCCTGGAGATTCTCGTGCTGCCATCTGATGCACACTAGAGGAATCGACCGTCCATGGAGGACCCGCTCCTGTCTATCCTCGATCTCCACAGGGAACTCCGTAAAAATCGCCCCATCATCAATGTCTAGCTCCCCATGGTCAATGATATGCGTCGTGTCGTGCACGTATCTCCTCAGCTGAGATACGTGGAAGACGTCGTGCACTCGGTGCAACTGAGGTGGTAGAGAGAGGCGATAAGCTACCTCTCCAATCCTGCTGAGGACCTGGAACGGTCCGATGAAGCGTGGAGACAACTTTCTGCCTCATCCAAATCTCCGTAATCCACATCGAGGTGAGACACGCAAGAAGACGTGGTCATCATCCTCGAACTCTAGTGGCTTCCGCCTCCTGTCAGCATAAGACTTCTGTCGGATTTGAGCTGTCCTCATCCGCTCCTGGATGACCTGGACCTTCTCTGTCGTGGCCTGGACCATCTCCGGTCCCACAAGTGCTGACTCCCCAGGGTCCGTCCAGCACAAAGGATACCTTCAAGTTCGGCCATACAACGCCTCGTATGGTGCCACCCCGATGGTGGAGTGGTAGCTATTGTTGTACGTGAACTCCACCAAGGGTAGGTGGTCCTCCCAGATGCGACCAAAGTCGAGGACACATGCGCGAAACATGTCTTCGAGAGTCTGAATGGTCCTCTCCGTCTATCCATCCATCTGAGGGTGAAATGCTGTGCTTAGACGTAGCTGTGTCCCGAATGCCTCCTGCAACCCCTTCCAAATCCGGGAAGTAAAGCGAGAATCTCGATCGGAGACGATAGATGATGGCACACCATGAAGCCGCACAATCTCCTGAACGTAAAGTCATCCCAAGCTCTCCACTGAGCCCTGCTATCTGATGGGTAAGAAGTGTGCCGACTTGGTGAGTCGGTCGACAATCACCCAAATGGAGTCATGACCTCTGGAAGTGCATGGAAGTACAGTCACGAAGTCCATAGATATGCCGTCCCACTTGCACTCCGGGACCTCCAAAGGTTGTACCAAGACTGCTGGTACCTGGTGCTCTGCCTTCTCCTGCTGGCAGGTGAGGCATCGAGAAACAAACTCCGCCATAACCTACTTCATGCCCGGACACCAGTGTTGTCATCTGAGATCCTGGTACATCTTCGCCACTCAAGGATGTACCACCAAAGGAGAAGTGTGAAACTATATCAGCACTTCCTCCCGTAAAGCAACTGGTACCAAGGTACATCCTCTGAAAAGGACGGAGTGCTCTGCCCCAAAGGAGAAACCTTCAGGTGCCTGTCCTGAGGATATTTGTGCACGCCGCGTCTCACAGTCAGCATCCCCACGCTGTGCCTCTCTGACCCGCTGCAGTAGTAGAGGGGTGAATACGAGAGACTGAAGGAAGGATGCTCTATCTCTATCCACGAAGGATATCTGCAAAGAGGCTAGCTGCTCTGATGCCTCCTCAAGTAGCTGAATGCCTGTCCTCCTACTGAGAGCATCGGCTACCACATTCCCCTTCTCAGGAGTATAGAATATCTCAAAGTCATAGTCCTGGAGGAACTCGATCCATCGCCGCTATCTCAGATTCAGGTCCTTCTGAGAGAAGATGTAACTGAGACTCTGATGGTCAGAAAAGACTGTAAAGCACTCGCCCATCAGGTAGTGTCGCTATGTCTTCAGAGCGAAGACCACTGCTTCTAACTCCACGTCATGGGTAGTGTAGTTCTGCTCATGTGGCCTCAACTGATGTGATCCATAAGTGATCACGACCCGCTCCTGCTTCAGGACACATCCGAGTCTGGTCCCTAATGCATCGCAGTAGAACTACTTACCCTACTCCCTCCTCTGGCAACCTCAAGATAGGTGCATTTTTCAATCTCTGTCTCAGATCTTGGAAGCTCTGCTGACATCTGTCTGACCACACGAAGGGTTGACCCTTCCTCCTTAACGTTCTGCAAAGCTGCAAAGTTTTCTCCTTTGCTGAAAAGGGAAATCTGGTCTCATCCCCTGGATGAACCACGTTCCTTTCCTAATACAGTCAATCCCGTCATGATTAGTTAATTTATGGCATGGATGACGTCGTAAGACCATGACGCTACTACTAAGAGATCCAACCGTTACTCTCGTCTCCAAGGGTTGAGTCACACTGTCGGCATCAGTGTGTGGTCACTGGGTCCCTCCAGTAAGAATCTCGCAAGTGAGGGTCAAGTCAACAGTTTTTAACCAGCACATCTTAGTAATAACAAACAAAAGACAAGAAAGCAAACGTCACTATTGCAAGTGTCTTTTATTAATACAACTCAAAGTACAAGGACACAAGGAAACACAAACTACAAAGCTAGAGGAATTATGGGAAAAGGCCTCTATGCCTGGAGCTAGTCCCGCACTAGTCCACCCACTTCCGGAGCTCCATGATCATAAGCTTCAGCTGCCTGAAGTTGTGCTCTCCCCTGAGGTCAGGGTGGACCTCCTGGTGGTGGTGGTGGTAGAGCCTCAAAACCTCATCCACCACTTGCCGCTCGACCAGCTCCTCGGCCTCGTCCACCTGCTCCCTGCGGACCGCCATGGTCGAAAATCTGCCTCTGCCTAGGTGATTCCTCAACCGTCTTCTTCTCCTCTGCATGGCGGGTCGGGCAGTCACAAGCCATGTGGCCCTGGTCGCCGTATGAGTAGCACTGTATTCAACTTGTAAGACTGGTTCTGCTGCGTGTGCCCCACACCTCCGAGCTAGTATCCTGTGGTCGTCCGCCCATTGGCCTGGCCCGCTTGGACCTCTGCGACATCTATCTACTTCCAGCTATAGAAGACTCCGCCACGTGTTGCCCTGCGGTAGGTCTCGCCGTTGGTGCAGACTTAGTAAGAAAACTCTCGATGATAAGAGCTCGCTCTAGTACTTCTGCCTGAGTCAGAATGCTGAGGGAGATCAGCGATAATCTCATGCCTCAATCCCTGCTCAAAGGTCTGGGCCCGGATGAATGGGTCCCGTACCATGTCGGTCGAGTAGCGCGAGAGATCAGTAAATCTCACCGAGTACTGGGCAACTGTCAAGCTACCCTGCCGCAGCTGAAGAAGCTCCTGGATGTGCACCACACGGAGGGTGGCTGGGACGAACTCCGAGCGGAAGAGGCTCTCAAAGTCCATCCAGAGAAGAGATTCCTCAACATGCACCTGGAGTATCAAGATCCACCATTGGCCCCCTGCCGCGTGCAGTAGGCTCACTGCGAGAATCACCATGAGGTCTGCTGGTATCCTCTATAACCTGAAAACTCTCACCACTGCCTCCAGCCAGTCCTCGGCTGCCTGGGGGTACATCTCCCCGCGGAACCTGGGCGGTCGCTGGCACTGGAACTCATGCAGTGCACTAAGTTGACGTGCATCATCAGCGGCTGGGACTGGAAGCATCGGTGGCTCGGCGGGTAAAGTTACCGCTGGTGCCTCAGCTGTCAAAGGACCCTGCACCGAGGCCTCATCGCTCGGTGGGCTGTCGTCACGCTCAACTCTCGGAACCCTAGCTGGCTGCCGTCATAGGGCCATCCTGAAAAGAAACAGGTGCACCATGGTCAAACAGTATACCTGGTGAGCTGACACAAGTAATCACATAGAAAACATGAAACACACATGCAATCAATGTTTTCGTGCATTAAGTCAGAAATCAGAATTCAGGGTCCTGGTGTACGGATACGTCGGCCGCCACACCAACACTGGACTCCCTGGATTGATAACCACACCCAATATGCTTAACACTATTGCTTCACATAGAAAAAGATCAGAGTCCTAGGTTTTGTGGTAGAACCGAACTCCTCTGATACCAATTTGTCACGACCCGTCCTCGGGGCCCGTGCCGTGACTACCCCAAGCCCGCATTCCATAGGCCAGGGGCTGGCGACTAGCACCAAGGCGAAGATTCCCGATAAAAAGGGAAGGCATTGCCTTTGTAAAGTAAACGAACACCATAGAGCAAGAAAGCAGTAGAAGTAAACACTAAGGAAAATCTGGTACAACAGTAAGTGCGGAAAAGTATGTGGGCCAATATACAAACCCAAACTGAATGTAAAGTACAACTCGAAAGGGAAAACAACAACTGAAAAGTAAAGCCGCAGCCTCGATCCTTCCACTGGACTCCCACCTAAAGGGTGAGTACAGATATCCTCCACAGCTCCTTAGGTCCAACCGTCCACTCCGAGTACGTCCCGCCAGTGGTCCACCTCCAGGTACCGTCTTGCTCCGCAAACCTCAACTACGATCAATGCTGTCCGTCGTCTGCAACCAACACAACATAGTGCGGGCATAGCCCGTGCAGGGGTGAGTATAAGCTACTCAGTAGGGACCCCGAGACGCCCGCAGGTCTCCCAGAATCCACAAAGGATAATCTAAAAAGGAAAGATACAATCACGAAGTAACATCTGACAATGCTTAGGTATATGCCCATACATATACCTAAGTCATCAATTCTCATTCGACTCTAACATCCGAGCTCAAGTACAACCCAGTCCACACAGGAAAGCAAAAAGTAAATCCACACAGGATAGCACAACACAATCCACAAAGGAAAGCAATCATGATTCAGCTCACACAAGTATACTTCTTTGTATGACGATAGAGATGATCGGATATATCCACTGATTCATCTAAGTCATCGGACCCACAAAGGATCGATAGGTACTAACCCTCACAATGACCGAGGAAGGGTCTAAACCACACAGGATCGATAGGTAACTAACCCCCGCAATGACCCAGGAAGGGTCTGACCCACACATGATCGACATGTAACTAACCCCCGCAAAGACCCACAGAGGATCGGACCCACACAAGATCTGTAGGTGCTGGCTCACACAGAACCGCTGAGCGCTGACCCACACAGGATCAGACCCACACAGGATCGGTAGCACTGATCCACGTAGGATCGCTGAGTGCTGTAGTCATCGCTGTCGAATCCACTGAGGATCTCTATACAGTCGTCATCGTTGTCACAGTCACATACGCAGCCAACACTAGGGTTCTCGCACACAACAAGCTTGTTCGGGAGGGTCCGCTCCACGAGCCGAGAGGCTGACACATCAACTGACACAAAGTCTAGAGTTGATGTATCCAAAAGTTCTGTATCGTCAACAGGAACTCAACGTCGCAGAAGGCGCGTCAATCGGACGCCCGGTATGAGAGTTATTGGCTTTTTCGTCCCAGGGCCTGGTTGGTTTTTAAGGAAAAGCCAACCCGACCGTACTCCACCTGCATCCAAACCTAAGGCGGAGTAAGCCAAAAGATCTGTCTCACTAAGAGGAATCCAATAAAGTCGACAGCACGTCAATCAGACGTCCGGAGCTTAAGATATGAGCGTTTCCGCTCCGAGGTCCCGGTTGGTTTCATGTATGAACCAACCCGGCCGAACCCAAAGTATTCCGAAATAACCTCCTCGATCCAAGGATCGCATCGCCACTGACGGCGTGTCGATCGGAGTTCCGTAGCCTGAGATATGAGTAAAAGACCAAAAAGGTTCCGAAAATGGGGGTTTCGGGCCCGGACCGACCCGACCTGGGTCCAGGTCAGCCCGGCTGGGCGCGGACCGGCCCGGCGGCCCGGCTGCCGGCCCGGCGGTCCGGCGCGCTGGCGCGCGGCGCCAGCAGGCTCGGCTGAACGGCTGAGCCGTTCGGTTTTGCGGGGGGGGGGGGGGGGGGGGGGGCGCTGCCCCCCATGTTTTGTAACCGCAGCCCCCCTTAATGGGGGCTGCTAGCTGGCCGGCCGGGGGTTTGAACCCCCGACTGTTCTTCTGTCCGGGCCGCCCACCCCGGCCCGCCGGTTTCTGCCACCACGGGAACGGTGACGGCCGGTCCCCTCCCTGCTCCAACACCGGCGGCCTGAAACCGTCCGCCGGTCACCCTGCTCCGCCGCGGCCCAGAACCGGCCGCAGTTTTGGTTCATCCGGCACGGCGCGACGGCGCCGTGCCCCTCCGCCGTGGCCCCGCTCCAGCCGCAGTGTCTTCGATTTTCTCCGACGCGGCCCCCACTCGTTAATCGATAGCAAAAGGTCATATTTTCATGAAGAATGACAAGATAGTATTCACAAACAAGTAAAATAAATAAACCCCTACCTCGTGTGATCTTGAACGGAGGTTCGTCGAACGAGTATTCGTCGCGGGAAGAGGTGTCGTGAAAGAATACGTCTTCGGCGTCGCGGTACACGGCGTCGCGTAATCGGTTTCCGAGAACTTGGAGTTCTTCGTCGGAGACCGATGTGTTCTTCGCGTTCTTCGTCGAAGATGAAGAAGTTCCTCAATCCTTAGCCTTTTTCTGCCCAAGACTCCACCACAAGAAACTATCCCCAAATAAATTAAGCCCTCACTTAATTTATTAACAAGACATGAGTTTGAATTTCAAACCCACACACACATTAACTCACTTCATTAATAACATAAGTTATTAATACTTAATTTATCAAAAGTTAATGGTGAGTTGAGGGGGGTTGAAGAATATGAAGGGGTGGGGTTCGTGTGGGCCCCACCACACTCATAACCTCCATTGGGAAGTTGGGTAGTTACCCAACTTCCACCCAATGCCTTAAACCACTTAAAGAAAATAAAAATTGTAGTTAAATTAAAAATTAAACTTCCACAATTTTTATCATCTTCTCTCGTGAAAACGCAAACCTAGAACATGTGTTCCTAAGCAATTACCGGTGCTGCGGTTCCATCGGTGCCCTCAGAATTTGTTTCCGAGCACCGGTTCAAAAGTTAGAAAAACCCGCTCGTTAAATCACTGAACATACCCGAGCTAAACTTCGGATAGTAATTCCTGGCACACCAGGCCTCGGAATCAAGTGCCGTCAGAAACTGCGTTCTTGTAAAATCCCAAAAAAAATTAATAAAAAATTTTCCTTGAATTTTACGGGTCTTTACAATGAGGAACCCGACCCTAGGAATGGTGTCAGGGAGTTCTTGGTCTTGGATACTATAACGACCCAAACTATTATAAATAAAATTTTCCTTTTTTATTTAATTAAATTTCTTATGATTATAGAAAACATATGAACTCATGTTTTTATCTAATTGGATTTAAATGACCATTAAGTATCATTACCATTGATATTATATCCATTGAACATTGATCACATGAATAGTATAAATCTAGAGGTTTTAACAAATACTTTTGATACAGACAAAGGAAGTGATTACCTCAACCAATAGGATCGTACCCTATGAAGTCCATTTATTGGAGTTTCTGAGGGAGATATCATTTTTTGGGATTTTACATTGACCAATCCCAAGATGATATCCAAAAACTTAAGCATGAGAGAAATCGTTTATGAGAGAATTTCAAGATCATTGAGATCACAACCCAAACCATGTTTGCCAAATGACCCCATGAAAGACCCACCTTCACACACCTCACTATTAGGGCATATTATGGTGTATTAAATGCATATTTATCAATACCATATCAATATAAATATGTACATTAATTTATAATAAAACACAAATTATAATAAAACACAAATTATAATAAAACACAAATTATATTTTTGATCAATATTGAAATCCAATTAACAAATTTATGAATTAATTTATTTTTGAAATAAATAATATTTTAATAAAATATGATTAGTAAATAATTTTTATCTAACATAAATTAATATAATATTTTTATGAAGTCCAATGTAATTATTTATAAGGGTTCAAAAAACTTTTCCCATAAAAAACCTATTATTTTAAAAAATGTTGGTTTATTATTTTAAAAGTGAAAATTCACATATTTAGGAAATTATTTATATAAAATGAATATTATTTTGGGAATATGGATGTTGAAATTATCCAATGGTTAATTTTTCATTGTTTTCTAATACAATCGAATTTTTGGGTAAAAATTATATACCTTATAAATATACTTTGTGTTTTATGACCTAAAAATAACCTTAAAGTGATTTAATAAGTAATATAAATAGGATCCAAGAACAAATATATGTTTTAAAATATTGTTATACTAAGTTTATTTGATATATTTTTTAAATCCCTTATGAATCCTCCAAGAGTTTTGATATGTTTTATGATTTTAAAATCATTTATTTAAGAGTGTGACTCACCTCCACATCACCAATGGTAATATTTTAATAAGTTAGACCCTTTTAATTATAAAATAATGTAAAATATTTCCATTTTTCAGAAACAATTGGAAAAAACCATGGGATGGATTGTGGTTTTGGATATTTTATTATGTAGATTCCAAAACCAAAATAATAAAGAAAACCACCTTTTTCCAATATAAACACACCCAAGCCACCATTTCTCTTCAATAAAACTACTTTTAGCACACCCAAACTCTTCACTCCACTATATAGAGTATTACCGAGGCATCCCCAAGCTCTCAAGAAGACCCTCCCAAGCCTTTGGGGTAATCTGTTACATGAAAATGAGCCTTACTATGCACCTAGTTTGAAACTCCTGAGGGATATGATTTGGTAGATTCATAATCTCATTATGAACCATAATTAAGGGAATAGAAAAAATTCCCATGAGAACATGTGTTAGGAAATAGATCATGGATAACATAGATTGAACCTTAGAAACCCATACATTAAGGAGATAAATGTAATTTATAGGTTACCACTTTAATGCCCTTGGGTTACCCTTTATGTGTTTAATATTTTAATATACTCATCCATAATTTTCCATTATTATATCCAATGAATGGTAATATAAAGAATTTAGTTAACAAATGATGCAAAGGACAATGTGATGACTACCCCAACGAGATGACCAACCTAACAAGAGCAAGAATTTAATACTTTCTCATGATACCCTCTCCAATAACTCAAGTTATGAAAAGATTCTTAGATCAAGAGGATCACCCAAACACCCATAATAAAGAACAATACATAATCAATAACTTCATGTGACAAAGGAATCCTAATTTCAATGTATCATATGATCCCTTAATCACGAAACAATGGATCAACTCCATTGAGAAGATCATCTATATCCTTCAATGTTACAAACAAGAAAATGTTCTTATGGCTATTTATCATATAGAGGGAGAATCTAATAAGTTATGGAAATTGATCAAGAATACAAATCCTTAGGAAGAGATTGAAATAATGGAGTGGAAGGAATTCTAGAAAATGTATTTTGAAAAGTATTTCCTTACACTCTCCATATTAAAATGGAAATGGATTCCCTTGAACTTAAGAAAAAAGTTGAAAAATCTATTGGGGTGTATGAGTAAAACATCACAAGACTTTAATGATATGCCTCAAGATTTGTTTTTACCCTCAAATATAAGATAAAATGCTTCTTTGGTGGGATAAAACATAGTTTATGAAAATATATGGTGATATATGACTTCGATAGATACAAGGAAATTGTGTGATGTGACCTCAAAGTCAAAATCAAGATCAGAGAATCCCAAGGGTTTTATGGGGATAATAAGTGAAAATTGAGTTTAATTCTGGCAGTCCTATGAGTAAATCTAATAGTGCTATGAAATATCTTCATCTCACTTATCAAAGGTGTAGAAAGAATCACCCTAAAAATTGCCTAAGGGGAACAAAGAAATTACTTAGGTGTGGAAGAGAAGGGAACCTAGTCAATGATTTCCAATAAGATAAACCCACTAATGTGATAGAATACAGTAATGCTTCAGTCAACCCTCAATACATTGTTCACTACTTTATCTGTAAGGAACCATGGTACTTTGGGAACCAGTGCACTAAGCCAAGAGTTTTCAAAAGCAACCAACAACCTTTGAGGCACAAGGGAGAGATTTTTCTATCATAACCACTAATTTGGATCCCAATAATGAAGTGGTGACAAGTAATATTGTTATTCATTAAATAATAGTGAATGTAATTTTTGATTTTGGTTCTACAAATTCCTTAATATTACAAAAGTTTAGTAGAACTATTCAAACACCACCACAAATCATGGAAGTAGAGATGTTGGTGAAAATGGTAAATTGTGAAATTATTGCTTCCCTTGTATATAAATCCTCCTCTATAAAAATTTGTGGGATAAAATTCCCAACGAACCTTATCATGATTCCTTTAGTATAATTTGATGCAATTCTTGACATGGATTGGATTTCTCTATATCAAACCAACATAAATTTCCATGATAAGAAAATAAATCTCCACATGGATAATCATTTTTTGATTTTGTACAAGTAAAATGAGTATGATGAATCTTCTTTAGAACCATCATCTAAAGCATGTATATTATTTCCCTATGATAAAGAGTATCTAGCTAAAATTATTGAGTCTAAGGAAATAAAAATCCTTGAAGAAATGCCTATTGTGAGGGAATACACTGATGTGTTTCTTGAGGAATTTACTGATCTTACTCCTAGCCAAGAGGTTTAATTTTACATTGATATTATACCTAAGGTGTTTATAATATCCAATAATCCATATATAAGGGATATTGTGGAACTTTTGGATATAAAGAAACAACTAAAGGAGAATATGGATAAAGGGTTCATATGCCCAAGTTATTCACCATGGGGTGCACCAGTCATCATCATCAAGAAGAAGGATGGGTCAATGTGCCTTTGCATTGATTATCATGATATCAACAAGATCACGATAAAGAAAAAATATCATCTACCTGGAATTGATGATTTTTTTGATTAGCTATGTGGAGAATAGTTCTTCTCCAAGGTGGATCTTCAGTTAGGATATTATCAAGTAAGGGTGAAGAAGGAAGATATCCTCAAGACCTATTTTCGTATAAGGTATGGGAACTATGAGTTCATAGTGACTCCATTTTGAATCACTAATTCTCCAAAAATATTCAATTACTTAATGAATTTAGTTTTAGAGATTATATCGAAAAAATTGTGGTATTTTTTATAGAGAATATTCTAATATACTCCAAAACCAAGGAGGACCATGAGGAGAATATGAGCCTTGGGATAAAGACCTTATGAAAGGGGAAGATATATGAAAAGTACAAAATATGTGAGTTATGATTTAAGGAAGTATCATTCTTGGTTAATATCATTACAAGCACTAGGATAATTGTGGATCCTTCAAATAAAAAAAGAGATTGAAGGATGGATGATGCCAACATCCATGACTAATATCCATAGATTACTTGGGTTTGTTGGGTATTATTGCCAATTTGTGATAAATTTATCATGATTTTCCAAACATCTTACCAAGCTAACTCGGAAGGGAGTAAATTTTTATTGTAATAATTAATGTTAAGAAAGATTCATGGAGCTGAAAAGAAGTCTTATCACTACCCCTATGCTCACACTACCCACAAGTGTGGATGTTTTTGTAATTTTTAGTCATGATTCAAATAAGTGATTGGGTTTTGTGTTGATGAAAAATGAAAAACTAATTACCTATACATCAAGTCAGTTGAAAATTCATGAGAAAAAATACCCCATGCATGATCTAGAGTTGGAAGCTGTGATGTTTAGGTTGATAATCTGGTGGAATTATCTGTATAGGGAGAAGTGTGTGATATATAATGATCATAAGAGACTCAAATATATATTCACATAGAAATATTTTATTGTGAACCAATGAATATGGTTAGATATCATCAAGGATTAAAACTTCTCAATCCACTAACACCTAGGTAAATAAAAAAAGGTGGAAAATAATATAATTATAGAGGACCTTAAAATTATATCATTGATGATAATTGATAAGGATCTAATATTCTTGAATTTTAAGAGGATAAACATTGGAATAATAAATAAAGTAACACCATCAATAATTTCACAAATTATTTCTCAACCATATCTGTTGGAAAGGTTAAAGAATGCTAAAAAAGATGATGTGGGAATTCAGAAGAGAGTGGAAACTATACGGAAAGGGAAATCCTTGGAGTTTAATGTTAATGAAGAAGGAATTGTGAGATTTGGGTCAAGACTATGTATTCTAACAAATCCTGATTTTAAGAAGGAACTATTGAATGATGCACATAGTTTTAATTTCTCCATCCCCCCAGGAAACACAAAGATGTATAGAGATCTCTAAGAGTACTATTGGTGGGACAACATAAATAAAGAGAATACTGAATATACATCAAAGTTCTTGGTATGTCAGAAAGTTAATAATGAAAGGTAGAAGTATAAGGGGATGATGCAATAATTACACATACTAGTATGGAAATGGAAAAATATAACCATGGAATTTGTCACTAGACCTCCGAATACATCCAAAAGAAACAATTATATCTTGGTTCTTGTGGACTGTCTTATGAAGACTGCCCACTGTATTGTGATTAGAGATGATTTCTTATAGGATTAACTTGTAAAGATATACATCAGAGAATTGGTGAGGCTACATGGAGTAACAATATCGATTGTGTCCTATTGAGGTCAAATATTCACCTCTATGTTTTGGAAACGTCTCTAGCATTCTCTAATCACTGATCTGAACATTAATATGGATTATCACCCTCAAAATGATGTCCAATATGATAAAAATATCCAAACACCCGAGGAAATGTTGATAGCATGGTTAATTGACTTCAAGGGAGGATGGGACCAACATCATCCTCTGGTTGAGTTATCATACAACAATAGTTTCCACTCAAACATACAAATAGATCCCTATAAATCTCTTTATGGGAAGAGGTGAAGAACATTGGAATGTTGGGATGAAGTTGGGGAATGAAAAATTCTATGTCATGAAATGGTTGAGGAAATGGTGGATAAGGTTAAGACCATTCAACGTCACATCAAGGATTTTTAGAGTCAGTATAAGAGATATGCCGACAATTGTCGATGAGAATGAGAGTTTGATTTTAGAGGCATGGTATTCCTCCAAATATCTCCATCGAATAAAGTGATGAGATTTTGGAATAAGGGAAATATTAATCCAAGGTACAATGACCCTTTTGAGATCCTTGATCACATCAGATCAGTGGCCTATTGACTAACACTCCCACCAAACCTATCTCAAGTACATGATATATTCAATGTATCCCTCTTGATAAAATACATACCAGACCCATCACATGTACTCAATCCAGAGGTGGTACCATTGGAGAATTATCTTTCCTATGAAAAGAAGATGGTGAAGATCTTAGATCGTAGAGAAACTTTTCTGTGAAATAATACAATTTACCTCATAAATGTGTTGTAGAGAAACCATAAGTTTGAATAAGAAACATGATAACTAATGGAGGTGATTAAGGAGAGTTTACCTCATCTATTTTAGTGCGGGAAAAGAAAATTTCAAGGGTAAAATTTCTAAAGGAGGGAATATTGCAATGACCCAAACTCTTATGAATAAAATTTTTGTTTTGATTTAATTAAATGTATTATGGTTATAGAAAACACATTTAATCATTTTGTTTTATCCAACTAGATTTATATGACCATTAAATATCATTACCATTTATAATATAGTTTTTTTTATAGTGATCACATGGATATTATGAATATAAGGTTTTTAACAAATACTTTTGACAGAGAAAAAGGAAGTAATGAACTCGATGAGTATGATCATTAACTATGAAGATGACTTATTAGAGACTCTTAGGGAGATATAATTTATGGGATTTTCCCCCGACCAATCCTAATCTAATATTCAAAAACTTAAGCATGAGTAAAATAATTTCTGGGAGAAGTTCAAGCTCACCGAGATCACATCTCAAACCTTGTTCACCATACAACCCCCTAAAATCCCCACCATCGCACACCTCACTATTAGGGTGTATGATAGTGTATTAAAGGGATATTTATCAAGACCCTATAAATATAAATATGTACATTATTTTTTATAAAATAATGAATACATTTTCATCCTATTATTGTTACTCTGTAAATGTTTTTTTAGATAAAGCACAAATTGTGTTTTTGATCAACATTCAAATCCAATTAATGAATTTAAGAATCAATGGATTTTTGAAATAAATAATATTTTAATAAAATATTATTATTTAATAATTTTTATCAAATATAAATGATTATATAATTTTTATGAAGTAAAATTTAGTTCTTTATAAGTGTTAAAAACATATTTTTGTCAAAAACCAGTCATTTTCAATAAATTTCAGTTTTTATTTTAAAAGATAAAATTCAAATATTTATGAGATTATTTAGATAAAATGAATATTATTTTTGGAACCAGGATCTTGAAATTATTCGATGGTGATTTTTTCATAATTTTCTAAGACAGACAAAATTTTGGGTAAATATTTAATACAATATAAATATACTTTGCATTTTATGACATCACAATGACCCAAAAGTGATTTAATAAGTAATATAAATAGTATCCACAACCAAATATATGTTTTAACTTAAAAATAATGTGATTTTATGTTTATTTTATTTATTTTCTAAATCCATTATGAATCCTCCAAGAGTTATAATATATTTTATGATTTTAAAATCATTTCTTTAAGAGTGCGACTCAACTCCAAATCACCAATGGTAATATTTTAATATGTTATTACCTTGTAATTATAAAATAATGTAAACTACTCCCATTTTTTGTAAACCATTGGGAAAAATATGGTAAGGTTTTTGGTTTTAGATATTATATTATGTAGAGTTTAAAAACAAAATAATAAAGAAATGCCCCTCTTTTCCTATATAAACCCACCAAATCCCCCATTAATATTCACTAAAACTACTTTTAGCACTTCCAAACTCTTCCCTTCACTTTCTATAGTCCTAAAAAGATTCCTCAATCTCTCAAGAAGCCCATCCCATGCCTTTGGATCCACACATTCAAGTAAGGGTTCATTCCTTTCTCCCCTTTCCTCATGTTTCTTTATTATGTTACACCTTATTTTTCCAATTAATTATTTTGGGGCATGTATTTACATATCCATATTACTTTCCAGTTCATATATAAATTATTATATACCAATTTCTATCTCATAAACCTATTTAATGAATTTTTATGTGATGACGTTACGCTTCCCAAATCGCACCGTGATTTTCCATTCCAAAATAATTGTATAGTGAATACCATGACTATTTTCTATTCTGAGTATTCAACTTTATACACATATACATATTATATTGGATAATTTCATGTATGTATTATACACTTCTTTAATGTGGAATAAATTATGATGATGATTGATTCTATTTTTATTGATCTATGTGGAACACTTAAGAATGAGAATTAAATAAATGTGATGGGTGTGCCTGAAATTATATAAAACTCCAATGTATTGGGTAATGGTTAGTATCATGATATGTAACATTGGGATAAAGGGTTTATATGATTCCTTTATGGTACCTTTTACACCATAATTTCTTGTTAGGTTTAGCCACAACTTATATTTATGATGTAGTGTTTTAAGTTGTCTCCACATTTCCCATGTTATGATTATCATGCTATATCTTACTTATTATTCGTGTTCCTTTTATTCTATATTTATATTACTATTATCTAACGTTTATTATATTATTCAAGTTATGACTTGTTTATCCTCTTACTAGGATTTATATATCACCCCTTTCTTATGTATGTCCTCATGTTATCCCATGCAGTGTTAAATATGAAAGAACATTTTGATCATGTTAAAGAAGTTTTCAATAAATATGTTCTTTTTCATGTTTTAATTTGTTATGTAATATACCTAATTTCCAAAATAATCTATATGTATAAATCTTATGGGTAGTATTAAGTTCAATTTTATGTAATAAATCATGTTTAAATGTGAATTAAAGTTAAGGGTTGTTACAGATACAATGGTTAGGACCATGTCATACCCTTGTTGTCTCTAAGGAATAGAGCCTCCAGTTCCAAATAGGGAGGATAAGAATGATGCATTATTTTACATCCAAAATGGAATGAAATCATCTTATCCTACTATGAAACCAATTTTATGGCATCCCTTCTGGAGTAATCCCCTAGCCTTTCTTACAGGAGGTTTCACTCCTGATCCTCTTTTCCCCCTTGGCTACTGGGTTAGAGAGGGGATGAGAAACAAAGTCCTATAATTCCTCTATAGTATCCTCAACCTCCTCTATCAGTTGGGGATGAGAATAATGCAGTTTTACAAATCTTTTACTTCCTCTTGTATATCAACTTTAATCATGACTCATCATTACTCATGTGGACATAGAGGATAACCATGATCGTCACACCCACACAATCAGACACATGTTTTGATAGAGGATAATCCTTTGAATATTCCTTGGAACTTCCTTTATAGTGCCTCCCTAGGTGTGAATACTCAAGTCCATGTATACAACCTTAGGGCAAAGAAGATTGTGTGGTTTCTCAGATCTTCCACTTCATCTTGATTCTCACATCGAGCATGAATCACATGGTCTTCTAGAGGTCAATGATAATCTTGATATCCACAAGATCCACCACCTCAATGGAAGCCTTAATGTGTAAGCCCTATTATATTGAACTACGAGAACTATGATTCCTTCTATAACCAAGACACATAGGATGCCTACCTAAGGCCCAATCTCAATGGGAAACATTTCAAGTGTAAGTACCAACTCATCAATGGGCATACTAATTTGGTGTAATCCCCAATTATAAGAAATACATGGGCATACTACTTAGGAGTAAGTCCCAATCATAGCCTCCATTCACTAAGGAATCCTCCTTAGGAATAAGCCCCTAAATATGACCTTTGGACATCCTCCTTAGTGTTAAACTACAAAAAATATTACTATACTCATCTATGTGCCTCCAAATTTTTTGTAATCCCTTAACAAGCCTTCAAATCACCATGAGTCATGAAATCACTCATAGAAATTTTCCACAGTGCATAAGTTTCCGGAATAATACCCAACTTAATCCTCTTAAAAGGCCAAACTCCCCTATAAGACCAACCAAACAACATGGGATTTGAATTCCATCCAAATGGTATATATAGATAGCCTCCATTATGTCCAAACCCAATACCCCAAATAAACCCTATTATCTATAGGCTACATTCCCAGTATGGTCTTATCCAACCTGGAAACTCATATTCCTCATAGGTTCCTTATCCTGCTTTAACATAATTCCCACACCAAACCTTGACTAGGAACCTTATGCCTAGACGTCCTTGCCACATGGCATTAAACTTCATGGTTCGGTCTTTGTCACATAAACCTAAAATGTGTTATACACTATTAAATAGAACTAAAATACATGGGTTATGATTCCTCTCAAGAGGATATATAGGAATCTAATTTCATGGGTTCGATCCTGACATCAAAACAACTCCCATATCTTTGGATGATGACACACTCCATAGCACCCCACTATGTGGATAGAAAATCAACATAATATTAATAATGACAAAATAATATATAACATTTACATAATAGGATACCATTGATGGAAAACCTCAAGTACATATAGATATCTCCATTGATAAAGAACCTCAGATACACACAGATGATTTTAACTTCCATTCATGATAATAATTTATTATTAATTATAGGGTTATACCCATCATACTTGGTAATTAATGAAGGATTCATGAATATATATTAAATCTATAAGATATTCCTGGAGTAGGACACAATTCCCCCCAAAAGGGTGTGATGAGACTAACCTTCCATCCTCTTGAACAATGTGAGTTATTAATCATTTTTGGATAAACTTCCCAATGAATGCCTACCTTTGGAAAGAAGGTCCCTATAGATATAGAACCATTGGGTGTTTCCAGTTCCACAAAACAACCTGTTGAATACAGTTCAGAAATAGTAAACCCTATTTTAATGATTTCACATAACTCAACTCCCTATAATCAATCATCAGGCCATGCATTATTTGTCATAAAAAATGGTGAACCTGACATGAATGACTTAACTATGAAATATACTTCAACATATAAAATGATATATTTCCTTGTCTTTATCATAACATTCTATTCCTGAACCAAAACATATTTTAATGGGAAAAAGTTATGCTATGAGAAAATGATAAATGTTTCCAAGAACTTATGTAATACATAATAATGATTATGATTATGTGTTGGTTGGGTTAATTATATCCCTATAATGAATTGGGTAATGGGATATGGATATTTCATGAGATGATGAGGATAATCAGGGATGTGATTATGAATATTTTTTTCACATATTGATGAATTATTATTATTGATTCTAGTTATGCTGACAAGATAATTAATGTACATGATTTAAAATAGCTTTCTTCACATTTTAATATGAGAGTATGATTACTTATAGCTAAGATAACAAGATTATAAGTGGAAATGATTATAAATAGATATGTTTACAAGATTATGATTTCTTATGATTATGAATACATATGCCTATGTTATGAATCTTAAATATTGATTACTAATTTGAATCCCTTATTGATCATCCTTATAGATATGACTTGATTTTGGAGTTTATGATATAAGCTTTTCTAGGTATGAATATATTATGTTGAGAACATGCACTTGATTATGTTATCATACCCTTATTATCTTATTATATTTTTTTATGATTCATATAACCCATGTTTACCATTACTGAGCATCTGAGCTCACCCTTTTTTATGTTTTCCTTCCATATATTTTGATGGGAGTTTTTAAGAATAATATGTATATAAGTGTAAAAATATGAAGATTTTTGTGGAATATTTTGAATATATTCTATAAAATAAGTTTATTACATACATTTATGATCCTTGGGAATATATTATTGTGAATTTTGTTGAATATTATTCTAAAATGATTAAATATTTTTGTACGTTATTCTTGGTTTTCCCCACAAAACATATGTTTAGAAATTAATAAAAAATTACCCTCTATTTTAATATAATACCGAACTAGCATCAATATCCTCTTAAATCCAAATAATTTAATGATGAGTTTATTCTCCCACTACCTATTTAGATACCTCTTAAGCTATTCCAAAGATCTTAATAAGATACTCCTAAGATTTTAGAGGCAACCTCTCAAGTAAGTGATTCTCTTCCTCTTCCTCATCATTAAAGTATTTACTTTGTATTTAGCATTTAGGATATTTTTTTATGTTATAATGAATTTATAAATATCACTTTACTATTAAATATATTTTATATGAATGTGATATTATTTATCTACTCTCATTATATCATTTATCTAAGATATTACTTTTCAGAAGTAAGGTATCTATCTCTCTTATTTAATAATTAAGCACTTTATTTTTATTAGGACATTTTATTTACAATTGATCATATTGAAATGTATTATTACATATCCCTTTATTATCCTTATGAATCCAAATTAAATAGAGAACACCTTTCACTCCCATTAATCCCTTCCATGAAACTTTATGAACACCCATTACACTATCAAAATTATCCCATGATTTTCCATGCTAAAGTTTTGTATTGGGAATACCCGCACATATAAACTCAATAATATTCACCTATTTATACCTATAATATATTTATTTGGGACTTGTATGTATAAAAACCACACCCCTTAATCATGAGATTAAAAGTGATGAAATATGTTCTTATATTGTATCATATATTTAGAACACAAAAGCATGTGCATGACATGAATATGACGAGTGGTACTAGAATTATATAGCCCTCCAATGCATTGGGTAAGGTTTTTATCACATGAAATACCATGTATGATGAATGATCAATTAGACTAAGATCACTATGTTATGATTTATCAATGGTTATCCTTGACTTATTCTTATCATATTATGTTTTTTTGTTACAAAATTCCTATGATTCCTTGATTTTATCATCTTATATCATGATTCATTGTTCATTCTCACCATTTTATGTCACCATGTTATGCCTCTTGAGTCACATGTACTTTTTTTCTAATTCCATGCTTTTATTATTCCCTTATCAAGATTTATATCTCACCCCTTCTTATATATATACTCAGGTTATCCGATGCAGTATTAAAAGATCAATGGAATTTAAGAGAGTGTTAGCGAGTGTTTAAAATAATGTTTTTGTATCCATATTTCAAGTTATTGTTATATGTATATAATTTCCTATATACCCTAGGCCTATAGATTTTCTAGTATTATATTTTTTGTATATTTTTGTAATAAATCATGAAATAAGGTATAAAAATATATGGGTTGTCATAGTTCATATCATCGAAAGATCTAATCATTTTTAGGGATTAAGATTAGAAAACCTCAGTGAAAATCTTATAGATAAGACTAAACATAGAAAAACATTTCTAAATTTTGGTAAAGTATATATTTCTTATTTTTCCTACTAAATAAATCCATGTTTGGTTAGTAGAAAGTGTATACAACTCTTAAAGAATTCTACCCAGGTTTAATAAACCCAAAATATCTTGTTGGGTATTAAATCGACCTATAAATGGTGTATGTCAAAGAGTCCTAAGACATACACCTAGATAGACACTCCCAAGAGATATGATTTGGTTAATTATGCAATTTTTACAAACCATTATAGGGGAATATAAATGACTATGAAATTTAATGATATGAAATAAAATATCGATAAATTAGATTGAAACCTAAAAATTTATAGGTCATGGAATAAATTCCATTTATAGGCCATCCCTAAAATGTTCATAGATTTCCTTTTATATGACTAAAAATTTGAAATTTATCATCCATAAGTTTATTTTGTATGTACTAAAATATTAGAACCAGAATAAAATAGAAAAAACATGGTAATTATCCTTTAACAAACTTCAAATATCCTATATGATTATAATTTTATGCATTATTTCATATCATACAAGTTTAGTATAATTATTCAAACACCACCTCAAAACATGGATGTTGACTTATTAGTAAAAATAGAAAATGGGTTAATTATTTTATCCTAAGAATATAAATTCTGACTTATCAATATTTATGGGATAAATTTCCTAGAGAACCTTGTTATACTCACTCTAGTGAAATTATATACTATCCAGGGTATGGATTGAACATCCTTGTAAAAAATCAATATAAATTTATGGGATAAGGAAATCATTCTCTATATCATGAATCACCATTTAATTGTATACAAGTGTAAGGATAAGGATGGATCTTATTTGGAACCATCATTTTAAGAATGGATATTATTTCCTTATAAGAAAGTGTATCTAGATCAAATGATAGAGAATAAGGAAAAAATCAACCTTAATGACATGGCCATTTCTAGAGAATATATTGATGTGTTCCCTAAAGAATTTCCAGGACATCCTCCTAACTAAGAGGTTGAGTTCTTAATCAAACATATACCCAAATCTTTTCTAATATCCATGGATCTATATAATGTAAACACTATTGAACTTGATGCAATGAAAAATAAACCATAAGAGAATATAGATAAAGGGTTTATATGTCTATGTACTTCACAGTGGGGTGTTCCAGTACTTTTCTTCAAGAAAAGGGATGAGTTAGTGCACCTATACATTGATTATTGTGAGCACAATAAGACCATGACAAAGAAAAAGTATCCTTTACCATGAATTGATGACTTGCTTGACTAATTATGTGGATCCAAATACTCCTTCAAGGTGGATCTTCGATTAGAATATTGTGAAGTAAAGATGAAGATGGATGATATCTCCATGACTATATTTCATACGAAGTACAAAAACTAATAGATTAAAGTGATTCCATTTAAACACACGAAGGATTTATCTGTCTTAATTGAATTAATTAATTGAATATCTATGGATTACCATAAAAAAATTAATGGTAGTATTTGTAAATGATATTCTTATATACTCTATAAGAAATGAGGAATATAAGGATTATTTGAATGTTGTGCTGAAGACATTGTGAAATAAAAATTTATATATGAAGTATAGTAAATGTGACTTTTTAATAGATAAATTAACATTACTAGGGAATTTTATCATCATCAAAGGGATATTTGTGGATCCATCATAGATAGAGGGAATTCAAGGATGTCCCAGACCAATATCTATGATGAAGATCCATTGTTTCTGTAGATTAACTGGGCAATATCAATGATTTATGAAGATCTTATAAAGATTGTAAAACCCACCAACTATGACGACTTAAAATAGTGTAAAGTTTGACCAGACTAATAAATGTGGGGAGACCTTTAAGGAGTTAAGGAAGATTCTAATCATCACACCTATTCTCAGATTAACATCCAGCGGGGAAGGATTTTTTATCTACATCAATGCATTTAAGAAAGGATTGGGTAGTGTACTCATGAGAAATGAATAAGTGATAGCCTATTCCTCATTCTATTTAAATATCAATGAGTAGAAATATAATATGAATTATCTATAATTGCTTACGATGATCTTCACATTAAATATTGGGTGAAATTATCTCATTGGAGAGAACTGTGATATATATATATATATAGATCATAAGAGCCTAAAATATATATTCACACAAAATATCTCAATATATTCCAACAAAGGTGGTTAGATCTAATCAATGATTTTGAATTTTCAATCCAATACCATCCTAGGAAGGTAAATAAAGTGGCAGATGCACCAAGTAGAAAGGATCCCAAAACCCTATCCATGATGAGGATTGAAAGGTATTCAATCTTCATGAACATGAAAAGGATAGATATGGTAATAAAAAAAGACCATTATCCTACCCTTTTCAAATAACATATTTTTCATCCATTATTGAGAGGGTCAAAGAGGCCCAAAAATATGTTGGGGAGTTATAAATAAATTTAGTGAATATTCTATAGTTTATATTTTCTAAAGATAGAGTTATAAGTTTTGGAACTCTGATATGTATCTCATCAAAACCAAAACTGAAGAGGGAACCTCTAGATGATTCATATAGCTCATCCTTCTCTATTTATCCAGGAATTACTAATATTAATAGAGATATAAAGAAAAAAATTTTATGGGATAACATAAAGAGGGATATTGAAAAATTAATATCTCTATGATTGGTATTACAACAAATAAAGGATGAATAATAGAAGTATAAGGGTATGATGAAACCATTTCTTAATACCAGTATGAAAATGGGAAAAAGTAACCATGTTTTTTCATAGGACTACTTAGGAAATATAAAGGCCATAACATTATTTGGGTGGTAGTTTATCAACTTAAAAATTCTACACATTTCATTACTATCAAAGAGCATTTATCACTTTAGAAACACACTATCATATATATAACAGAGGTAGTAAGACTTCATGGAGTACCGCTCTCTATTGTATCTGATTGAGATTAAAGCTTTACCTTGAGGCTATGAAGAATACTTTAGTAAGAATTGAATAAAAAAATGAGTTTAAACACCACTTATCACCCTTATATGAATGGTCAGTCTGAGATAACCATTGAAACTCTAGAGGATGATCTGATAGCATGTTTAATGGATTTACAAGGATGTTGGGATCAATACATTCCCCTAGTGTATTTATCTTATAACAAAAATTTATATTCTAGAATTCAGATGGCATCTTATGAGGATATTTATGTGAAAAGGTGTTATAATCCAACATGATGGAATGAAGTTGGATCTAGGAATCTAATTGTATCTAATCTTATCCAAGATATGATAATGAGAGTCCAAGTTATTTAGTTTCATATGAAATCTGTGTAAAATGGACAGAAAATTTACACAACCAATCATCAATTAGATCTAGAGTATGAGGTTAGAGATAAGTTTTAACACTATATATCACTGTGGAATAAATTCATGAGTCTTAGGAAGAAGGTAATTATTAGTTTTAGATACATAGTACCATTTGATATCCTTGATCATATCAAAGATGTGGCCTATCAATTAACACTACCACCTAACCCATCTCAAGTATACAATGTGTTCCAAGTATCCATCTTTAGGAAATACATACCAAACCCATGACAGGTAATGAATCTAGATGTGGAACTTTTGTAGAATTATATTTCATATGAGGAGTAGTGTGTGAAGATATTATATTGTGGATACAATGTTCAATGAAAGAATAAAACTTATATGGTCAAATTATTTTGGGAAAAAATTTTGTTTGAGGAAGAAACATGGTAATCATAAGATGCTATGAAACAAAAGAACCCTAATTTATTTTATTGTATAAAATTAATGTTTTAGAGAAACATTTATGATTGGTGAAGTAATGTAATGATCCAAACTTTTATAAATGAAATTGCATAAGTAATTTAGTTATAGAAAACACATGCACTATATTTCATTTGTTATTTTGGATAATTATAGAATGTATCCATAATTGGACTACCAAGATTAAAATACCATTAAGAATCAAAACCATTTATAATATACCCATTTTATAGTGTCTATAAATATTATGATATATCAAGGGCTATAATAAAAGCTAATTGAAATATAAGGAAAGCAAAAATGGCCTTGACCAGTAGGATCATACTATATGAATCCCAATTATTGGATATTTCATGGGAGATAAAATCATTGTGATTTAACCTTGAAAAAAAATTATTCCATGATTAAACAAATAAAACTTGAGTGAAACTATTTATGATATAAGTTCAATCTTATAGAGAGAACTTTACAAACAATGTTCTCTGAACTAATCCAAGAAAGTAATACAATTTCACACCTTACCCTTATGGAATATACTTGTGCAATAAAAGGATATAAATCTATACCTTAGTAGTATGAATTTTTATATTCAATATTTAATGATAAAATAATGGTTATATTAATCCATTTTTATTTAATATTTTATACATTTAATTATAAAATGATTCTGATAAAAAATTGATTTTGATACAAAGAAACTAAAATTGTATTTTTGGAAAATATAATCAAAAGGTTTATAAGTTTGTGAGCCTAAACCTAAAAAAAATTTATTATAAAAATAAATAAACAAGATAGGAATTAAAAGGTGGGTTTATAATGTTGGGTATGAAAATCCTAATGTGATTCCACTTCAACCAAAACTGAACAAAAATTCTGGAACACAAATGAACATCTTAAACTGGAATACATAATTTCACTCTTATAAAGAGCATAAAAAATTTGATTTTATTCCCTATAGACATGATTAACATAAAGAAAAACATAATTTAAAAGGCGAAGGAAATAAATATTTGATATAGACATTCTCCATGGTATGTTGCTGGACCATGATTTGTGAATTTGAACTACCACAGTGGAGTTATATTCCAACTAAAGAGCATGACAACCATGATGTAAAACATACCTAACTACCATAATCACATCCCATAATCTAGATTCAATTACATAACCATTCCCAATGAAATGATATAAGTATCTCTTAATGAGACCTCGTTGCGTACGTAAGATACCACCAAAACCAAAGGGTCCTGGTGCACCTGAATCCACCCCATAAACATTAACTTTTAACCACCCAGAGATAGGGGGAATCAATATAAAAGATATAACCACCAATGGTTTTATGATCCTTCTATAAACACCAAGAAATCTCAGAATAACCAGATCAGAAAAGACATTATTCATTGAACTAGTTTGAATTTTGGATGCAATCATTATTCCCCTATGAATTATAGTGGTCCCAACAAGAAAATAAAGAGCATGGTAATTGAAGTCCAAACCATTCATTTCTACCCATGTGTAATAAATAATAGTAGCCACAATAACCAAAATAAGGGAATGAATATTCTCAATTTAGACTATATAGAATATGGAAGTAAATAGTGCTTCAAGGCTCCCAAATTCAAGAGTGAAACCAAATAGATCCTGCAAAAACACCCATAGTTTGTGTGTGAAGTAACAAAAAAATAGATGATAAAGTGACTCCTTTTCCTATAGATACAAGTGAAAAGTTGGGAAAAGGAAAATATGTACATGCTGAATAAGACTTTTCAGAGGAAACCTTTACCTTCATATCTTCCAGATTAATTGAAAATTGGCTAGAGAAATAACTGGATTTTTAAAGCCTAAAACCCATAATTACATAGTGATTACAAAATCACAATAGTACCTATAACATTCCCTGGTACTAAAGGAACCGTTCAGATTCAGTGTCCAAATTAGAATGTCCTAGCTAGAGTAAACATACTTGAAAAACTTAACACTGAGTTGAGGGGGAAACATTCCATGTGGTTCAAGAATAGACTATATATCAGTAATTGAATCATTTTTCTGGGAGATAGGAATAACATCATCATCAAAAAATTGGCCTTTATAGCCATGGAGTGATCCAAAAATTCAATTTTGACCACTTAAAAACCATCCATTTAGAGAATAGCATAATCTCATGTTATTCCTTCTTAACTGCTAGTCACATAGATAAAGGAACATACACAATGTACCCATTTTTCAATTTGTTGATTAAACTAGTGGAAATAAACTCCAATGAAAAATTAGAGGTGGAAAGAAGTCTACATGTAAAATTTTTGAGTAATGTATCATTGAAGATCTTTAGATCCTTAATCCCTGTTCTCACCATATCCACTATTTTTATACATTCCTTTCAATCAATCATGAACTTCTTCCTCTCATGAATTGGACTAGTCTATATAAAATTATGAATAATATTTTTCAACTTCTTAATGAGACTTATAGATCATATGTATAACGATAATGCATATACAAACATATAGGTAATCATAAAATTGACCAAGAAAATTTTACTTGCCTAAGACATCTTCTTCCCCTTCTATATTTCTAGCTAATTAATAATTCTTGTTTAACTTTTTTCCATGTAACAACTTTTCACCTTTCCCTAAAAAAATGGAGACTATGATGTAGGTAAAGTCCAGGGACAAATTCTTTGCACTAAGACTCCTAGACACCCTATTATATATATATATGAGCACTCCTTTACCAAAAATCAAAAAGGACTTATTCCAACTAATAAACTAACCATAAAATTATTCATAGTTCCAAAAAAATGACTTTAATATAAGAGATAGTGACTTTTTTAGCATTCCCAAAAAGGAGAATGTCATCAACATAAATGAGATGTAAGGGTGAAAAAAACCGTATTCCAACCCTATTTTTTATAGAGACCAAAATTAAAAAGATAATTAAGAAAATAACTTAAATAGGCCTCATCTATAGAAAATAGAATCCCAGATAAAGTTCCCCCTACCTAACCCCTCTGGAGCATTGAAAAAAACCTCAAGGGGACCCATTAACAAGAATAGAGAGCTTGGAACTCTTAAGGATAATGTAGAGAAAGTTAATAAAACTATGGGAAAACCCATGAATTATCAGAATAGAAAAATGAAATTCCATTTAATTGTATAAAATGTCTTGAAGATATATATAAATTTTTAGGGCCATATTACTAGATTTCACCTTTTAATTCTTAATTCTAAAACACTCTGAAGTTGTATAAATGCAATTTTGGATATTTATTCTAGGGAAAAAACCAAACTGATTTTCATAAATAAAGCCTTTGGAAATATCACCCAGTCTATAAGTCATTATCTTACTAATCACATTTGAGATATATTTACCAATACCAATAATCATGAAATCCATAATATCCATAACTTTTTCCTTTTTTGGAATCCAACCAATGAAGTTGAAATTCACACCATAGGGAATAGATGCATGAATAAAGAATCCCCTCACTACATTGATGAACTCAAAGTGAAAAATGTCCCAGTTGAATATAAAGAATTTGTTGCTAAATCCATCTGGTCCTACATCACTATCAATATTTAGAGAGAAAAGAGATGCCTTAATTTATTTTTCATTGGGTGCTTCAACAATCCTCTTGTTCTAGAGACCATCAATTCTTGAAACAATGCTACTATTGTTTGGGTGTTTTCCTCCCTTTTATTTGCATAAAAATCCTCAAAATAACTTGTATATGTGTTTGAAATTTTATTTTCAGAACTAAAGAAAGTACTATCAATTTTGAGAGAATTAAGCCCTCTTATTTCATTCTTCTCACTAAGAATGTAGTGAAACAATCTTGAGTTTCTATCCCCATCCTTAAGAAACATAATGTGAAACTAATTTCAATAAAAAATATCCTTGAGGATCAAAAGATCATCAAATTTGTAGAGAGGTTGGATCTTCTCCTAAGAGGGAACATCATGAAACTGATTAATCCTCCGAAAATAGGTCAAATTATATTCATCCTCTTTGATATCAAGTTCAATATTAGATAAGGTTTTTTATCCACTCTTTGAGACTTTCCTTAACATTGTTCAACTCAGTAGCCAGGATTTGTAAAGGGATTCCCAAGAAATAAACCTTAAAAGAATCCAAGATAATTTTTAAGTAACTAGGAATAATAACCCAAGCATTGTTAAACTTGAATGTGAAATTATGTGACCTTGATTTATTGATACAAACATAAAATAGTAGTGGATTTTGATCAAAATGAATCTTTGAAAGAGTGATACTAGATAAATCAATTTCACCATTCTTATCATCCACTTATACAAAACATCTATAAAATTTTCTATCCTACCTCCTTTTTATATTATAACTACTCCAATCATAATCTTCTCCAACCATTGGGTCTTCAATCAAACCACATTTATTAATTCAAGAAGAGAATTCATTGGTTGATGGCCTACAAAACTTACTTATAGTTTTTCATTTGGTCTTAAAATGAAATTAAAATTACCCATTATAATCCAACTATAACACATACTCTTAGATACATATTATAGAATTCTAAAAAACGATATTCTTCTTTTATACAGGTTGAAAGTATAGAAAAAGTCATAGAAATTAAAACATCACTCATTCCAAAGAATACAATAATAGACTAATGATCATTACTACAAGAATAAAGAGAAACAATTTCATGTTTAAGAACCCATAAATACTATATATCACCTTCAAATTGATTATAGTAAACAAAGGATTAGCCTAAGGATCTCCATTTAAAATCCTTCTAATTAATAGATTTAATTATTGGTTTAGAAAGACCGATAAGCATTTATTTTTTGTCCATAATAAAATGACTAAGGGATATGGCCATGGTGGAGTTCCCTAGACCTTGGAAATTAAAAAAGAGGACCCTAATTGATTAATATACCTAAGATTAGTCTTAATCCTATAATATTTTTTAATCCTACTTTGGTTAATAATATTATTCTTCTTATTCAATTTCCCTTATCTTCTTCCTCTTTAGATTGAGAATCATCATCAATAGGGTACACACCACTCTGACTTTTATTTGATGGTTGTGATTCCTCATAACCATCATCCCAAGAATAACCACTTAAAGTGTTAAACATATTGGATGATTGAACTATATGCAGACTGAATCTCTTTGGGATCTTCATTCTTATAGCTTGGGAAGGAGAAAACCTATGAAAAATGGTCACCAATATGAACTTGAGACTCAACATGAGTAGGATTATCCACACCCTTCCCCTCACACTGGTCAAAATTAACACTGTTGATGTAACAAAAAACTATTCATGAATAGACTATAATACTTCACCATACTAGGAAGAGGTCCATGAGTTGTTGTGGCACCAACCTTCTTAGATAAAAGGGAAGACACACCTTCATTAATAGTAAAAAAATATTCTAAAATAGTTCCATGATTACGAGGAAAAACCTACTTAGATGTGATTGTAATATCCTCTTTAGATGAAGGGGAGGTTATACCCTCATTAACAGTACCATTAGAATCCAAAACATTTACATGTTTAAGAAGAACAACCTTATCAGAATCTAAAACAGTAACATGATCAGAAGGAATAGTCTGACCAGATTTAGTTGTACCATCCTGTTCAGATGAAGGGGAGGTTACACCCTCATTAACAAAACATCTAGAATCCAAAATAGTGACTTGTTCAGGAGGAACAACCTTCTTATATGTGGCTATAGTGGAAACACCATTCAATGTAGTACTGAGTGATAAATCCTACAAGAAATAAGCATTTCAACCCACAACCATGGAATCCTGAGAAAAATGACTGTTGACCACAACTGTTACATGTTTAGGGATGACCCCATCATTCATATCCATAGGGGAGGGGTTATGAACATTGAAAGAATTTATATAAATATAATCCTTGATCCCAGCCTCAGATAGAGGACCTACAGTACTATCATTGGAAGACCTTGGAAAATGATCACAAGCCTTAGAAGAGGGGACCATATCCTTACATTTCCTTCTCCTGTAGGTGGAATCATCATGCGCCTTATTTTAAAAAAAATACACAATTTATTACTATTTCATTCATAGACAACATGCCCAAAGAAATTAAAATTCACACAAAAATTTGGTATCATTTCACAATAAACATCAATATTGATACTTTCTTCCATGGTAGTTAACACAACCTCTTTAAATAAGATAGAGGACATATCAAAATCAATAAGGACCCTTTCACAATGACAAAAACTTGGATTTTTAGGCTGTATATCCATTCTTATAGGAATCCAAACAGAAGAGGCAATGTACCAAATAATTCACAGATTCTAGTAGAGAAAATTCAGATTAAAAATTCAGATCCAAACCCGAGTTTTAGTTTTCCTAACATTACTAGGATCAAAGTTTCAGTCCCATTCCAAAATATAGAGAAAACTTGTTTTTAGAGAAACTAAACATAATCTTCATGCTCACTATTTTCATTCATTAGATGGAAATAAAACATGATAAAAACCATGCCCCATATAATTCGTACTCCATTTATCAAATCCATAGATATTTGTAATCCTTTGGATACGTTTGTTGAATTCCATGGATTTTACCCTTTTAGAATCAAGACTTTCATGATGATGAAGAATTTTCTGAGACTCGAAAATTCGTCTACAACGTATTGATTATATTAGACATCCTCAATTGATCCTTTTTTGATAACTCTTCTAGGAGGGGGAGAATTAAAATTTAATAAAGAAAGATTTCCTATAGCCTTGACCACATCCAATTTTTTTTCTTATATCTAGAAGATTCATGAGGCACAAGATCCATAATGTTTTATTTGTTTTTCACACAAAAGAAAATGATATCTTTGTGACTAATAAGATCAGGCCGATCATCGATCGAATCAATATCGTATTTCTTCCCATGATCATCCTTATTCTAACAAGAAACTTGTTCACTCGAACTAGGTTTATCCCCAATGGCCCCGCCTTTCTCCACTATCTTGTATCAAAATAAAAAATCAAAATATCTTGGAAAATATATAATTTCAATCAAAACACTGTTCTATGATAAACATTATAATTAAAAATTAAAGTTATTTTTATGAAACAGTATTATAAACTACTTTTATTTATATATAAATTTTAATTTAATTTATTGAAGTCCAATGTAATTCTTACAAGGGTCAGATAATTATTTATGTCATAAAGAAGAGTATTTTTCAATAAATATGGATTTTTATTTAAAATTAAAAATGACTATATTAAAAATTTATTTTGGTAAAATAAATATCATTTTTTAAATAAATGCTTCCAAATTACCCAATTGTGGCTTATTCATAATTTTATGAGATAGTCCAATTTTTGAGTAAAAAATTAATATGACATAACTATATTGTAAGTATTATGACATCATATTGGTATAAAAGTGATGTGATAAATACTATAAAATGAATCCTCAACTAATAATTGGATTTCCATTTAAAATAATTTCTTTTATGTAATTTTATTAATTTTAGAAACCAATAACGAATCCTATAATACCAATAATATATTTTATGGTTTTAAATTTTTTTTATGAACTTGACTCACTAATACATCATAAATGATATTATATTAATGAGTTTGGTTCTTAATCTAATAAAATATTGGAAAGCACTCCTCTTTAGTAAAAACCACGAGAAAAAAACCATGGGAAGGTTTTCTATTTTTTTATTTTATTACTCAGAGCGCTAAACCTATGTTTAGAAATTAATAAATAATTCCTCTTTTTTTGATATAAATACCCTCCCAAACCCTATATCGACTTCAAAACCAATACTTAAATAAAATATTTCATCTCCCTATTCCTTTATAAATTCTTTCCAAGCTACTACAAATACCTTAATAAGATCCTCCAAATCTTTTAGAGGGAACCTATCAAGCAAGAGATTCTCTTCCTCTTCATCTTTATTAAAATACATCCTTTGTATTCATCTTTTTTAATCTAAATTGATAATTTTTTAATCTGTTTATAAATATCCCTTTATTTTCTAATTTATTCTATAGTAATTTTAGACTATTTGTCCCCTCTCATGATAGCCTTGACCCAAGTCATTACTGTACTGAAGTAAGGGATCTGTTTTTCTTATTTTCCATTCAAGAACATTATTTGTATTGAGCCTTTTGATTTATAATTTTTAATGTTCACATGTATTTTATTACATACCATTATTTTCCTTATTATTACCAATTAATTAGAGACCACCTTTTACATTTGTTAATCCCTTCCGTGAACCTTTACGTACACCCATTATGCTGTTGAAATTATCTCATGATCTTCCATACCAAACTTTTGTGTTATGAATACCCATACCCATTTCCAATCAAGGGTATTAAAATAGTTATACCTATCCTTCATTAAATGGATAATTTCATATTTTTAAAACACACTCCTTAATATTGGGATTAATAATGCTGAAATAAATTCTTATGTTTTATGATCTATATGGCACATAATGATTGTACATGATATGAATATGATGGGTGAGGCCAATATTATATAACACTAAAATGCATTGGGTAATGTTTTTATCTCATGATATACCATGTATGTTGCACAAATAGTTAGACTAATCGAAAAATGTAATTATTTATTGATGGTTATCCTCGACTTATCCTTATGATGTCATGTTTTATATTATTGACACATTATTATGATTCCTAGAAGTAATAATCTCATGTCATGATTCGATGTTCATTATCACCTATCTATGTTTACATGTTATTCTTATTGAATTAAATATAATACTTTACTTTATTATATGCTTTAATTATTCCCTTACTTGTCTTTATAGCACACCCCTTTCTTATGTATGTCCCCATCTTATCCCATATAGTATTAAAATATAAACGGAATTTATGCGCATGTTAGGGAGTTTTTTAAATAATGTTATTGTATCCCTCTTTCATGTAATTAGTATATGTATCTAATTTCACAAATATAGTGGGACTCTCAATTTTTGGGGATGGTATTATGTGTATATTTATGTAATAGACCATGAAATAAGGTGTAAAATGATATGGGTTGTTATATTTATAATTTTTAACTCTTTGAACAAAATGTTAAAATTTATTTAATTAAAAGACTCCAATATTATGATGTTAATAACTTCTATTGTCCACTAAAAAAATTCTTTTCAAGTTTATCTTCCTCATCTTGAATATTTTCAATTCAAACTTTTATTTGATATCATTTGGTAACTAATGTAATAATTTATAATAATTTCATTCTTTACTAATATTTCCTAAACTTACTTAGGACATATTGTGTTATTCAATTAATTATGTTAAATAAATTTAAATCATTACATTTCTATCTACCAAATTAAAATAAACCATTTTAGTATATTAAGTGACATTCACTGATAATTATTATTGTATTAATATTTTATTTATTATACTTTGAACTTATCTTGGTCTAATCAGACCCCCACTAGCCTCTTAGAAACTATATTATATCTAGAATATTTTTCTATGATACAAAAACCCATTTGTGTTTGGTAAATAAAATTTAATTTTCTCTTAGTGGGAATATTTAACAAATTATCATATAATGGACCAGACCTATCCAGTCCATTACCTTGTGAGAATCTTGTATTTGAGGTGTTCTAGGAGGTCAAGGTGGATATTTTCAACACTTTTTAAAATTACCAATTTTTATGGTTTTCCGATGGTGGATCACCTTAGAGGTCACTCTATGGTGGTAAATCGCTGGTAGTGGGTTGTTGGCAATGACTCACTGGTGGTCACTCGCTAGCAGTGACTCGCTGGCAGTCACTCGTCCAATGGTGACTTTTCTAGTTCCTTCTCACCTTGTAGTGTCTCACTGATCGTGGAGAGCATTTCATCTAATCATTTCTTGTCAAATGATGACTCATAGAATTGTGGATCATCGAGTGGTATCTCATAGAGCAGTGGCTTGCCAAATGGTGACTCGTCGAGCGGTGCCTTTTCTGACGTTGTGTCATGAACAATGTTTCCAACTTCCTACAGTTTCTCCCTTTTGAAGTTTTCTTTGACATAAAATTCCTTACAAGCCTTAATTAGAGATTTTTGAGACCATTTCAAATCACATAAATCCTATATTTATTTTCTAAAGGGTCCAGGGGATTTTACTTTGTTAAAATGTGTTATCTCGACCATGTCTTCCTTTATTGGAAAATCAAAAACATATCTAAAATGTTGTTCTATTTATATCTTCTAAAGATTGACATAGATTTCCCCATTACCTTACTTCTTGATCTCCCTTGGTGTGAGATTCCACAAACCCTTGCTCCCATAGTAGTTGTGTGATTGTTTTTTGGATTTTAGATCATGTTTCCCCAATGTTTTTCTTGTTGCATATGTTCCCCTATCTTGGTGCAATTTGGAAGTTCCATTTTTCTTTTCTTCCAAGTAGGTTTACCTTTTCCCTTTTTATTTTTGTATCATGTGGGGAGGGTGTACGAATGTTTATTTTCTAAATATAGTTTAATTCAAATTAAATAAATACTATTGTACTGGTTTGAAATTAATAAATAGGGGCTAGGAAAAGTGACACATGTTTATGTTGTGTTACTATCTTGTTGATTCTGCTATATTTATGGGCTAACTACCCACTAAAAATCATGTCCATTTGGGGTCCTTGTTTGTGAATGGAATATTTTATGTAATGCATGTTTTTGTTTCCCGTTGAATGAAAATAGGTGAAAATTGTTCACAACATATATTCGGCTAATAAATGGATTCCCATAGGATCATACAGTTTTTGTGATAACCCCTGAATTAACAAGTGGAATTAAGAAAGTAATTCCTTATTAAATCTGAATATTTTTTTACTTGGTTCTGTGAGTGTGGTAATTTGGGTGTGGAATGTTTTTTCATCAGGGCTACAGATCTGGTTGTAAGATCAAGATTATTGTGGTTGAGATAATGGATTTGGAGAGATGACTTTGAATAATGATCGTTGTGGTTGGTATGGGTGATTTTCCTTCAATAACATTTAGGAAGATTCACCTCATAGCTGAAGGTCATGGTTTTATGTGTCTTTAATGTGAAGTGGGTTAATTTACTGTGGATGCAACTGTATTGTGTTTAGTATTTTCCCTGGCAGTGATGGAATGGATAGATGAACTATTTAATAACGAATGGAATTGGTTAATTAAATTGGTTGGGAATATTAATTGGGTTTGTGGTTTTTGTGTGTGGTGTTGTGCATTTAGAGGTACCAAAAAAGGTTGAATTTTTGTGTAGTGGTTTCTTGTTTGAGAACCCATAGGTTGGGCATGGGTTTTTGGTACCATATATGTATTTATTTTTATTTTTCCATGTGATTTCTGTATTAACCCCACCCTAGTTGAGCACTATGTATCGAACACCACCATTTTCATGGGGGATGATGTCTTTCCTAGAAATTCTGGTGGGAGGGTGGATGAATAGACACCCGATCTTCCCTTCTCTTTTGAGGTAGTGATATCCTAAGATTATTTTGGCAGGTTTTGGTTTGTGAGGCCCATGTGTGTGTAGGTGAGTTTTTCTTTCCAAAGTAATTTTGGTATGAGATGAGTTGTGATTTCCTAGGTGTATTCAGGATGAGTTGATTTGTGCTTTATTATGTGTCCTTGGGATGAGATGTGTTGTTCTTTTCTAGGTGTCTTCAAGATGGGGTGTGATTTGTGGCCCAAGTGTCTGCGGGAAGGATGTGATGTGGTTTATGGACCATGTGTCTACGGGTAGGATGTGATATGGTTTATGGCCCAGGTTTCTATAGAAAATATGTGATGTGGTTGTGTCCTAGGTGTCTAGGGGATGTATGTGGTTGGGAGGACCAGGTGTGTGCGGATGGGTTGTGACGTGGTATATTCAGAAGAGGTGGGAGCTCTATGACTTTTTGTGTTAGGGTGAGAGAGTGACTAATCAATGGAAAAGTGGTACAAGGCACCCTATCATCAATGTGCTATATATTATATTACCTCACTTGCGTTATTTGATGATCATGCCTTTGTTAGGCATGGATGGTTAGTATACCTTCTTAGGTGCATTTTGGTTCTTATGTTTTCTCATGAGTGAAATAGTATGCCTCTTTCACATGCGTATGAGAGACTTTGGTTTTCATACTGAGTGTACCTATATTATCACTATACATATATAAAATATGTTTTAAGGTTACTAGGAGTATTATGTTGACCATTCTTTTCATTACTAGCTCAAGCCTTGGGACAGTTTCTGAGTTACTGCTTTAGCTTTTCTTTTGGGTACTTTTATTTAGAGACTTTTGTATTTATACCAGTTCTATTTTATGCATGCACGTGGGATGGTTTTTGTATTTATTTTATATATGTCTTAGAGTTTATTTGTGGATGATTCATCTTACCTCTTGATCTTGTTTCTTATAAAGGGTAATGCCTCCCATTTTGTGAGATTTGTTTACCCTTAGTGCAAGTCGCCAACCCGAGGACAATTGGATGCTGGACATAGGTGTCATTATCTCCCTTTATTCATTAAAATCCCAGAAGGTGCATCATTGGAGGGAGGGGTTCCTGAAAGAATGGTATCAGAGGTGATGGTTGATAGATAAAATGGATTTTAGAGTTAGGAATAGTGAGGATATCATGGAATGGTATGAAAACAGTTCCAATTGACCTTGGTGTATGAAATAGGCCAGGGAAACTGGCTAGGACATAGGATTTTTGGGCCCATGCATGGGCTCAGAGCCTATTTAACGGACAATCGAGATGAACCTGTTTGTAGGGTAGAGAACTAGGAAAGGTACATGAATCAAAATTACTTGTGTTCTTCTTTGAATTAGGTTGTTTTGGGAAGGTTAGAATGAATAAATGATAAATATTGAAAATAAACTTTAATAAAAATCCATATTACTTAGGCTTAGTAAATATTTATTTACCTTTCACCTTTGGATACTAGACATCATCTATGTGTGGATCAGGTAGTATAGGTTCACCTAGATGATCTAGTTGATCGTCGTAGGGTTGATCTAGCCAAGGAGGATTATTAGTGGAAGAGGGTGTTGTGTGTTTTCCAGTAGAAGGATTTGGAAAGAATGAGGGAAGCATTTCGTATGTGGAGATAGAAAAATGGAATGAGGTTCTTGAGATTACCTTCAGTTTGATCTGATCCCCAAAAGGATACTAGGTCCCTTTGGTGGTTATTTAGATGCAAGGAGATGAATGTAAATGATGGATGATATTTCTGGGGGAGTGGAATGAGAGAGACATGTTGTTGGTTGAATTCAAAAAGGAATTTTGGGTGGAGTTCCTTTCCTCGACTATAAAGGCCGAAAAGAGGCAGGAGCTACTCTCCCTTTAGCAGGGGAGTATTTCAGTGTGAGATCTTGGGATCAAGTTCTAGGATGTTATTATCTTTTCCTTGACCATTTTTCTAATGATGATTATCATACAAGATTTCTCGAGGAGGCACTTCACCCTTCTATCTAGTATGATGTTACCCCTTTTATGTTTCCAATGTATTTAAAGGTTTAGAAGAAGGCATAGGTGATCAAGCATATGAACTCGTGAGGAGGTTTACCGAGTGAGGGGATCTGATAGAGTTCTTTGAAAGGTAGATCTGTTAGCAACAATTCATAGTTTCTAGGACCTTTAAGGTTTTGACTAGTAGGGGGATGACCTCAACAACTTCCTTACCGACCCTTTGGTGCTGTCGGTCTCTGGGCCTTTTCCATTGGTGTGGGGATAATGTGGTTCTTCTATAGAGTTCATGACTATCTTTAGAACTGGTGCATAATGGCCGACTGAGCTCAATTTGGTGGAGGTGGGAAGGCTGAGTGTTTGGCTCAGTAGAAGTTTCCAATGATACAATTTGAACATTAGGGAAAACAGGATTTTTCTCAGCTGAGGGGAGATAGATTAGGTAGAGGATGACCTCAGGATTATCCTCATGTTCAGGGACCACCACATGAGTGTGTCCATAGAGGTGGTCATTAGTAGAGAGGTATAGGATCTAGGTGTGGTTAGTTTCACGTAGTAGAGGTTAAAGTTCCAATAGGGCCAAAAATCATCAGAGGTACGATAAACTTGTTTAGTACCCTTTATTTTTCTTTGTTTGATTCAAGATATTCAAAATTATTTATTTAACCCACTCTAACCCATTATATGGGACTAGACATAGAGAGGCTTCCCTTTCCCATGGTGTTGAGTATGCCAGTCGGCGACTAGACCTATTTGTTTGATGTGTTCTGGGGGTGTAGACTGATGACATGACCACATCAGTCCTGTCGAGATATGTTCTTGCTACAGATTCATCCATACGATGTCATCCTGGAAATTGAATGGTTTTATTCCATGTGTGTTGTTATCAACTTCTTCCGGAGGAGAGTCTTGTTTTCAGATAAAGATGGACAACGTGTGGCTTTCGTTGGAGAGTAGGGTGTTTAGATGGGTAGTCGGCATGCAAATCCCCTTCTTTCCTTGTTGGATGACTTACTAGTTGAATCAACAGACAATGAGATAGTGTAAGTTCCCTTGGACTTCATTGAGTTCCTAGATGTTTTCCCTAAGTAATTTGCGACTCTATTCTCTCGATGTGACGTCAAGTTTGGGATATACTTTTACCCCAATGATTATCTGATTTCAATGGTTCCCTATCAAATAACACCTTCTAAGTTGCAGGAGTTGAGGATTTAGATAGATGATCTAATGAAGAAGGGATTTATCTATCCTAGTGTGTCACTATTGGGTGATCCAATGTTGTTCACAAAGAAATTTTTATAGCAGTATGATGTTGTGTAAAGAATACCGAAGGTTGAATCCGGTGATAGTGAAGAATCGTTACACTCTTATGAGGATAGATGATATTTTCAACCAACTTATGGGGTGAGTTGGTTTTCTAAGATTGATTTGAGGTCTGGATATCACCAGTTTAGGGTGAAGAAGGGAGATATACTGAATAATGCCTTCAGATGCAGGTATCGTCACCTTGAGTTCATGGTCATGCCCTTTGGTGTTACGAATGCACCAGGCATGTTCATAGGGATTATGAACTCCTTCTGTATGTTTCTTATCCAGTTTTATTTCATGTTCATCAATGACATTTTGGGTTGCTCGAGGTCAAAGGAGGAACATACCGATCATTTTCTAACTATCTTACAGGTTCTTCGATGCCACTAACTCTATGAAAAGTTTTCCAAGTACAAGTTTTGGGCATGATAGGTGAATTTACTTGGGCAAGTGGTGTCTCATTAGGGTGTGGTAGTTGACCCATCAAAGGTTTAAGTAGTTTTTTCTTGGGTATCACCCAAGAATGTCCCAAAAGTTCTCAATTTAATTGGTCCTTCTAACTATTATTGGAGGTTCATACCCAATTTATATTGAGTTTTATATCCATTGGTAGCCTTGAATAGAAAGGACCAAGATTTTATGTGGAGTAATCAGTGCCAGTCAGCATTCAGTTACCTGAATGGGAAGTTGGTTAGTGCTCCATTACTCCAGTTTACATAGGAAGGGTGATATTTGAGGTGTTTTGTGATGCTTTATATTTGGGTTTGGGATGCGTGCTAATGTAGTAGTAGGTAGTGATATCTTATGAGTCTAGGTAGTTATGTCCTCACGAATGTAACTATGCCACCCAAGATCTGGATTTAGTAGTAGTTATGTTCTCACTGAAGTTGTTGCATCATTACCTCATTGGGGAGTGCTTTATAGTCTTCACGGATCACAGGAGATTGAGGTATATCTTTTCCCAGTGTGATTTAAATATACGATAATGGAGGTAGATGGTGTTTCATTAGTACTATTATTTTGAGATATCTTACACCTCAAGAAAGGGAAATGTCAGGGTCGATGTCTTGATTAGAAAGTTAAAGAAGGAGATTGTTCAAGATTTTGTAGATGCTTGAAGTTTGATGGAGGAGTTGGAAGCCTTTCACTTAGATGAAAGGGTAGATGGTGGTAGATGATATTTGTTTTAAATAATGGTTTAGTCTTCTCTAATGTGGAAAGAAGAGGAGTCTTAGTGGAGAGACTTAGAGATAAAGGTGATGCGAGATCGCATTGGCCACAGTGATTCTCCAAAGGGATGGTTGAAACCAGATGTTGTTTTGAGGAAAGTTGTTTGTTCTAGTGGTTATGCATAGTGAAGTACTTCGTGAGTATCACAGCTCACCCTTGGCAGTATATCCAGGTCACATGAGCCTCATCCCAGTTGGTGAGGACTATTATGTGCATCCAGGTGACCCAGGATCAAATCCAGGAAGAGGTATAATTTCTAGGTACTGTAACATTACTGTAGCAGGAATTGTGCAGTACTGTAGTAGGAACTGTAGTAGGAACTATTTGCCACATTAGTAGCTGATAATTTGCCCTCATTTGGGCCTTCAGGCCACTGATTTGGTCCCCGAGTCCTTTAAGGACTTCGAGACACCCAAGCCTTCGGGTCAATAAGTCCTTCTGGCCACCTCAAGGCCTTCGGGCCACCTTAAGTGCAGATGCAAACTAGAGAACCTACAAGGAACAAGCTCTATAAAAAGGATGATCAAGGTGCTTTCACCACAACATATGCTACATGAATTGCAAGAATGAGAGGGTATGGCACCTTCCATCAGGACAATCTCATGCATGCATGGGATAGCCTAGCCGAATATTCATGCGAAGGTAGAGAGCTGACTTAAGATAAAGATGCCAGGGAGGAGAAGTTCCAAGTAGTTAGTCTAGGTTGTATGTAATGTTTGAAGCCTACGGGAAATGAATTACTCTAAGTCCTATGAGCCATGTAATACTTATGCCTAGGGTCCTTGTAAGGGTTCCACCTCACCCCTTGAAAGGTGGATTATCAAAAAATCAATAAAAAATGAAGGCCTTCGGGTCATTGGATGGAAATATATCTAGAAGTTTACAAGATGTACTATGGCTTGAGTATATAATTTTGGTGGCCCAGGATGAAGCAGGTAGTGGTAGAGTTTGTGGTGAAGTACTTGGTTTTCCAATAGGTTAAGTCTAATAATCATTTTACCGGTGGTTTGTTGTAGCCCTTGGATGTTCTCGAGTGTAAATGGGATGAAATATCAATGGATTTTGTCCCGGGGTTACCCAAATATCAAGGAGTTTGCTAATATATCTAGGTTATCATGGATTGGTTAAAAAAATCATCCCAATTCTTAGCAATCAAGGATTTGAGCATAGTGGATGCCTTGTCCAAGAGGTACGTGGATGAAGTGGTGTAGTTTCATGGAGTTCTAAGGTCCATCACCTCAAATTGAGTCACATGGTTTACCTCATGAGTCTGGAGGGGATTAAAACACACTTTTGGAACCTAGTTACACCTCAGAATTTCCTTCCACCCTCAAACAAATGGGAAGACATAGAGAACTATCCAGACATTGGAGGATATGTTACATGCCTGCATCCTAGACTTTGCTGGATCTTGGGTATGACACCTTCTCTTGAAGTAATTCACTTATAATAATATCTATCACTCTTCCATTGGAATGGATCAATTTGGTTCTTTGTACAAAAGACTATGTCGTTCTCTGTTATGTTAGATAGAGGTTGGAGAGACAACTGTTCTTGGTCCAGATGTTGTGTAGAGCACAATAGATAAATTTCATCTTGTTCGTAAGAGGATAAAAGTAGAAAAAGACTATAAGAAGTTATATCCCAATCATAGGAGGATCCCCTTGGAGTTTAAGGTTGGGGACCACATGTTCTTTAAGGTATCCCCTTAATGTGGGCAGCGGAGGTTTGGTAGGGGGAGTAAGCTTTCTCCTAGGTTTTTCAGGCCCTTTGAGGTGTTGGGATGAGTTGGTGAAGTGGCGTACTGATTGGTGTTTCCACCAAAATTAGATAATATCCACAATGTCTTCCACATCTCTTAGCTTTGTCGGTATCTTCATGATGACTCCCACATCATTGAATGAGGAGAGTTGGATATCAAGGATGACATGACATTTTTGGAATGTCCAATGGAGATCCAAGATCATTCGGAGAAGGTGATGGGAGGATGGAACATTAATTTGGTTCATATGCTATGGAGGCATGCTATCAAGGAGGAGAGTAATTGGGAGAGAGAGACACAGATTCATACCCGGTACCCAGAGTTGTTTAAAATCCTACCTTTCCTTATTTTTCATTAAAATGATATTTTTCAACCTTGTTGTTTTTAATAATATGAGCTATTATCCTTGATTTGTGATAAATTTTTGGAATATGAAAAGGAGAGGACCAGATTCCTAATTGAAAAGCATTAACTGTGATGCAATTAAACCCATGATGGTGAGTCAGTGCCTACCAGAGTAGATAGTATCCTGACATAGAGGATGTGATTCCATGATATGTAAGTTTGGGACAACATGGTTGTTGTTCTTGTATAGTGCAATTATGGTCATTCAGGTTGGAATTCCGACACCTATGTTCACCTAATCCTGGTTTGGATATGGTAGATAAAGTGTTCTTTGATGTGGAGATTTCCACTCTAGCTTTCAAACAATACATGGTGGTTTTTCATTGAACATTGGTATATTTAGTGGTGTTTCAAGGGTAGTGAGATCCTTTAGAGGTATCTCGAGGGATAGGTGTTGGTACCTTTACTCTCTTTTCCTTCTAGGATGGTTTTAAATTATCTAGGGTTAGAATAGTTTGAAACGTATATGATATAAGGTCCTAGACCTCTCTGGTCCATTACATTGTAAGAATATGGTGTTTGAGCTGTTCTGGGTAGTTAAGGTGGTCCTTTTCAACAGTTTTCAAAATTCAAAAATTTTCATGTTTCCAATGTTGGTGCACCCTAGAGGTTTCTCTCTTGTAATGACTCACTGGTGGTGGATCTTTGGTGGTGACTAACTAGTAGTCACACACTGGCGGTCTCTTGCTGGTGGCTTCTCATCTAATAGTGCCTCATCCTACAGTGTCTCTCCTTGTAGTGTCTCACTGATGGATGTAGGTGTTTCATCTGACGATCACTCAGTTAGTGGTGACTCATAGAATAGTGGCTCACCAAGTGGTGTCTCGCCGAGTGGTGGCTCACTAAATGGTGACTCACTGAGTAATGCCTCATCTGATGGTGGTTCATGAACAATGTTTCTAGCTTCCAATAGTTTTACCCTTTTAACACTTTATTTATTATAAGACACTTTCTAAGCCTTAATTGGAGAGTTTTTAGAATTTTTAAAATCCCAAAAATCCTATCATTATTTTACAAAGGTTATGGGGGATTTTAAGTGGTCAAAATGTGTTATCTTGACTAGATCTACCTTTAATGGAAAATAAAAAACATATCTAAACTGGTGCTCTATTTAGATCTTCCAAAGGCTGATATACCTTTCCCCTTATTCTTCTTTATTTATTTCCATTAGTGTGAGAAACCCCAAACCATTCCTCCCATAGGAGCTTTACTGTCATGTTTTGGATTTTGTATTGTGTTTCCCCGGTGTTTTTCTTATTGCATGTGCACCCCTATCATGGTGTAATCAGGAAGTGCCAATTTTCTTTTATTCCAAGTAATTTTCCGTTCATCTTTATTATTTTTGTATCATGTGGGGTGGGTGTACAGAATTTTATTTTGTCAATATTGTTGAATCCAAATTAAATAAATACAATTGAACCAGTTTGAAATTAATAAACAGGGGCTGGGAAAAGTGATTCATGTTTATGCAGTGTTATTGTCTTATTGGTTTTGCGATCTGTATGGTATAAATACCCACTGAAAATCATGGCCGTTGGGGGTACTTTTTTGTATATGGATTGGTTTATGGAATGTATGTTTTTTGTTTCCTATTAAAAGATTATAGGTGAAAACTATTAATGATGAATATTTGGATAATAAATGGATGACCCTATAATTATACTATTTCTGTGATGAACCCTGAATTAAAAATTGGGATTAAAGAAGGAATGAATTTTTAAATATGAATTTATTTTTCCTTGGTTCTATGAGTGTGGTAATCTGGGCATGGTATGTTTGTGCAGTGGGGCTATAGATATAGTTGTGAGTTAGGGATTGTTGTGGTTGAGATGATAGATTAAGAGGGATGAATTTGAATAATTTTGGTTGTGATTGGTATGGGTGATTCACCATTAATAACATGTAGTAAGCTTCACTCCATAGCTAGAGATCGTGGAATGTTATGTCTTGATGTGTGGTGCTGTTCATTTAGTGGTAGAAACAAAGTTGGTAGTATTGTGAGATGGTTTCTTGTTTGAGAACCCATAGGTTGGGAATGAGTGTTTGGTACCATATATGTATATATAGGTATTTTTCATTATTATTTCTATATTCACCCCACCATAGTTGAGTACTATGTGCCAAACATCCCCATTTTCACGGGGGAGGGTGTCTTTCCCAAAAATCCTGGTGGAAGGATGGATGGCTGGACACCTGATCTTCCCTACTCCTTTCAGCTGGAGATAGCCTAAGATTCTTCAAGAAGGATGTGGTTTGTGAGGCCCACGTGTGTGCGGGTGAGTTTCTTCTTTCCCAAGTGTCTTAGAGATGAGATGATTTGTTCTTTACTAGGTTTTTTCAGGATTATATGAGTTGTGATTTCCTAGGTGTCTTCAGGATGAGATGTTTTATGCTTTCCTAGGTGTCTTCGGGATGTGGTGTGGTTTGTGGCCCAGGTGTCTGCAGGTGGGATGTGATGTGGTTTATGAACTAGGTGTTTGTGGGTGGGATGTGATGTGGTTTGTGGCCCAGGTGTTTTTGGGTGGTATGTTACGTGGTTTTGGACTAGGTATCTATAGGATGGAAGTGTTTAAGATTCATAGCTGTGTATGGGTAGGTTGTGACATGGTATATTCATAGGAGGTGGGTAACCAAGATGTTTTCTATTAGGGTGGGAGAGCGGCTAATCAGTGGGAAAGTGGTGTAGGGTACCCTATCCTTGATGTGATTTATATTATGTTATTTTACTTATGTTATTTGGTGAGCATTACTTAGAGAGTTTGGGATGGTTAATATACTTGTTTAGGTTCTTTTTTCAATCTATTATTTTCTCATGGGTGCATTAGAATTACTCTTTCACATGTGCCTGATAGACATTGGTTTTCCTACTGAGTATAACTATATTCTCACCATATGTATATAAAAACTTTTCTTAGGTTTCTAGTAGGATTAAACGGACCGTACTAGGAATTACTATCTCATACATTGGGATAGTTGCTGAGTCACTGCTTTATATTTTCTTTTGGGTATGTTACTTTGGAGAATTTTGTATTTGTACCAGTTTTATTTTATGTGTGCATGTGGGATAATTTTTAGATTTATTTTATATATGTATTGGAGTTGTTTTTTAGATGATTCATCTTATCTCCAAATCTTGTTTCCTATATATAGTATTTCCTCCCATTTTGTGATATTTTTATACCCATAGTGCTAGTCGCCAACCTATGGCCTATTGGATGCGGGGCTCAGGGGTCATTATCTCCCTTTCTTCATTTCCAGACTAGGAGGGGTATCTTGGGGGGAAGGAGGTAACAACATATCTATTAAGAACTATATATTACATTATATTATATTTTTAGAGAAATATTCCTAAAAAGATATATTATTCTTTTAAATATTCCAATAATGGGAGGTGAAATATTAAATCCTTATATTTTAATTTTTTTGATAATCTCTTTTATCTTGGATTAAAAACCTTATAAAATTTACTTCTTTAAAAAATGTTATTTAATATTGATGAATTATAAAATTTTCATATTATAAAATTTTATTTATAACATCCCCTTGTTAACAACTAACTTCTATTATCATATAAAATAAATGAGACATGAATACACATTGTTTATTAATATCCATATAAGATTGAAATATTACTTTACACAAACTCCATGATTTAACAATCATTTTCTTCATAAAATGAATTAAAATTAAAAGAATAATCATTTCAAATCATGATTTTGAATTTATATATATTTTCAATATTTTTAAAATATATATTTGTTATCATATACCCAACCAAATAAAAGAATTTATTTATATAAAAAATACTTAACATATATTATCAATAGAGTTTTATAAAACCCTTCTATTATTTTGGACAATTATATCTCTTATAGAAACATTAATCCTATATCCTGAAACTTCCTTTAGGTTTCAACCACAATGGCTGGCCACTTGAAGTAACATTTTTGGATTTTCCAACAAAAGTTTCTCATTCCAGTTAAATTTTTATCCATTTATAATGCTAATATAGACAAATTAAACCTAAAAATTTCATCACCATTTCATATATGATCAATATTTTAATAAAATATGGTAAAATTTTATTGAAATCATTTATAGCATCAAAAATGTTTATATGTAATTACATAATGAATTTCGTAGATAAAACAATCCTTAAAGGAAACCCTCAGTCTCTCGAAGTAATTAACATACCCAATCATATTGAGTGCATGATAGGGGACTAAATATCCATTTATTGAATTTTAAAAATTAATTTAAAACCTTAATTGAATCATTTTATACTTCTCATGTTCTTCTAAACCCACTTGTTGAACCACTTCAACATTTAACTATTCTAGAATCAGTTACTCTAACACCTATAATTTTCTTTCTTGATTAAGAAAAATTCATAAGTCCCTATACCAATATCAAAAACTAATTCCATTAATATTTTCAATTTAAAATATTTACCTCAAGGTCATGTTCAATTTTAATTATTCCATTTATCAATAATTGAATTTTTATTATATGAGTACAATGTTTTACATTCATTGATAAACGAATTTTATTAAATGTGTTCCCATTAAAAAAATGACCCATTTAAAATCCATTATATTGAGTAGTAGACTAGGATCCATATTTCACTAAGTAATGATCAACTTTTTCATGAACCAAATTAATTTCTATATGTATATATAGATTCATGTTAATTATATCATATATTAATCTTGGATAATTAAGAAGATAAATATTTATTCTAATCCATCGTATGAAGTCACTCAATATTATTCTTCTGGTATCTTTCCCAAGGGTTTAATACCTAAGTTTAACCGAAATTAAATTTAAAAAATGATATGCCTAATGCTTAGGTTCACTTCATTTCATAATTTACTTACACAATATCATCTAGGGACACCATGATTTAGCATAAACATACCTGGTTGGATAATCAAGGTCTTTAAAAGTGTTTTATTTAGAAGTAATCAAACACTTGTTATTTTTCAAGGGGATTTAAAATCACCAAATTATCACATGTTACTACCTTTACATGTATTAATTTTTATAATGATTTAGTTTTGGATCTCTATTCCTTCTACTAATTATATTCCAACCATATTTATGTGTAACTATTTACCCAACTTATATCTTGTGTTAATAACCTAAATTAAAATCTAACTATATTTATACATATCCAATGAATCACATGAATAAGGTACACAAAATAATTTCATGTAAAGGCTTAGAATCATGTAAAATATATAATCTCCATAAGAGTAATAATGGAGTGTTAAGTATCTAACATCCAATTTTCAAGATAAAGCATATGTCTCCATGCCAATGAGTAGTCTAAGCCAAAGTTACTCTACCCACAGTTCTTTAATTAAGAGAAATTTAATTTCCATTATAATTTATAACCCAACATGTATAAACTATAATTATATTTTTAATTAAATATCATAACATAATAAAATCCAAATTTAAGTTATAAAAAAACCAAATCAATTATCATACATAGTATGCAGTTTTTTAAATGCATGTATGATAATTCACTGAAGAATTTTTACACTTTAAAATAAATCATACATCACAATTCCTAATATAACATTTATATTCATGAATAATAAAGAAGGTAATAATAATACATAAATTAATAATTCATAAATTTTTCCATGAGATAAAAATTTATGAAAAATTCATAAATAAATTATAAACACTATAATTTAGGCATGGATAAACATGAATAATTCATTTTTATCAAATATGAAGTTTATAAATTATTATTTACATGTTTTTAATATAAATTAAGTCATATTTTATAAATTCATGGAATTTTAAATACTTTTATTATCAAAAAATAAAAATTTCAAAAATTATTCAACAATTAACATAAATAACACAATTTTTTATAAAATTAAATATTTTTTATTATAGATAATCATCTTTTTAACTTGGTTGATAGGCAACCCTTACATAGTAAAAGAGCCCAAAATATATGGAATGGAGGTCCAATTCATATTATATATCCTAGAGGGCCAAGATCCATAACTTCAACTATTCCTTTTCCCTGCCTCAACTACCACCCTTAAAGGTTCATCCATAGCTACCTCTTAGTCCGTGTTCATCCCACTTCTAGCTGATCCATAAGTTACCACCCATTACACAGTATTTCACTCCACTGATGAGGATCAACTCTAGATTTTCTTTAATTCCAGTTAGACCGATGGTCATTTTGATATCTTGAAGGCCCTATGGCCCAAAATCCCATTCAGGATAAATAGTATTACTTCTATAATACCCTAATATATTACCTCCTATAGTACACCATACTTATTTAGTGCTATAGTACTATAACAATAACTACTATAGTACTATTACAGTATATAAAAACATTCGATCACACCTAGATTTGAACCTGGGTATGACATAGGATTATGGGGAGTCCATACCACTCTGGTAATCCCCCAACGACATAAATCACAAATTTTTTCAAATAAGGCTATTAATATTAAAATTTTACATTTACATTTATGATGTAATCATATATAAAAAAACTTTTATATTTTAATTTATTCTAACCATGTAAATTCACTTTAAACCTAGATAACATCTACTAAATTTTTTTATTCATTTTAATTCCCCCATAATATTTAACATGTGCCCTTTGGGATCATGATAATAGAGGTTTTTGAGAATAAAAAGAATAAAGTTTCTTTAAAATTAAAATCAAAATGGATTTTCACCACCAAGTGGTATTCCCTGTTTAACTCTATTCATTTCTAAAATCTGATTCTATTTAATTTTTTATGATGTTAATATAATAAATGAATGTTTTGGGAAATAGTTTTAGGAAATAATCCATTTTGGATCATTCGATTCATTACATGGAGGAAAACATTTTCATGGAATCATCTTTTTCATGGTTTGTATAAGTTTTGAAAGCCACTATAACATAGTTATCTAAAGACCATGACATAGAGATATCAGATATGATACTTTGTTTTTCCTATTTTTCTTACAATTCCAAGAATAACTATTTTTCCATGGACCATGGTGTGGTCACATAACATTTATGAGACTCCACCCATTTTTATGTTGACTATGGCATGGTATTTCAAAATTAAGAAGTTAAAGGAACATTTTTAATGACGCTATGTAGTGGAACCTAGAGAAATATTTTTCCTAGTTTTATTTTTTCCATTCAAACATCAATTTAAACACTAATATATCAACTTTGATACCATTAATGGGTTTCAAATGTATAAACTTATAATAAAATTAATGAAAAAAATCCAATCAAAGATATGATCTATATAAAACTTTGGATTCAAAAATAAAACAAAGTAGAACAACATACCTTTTACCTTGATTATCCAACATGTGTACGATATACACAAGCTTGATCAAGATAAAAAAGAAGTAGTTTAAGGACTCATTCCTCTATGGTGTCCATGTATTATGGGAATCAATCAATTCCTAGGAAATATACTCTAATTTTTATGATATATTAAACATTTTTTAAAGGTTTAGAGAGAGAAAGATATATTTTATATGATTTTATTTGATTATTTCTCACAATTTCAGGACACAATAGACACACACACATATGAGGATTGGACCACCTTTATATAGGCCTCTTAGAACTCAAAACATTTATCCAATATTAATTACAACATTTCTCAGAATTTCAAATGCTAAAACTACTTTATAACATTTAGTTCAATTATCACATTGAATATTTAATGTTTAACATTTATGTTATGAGTATAAACTCCTCATAAGAATAATTTCATGATAATAAATAGAGTAGGATAACACATAGAGTGGGATATGAATAAAACAAACATATTATCACAAAATATTAAAATACTATACTTAAACCCCACTATTGATCCCACTTTGTATGCATTGTATTTGTTGTTCGGAAATTTTAGTGGAGATGAAGTTACAATGATTTTTGATGTCAATATATAATAAATAAGATTTGGAAATAAAAACAATGTTGCTTAGAAGTGGGTTGGATCACCCAAGAATATTTAAAAGAGTTCCCAATAAGGTGTCTATTTGTTATAAGTGAATACATATTTAAATACACATATTTGAAGTTGGTTTGAATTTATTTGTTGGGTTGAAGTTATTTTTCATTATTCACATGAAAAATGAAATATTCTTACCTATAGATTTTTGGTGATACATTTATATTGAAGGAAAAAGTGTTTGGAAGATTTTATTATTCCAAACATTAAGTTTATGGGGAGTTTAAAATAATTGTGGATAAATTTTTGAAAATAATTAATGAAAATTGAAGGGGTAATATTTGAGTCTTTGAATTCTGGATTAATTGGATATTACTACATTGAATTTTTAACCAAGTAATTTAAAATAGGAATCCAAGAATATAGCCAAACCTCAAGCTTGTAATAACTATGAATCCAAGCCATTAGAGAGATCCAACTAGGCTTAAATATAGGATAGTGAGGATTTAATGTAAGAAGGAAAAATTGGGTTAGTAAGGGCCTAATGAGAGTACACACAATGTGGTTCAACCCTAAGTGAATTAGTTTTATCATGTGTCTTGGAACGATAGACTGTACAGGTAGACAATCCATAAGGTATTTTATGGTGGGTCGATGAAGTGATTTTTTTAATGAGGTAGTACTCAACCAAACAAAAGTTTAATGTGGGGACAGTGCACATGGAACACTATTCATAAATTAAAAACCAAGGATTTACATAATTTCCAAATGATATGATGCTATATAAAAATTATTTCTCATGCGACTATTTGAGTTCATGCCACACCAAAATCTTCAAGAAAGATATTTGTGATATAAAATTAATTTTACAATATTCAAATGAAACCTAACTAGATATCATGAGAATATCATCACCAAAATGATAAACAAAGATGATTTTAAGATGAGATAAAGTGTTGAAGTTCACGGGAATAAATGTTACATGCAATTGTCACTATGAAATGAGAATAGAGACGATATAGATAATCTAAGGAATCAAGATTTTATATAAAATGATTAGATTCATATGAAAATGTTGGAATTTTTTCAAATTATAATAGAGTAATTAAGTAGAAATTTATGTAAGGGAATCATTATCAGAATCACTAATGTAAGGGGATTCACAATTGAGCCATCAACATATAAAGATCAATGTAAGGATACAACTCAACGTAAGAGGATCCATAACTGATTCATCATCGTAATGAGATCATTGTATGAGTGAACCACATATGAGTCACTCAACCAAATTATTATTATATAAAATTAGATGATATAAAGAAATATTCTCTTTAATTTCAAATATCATGATATTATTTATCATGTAGAGCTCGAGGACCAGTTAGCTACCACTAAGATGTGGGGAGGGGGGTGAATCTGTAGTACACTCTTTTTATAAATTCCTACTTTTTTATAAATTCCTCCTTCAGTATTTAATCACATTTAAATATGAGATAATTTTTTTTCAAAACCTATTGAAGACTCATGTATTTATCCTCGTTTAATATTGAATTATCTGATACTAATTTAAATTATTTAGGACCCTAAATGTAATATTTCATGTGATATATAGATATCACATCCTCATTTAAATCCATGATTTATATATTCAATTAAATCACAATGAGTCTTGGGATTTTATCTCCACATAGTATTTTTATTACCACCATCTCAACTTCCCCATTTAATCTTCCACATCACCTGATATGAACTCAAAGTATGCAATGATATTTCACGAACTCATGTACATGGATTTATCATTACAAAGAATTCAAACTAATCATACACCCACTTCACTAAAACTTATGGTATCTGGAAGGCTCGTGGTTGATCCTCACTACTTATGGTTAATTAATCTATCTTGTTTCATCATCATGAAATAATAGCTCCCTGAAGATCATTATGTAACATGCTTTGATTTTATTTTCTCCTTAGATATAAAAAAAATAAAAACTTGTACCATTTCTCCCAATACATATGTGAAATTACATTACTTGAGTTTCTATTTTCATACATGGGTTCAACTATATCTATGGATTTGGGAATTCTAGATATTTTTATATATGGTCATTAACATGACCATAACCAGATATGTGGTCATACCATAATTTCATATGTGTTAAAGACCCATATGTAATTTTTTTATGTGGATATGCATGGGTAATTCCCATAAATGAATCTATAGTTTTGAAGAATTCACCAAATAGACTTAGCACCATTTTAGTATCCTTTTAGGCCATCTCAACCACTTCAACACTACTCAAATATTTTTTATACAATGATCCTTCCTCTATCAACACTTGTATTTGATTCCTCTTAACATCATCTCAACAATCATCATATTATTACTACAAATGTTTTCTTGGATCAAGCAATGAGGTATTAATGTTAGAAACCTCAATTTTCCTTTTCTATAAAACATATTTATAGCTCAATCATATTATATACTTACATATATTTTTTATTAACCATGACATCCAATGATTTTCATGAATCCATAACAATTCTGTACGAATCACCATCAAATATAATAAAAACATATTAAACCATTGAAAATAAATATAATATGTACTTGGGAACTTCAATATCTCTCATTGAATTTGTTTAAAATACCATAAATCCTCAATGAAAATATGTATTCTCAACTGGATTTATTTTTATCCCCATTATTGACAATAAATTAAGGTGTTAGTTTAAGGGCCTTCTCATAATGTTTGATTCCATCTAAGGCACTCAAATTCCCTCCCCCTTTTTTATATCTAAGAGAATGATGATAAAACATGGATATTATAGAAAATATCATTTAGTTAGTATTATATAAGTCTATTTAGGATAGTACAATGTAGAAAACAAGAGAGATAAAACCAATGTTTTCTATGCTATCCATACATGACCATTTATGTGATCAAATCCTTATAAATCTCAAAAATTCTCTTTTAGGGGATGTATAAAATATTTTTTTAAAAAGAAGCTTGTAACCTACAAAGATCTAAAAAATTCATAAAAAATGTTTATGTATAAGTCATATAAATTCCCCTTTTTCTCATTTTTATAAAATATTTCTACTTTATAATTTTTTTGAATGAAATCATAACAAAGGGATATAAGTTTGATTATCATAACTCATTATACATAATTTATCAGGATATCTAGATTTTACAAAAGTTACACATTCACTAGAAGTTTGAAATATGATATCCACTCCTCATGTTAGATCCCCTGCAAGGGATGCACTCATCTCATTATATTCATAGTAGTTAGGACACTCCATGAAGGTAATTTTATTTTATAACCTAAAGTAACAACCTGAACTATTATCCTTTAAATCCATAAATGTTATCACAAATAAGAAAAAAGAATATGGTAATATGGAGAGACCTCTTTATTTTTAGTGGTGATATTAGGATTAAGAGTTTCCTCTCAATTCAGGCCATTATTTTCTTCCAACCTCATCCTTTTATTTGTGTACAACCTCATTTTATACTATAGTCATTTGAGAACATAATGTTTCAGGTTCTTTAATTTTTTATCAAATAGATCAAGTTTTGTAGGTAGCCATGTCAAGAATTTTTTTGGTTGTATGCCCTGACATATTACACATTTCACAAAAACAGTCGTCATCATTAAAGTTTACATTGATTGTATTTTTCTATATTCTTTTATTAGGGAAGATAACACCCCCTTTTTATTTATTCTTTGTTTTATTGGGTGTATTTTTTGTAATTTTGTCTTCCATTTACTTCTCAATGTGTACACTTGTTTCTTATAAATTTTTAAGGGATTTTTCCTTTATTTAGATTTTATCCCCTTCCATGTATCTTTTTGTTTTCTTGAATTGATATGTTTTTCCAGTATTCCAAGGATTTGTTCTTAAACTTCCAGTAACACTAAAAAAACCTATGAGACTCTTTCTCCTATTTTTATGTAATATATTCAGATTTTATAAGATGTGTACCTTTCTTCTTTTGAGTGGATATAACAACCTCATGGACACTAACTAGGTAATATTCCATCATACATATTCTCAAATCCAACCTTGAGGATGTGGTGGATTTTTCATCACTTTTCACCATAAATATTTTTCCTAAATTTTTTAAACCTATAATCGTAAATAAAGTAACATTAGTATATAAGATAGTTTCTAGATTATAAGAATCCATTTTATTGAAGTATTTTTACACTTTATTATAGGATTATCTCATCCTCTTCTTGATATAGATATGAGTCCTACCGAAGCCATGGATCCCAATAGAAATTTTTTTATAAACATATTTCTTCTCAATAATCCTTGAAGTGCTAGATTATGTTGATTCCTGATTATTTAATCTCATAATATACCCAAAATACTTCATATTAAAGGAGTTATTCTCATTATTAATAGATATAATCTTATCATTCAAATCCTCCTTCATCTTCTTAAATTTTTCTTTATGAACTTTTTGTGATTGTTGTAAATAATTATCATGTTATTTAATTCTTATTACCTTAACCTATAATTGAGTGTCTTTGTAATCCATATAGATTTTATTCCATTTTTCATGTGTATAGAAAGATTCTAAAAAAAATCCCAGAAACCTCTTTATCATTATAATCCTTTTATGACACTACTTCAAAAAGGTGACATACTTTGTTGTGAAGTGATAATTATTTCTCCATTACTTCCATTGGTTTTTTGAGGGAAATAAAAATTTGAATCTTCTAATGAATCATATTCTCAAATTATTCAATATCAATTTAATTGTGATTTATCAGAAATTAATCTCTTTATAACATCAAAAATAAACATTATTACTTCTTTGGGAACATTATTCAGATGATTTTCAATTTTAGACTTATGGTCATCATCATAACTTGAACAAGATTCATTAGAAGAATAATAATCAAAAGAATTGTTATCACTTATACCACTCTAATTACCTCTAGTTAGTGGGGTTTATTTATTTACTTATGTATTCTTCTTCATCATCCTTACATATATTTTCCTCATATTTTATGAGTCTTAAAGAAAATATTCAAATTTATATCATAAGGAGTGTTTTTATTTTTCTTCATTTGAGGTAGTTAAAAAACTTCCTGAAATTTGTACAATATTAAATCTAGTAAAAGTAATTAGTGAAGAAATTGGATCATTATCGGTAACCTGTATGCTCTGATACCACTTATAAATTCCAAGGATTGATTGGTACCAATGATAGAGGATGGGGTGAATAAGTGGTACACTATTATTATAAATTATTCCATTTTTAAAAAAATTCAACCTTGTGAGGTAGTTTATGTTCTCAATCCACTCATTTATATCTCTTAACCTCACATTTGTGGAGTAGTAATATAAAAGAGAGAAACACAAAGTATTTACAAGGTCTGACATAAAATCCGACTTCTTTCCTTATTGGTTAGAGAACCGAATATATATTCTCCATTATAATCTTACTATGAAATAAAATAGGCTCCCAGGTCCATAAGAGTGTGATTGGTTATACACCCAATCACCTATCATTATTATAAATTTATTATACTCTTTAGTAGTTTATCCTCTAGTTATGTCTGGTACTACACCCTAACCACTAGCTCTTCTACCATGATTAGTTATACCACCAAATTGTATTTCATTCCTGACTAGTTATACACCCCAATCAGTATTATCTTCAATCATTGATACATAGGTAGAAATATATTCTTATTGATCCCGATTTCTTCCATAAAAATTATGAATAATATTTCTATATGAGTGTATTGGATTCAGTTCACTTTTTTATGGTTATTTAAGATCTTTAATTGATTCTTGAAATATTTCTGTTGGTCTCAAAAATACTTCCAGATCATAGGTGATCTAAATTATCCTTATCTTTCTAGAATACTCAGATATATATCCTCCTAGTAATCCTAAATTTGGCACACCTTCTCTCCTTGACAATCGTCATATCAATCTCATAGAATAATGTTTCAATATACACAAGAGTTCTCAATAATTATCTATCCCATCTTCGATACATGAATTCATCGTAAACAGAGGAATGAAATTATCAAAAATTATTATTTTTATTTCTCGTTAATTTTAATTACCTATATTTTCTAACCATTCAAAATTATTCACGATAATTATCATTTAATGAAATTTAAATCACCATCAAAATTAGTCAAGTCTTCACCATTTAATCTCATTTAAATATGTGATACTATTTTCATTAAAACCACCCAAATACTTGGCTATTTATCCTCCCATGATATTAAAATATTGAATATTCATTTAAATTCCATAATACTCATAACCTTTTCATTCATGTGACATATAAATATCACATCCTTATTTAAATCATGAATGTATATATTTAATTAAATCACCATGAATCATGATATTTAATCTTTATATTGCATTTTAATTATAATAATATAATTTTATCCCATTAATACTCTATATCACATGACATGAACTCACTTTATACCTTGATATTTCCTGGCCACATGCACAAAATATATTCATTATAACTAATTTATATCATTAATCCAGCCACCACACGGATACTCACGGTAGCTTGAAAGATCATGGTTGATCCTTACTGCTTATGGTCAGTGAATCTACCATAATTCATCATCATGAAATATAATCTCCCTGAATATTTACACTTAGCATAATTTTATTTTATTTTATACTTATATATTGAAATTTGGAAACTTATAAAATTCCATCTAATACATATGAATAATTCCTTTATTCGAGTTTCTATTTGGATATATGGGTTCAACTACATATCTAGATTTAAAAACTTTAGGAATTACCAAATTTTTTCATTCAAATAACCATAATAAAATATTTTGTCATTTATTAATTTCATATGTGCACAAGATCCCTATATGAATTCAGTTATGTAATTTCCCAAGGTGAATTACCATATTTAAATATTTATTTTGGTATAATTTACTCAAAAATCCCTTATTCCTCTTCATAATCCATCCATGCCTTCTCAACCACTACAAAAATACTCAAAAAGGTTATATACTATTATAATTTATCTATCATCACTTCTATATGATACCTTTGAAAATTAGCTCAACAATATTCATATTATTAATTCCACTTTTGTTTTTGATCAAGAAATGAGATTTTGAAGTTATAATACTCATTATGACTTTACCAATGAACATGAAAATAAATAAATAATCTTATGGACTTGTATGGATGATTTATCAATCATTAAATTGAATTATATTCATGAATCCATAAAAATCCTCCAAGCATCATCATTAACTGCACAAAACACATATTGATCCATTGAAAATAAATAAAATATGTACTTGGGAATATTATATCATGATTCTAGTAGATATTAAATGAGAATATCCATGATCAATTTTAATTATTAGGAAAAGAGAAACCAAAAATGTAATATGCATAATTCCATGAATACATGGAAATCTTGAAATCTGTAGTTTTTTTTTGAAGAATTGATTGAAAGGAGTACTATCTAGGTCTTCAATAAATTTTAAATGAGAATATCCTTGAATTAAAGGCCAAAGAATTTGAGAGATTAAAAGTTGAGTATTTTTGGAAACCCAAAACTATAGCATGTATCATATATATATTTTTAAGGTCAAATAAAGTTTAGAGGAATTGATACTGCATTAGATTTTGTTTCATGTATTAAATAAGAATATAACTTGAATTTAATACTTACTACTAATATTATAAAGTTTATATATAGAATAATAATATTCTAATCTATATATACTGAGGAGTTTAATACAAGAAAGCAAATAAGAGATCCAATGCCATCCTATTGCACTGAAGAAGAAGAAGAGATCAAGAAAGAAGAAAGAGTTATATGTAGTCTAGTTTTCATAGGAGGAATAATATTGTATTTATAGAAGAAAATAATAATAATAATAATATCTCATGATTTTTTATGATAAAGGATTATTAAATTTTGGGGTTGTTTATATTGAAGAATACGTTATTGTATACAATGTTGTTCATAAAAAGAGAGAAGACGAATTATATCTATACAAAGAAAGAAAATTAAGAAAGTAATTAGAACATGAACAACCCACATATATTCTAAATTTTTGAATTAGTCATTTGGTTATTTACCCTATTTCATATTTTAAAGTGTGGGATGCACTAAAGTGTTGCATGCACATACACTGTTGAGAGACTATAGTGTAACACAAGTTCATGGATATTATATTCTAGTTATAACTCACAAGTTTTCACTATTTGGTAGTGTGATAATGGGTCTTTCCTAATCATACAATGGATTAACCCTCTCTTATCGAGATGTGAACCTTATAAATCTACTATAACTTTTCATATTTGTGAATTTTGATGTGTTAATAAATGAATGTGAAATGAGAGAATAAAAGATCCATACACCTAACCCTATATAGGTAAATGAAAGGGATAAAAAGATACATTTATTAGCAAGTCCCAAACACTGATTCACCCCCTTTAAGTATAAAGAATATCCAAAAGTGATCCTATAATTGGTATCAGAGTAATATCCACATCTTATTGGATTTTCTTACTTGATTTTGTTTTTAAATATTTTAGTCTCTTTATAAATTTGTAATGTATATTAGTTTTTATGATGACACATTTATCTATGATTATAATTCTATATCTACCAAGAATATGATGAATAGGAAAAATAAATAAAAATGATTGAATAAGGAATCCCTCTCATTATAAGAATAATAAGTTCTAATTTCTCCTTGATATAATACTAAAGAGGACAAATCTATCTTGAAAATATAAAAACCTGTAGTTCTATTGACAACCAAGGTGATTGATAAACTTTCTACCTTGGAAGAAAAATAAGTTTGATGATCTTGAGGTATTTGATTTTTTTAAAATATTTACCAAAATAATAACCATGAATTAGTGTAATTAATTACATATCACTTGATATATTAAATGATATACTACATAGTTTGAAAATAAATAGTCTCTTTTATTTGTGGGATATTTTAAAACTCATAGGAAGAGATCACTCATCTCAAATGAGATATATATAACATGGATATAGATTTTAAGGAAAATGTATTGAATTTTATAAATATATCTTAACAAGTTAAAGAAAATTAAGTAATGAATATGGAACTTTAAGAAAAGCGTACTAGTTTGAAAAATAGTGGATCAATACAATCCATGAAATAGATGGTCCCACTAAATAATTTTAATAGAAGACCCATGCTTTTTAGAAAAATCATAAAAATATTGTTGATGTCAAAATTGCACAATTGGATGTTAAATCAAAGAAGATCAAGGGCACATTGGTATATGAGAAGGTTAAAATACATGATGAATAATTTTTAATAATTAAGAAATATAGTGAAGATAAAATTATAAAGTCATAGTATGAAAATAATATTCTCAATATAAAGATTCTTGAGATTGATATAAAATTATAAAATTTATAAATTTCTAAATTTGTGTCTTCATAAGAAACAAATGGGAGAGTTTTTTTACCAAAATAATTCCAAGGGATACTCTCATGATAAAATATCTATAACTGATGGAAAAAATATTTTTAGTTCATCCATTGATCATTATATAATAGTATTAATGAAAAAGGTACAATCCATACCTAAATCTAATTATTATACTAAATATGTATTTGTGAATTACACATGTTTAAAACTAAAATATATACAAAAGTATAAGATTAATAATGATGATAAGACTAACACCATTTCAAGGGTGGATATAATATTGTTTATAAAAGATGTTTCTCCAAAGGAATCCCAACTGGTTGATATAAATTATAAAAAACAACCTACTATCAGTTATGAAAAACTTGGATATCATAAAGTCTAAAAAAGAAAACAATTTTTTGTTGGGTTTTGTGGTTGTTTCAACCGGTTTTGGAACACAAAATTATATTGTTAGCACAATGTATCAATATGAGAAGATTAAAGGAATTTTATTCTAAGGGGGAGAAAATAATGTATGAAAAAACCCATATGTGAAATAATAGAATCTAATATATTTAAAATTCGTAAATATCATTGTATAACATGGAATTAGTGTGGTTATAGGATTAATACATGCTTATATAAATCAAATAATTAGTAATATATATATTTTTTGGAAGGAATACCAACTGAAGCTAAATAATTTAGGTAATTATGCCTTGGGACAATTTCAGGAAAATAAAGTTTGAAACACTATTCCCATGATGTTTTCAAAGAATGATAGTGATACCTCCTTGGGTAACAAATACGAGAATTCCAAGAAGGGATCTAAACCAAAAATGAAGATATATTAATAATATGGTTAAAGTGGACATACCATGGACACATTCAAGTAATATATGGTTGTTTGTATTAGTATAAGAAAGAAAAATAAAAATGAACAACCCTTCAAAGAGAGAACTAAAAAGATTGATTCGGTGAAAGAGATTCCCAAGAAGTAATTCGGAAATTCCAAAAGTCTACCTATGTACCAAAATAATGCATGGTCATTTAGATTATATGTTTTGAAAATCAAATAAATATATATTCATCATAAGTAATATCTAGTGCTAAATGAATGGAAAAAATTCTATATAAAAAAGTAAAAATTCATTAGAGTTTGTCAAAAAATGACAACCTAAGTGTTCCAAAAGTGATGTTTGGGAGGTGAAATGAGGCTGGAAACAACCCAATGGCTTGTCTAAAAATCTTATTAGTCATAGAATAAATCCTAAAACAATGAATATTGCATCGGTTGATGTATATAACGTAATAGATAAATTAAAGAAGATATTAATCACATATAAAGAAGTTGAAGTAGTGAAGAATTCAATTCTACCAAAATTCAAAAATGATTTGAAAAATAACATGAAAGTATAAAAGATAATTTCAGGGATTAATCTAGAAATAAAGGAGAAATCTGGTTGAGAAAATACTCTCAACATTTCTATTCACATTTAGTAATAATATGTTCCACATTATTCTCCAACATTTGTGTTGTATTTATGTTATTACCATGAAGTAAATTTAAGGTGAAGATAGTTTCTAGTAGGATTACTATATAAAAATGTATAAGATATTAGAATGGGAAATCATAGTGAAGAGATACCATTCTCTAATGATACGTCAATTGATATTGCAAAGAACAACTAATAAGAAGATCATTCTTGATGAAGATGGGAAAGCTATCAAATCTATACATCTAGGTGATGATTCCCATATTGAAATTTATCTAAAATCAAGTAGTCTAGAAAAATTGGATCAATATTTATAAAGATCATTTGGAGTGACTTTCTTATGGGGAGACATGTGAAGAAGATTTTATAGAAGCTGTTATAAGTATTAATTCATAAAAACCAGTTTCTAGAATGTGATTGAAAAATATGTTAATTAAAAGGTATTATTTCATAATCAACCATACTTGGTTACAAAAAAAGATCCAAACATTAATAGGGATAATTGTTTTTATAAATGTTATTAAAAAGGAAACATTAGTGATTGTTTAGGGTTAAATTTTGAAGTATAAATCACACCATTATACTTGAATATTTTTGACTCATGTGTTAAAGGGAGTGAATAAATTCAAGATGAAATATTCTATTTGAATATTTATTAAAATTTACTATCAAAAAAATTACCTAAACATAATAATAGTTGTAAAAATCTCGAGGAAGGTGATGAGTTTCAGATTGGTATCATATTCTTTGATCATGGAAACATTTTATGTATAACTCAAACCCTATTTTTTCTAAACCTATCATGGATAAATAATACTTAGAGTGGAATGGTTGATTCCACATTTCTTAAATATGGATTTATACCACCCACTATAATTATAATTTTTTTTCTTATCAATAAGGGGAGGGAAAAATGAAATGAAAAGTTGATGAGAATTTGAGAGTGAAGGAAAAGTGTATAAAAGATAAATTAAGAGTATGTATTGACATATCATTCCAGTGGGTATTGAAAAAAAGGGGGAACATTTTGAGTCCATTTTGTGTTTTTTTTATTTTTTTGAGTAATTTCAAATATTATAGAGTGTCAGTGATGTTTGATGATAATATGGGAGAATGGAGAATTTAAATGAAAAATAATATAGCTTGGAAGTATATTGGAGAACATATGAATGTTGAAAAGAGTTCCCAATAAGGTGTTTACTTGTTCTAAGTGAATAATAATTTAAATACATATATTTAAGTTTTATTTTAAGTTTTTTTCTAGTTTTAAATTTTTTCATTATTCATATGGAAAACAATGAGTTATTTTCTTTGTATTTTTAGCGATTAATTTATATTCAAGGGAAAAGTGTTTGATGGATTTGGGGATTCCATACTTATGGTTTATGAAGAGTATAAAAAATTAATGGATGATTTTTATAAAATAATAAAAGATATGTTGAAAGGTTGTATTTTAGTCTTTGAGTTTTGAATTTACTAGATATTCCCACACTGTATATTTGAAAAAGGAATTTAAAATAGAAATAAAAAAATATGGATAGCCCTAAATATTTAATTAACCTTGTAGCCAAGACATCAGAGACCAAAAAACAAAATTAATGATAGGCTAATGAGGATAATATTTGTGAATGTTAGCATGGGTCGACACTGGAATGAAGAGAGTGCACCCAGTATGGGTCGACACTGAGTGAAGTAGAGCTATTATTCATTGAGAAATTATAGACCCGCTGGGTAGGAAATATCTATGGGATTTTACAGTACATCAATGGAGTGCTTTAGTTAATGACTAAGAACAAAACTAAATATAGGTTTGATGTGGTATTGACATGCATGGATCACAGTTCATCAATTAAAAACCATAGACATGTGTGATATTCAAATTATATGATCTTGCATAAACCATCTTACTTGTATGAATTATTGAGTTCATGTTTCACCAAAATTTTCATATGGGGTGTTTGTGATATAAAATATTTTTTACAATAGTCCAATTATCCATTTTTAGAGATTTTAATAATCTTATAACTATATTGAGCAGTGAAGATGTTTTATAGATGATATGATGTGCTGAATATCTTAGGAAGAAAAGTGACATGAAATTTTCATAACAAAATGAGAATGAGGACAATGGTGCTAATATAAGGTGTCAAGATTTTATATGAAATTTTATGATTCATATAAAATAAGTGTGTTTTTGGTCAAAATATGATATAAGAACTTAGTGGTGATTCATGTAATGGAATTAACATTAGAGATATCGACATAAGCAGATTCACAATAGAGTCATCAATGTAGGAGTGATGGACATATGAAAATCAACGTAAGGATGTAACTTGATGTAAGGGAATCTACAACTAAGTTAGTGACATAATGGGATCCAAGATGAGTAAACCATGTATTAGTCATCCAATCATATGAATATTGTATCAAATATTACATTACCAAGAAATCCATTCTTAAATTTAAAATATCTTGATATTATTTATCATGACTCTACCAGAGATAAAATTAGTTCTTTAAGAAGTTTACACCATGAAGTAAGGATCAACTAAAAATTCAATATGAAAAATTTAATTCATATGTGGAATTATTTGAATATGTGGATTTCATATAAGTAGATAATGGAAATAATATTTTCGAGGTCTTAGAAATTTTCAATAAGTATATACTTGAATTAAATGAAAAAGTATACAACGGTTTCAATGTTAAGTATTATGGAAACATGATGCTGCTGTATGTATCAAATATATATTTTATAGGTCAAAAAAATTATATTGGAATTGACACTATATAATATAGAAATTTCTTGTATATTAAATAATAATAGAACCTCACTTAAGAACCCATTTCTAATCGCATGAAGTTGAAATAAATAATAAGAAGATATGACCCTATACACTCTACAGAGTCTAAGACAAGGAATAAAAGATTATATCTAGGGCCATACATATTTAATAAATAAGGAGAATAAGAATAAAATTAATATGATGGGTAAATAAGTGAGGGTTTTGTGTAATCTATATTGAATGTGGAGAAGAGTCTTGAATTTGGGAAACAAATGAATAAGAAGCATCCATCAAATTCACTATTATGATCAAGGAGTATCATATTTAAATATTGATGATATTATAGAAGAAATTATCATATTTAGTTTTGTGTATACAAATATAAGATTTGAGTTGTATCTATGTAAGGGAAGTAGACTAATAATGAAATCATCACATGAAAAAACAATCTATAGTTGAAATTCATAAAGGATTATTATTTTTATTTAATCCATTTAATATTGTAAAGTGTTATATTCACATACACTATGAAGAGACTATAGTGTAACACAAGTTTATGGACATTCCATTCTTTCTATATCTCATCGGTTTTTACTAATAGGTAGTGTGATAATGTTTTTCTGAATCATACCAAGGATTATCCTTATATTATGGAGAGGTGAAAATTCTAAACTTATTACCCCTTTCATGTGTGTGTGTATCTGAATGTGTTCATGAATGAAGCTAAGAAGAGAGAATGAGAGATAGATTTGACAAATATTATAGTGTTAACAGAAATGAAAATAAGAATAAAAATAGATTAATAATGTACTTACTCTAATTCACCCCTCTTAGTGTTAATCATATCTCAAAGTGATCCTATAAAAATGACACACTGAGTTTCACTATATTGTATATCTTACTCACAAAGACCATGAAATACACTATACCAGGACTAATGTTGTTTTAGTCTATTTTCCAATATTCCAAGCATGAATGTTCCATAAAATCAATTAATATTTACACATTCATATAATACTTATCTTTTGTTTTCATGGAATTAAAAACACTCAACACAAAGTGAAGGAAAAATAAAAACTCATTTAAGATTTCAATAAATAAATGAAAATATAAAACTATACTATGAATAGAAATCTTACTTACATTTCTCTTAAAATATTCATAATATTAGATCAAAATCAAATTATTTAATCTGTGTTTCATTTTGTATCTAATGATAATACTAATAATCAATGTCTTGGTGGGACTCTCTCTAGTACTCAAATGGAAAATGATGAAAGAAAGGATCAAGAAACACTAATAAACTTCTCAAATACGATCTTTTTTTCAAACTAATTGTTTTATACACTCACTATACTTACTATTTATAACTATAGGAGAAATTTTTAGGGGAATTTATTGTCCCAAAACATGGATAAATATATAAAATATATTGGGTGATGAAATAATGAGTCTTTAAATGTATTTTAAAACATTTAATAGACTCAAAATATGGCTATAATAGTTAACCGCAATAGGGGGGTGAATTAATAATCCTTCAAAGGTGCCTAAACTTATAAATGGGGTGCATCAATAATCTTAAAAGCATCTGTTATAGGGCGGTAAAAATGATTTTTTTCTCTAATATACCACAAAGGTATACCAGGGTTGTCTCACTTGAGGAGTGCTATATGTAATTTATTATATAATTATAATCAACATAAACTATTATTTTTAGGTTTTTTATTATTTATGAAAATAAAGGTTTTAGATTTTTTTTAAAATGATGTAATGAAGAAATAAAACCTAAATGAAAATACAGACATAATATAGGTTAGGAAGAAAGGTTTTGGTCATAGGGGTTGGTTATGTAGGTTCCTTCATTATTGAATTAGATTTAACAATCTATTAATTTCCATACATGGATTTATATTCTCTACCCTGGATGAATTTTTAAAATTGATAGGAAAAGTAGTTAGAAAAACTAAATCTCCATACCCTTGATAGAAAATAGAAATGAAATTAAGATGCAATACATGGTGGAATACCATAATTTACCGGAAGTTTTCTCATATACACCACAAATTAAATTGATTTTTTTTTTAAATTATGGTGAAATAATTATGAATGCTGTGAACCACCCCACAAGGAAAAGCTTTATGTTAGTCCATTTCTATTTATAAGTGAAAAGAGATCACAACAGAAAGAGATAAGGTATATAAATTTAAATATAGAGATAAAATAAATTGGTATTAGAAGAGAATGATAGATGGAAGAAAATTGAGACACTTTAACAAAAAATGATTATGTGTTACATTGGAAAATAAAATAAAACAAAAAAGAAAGAAGAAACCTAAAGCAGTAGTATCCCTACATCACAACACTACAAAAATACTTAGGAACCAATATATTCAAATCCCCCTAGGAAAAATAATTTTTAGGCTTTAATCCTACCCTGAGGTGTTATAAATGGCCCATTAATAGGTTTAAGGTTATAATGAGGATTTTCGAGTCATTCCAATGAATGCCCACTATAAATTTTCACCATAAGTCACCATTTGTGGATTTTCCTAAGAGTTTCACACCATGAATAATTTTTACAACAACTAATGTGTGGGGGAATAAATTTTCAAGACATGTTTCACAATATGAAATCCTATTTGGGTTCTTGTTATGAATGAATTTCATGATGGGATTTGTTGTTTTCCAACAAGTTTCACCTTATTTTAGATTGGTTCTTCATTTTCAATATTTTTAATTGGTCCTTGACATTATTTATGTTAAGGTACATCATCTTCATGATTAATTCATCACTTTTAATATTGTTTTAAATAAAAATCTATTTTGGTTTTCATATTCAATATTCTGATGTCATTCCACACCACTTCACATCATTGTGTGAAGTGTATTCAACATTACTAATTGATTATTTCTATTCATTTTTCAAAAATTTGTACTATCCTTCCATAAATCACAAAAATAGTTAAATATAAGAAATATTATTCAATTAAATATGAAATGACACTAGTTTTTATGTTCTTTCCATAGGGTGGTAAAAAAAATTATTTTCCTAATGCAGCACATAGGCTAACCAGGGACATCTCACTTGAGGATCATCATAGTCAATCAATCAGTAAATTATAATTAACCTAATCTATTTAATTTTTTTATTATTTATGAAAATGATGGTTTTTGGGTTTTCGTAATAATGGAGAAATGAAAGAAAAACCCATACTCTGATGTAGATATAATGTATGTTAGGAAGAAAGTTATTGGTCCTAGAGTTTAGTTATGAGAGTTCCTTCATTATTGAATTCAATTTAAAAATATATTTCTTTTAAAACATGGAATGGAATTTTGTACGTTGATCATGATTTTTAACAAGCCTAGGAAACCTATTCAGCAAACCAAATCTCAATTCCCTTGATAGAAAATAGAAATGAAATTCTGGTCCAAGCTTTAGTAAACTACTTATAAACCTATGAAATTCTCTCACATCCACCATAAGTTAAATTGAAATAATTTTAAATTAAGGTGTAATAATTAAGAACATAATGAAACCTACATCAAGAATATTCCTTAGGTTACCGACTTTACATTGCTAATTGAAAATAGATCCCAATGGAAAGTGGGAAGAGAGAGTGATTGAGAGAGAGAGAGAGTGACATGAATGAAATTGGGATTGAAAGAGAAAGAATGGGGGAATAATATAGATACACTTTAATAAAAACAATTAATGCATGTTACATCATAAAATAAATGAAAATAAAATAATAAAGAAAGAAAAAACTTAAAGAAGCATTATGACGACAACACAACATAGTGGTAGATCCTTTGGAACTGATCTCTTCGAATCCCCCTAGGGAATGTATTTTATAGGCTTTAACCCTCCCCCAGGGAATCATAAAGGTCCCATTAATAGGTTTGGGGTCATAATGAGGATTTTTGGGTCCTTCCAGGGTGTATTACCTAAAAATTTACATTATAAATCACCATTTTTAGGTCTTATTAAGAGTTTCACGTCATGAATAGTGTTCATGATGTGTAATGTGTGGGGGATGAACTTTTCACAACACATTTCATGCTCTGAAATCCTCTATAGGTTCACATTATGAATGAAATTCATGATGAAAATTGTTTTTTCCCAGAAAGTTTAACCCACTTTCACCCCAATTATTCATTTTCAAGCTTTTCACTTGGTTTTAATCGACTGTATATTTCAGGACATCATATTCATGTTGAATTCATCACGGTTAATCTTTTTTTTCAGTAAAAGTCTTTTTTAATTTCATCTTCAAAATTCCAGTTTCACAGCACACAACTTCACGTTGTGAAGTTAACTGTATTTGACATGATTAATTAATTATTTCTATTCCTTTTTGAATTTTTTTTGGTGTCCTACCATAAATCACAAAAAAAAATTAAATAAAAGAAAGTATATTCAATTAATTTTTATAATAATTATGTTATGTATTAAATTAAACATGAAAAATATTTCCTTGTAAATTCCCCCACATTTTGAATTTTCTCACTCTCAAGCATGTAATATCTAAAAAAATTTAACAGAATTTCATTATATGAATATTTTAATTTCAATAGAAACAAAATGAAATGTTTGAAAACAAAAAATAGACATTCAAATTTCACCCAAAATAATTTTTTCCACTCCTTATCTTCAAAATAAGTAATTTTAATCATGGATTTTACTCCTTTCTTTTGAAAAAACAATGCTTCTCCATCCATAAACTTTTATTTTTTAATTTATTATTAATGAACATGATAATTCCAATATACCTCACATTGAATTATTTTTACTCATTTATCAAGGTAATAAATGTAACTGGAATTGTGCACATACCTCAAGTACATGTCACTTACCATTGGTTTGCAAAGCATCTAACATCTCAATTGTGTAAAGTCAACAATCAAAATTATTCTTGAGGGATTTTCATTTTGGTTCAATTGTTTATGGGGCTTAGGGTAGGTAGGTAATGAATAAAAATAAGTTCAAATATAAGTTTTAACCCTTTAGAATACAACATGAAATCAAAAGCTAATCCTAATGAAATACTCCAGTAAATGTCAACTCACAACCCCAATACTCAAAGTATTCACATGAAATAAGTAAAAATATTGAATGAATCACCCCCTCTATCTTTTTTTTTAATTTTATTCTTTTTATATTTTTTTTTTCAAAATATGTTCTTATGTGTAATATAACTTCCACCACCTAAACACATATAATCAAAAGATCATTAGTTTTGAAATAGTGATTTTTTATCCTTAAAAGATATATCCCATTTTTTTATTTTTTTTATTTTTCATTATTTAGAAATGGAGTTGAATAATAAATTAAAATGAAAAAATGTATCCTATCAAAATATAATGAGAACCCCCCCATAAAAGTGAATTACATCCCCATATACCCTGAACAACCTCCCCCCCACACATATCCTTTTCAATATCATGAAATATATTGTGAGTAGGGTATAAATAGATATAATAGGCTTGTAACATACCTCATTTCATAATAAGTTAATTTATGGATTTTATGGAAAAAATTAGGATTGATGTTAATGTGGGTCAAAGGATAAATGGTATCAACAATAAAATCAATCAATCATATTAAAAATGATTCACCATAGTCGTAGCTTTAATAAGATGTCCTCATAGTTCTAGAATAAAACATGATATGGTCTCTAAATAAATATATAAATAATAAAATGGAAAATATTTGGTTTAGAACTTAACTTTGGGATGAGAACATATTGTTTGATAAAGTCATGTATGCAAATTAAAAAATAATAATAAACTAATAAATATCAATACCGAAAATTCAAAACATTCCAAATATAAGAATAATATCATTAAAAAAATATAATCATCTCCAAAAATCATTATTTGTTAATTTTTCCCCTCATTCTTAACCTTACTCATTCATTTTACTATTTTACTCATCTGATCATCTCATTAGTGAAAAGTAAAACATGTAATAATGATTATCCTAAGTTAATTATTGGTTTCCTAGATCAAAACTAGTGTACAACTGTTCAATGTCTGGCATGGAATATTCAATAAATATCTTAAAAAATTAAAATAATGATAGTAACATAAATTAAAGAATTTAAAACTCATAATCCCCATGCACTGAAGCTTCAATTTGAGTTTCATAGGTACTGTTCATTCAGTTTTTGTTTGGTATCTTTTTCACGATGTGAATTTTCATTTCATAACTCTCTTATACAACATTTTCATGATGTGAATTAATTTCATGATGTTAATTAAAATAATGATTGTAATTATGTGAATTATACACAATGTATTAAATTTAACTTTGTGTTTCTTAGGCCATAAAGAAGGGAATATAAAATAAAACAAATCTATTAAGAATATGGATAATGTTTTTTATGTTAAAAAACATAGAGGTATCAAGGATGAATCCTAAAAACAATAATTTAAATAAAAATTTATAGAAAGAAAATAAAAGAATTGGGATAATTCTTGGTTTGATCCCCCAAGTGGGCCCTGGTTTTTGACTACCTCTAGATGGGTATTTCTAAATATTATCCCAAGTTTGATGGAGGGTGGAGTTTCCTGGACTTGAATCACAACATGCTATTCTTTCCATCCTATAATTATTCTTCTTTATTGGGGAGGACTCCACGGATAGAGTATATAAGGTATTCCCCCTTTGCAATAAGGTATAACAAGAATAATGGGATTATGATAAAGTATATAACCTTATACTCCTTGTGTCACTACTTGTGTAACATCTTCTTCACCTTAAATTGGTTTCCCAAAGTATGATGCATTAAAATAATTGTCAAAAGAAAATTTAGCAGAAAAGTTTATTTAAATGAAATTAAAATTTTAAGAATTAATTGGAAAATTTCCCTTTCATGGCGATCAAATTCTTTCTTGGTCTCTTTTATAAGAGCCACTAAGATCTCTTATTTTTCCTCAAATAGTAAGTTTTTAAAGACTTTAAAGAGTTACATGTGATCCTCAACATTACTATTTTCTTTTTCTTATTCTTCCTTGGCATAATAAGGGATGGTCAAATTTATAAAAAAAATAGTGGGGAGTGATAAACAATTTAATTTTAGAAAAATTATATAAAATTTATTTAAATAAATGATCAACTTCTAGAGTTTGTTCGATTTTAATTTCTTCTTCACATGATAGAACCTCTTTTAGTTGTTTTTTTCTTAACATAGGAAATTAGTAAGGCACCTCTATAATTTCCTCGAATTCTACCACTTTGGAAATTTATCCACCTTCTAAGGATAGAGAAAGGTGTAGTGGTGGCGATTCTTTTGATTTATAAATAAATAGATTACTTTTTATTTTAATTTCTTCCTAATTTCTACAAAATTTATCTAAATTTACCTGATCTCCCTTTCATAAATCAATATTAATGTATCCTTCATCTATCTCCTATAGTAGTGGTTGAGCAAAGTAGAGTGAATCTTTAGGTAAATCCTTCTATATCTTATAGGATTCTACAACTTTATAAATCAATGTGGAAATTTTCTCCACCACATGATCAGGTTTCTTCTTTAGTTTAGGGTTGGGTTTCTCTATATACATATAAGCTATTTTCTCCTTTTGTATCCTCACCAACTCTATATTTCTTTAAATCATTTGAATTAATTGTTTAAATAATCGTTAATCACCTATTATTATTCTTGATGTTTCACTTGTGAGTACTCAATACATGAAAAATATTGTAGTTCAAATACATCACTGGAAAATATAAAAATAGGTAATTTTTTTTAAATTTAAATAAAATTAATTATTTATAAAAATGAGAAAAAAGAAAAAGTTAAAGAAAAAACCACTAATATCCATAGAAACGGTTCCTATTTTGATGATTCTATTAAAGGACATTACAAAAACAAAATTATTTTCCTAATGAATTAAAATGGCTAACTTAGGCCATCTCTACTCAGGATTATTGTAGTGAATCAGTCACTTAATTATAAATCACATAAACTATTTTGTTAGTTTTTTATAATTTATGAAAATGATGGATTTGGGTTTTTTTGTAAAAACAATGAAATGATAAATAAAACATAAATTAAGATTTAAATAAAATTATATTTTACAAGAAAGGTCTTGGTTATAGGGTTTGGTTATATAGGTCCATTAATTATTGAAATTAATTTTACAATCCATTACCTTCTACAAATGGATTTATATATTCTACCTAGAGCAGGATTTTTAGCTTGCCTAGGAAACCACTTCACAAACCCAATCTCCATACACTTGATATGAAATTACAATGGAATTGATATCTAATTCTTAGTGGACTACTTCCACACCCTTACAATTATCTCACATCCACCACAAGTTAAATTGAAATAATTTGAAATTGAGGTGCAGTAATTTAAAACTCAATGAAACCAACCCCAAGGCCAAGCCTTGGGTTAGTCAGTTTCCATTTCTAATTAAAAAGAGATCACAGTGGAAAGAGGGAAGATAGAGAGAGAGAAATTAAGAGAGAGAGATTAAAGAAATTGGGATTTTAAGATAAATACATATGGAAGAATAAGGGGAAATTTTAGAAAAAATAATTATTATATGTAACATTGTAAATGAAAAAAAAGAAATAGTAAATCCAAAGCAGTAGTATCCTTATAGCGCAATGTAGTTGAAAATATTTAAGAATGGATCTATTCAAATCCCCCCCCGGAAAAATATTTTATAGGCTTCATTCATCCCCTAGGGAATCATAAATTTACTATTAATACGTCTTGGGTCATAATAACTTTATTAGGTCATTCTAGGGTGTGTCTCCCATAAATTTCCATCATATGTCACTCTTTTTTGGTCTCTAAAGAGTTTCTCATCTAGAATAGTGTTAGTGATGTGTAATGTTCAAGGGCTAATTTTTCATGATATGTTTCATTCTATAAAATAATCTATGGGTTCATTTCAAGAAATAATTTTATGATGTAAATTTTTATTTTCCAGGTTTTTTTATGAGTTTCAACCCAGTTCTTTACTTTCAAGCTTTGTACTTGCTCCTTGAGCTTCTATTTGTCATGGAACATCATCTTAATATTGAATTTATAACTTTTATGATTTTTAATTAAAAATATATTCTTTATTTTGTTTTTAATATTTCGATGTCACACTATATATCTTAATATCATGACGTGAAGTGTCTTTATCATGCTTAATTTGTCATTTTTTTCATTTTCTGATTTTTTTGACATCCTTCCATAAATCAAAAAAAAAATTAAATAAAAGAAATTTTATTTAATTAATATTCAAATTAAATATGTTTTTTATTTAATTAAACTTGAAATATAATTCTCTGTCAATTCCCTCACACTTAGAACTTTCATTATAATCTAGAATGTAATCTCAACAACATTTTCAAAGGAATTTTATTCTACCAATATTTATATTTCAGCAAAAATAAAATAAAATTTTTGAAAAGGGAAAATAAACTTTCAAATTACACACAAAATAATTCCATCAACTCCTCATTCAAAAAAATAAATAAATCCGATAATTCATTTTAATTTTTTTCTTTTGAAAAAACTATACCTCTCCTTTCATCCACTTTTATTTATTAATTTACTATTAATGCACATTCCAATTATAATCTACCTCAAATTGAATTATTTTTACTCATCTATCAAGGAAATAAATGTAACTAGAATTGTTCTCATACCTTAAGTATATGCCACTTACCATAGGCTTGCAAGGCATCTAACATATCCAATGCAGAAATTAAAAAATCAAAATTAATCATGAGGGATTTTAATTATGGTTAAAATGTCTCAAGGTCTTCAGGTAGGTAGTTAGTGAATAAAAATAATCTCAAATAGTAGGTTCAACTCTTTTAAGTACTTTATGATATAAAATTAAAATCTTAAAGAAATACTCATGCAAATTTAAACTCTCAACCACAATAATCAAAGTAGGAACATTATACAAGTAATTATAATGAATGAAAAATCATATTTACCTTTTTGGTTTTTTTCCTTTTTATATTTTTTTTAAATTTGTGCTGAAGTTAGATATCGCATCCACCACCGAACCACACATGATAAAAAAATCATCAATATAGAAATGGAAAATTTGTATCCCCAAAACAGACGCACCTTTTTTTAGAAATATAGGTGAATAATAATGAACTATGAAAACATGGCCTCTCCCAAAATCTCATGAGAACCCGTAGAAAAATGAAGCACATACCGATTTTCCACGGACGACCAATCCCCCACACATAGTATTTTAAATATCATTCAATGTACTATGAGTAGGGTAGGAATAGATATAATAGGCTTGTAACATGGATCATTTCGAAAAAAGGTCATTAATGGATTCTATGAGAAAAATTAGGATTGCTGTTAAGGTTTTTCCAAGGATAAATGGGCTCAATAATAAAATGAATCAATAATATTAAAAATGTCTCTATACAGTCATAGTTTCGATAAAATTCCATGAAATTTATATAAGAATACATGATTTGGTATCTCAAAAAATATAGTAAATAAAGGAGTGGGAAATATTTAGTTTAAAGTTTTTCTCTGGGATGAGAACATATATTTTATGAAAATCATGCATGAAAATGCACAAAAATAATAAATAAATAAATATCCATATCAAAAATTCAAAACATGCCAAATATAAGATGAATTTCATTTAAAAAATCATCTTACGTCCAAAAATAAGGATTTTTAAAATTTGTTCCTTCATTCTTAACCTTACTCATTAATTTTACCATTTCACTCATATAATCATGTCATTAGTGAAAATTAAAACACGAAATAATTCTTATCCTAAGAAACTTCTATGTCTCCTAGATCAACACTATAGAATAAGAGTTCATAGGAGAGCATGAAATATTCAATAAAGTTATTTTAAAAATTAAAATAATTTGGGTAATTGAAATTAAAAATTTAAAAAACATACTCCTCTTTCATTAAACCTTGATCTTATGTTGCACAGGTTATGTTTGTTTGATTTTGTTTGGTATCTTTTTTAAGATATGATTTCAATTCACGATGTGAATTTTTGTTCCCTATCTCTCTTCTATAGAATTTTTGTTATGGGAATTACTTTCATGATGTTAATTCAATTCAAAATATAAATTATGTGAATTATTTAAAGTGTATTCAATTTTTATTCTTATTTTTTGTGCCATTATGATGGACCTAAAAAATAAAACAACTCTTATAAACACAAATACTATGATTTTTATGTTCAAAAAGATAAAGGGATCCATGAGAAATCCTAAAACTAATAATTTAAATTTAAATGTATTGAAAGAAAATAAAATAAAAGAGATAATTTATGGAATGATACCCCCAAGTGGGACCAAGGTTTTAACTATCTCCAGATGGTAGTTCTAGTTATTATCCAAAGTTTTATTGTTGGTGGAGTTTCCTATACTTAAACTACAACATTTTTTTTCTTTCCAACTTGTAATTATTATTCTTTATTAAGAAAGAATCCATGGATATATTATAATAAACCCCCCTCTATAATGAGATATAGATTGCATGGTGGTAGAAGGATTAAGTGTGGAACCTTCTCCTTTGTTGCTACTTGTGTAACATCTTCTTCACCGTCCAGTGTTTCCCTAGATATGATGTATTAAAATAATTGTCAAAGGGAAAGTGAACATTCAATTTTAGTTGAATAGAATTAAAATTTTAAGAATTAATAGAATAATTTTCTATTTCATGGTGATTATATTATTTATAGGTCTCTACTGGTAGATCCGCTTGGACCTCTTCTTGTTCCTAATCTAATAATTTTTCAATATCTTCAAGGAGTTACATGTGTCGCGCAATAGGTTTATTTTCATTTTATTTTTCTTCCCTGGTAAAATAAGTGTTAGGAAAATATTAAAATTAAAAACTATAGGGAGTGATAGATTCTTTAGTTTTAGAAAAATTAAATGAAATTGAATTAAAGAAATCGCCAACTCCTGGATTTGGTTTGGTTTCAATTTATTCTTCAGTTTAAAGAACCTCTTGGAATAGATTTTCCTTGTATAGAGGAAGATAGTATGAACCCTCTAGTATTTCCACATCTTGGGAGGTTTCTTATTCTCCCAAGTCTAGATTGAGTTGAAGTGGTTCTCATTCTATATCTTTATAAAATGGGAGATCATGTTTCATTTTGATTTCCACCCAATTACTCAAAATTTTATCCAAATTTACTTGATTTTACTTTTATAAATTGGTACAAAAGTATCCTTTAACTATCTTTTATAGAAGTACTTGTGTGAGGTGGAATGAAACTTCAGTTATATCCTCCACTACCTTCTTAGATTTTTTAACTTCAAAAATAAGTTAGTAAATTTTCTCCACCATTTTCTTAGGTTCTTTATCCATTTTAGGGTAGGTGTTTTCTATATACTCTTGATCTATTTGATCCATTTGTATCCTTACCCACTCTATATTTATTTCAACCCTTTGAATCTAATTTTTTAAATCATAATTAACCACCTCTTATTATTCTTGCTGTTTCACCTCAGTGTACTCACTCCATGCATAATTTAGGAATTTTGGATAAATCATGAAAAAATAAAAAATATAGATATTATTTTTAATTAAAACAAAAGTTATTAATTACAAAAACTATGAAATAGAAAAAGTGAAATAAAGAAACCCTTAGATCCCTTGAAATGACACTAATTTTGACACACCTATCATAGGCAAGTAAAAAAGAAGTTTTTTTCCTATTATAGTATAGAGGCAGACCATGGTCATCTCACTTGAGGAGCATTATAGATGATCAATCACTTAATTAAAATTCTCCTAAATAATTTCTTTTTGGGATTTTTATTATTTATGAAAATAATAGTTTTGTTTTTTTGTAAAAAAGATGTAATTATAAATTAAAACCTTAGTGAATATGTAAAAAAATGTAGGTTAGGAAGAAAGGTCTTGGTTATAGGGTTTGGTAATATGACTTCCATCATTATTGAAATAAATTTTACAATCCATTACTTTCAATACATGTATTTCTGTTATCTACTGTGAGAAATATTTTTAGCATTCCTATAAAAATTATTTGGAAAAAAATATCCCTATGCTTGATAGAAAATTAAAATAAAATTAGAATCCAAGTCATGGTGAAAAACCTCAATAATAATGAAATTATATCTATATGGAATACATATTTTTTATTTCATAAATTGTACATTACATTTTACAAAATATAGGATATTTTAATGTTTAGTTTATTGGAAATAGGGTACATAATACATAAAACTTAAAAAACACTTCTAAAGAATATAAAAGGCTTATCTATTGTTCATACTAAGTAATTTTACTGCATCTCATAACCTGGAGACATACATTAAAGGAAAGGGTGAGTATAAGGCCCTGTAAAGGAAAAACAAGAGAAATAGTTTACATCTGATCTAGAGAGATATTGATGAGAACTTTAAGAATTTCATAACGGAATAAGAAAATTAAAAATAGGAATATAATAATAAAAATAACTTGAATAATAACATGGAAATGTGGCTAAAACATTTAAATGTGACATTCATAAGCATATCATCATGATTTGTAACTGAGGTGTCATAAAAATTACTATGGTTATTGACCAAGGTATCATACAACATGTCATCTCTAGAGATTAAATTATTTTCCCAATGAATTAGATCTCTCTTAGAGTGAAAACGAAATATATAATAATTAAAATGACCCATATATATCATAATAAAACATTTCTTAAATAACCTATGGCGAATAAAACAAATTTGTTTCCTATCAAAATGATGGTATTTTTAAAACTTTCTTAAAGAAAAGATATTTATGTCATTATTAATACAAGAAAAAGGAAGGCCAATTTCCTGTATGAAAATCCTAGAATAAAATATATCATTTTTACATATAGGTGAATACCCCTAGATAATAAATAGGTTTAGGTATTAACAAAATTATATAAGTGAATTTATTGGGAAAAAGAGTGAAATTTGGAGAGGAAAATTCCGCAACATAACATGTATGAAAAATGGTTTTAGAAAATTGTAAAAAGAGAAGGGTCAAGGTTATACCACCCATAAAATAAATTTAATGATATAAAGGGATTTAATAAAATGGATAGAGGAAAATAGTTTATAAATATTAGATATATACTACATAAAAAGTGAAGTTTAAAGGAAAAGATAAGTTACAATTTTTCTTACCTTGAAGAGTTGATCCAAAAACTCGAGTATCAGGATCTTGTGGGATTATGGACACCTTGGGAGGACTCCTTGGGAGGTAAAACAATTATAGATTCCTGGATAAATAATTTATGGTGAAAGGAAATGGATAAATGGGTGGGTATTTATAGAAAAAGAGGAGGATTTGTTTATTAATTTTCTTGGACACCTAGGTAGTGGTAAATGAAAAACCATGGGATATACCTTAGTATTTTCCCATGGTATTGGATACTTGGGACACATATTATGTTATTGTAATCCACAAGAGTTAACCAAAATTTTATATTAATTATGACATCATTATGACATAATTTTGAAGTCATTAAACATACAAAAAATGGGCGGGTATTTATCCGAGCTTATAAAAGATTGATGGAGAAGTAATTTGGAGTGAAAAGAAATGGATAAATGGGTGGGTATTTATAGGAAACGAGGAGTATTTGTTTATTAATTTCCTTGGACACTTAGGTAAAGATAAATGCATAACCATGGGCTTGTCCATGGTATTTTCCTATGGTATTAGACACTTGGGACAAATATTATGTTATTATAATCCGTAGTAGTCAAATAAAATTTTATATTACTTACTATATCATTTTGAAAAAATTATGAAGTCATTAAACTTACCAAAAAACCCAAACTATATTTTTACTATTTATAAAAAAGTAAATTATTTTATAAAATTCTCATAAATTTACCATAACCTAATTTTGGAATGATAATTTGAAAAAAGATATTTATTTTATCATAATAATTATCAAAATATGATAATTTTATATTTTAAATAAAAAAACCTTTTTTATAAAAATTAATAGCTGATAGAAGATGAATAGTAAAATTTCTGACACTTGAAAAAAATAAAATTGTTTTATCATTTATATTTAAATAGAAGTGTTTTAATCACACTATTTCATAAAATAAACATTATTAACAATACCTTAGTTTATTATAAAAATTATATCTTTTCTGAAAATTTCAATTTCTATCCGAAAAATCAACTAATCAAATTTATCATATTTTTAAGAAAAACTATTCTCAAAACAAAATTATTGGAATAAGAGTTTTATTTATAAAAAAGGATTAACATATAAGTAACAAATGTTGTAACATACCAAGTAAATGAAGAATAAGATATTTTTATACTTATTAATATTTTTGAATTAAATATTACTTTCACTTTAAAAGGGTTGCTATGTTCGATAGCGTACCCGATATGCAACAACGAGTTTCTTTGGAATCTTATGTTGCATACTAATAATATAATATTATTATTTTAAATGGTAGTTAACTCTTATCCGTTGTATTGGCGGGAATGAAAGAAACTAACTACAATATGATTATACAAGTTTTTTAAATGTATTTACATTATCCAATAAAATTTAGAGGCTTAAAATACGAATGAATCTAATTTTAAGCATAATTTACATTAAAAGGACGATTTACCGCCTTTTAATGGAGAACCCTCTTTAAATATATTTTTGGTCACTTTAATACATTCTATATGACCAAATAAAATCCTTTTTTAGAATGGGGACATCAAAATTTACTTGGTGTAAATTTTTGGAATTTTTCCGATAAAATTCATTTTTTAATGAATCATGAAAAATATTGTATTTTATTTCAAAAGTGCCTTTTAATCTAATTTATTTATATGGTTATATTATCTTTTTAATTTGTTTTAAAGTTAAATTAAAATATATTTTTACCATTTAATCCAATGTTGGTCATTGTAATTAATTTCACTTTGAAATTGGACATAAACAAGTATCAATCTTTTGATAGTTATTGTTTCTTAAAAAGACGCTAATTGTTTTAACAACGGGAATTAATTTTAAAATTAATTAATGCCACTTATATGTTTTGAATTTGGAAAAATAGAAATCAATTTTGAATTCATAATATCAAATAATTCTTAGGGGGAATTTTTGGTATTTTTCTGAAAAACTTCAATTTTTGATGAATAGTGAAACCACTTAGTGGTAGTTAAAAAAACTGACTTTTTCATTTAAATGAAATTTTACCACTTCTGTGAATTGAATTTCAAAAACCCAACATACATGGTTTTTATAAAGAAGTAAAATTTGGTTCATTAAGATGAAAATAATTTTTATAGAATAGTAACTTTTGACTTTTATTTACCACGGTTAAAGGTAAATAGGTTAATTCAATGTAAAAAGAATATTATAATAATTCAAAATTACCTTAACACTTGTCCAAAAATTATTGTTTGAGTCATTTACGATCATGTTCATCTTTGTGTCGATTTTGGGACCCCATTGTGCCACTTGGGAGTGATAATGACTATTTAGATTAATTAATTTAATGTGAAGACAAAATTGACATTAACAAAAATCTATTAGTAATTAATTTTTATATGGTGTTATGTAAATAATATTTTCAAATATAAATATTAATTGGAAAGATAAAAATATTTCCTACATCATGGTATTTTTATCAAATTTTTAGACAAAAAATAAAATAAATTATTTATGACATAATAATGATGAAGTATTTACCTCATTAATAAATCATTTAGATAAATAAGATTATAATGATTAAAATAATATCCAAAACATGTCAAATTTGGATTGGATGATTTTATTTCGACCATTAGTCATCTAATATTTATCTTTAATGATTTTTGGACCATTATAAACCAAATATAATTATATAATAGAATAATAGTTTCACACTTTCCTAAAGAGCCCCTCCTCCCCCTTATAAAAGGAGTCCACTTCTAAACAATTCCTCACACCTATCAAGCAATTTTAATTGTCCAAACTCTTCCCAATTAATCTCCCTACATCCCTATAGTCCTCCTAGAATCCTTACCTTTGGCATAAGGCACTTCAAGAAGTCCTTTGGTTCAAACCAAAGGGAGTTACCCAAATTAAAGGTAACAATTTCTGTTAAATTGTTTTCTATTATTTTACTTCTGTAACCCCTAAACTATATTTATTCATTTATTTTGTAACAACACCAGTATCATCAATATACTAGGACGTTTTTATGAGAAGGATTTGAACTAAACTTACACACACCTCCATCTAATGGGTGAAGAACATAATTTTACTATGGATGGGAAACTAACGCCTCACAAAACGATGGTTGTTTGATTATCTCCTACCACCTCTCATGGTGGCCATTATGATGGCACTGTATCTATATATGATATATATTATGTTTATGTTTTCTTTATGCTTATGTAATTTCCATTTATATAATGCCTTTATGGTTTCCATAGTGGGTAAATACGATAATCTCATTTGAGGAAGTGCGGACTACCGCCCCCTCAATGTGATGTGACTCGTTAATGCCTTATGTTGGATGTATAAAGGATAGATTTAATGATATTATATATGATAATATACTGTAATTATAATATAAATATGTATAATTATGTTTAAATTCCATTAAAATAAGAAATATAAATGAAATTAGCGTTCATGCGTACGTACGAATTACCGTCTCCATGAACGGTGCATTTCATTTCTCACCTCCGTATGTTATGTACTATTATAAATACATGTATATTCTGGATATATATGATATATATGATATATAAATAATGAATATCATTCTAGATATAATTAATCTTTGACCACATGAACAACATGTAATTATAAGAAGTCCATTTTTGACTCAAGTACCAAATATCAACAAAACGAACGCTATTAACTTAAATGGTTACATAATGTTTATAACATGGTAATAAGTTATATAAAAGGAATAATAAACTTGAAAAATGTTCTTAATCAAGTATAAATTAACTTTAGTTTATTATTCCGGAGATTAAAGAACGATCCAGTCAAGTCGGACACAAGGTAAGGGACTTCGTCTCAATCTACTTTCATTGAGGAATATTTTGTTTTAATACACGACTTTATTTTATACGCTGTATAAACACCCTTGATTTTTCAAAGGGAATATTTTTCTACAAATAATTTTACTAAACGACAAAAATAATGTTCCTTTTAACGTAAGCGGTGACAACGACCTTTTTCGCCGCCATGAGTATTATTTGATATTTGACTTCATCAAACAGCCATAATGTTTTAAAAGAAAATAAATACCATATAATATTTTATGTATTTTGGTATTGAAAATGGTTTTGATAATGGATTTTTTATGTCAATATATTTTAGTGATATATTGTGATTGAAATGTGGAAATGTTTTCTTTCCTTTATATTTGTTGTATGTATTGTGATTTTATAATGGTACTTGGACATTTAACGGGTGGTTACGTGTTAAACCAAATGATAGGTGGTTCCGTGAATACCAGGATGGGTGGTTACGTTATAACCACCAATGCATTGGGTATGGAAGTCGGCCGTATGGCTATTCCATTTAGTGATATGTGTGGAAGTCGACCATATGGTTATTCCATTTATGTATGTTTATGTCCCAAGTTACCTTTATATGTTATGTGTTCTTTATATGAGTTTTATGGTAATATTTTGGTTACAAAAGGGTAAGTAATGATTTTTTATTCAGTGAAGAGTATTTATTACTTCATAAAGGTGAAAAGTATTACTTATGTTAAAGTATTCAGGGTTTACTTGTTGTTTTGAAAAACTAACAGTTTTACTTTTTTGTGTATCCCTTACTGAGATTTTTATGCTCATCCCAAGTTTTTGAAATGTTTTTCACAGTACATAATTTGGAATAGAGTCAAGGATGGGATCAAGGAAAATTCATGCTGTCTTAAACATGGAACTAGACATGACTCTTTTTTTTCAATAGTTTATGTTTTTCTAAAAATATTGATACTGCGTAGAAGTGTCTACTTTGTAATTTTTTTGAAATGTAATAGTTATGGTCTAACTCTTTAAAACTCTAAACCTGAAAAGATTCTCAATGTGAATTAATCATATAATTCAAGATTATGTAATGTTTTAAGGCTGGATCCTTATAGTTGGTATCAGAGGTCAGTTTAGATAACTTTAAGAGTTAGGGTATTGTTAAATGAATGTCCCTAAATTAATTTATGGTGATATTGGAATGATATAGCATTTAAAGATTACCATGTTGCTTCGCATAAGATATTTCTATGTTCAGAATGGTTTTCCGTAGAGGAAACATGGCCGCTATGTTGGGATGACATCAGGAGGAAGAAAAACTTCTAAATCAGCAACCTGAGATTGTTGGAATCGGAACTAAATAGTTTGTTGTAGTGATGGAACAATTGACTCAGGCTATAAATGGTAGTGGTATCCATGCACGAGATCATCCAGATCAACCACATAGGAACATGTCAGTAGTGGAGCATTTCATGAGGCAACATCCCCTATCATTTAGAGTATTATCTAATCCTGTGTTGGCTGAAGGGTGGATTAAAGCACTGGAGAAGATTTTCGATGTCATGGGTTGTTTAGGACATCAAAAGGTTAGTCTTGCTGTTTACCGTTTTGAGGGTGAAGCTGATCAGTGGTGGTCAATGGTGAAGAATATCCGGGATAATGAGGAGATTGATTCTCTTGATTGGGATGATTTCAAAGGTATTTTTCTTGAGAAATATTTTCCTAAGGTGGTTTGTCTTATGTTGGATAAACAATTCCTGGAATTGAGGCAGGAGGATGACTCAGTGGCTACTTATGAAGAAAAATTCACTCGACTGGAAAGGTATGCTCTAAATTTCATACGAGATCTTGATAGTAAAATCAACAGTTTTTACTCAGAACTAAAGCCATGATATCGAAGAGCATTATCCTCTCGTGAGTTCAAAATTTATGTAAAACTTGTTCGATGTGTGGAGAAGGTGGAAATGGAGTTTTCCGATGATCATGTATTCTTTGACAAACAACAGAATAAGAGGTCCAGTTGGCAGGAAAAGGGGAAGAATTCATCAAAGAAGCGTGGATTTAAGAAAATAAAATATCCAACTTGTGAGAAGGGTGGTAAAAAGAATCCTGGAGAATGTTTATCAAAGTATAGAAAGTGCTTTCAGTGTGGTAAGTCTGGTCATATTGCTAGTAAATGTAAGGAATATGATCAATCAGTGAATGAAAATACATCAGTAAGATGTTTTAAGTTTAATGAAATGGGTCATTATTCAAACGAGTGTCCAGAGAAGAACTCAACTGAGGTAAAGCAGCCAGAATACAAGTAGAGAGAGGCAGGGAAATCCTTTGAAACTACTTCAGAAAATGTTGGGCCATTAAATGGAGTTGTATCAGGTACACTGTTTGTTTGTTCAGATTATGCTAAGGTGTTTTTTGATTCAGGATCTACACTCTTTCATTTCTGATAAGTATTCTAGGAAATTGGGAATTCCATCTCATGATATGAATATTGAACTTACGGTAAAAACACATGGAGGAAATTTTGAGACAATAAGACAATAGTGGAACATTCCTGTCCTTGTGTGTGGAAAGAATCTACCTTCAAACCTTATTGTTTTGACACTAGTATAGTTTGAGGTTATATTGGGCATGTATTGTCTTTCTATTTATTATTCTAAGATTGACTGCAGAGCTAAAGAGGTTTCTTTTCAGAATGATTTTTAGTTTGTATACAAAAATTAACCCTTGATTTTGATAACATATCAGGAAGCTTAGAAACTAGTAAAAGATGGAAATGAATGTTACCTTGCACATATTGTTGAAAACAAAGGAACTGTTCAGATTAATGATGTTCCAGTTGTAAATGAGTACCTTGATGTTTTTTCTGATGAGTTTCCCGGTATTATACCTGATCAGGAAGTTGAATTTACTGTTGACTTAGTTCCTGATGCTAAGACAATTTCAAAACCCCCTTATCGAATGGCTCAAATTGAACTTTTAGAGTTAAAGAAGAAATTGCAGGAGTTATTAGATAAATGTTTCATTCGAGCTAGCACATCACTATGGGGTGATCCTGTCTTGTTTGTTAAAAAGAAAGATGGTTCAATGATACTTTACATTGATTATAGAGCATTGAATAACATCACTATTAGGAATAAGTATCTTTTGCCTCATATCGATGATTTGTTTGATCATCTCTAGGGAGCTCAGTATTTTTCAAAGATTGACTTGAGTTTGGGGTACCATCAGTTGAAAGTAAGGGAACCAGACATTCCGAAGACCACGTTTCATACTAGATATGGCCATTATGAATTTTTAGTTATACCTTTTGGGATAACCAATGCACCTGCTGTATTCTTGGATCCTATGAATAGAAATTTCCGTGAGTTCTTGGATAAGTTTGTGGTTGTGTTCATTGATGATATTTTGGTTTATTACAAAAGTAAGGAGGAACATAAAAGTCATTTAAGGGTTGTCTTTCAAACCTTAAAAGAAAAGAAAATATTTGGGAAATTCATAAAGTGTGAGTTTTGGTTACAACAAATTTATTTCCTTGGTCACATTGTTTCAAAGAATGGCATAACTGTTGATCCTGCTAAAATAAAAGTTGTTGAATAATGGACAACACCCACAAATATAACTGAGATTCATAGTTTTCTTTGTTTGGTAGGTTATTACTAGAGGTTTGTTGAAAATTTTGCACAGTTATCTAGTCCAATGACTAAGTTAACTCAAAAAGGTTTTAAGTTCATCCGAAAAAATGAATGTGATGATTTTTTTCAGGAATTGAAAAGAAGATTGGTGAATGCTCTAGTTTTGGCACTGCCATCCAGAAATGGTGAGTTTGTTATCTGTAGTGATGCTTAATTGAAAGGACTAGGTTGTGTCCTCATGTAGAATGATTAGGTAATTTCTTATTCTTCACGTTAGTTGAAACCTCACGAGTTAAATTACCCTACACATGATTTGGAATTAGCTGCTGTTGTTTTTGCTTTAAAAATTTGGAGGCATCCTTTGTATGGAGTAAAATGTGAAATATATACTGACCAAAAAAGATTAAAGTATATATTCACTCAAAAATAATTGAACATGAGACAGAGAAGATGGTTTTAATTAATCAAGGATTATGATTTCATGATCTATTACCATCTAGGAAAACCAAATAAAGTGGATGATGCTTTGAGTCGAAAAAGTAACGCTTCATTAACCATGCTACATTTGGAACGAGATCCTTTGGTTTTTGATTTAACAAACTTTGTCATAGAAGTTGTTGGTGCAGAAAATTATTCTATTTTGTATCAGGTGTCAGTGAGATCATCTCTGTTAGACAGAATAAATAAAGCATAGAAAGAAGAGAGTGAGTTGCAGAAAAAGTTAGAGTTGGTTCAGAAGGGTAAGTTGCCTGATTTTAATCTTGATAATGATTGTGTTTTGAGACTTGGGAAGAGATTATGTTTGCCTTGTGATTCATAGTTGACGGATGAGTTGTTATGTGAAGCTCATAGTTCTCTGTTTTTACTTCATCATGGAAGTACTAAGATGTACATAGATCTTCAGAAGTATTTCTGGTGGGATGGAATAAAAAGAGATATTGCTGATTTTACTATAAAGTCTTTGAATTGTCAGCAGGTTAAAGCAGAGCGACAGTTGCCGAAAGGAATGCTTCAGCCTTTACCTGTTCCAGATTGGAAATGGGAAAATATATTCATGGACTTTGTTGTTGGATTACCAAAGACATCTCGAGGTAATAATGAAATCTGGGTTATAGTTGATCGATTGAACAAATCTGCTTATTTCCATCCTATTAGAGATACTTTGTCTCTAGATCAACTTGCTCGGTTGTATGTTAAAGAGATAGTCAGGTTGCATGGAGTTCCCCTCTCCATTGTATATTATCGTGATCTCACGTTTACTTCTAACTTTTGGAAAGGCCTACATAAGTCGTTGGGTACTAAATTAAATTTTAGTACAACTTTTCATCCGCAATCAGATGGGAAGTCATAACGAACAATTCAGACCTTGGAAGATATGTTACGTGCTTGCTCGATGGATTATCAAGGAAGTTGGGACCAACATATTTCTTTGGTTGAATTTTCATATAATAACATTTTTCTTTTTAGTATACAGATGGATCCATTTTAGGAATTATATGGAAAGTGTTGTTGAACTCAAGATTTTTGGGATGAAGTAGGTGAAAGGAAGCTGATGATACTAGAATTGGTAGAAGAGATGGCAGAGAAAGTTCAGTTGATTCAGAAGCACATGAGAACAGTTCCGAGTAGATAGAAAAGTTATGGAGATAACCAGAGGAAGTATCTTTCTTTTGAGGTAGGTGATCATGTCTTTATCAAAGTTTCTCTATAGAAAAGTGTGATGCGTTTTGGTAAGAAGGGAAATTTGGGTCCGAGGTTTATTAAACCTTATGAAATTCTAGAAAAAGTTGGATCAGTTGCATACAGAGTGGCTTTACCTCCAAGTTTATCCCAGGTACACAATGTTTTTCATGTTTCGATGTTGAAAAAGTATATACCAGATCCATCTCATATGTTGAGCCCAGAGGTAGTTCAGTTGGAAGGGAATCTCTCTTATGAAGAACAACAAGTCCAGATTCTTGACCATAGAGAGCAAGTGTTGCGGAATAAGGTAGTTCACTAGGTAAGGGTTTGGTGGAAAACCATATGGTTGAAGAGGTAACGTGGGAATCTGAAAATCCTATGAGGGATAAATACCCCCACTTATTTTGATATGTTAATTAAAATTGTAAAGACATAATTTCCAAAAGGGGGGAAGGATGTAACATCCTAAGTAAATGAAGAATAAGATATTTTTATACTTATTAATATTTTTGAATTAAATATTAATTTTACTTTAAAAGGGTTTCTATGTTCGATAGCGTACCCGATACGCAACAACGAGTTTCTTTGGAATCTTACGTTGCACACTAATAATATAATATTATTATTTTAAATGGTAATTAAATCCTAGCCGTTGTATTGGAGGGAATGAATGAAACTAACTACAACATGATTATACATGTTTGTTAAATGAATTTACATTATCCAATAAAAAGTTAGAGGCTTAAAATATGAATGAATCTAATTTTAAGCATAATTTACATTAAAAGGCCGATTTACTACCTTTTAATGGTGGACCCTCTTTAAATATAGTTTTGGTCACTTTAATACATTATATATGATGAAATAAAATCCTTCTTTAGAATGGGGACATCAAAATTTACTTTGTGTAAATTTTTGGAATTTTTCCGATAATGTTCATTTTTTAATGAATAGTGAAAAATATTGTATTTTATTTCAAAAGTGCCTTTTAATATAATTTATTTATATGGTTATATTAACTTTTTAATTTGTTTTAAAGTAAAATTAAAATATATTTTTACCTTTTAATCCAATGTTGGTCATTGTATTTAATTTCACTTTGAAATTGGACATAAACAAGTATCAATCTTTTGATAGTTATTGTTTCTTAAAAACACTCTATTTGTTTTAACAACGGGAATTAATTTTAAAATTAATTAATGCCGCTTCTATGTTTTTAATTTGGAAAAATATACATCAATTTTGAATTCAGAATGTCATATAATGCTTAGGCTTAAGTTTTGGTGTTTTTCTGAAAAACTTCAATTTTTGATGAATAGTGAAATTACTTAGTGGTAGTTAAAAAAACAGACTTTTTCATTTAAATGAAAATTTACCACTTCTGTGAATTGAAATTCAAAAATCCTACATGGTTGTTATCATGAAGTAAAATTTGGTTCATTAAGATGAAAATAATTTTTGGTGAATAGTAGATTTTGACTTTTATTTACCGCTATTAAAGGTAAATAGGTTAATTCAAGGTAAAAAGAATATTATAATAACTAAAAAGTACCTTAACACTTGTACAAACTTTATTGGTTGAGTCATTTATGACCATGTGCATCTTTGGGTAGATTTTGGGACCCCATTGATCCACTTGAAAGTGATAATGACAATTTAGATTAATTAATTTAATGTGAAGACAAAATTGACATTAACAAACATATTTTAGTAATTAATTTTTATATGGTGTTATGTAAGTAATATTTTAAACTATAAATATTCATTGAAATGATAAAAATATTTCCTACATCATGGTATTTTTTGATAATTTTTATGCAATAAAAAAAATAAATTATTTATGACATAATAATGATGCAGTATTTACCTCATTAATAAATCATTTAAATAAATAAGATTATAATGATTAAAATAATATCCAAAACATGTCAAATTATTATTGGATGCTTTTATTTCGACCATGAGTCATCTAATATCCATCTTTAATGATTTTTGGACCATTAGAAACCAAATATAATTATATAATAAAATAATAGTTTCACACTTTCCTAAAGATTCCCTCCCCCCCTTATAAAAGGAGACCACTTATAACCAATTCCTCACACCTCTCAAGCCATTTGCCTCATCCAACCTCTGACAAATTAAGCTCCCTACATCTCTCTCCTCCTCCTAGAATCCTTACCGTAGGAAGAAGGCACTTCAAGAAGTCCTTTGGTTCAAACCAGAGGGAGTTACCCAAATTAAAGGTAACATTTTCTCTTAAATTGTTTTATTTTATTTTTATTCTCCAACCCCTAAAATATTTTTATTATTTTCTTTTTTAAAAACAATTGTATTCTTAATATAATAAGATGTTGTTATGAGAAGGATTTTAACTACACTTAGACACACCTCCATATAATGGGTGAAGAACATAATGTTTCTGTGGATGGAAAACTAACGCCTCACGAAACTATGATTTTTCGATTATCTATTACCACCAATCATGGTGGTAATTATGATGGAACTGTATCTATATATGATATATTTTTTTTTTATATTTTCTTTATGCTTCTGTAATTTCAATTTATAGCACGCCTTTATGGTTTCCATAGTGGGTAAATACGATAATGTCTTTTGAGGAAGTGCAGACTACCACCCCTCAAAGTGATGTGACTCTTTAATGCCTTATGTGAGATGTATTAAGGATAGAGTTAATGATATTATATATGATATTATACTGTAATTATAATATACCTATGTATAATTATGTTTAAATTCCATTAAAATAATAAATAGAAATGAAAGTAGCGTTCATGCGTACATACGGCTTACCGTTGCCATGAACGATGCATTTCATTTCTTACCTATGTATGTTATTTACTATTATAAATACATGTATATGCTGGATATATATGATATATAAATCATGAATATCATTCTAGATATAATTAACCTTTTACCACATGAACACCATGTAATTATAAGAAGTTCATTTTTGAATCAAGTACCAAATATCGACAAAACGAACGTTATTAACTTAAATGGTTATATAATGTTTATAACATGGTAATAAGTGATATAAAAGGAATAATAAACTTGAAAAAGGTTCTTAAGCAAGTATAAATTAATTTTAGTTTATTATTCAGGAGATTAAAGAACGATCGAGTCAAGTCGGACACAAGGAAAGGGACTTCGTCTCAATCTCCTTTCATTGAGGCATATTTTTTTTAATACACGAATTTCTTTTATACGCTGTATAAACACCCTTGACTTTTAAAAGGGAATATTTTTCTACAAATAATTTTACTAAATGAAAAAAAGAATGTTCCTTTTAATGTAAGCAGTGACAACGACCTTTTCCGCCACTGTGAGTATTATTTGATCTTTGGCTTCCTCACCAGGCCGTAATGTTTTTAAAAGGAAATAAATACCATATAATCTTTTATGTATTTTGTTATTGAAAATGGTTTTGATAATGGATTTGTTATGTCAATATATTTAAGTGATATATTGTGATTGAAATGTGGAAATGTTTTCTTTCCTTTATATTTGTTGTATGTCTTATGATTTTATAATGGTACTTGGACATTTGACGTGTGGTTACGTGATAAACCAAATGACGGGTGGTTCCATGAATACCAGGATAGGTGGTTACATTATAACATCAAATTCATTGGGTATGGAAGTCGGCCGTATGGCTATTCCATTTAGTGATATGTGTGGAAGTCGACTGTGTGGTTATTCCATTTATGTATGTTTATGTCCCAAGTTACCTTTATATGTTATGTGTTCTTTATATGAGTTTTATGGTAATATTTTGGTTACAAAAGGGTAAGTAATGATTTTTTATTCAGTGAAGAGTATTTACTACTTCATAAAGGTGAAAAGTATTACTTATGTTAAAGTATTCATGGTTTACTTGTTGTTTTAAAAAACTAACAGTTTTACTTCTTTGTGTATCCCTTACTGAGATTTTTATGCTCATCCCAAGTTTTTGAAATGTCTTTCACATGACATAATTTGGAATAGGGTCAAGGATGGGATCAAGGAAAATTCTTGCTCTCTTAAACATGGAACTAGACATGAAACTTTTTATTAATAGTTCATGTTTTGTAAAAAAATAGATACTTGGTAGAAGTGTCTACTTTGTATTTTTTTTGAAATGTAATAGTTATGGTCTAACTCTCTAAAAATCTAAACCTGAAAATTTCTCAATGTGAATTATTCATTTAATTCAATATTATGTAATGTTTTAAGGTCGGTTCCTTATAAATTTATTGACACATAAACCATTATAACACCTACATATGACCTAAGGGTAAAGTGTGCAATGGTGATAGATAAATGGAGTGGTTCAACTAACATTTCACAAGTTGTAATTTCTACTAACTTGAACTTATATCGATGGAGATTTAATTCAATATTCACTTATTTAAGATCTACATGGGATTGTTCAAGAGATAAGCCCAGTGACTCTACCTCCATTCCATGTTATGACAAATGGGATTTGTATAATAAAAATCTACTAGTTGAGGCCATCATTCATCCTTTCTGCATTATTTATCCTTTCTAAAAAATTTACTTATAAAATCTAATGGTAAGGTTAAAATTAATATCAAATGTATAGTTCTTAATGTTCATATTTTCCAATGGTCATAATTGACTGAAAATCAAATAACTGTTGAATCCATATGGTCACATTTCCTTTTATATTCACTTCATAAAAAAATCATGGTTTTGTTGTAAAGAATATGACACACAATTTCAGGATACAATTATCGTTCAAAAAGTTCTATTCATTACACTCGTATCCACAAAAACATAATTTGAAAAAAATTTGAAATTAAATTATGATAATTATTAACACAATGAAACCTACCCCAAGGCTAAGCCTTGGGTTATTCACATGTTATTGATAAGTGAAAAGTGATCACGGTGGAAAGAGGAATGAGAGTGGGATTTATAGAGAGAGATGAATGAAATTGGGATTGGAATATAAAGAGATATAGAAGAATATAGAAACACTTTAATAAAAATAATTAATTTGTGTTACATTGGAAAATAAAGTAAAATAAAAAAAAGAATGAAAAAATCTAAAGCAGTAGTATTCCTACAGTGTAGCACAATGGTATATCCACAAGATCTGATCTATTCCAATCCCCCAGGGCATGTATTTATAGGATTTAATACACCCATATAGAATCATAAATGGCCCATTAATAGGTCTCAGGTCATAATGAGGATTTATGGGCTGTTATAGGGTGAGTTCCCCATAAATTTCCACCACAAATCACTATTTTTGGGTATTCTGGACAGTTTCACATCATGAATAGTTTTCATCATGTGTAATGTGTGGGGGAAAAACTTTTCATGACATATTTTAAGCTATGAAATCCTATATGGGTTCATTTAATGAATGAATTTTATAGTGTGAATTGTTGTTTTCTAGCTGGTTTCACCCAGTTTCAGCATGGTTCTTCATTTTCGACCCATGTACTTGGTTCTTGACCTATTGTATGTCATGGTACACCATCTTCATGTTGAATTAATAACTTTTTAGATTATTTTTAGTCAAACTATGTTCTATCTTTCATCTTCAATATTCTGGTGTCATGACGCATCACTTCACGTTATGGCGTGAAGTGTCTTCAGCCCGCTTAACTCAATTTTTTTATTTTACAAACATTTGTGGTATCCTTCCATAAATTTAAAAATAAATTAAATTAAATAAATTTTATTCAATTAAGTTTAATAATAAATAATTTTTTTAATTAATGAATCATGAATAATATTTATCTCTGTACCCCTTAAGATAGACCCATAAGATTTTATTATGTATTGGGCCTTAGAAGCTCATTACATCAAATTCAATCTCAATTACATTTTTTATTTATTATTTCATAATGTTTATGAATTAGTAATTTAAATAACTAATTATTTATAATATAATTACAGATAATATTATTAAATTAACTAAATATCCTTCATTTAAAAAAACATGTTTAATTTGTTAGACATAGATTGTATTTATGCTTGTGATATTCATAAAAATTTTAATATACAAAAAAATCACATTGACATTAACACCTTGAACTAGATTAAAAAATTATATGGCTCGAGGAAAAATGTCACATGTCTTAAAGCATTCTTCTTTATCTACATAGGTTGTTGATAAGTGTTTAGTTATAATAAAGAATTACTAGGAATGATTTTCCCTCAAACACAAATCAAAAGATAACCAAATAAACTCATACATGCATTGGAAAATATTGATAACAATATAACATGGTATTCAAATACATGGTTCATCATAATATCATTTTCCAAATAAACGACATCACATATTTCTCTAGACCTAACTCAAGTGAAATCCAAACATTTATCTCTCACCTCAATGTCCCATATCTCATCCTATCCCAAGGTTCCCTAAAAGTGACTAACTTCATGACACATTTCACATCACAAAAGTGTGAGTGAAAAAATACCCAATAACCAATTTATTTATATCTCATCATATCAAATTTATCCCCAAGTTATTCTATCTAAATAATTTAACCACTTTTCATAAAATCATTCTAATACTAATGATTCTAAAAACACCTCATGGTCAAAAAAAATAATTTCCATCAATTATTTAACACATCAAAAAACTTATTTTTTGTCACCTAAACTAATTACTTAATCAATATTAAGTAACCATTTCCCCTTTTCATGTAAGTTTACATCACTTTAAGAGTAATTTCCATCTATAAAATATCCCATTATTTCTATCATTTTTATTACAAAAATTATCAAGACCCTCAAACCACTCCCCTATTTTATTTTTGTGTATTTAACCCCCATTACATAATAATTTTTACTTAAAGTTCATAAAAAATGATCCCTAATAAGAGTAATTTTAGATTAAATTACAAAATCCATGATAACACAAAGATGAATGCTCCCCTCATTAAAAGTCCCCTCTACCTACTACTAGGTACCTTGTAGAATCCAAAGTGATCTCTACCTTTACTAACTCCATTGGGTACATGGTACCCTATAAGTGAATTTTAAATAGGTTCCACCATTAAAACACATCCCTTTATCCCCAGTTCAATTAAAACCAACCAAAACAATTCTAAATATACCCAAAAAATAATTTCAAGAGTTAATAATTGTCTTAAAGATATACATTAATGGCCTAGGTCATTAAAAACTCCATACGATAGGGCTTCCCATCCCTAAGAAGTGTTATCAAGAGTCAATAATGAACAACTCTGTCCTTTGGAAACTCATTTAAATTTCTCATTCCCCCATCTCCTCTTGAAAATTTCAATGTTTCCATGGAAAACATACAAGTTACATGAATTTTCACCATAATAAATTATCTCTATAATCAAAAATAAACACCAGTGTCCCTTTAAAATAAGTATCATTCTCAAGATATACATCATCATACTATAGAATATAAGATATTTTCAGTTCATATTTCATTAATTGAGACTAATAAAATATAATTAATTTAACAAAACTTCCATGATAAATCTAAATTATAAATAACCTTCCAATTTGACTCTAAAATATCAAAAAGTAGAATAAACTATGAATCCAAATTCCCAGACTTACTAATTCATTGATATCCCAATCAGGGTGATCTCTAAATAAAGACATGATCCCCAACATGAAACTAAAGATGAAGGTGTATACTATCAACATACAACCTATACCTACTCTAAGCCATAACCAACCTCTTTCTAATCATCTGAACATTATTAGAAGTCTCCTTCACCAAGATAGGACTAAAGAAAGATACCACACCATCTTCTATCCAGCACATGGTTGAATGATTTGATATACTATATAAATCCTCAATTATATCCATATGAATATATTTTTGGTAACTAATATTATAAACACACACTAACAAACCCATAAAAGATTCCCATGAACTAATAAAATAATGAATACATGCCTGAATCCTACCTTGAGAATAAAAATAGTATACTTAGGATGGACATCCATTTTTGGATGGTAAGAAATACTAAACTTCACTGTAGAACCCAAATCATTATAAAATACATACTAATAAGAATATATGAATCTTGAATAATGATCCAATAAAATGCTATTCGTTATCCCATGAATTATGAAAATACCTCTGACATAAATCTCACTAACCACCTCAATTTTACAAGCTCCATAATCATAGGAAAATGAGAATGTTTTGTTAATCAATCAATGAATACCCAAACAAAATCATTTCTTTCTATGACCATGGAAATCCTATAAAAAATCTATTTTGATATCATCCCACTAAGAATCTAGAAAATTAAACCAAAACATATAATATAAACTCTATCATGATAAATTCAAAAACATATAATATAAACTCTAAAGCTAATTTACAGACTACTTTAAGGATGAAGTGATTATTAATGGTGCTAGAACAACATGACCTTACTCCTTAGAAAAATAAATATGTAAATCTTAGAAAAGATACATAAGTTACCACTCACTTTCCGACTCATGAACAACATGAACTTTGGACATCAAACTTAAATAATTTATAATGACAACCACTTTCCTAGGAGTATATATCATCTCTAAATAAAATTATTGAATATATTCATCCCATATACAAATTTTTAGGTTTATAACCCTATAATAAAATATATACTTAATGCTAGTATGGTCAGTGAACAATAAAAATATCTCACCAAATAGTTAATGTTTCCAAATATTAAAATTATACTAAACTATAGCCAACTCAATATCATAAGTAGTATAAATCTTCTCATAAAAAATAGGATTCCAAGAACTTAATGATACTACCCACCCTTCTTGTATAAAAAAACACCCCAATCCCTCATTCATGGCATCAAAATATACCTCATGACACTCCCTTAGATCTGGAAAGACAAGAATACATTTATTTGTCAACCTATTCATAAGATTTTAAAATGAAGCCTCATATTTAACATAATACTAAAACATAACTCCATTCCTAGTCTTTCCAATCAGTGACATAGATATATGATGGAAATATAATATGAGATAGATACAATACCCTACAAGACCCAAGAGACTATAGATATTGAATATGTTCTTAGTGATCTCCCAAGACATAGCATTCACCTTATCTATATCCAATGATATACATGATTTAGAAATAAAATTCTGAAGAAAATTTACCTCTTAGATTCAAAACTGACACTTTGATATCTTGGAATACCAGCAATAAGCTCCCAACATGTATAAGTCCACAACTAAATACTCTCCATGATTCTTATAGGACCATGAATATATCGATACATCATCAATAAATATGATCATTAAAAAAACCAAATATGGATATAATACATGGTTTATCGAGGCCATAATCACAACTAGTGTGTTTAACACCTCAAAAAATAACCAAGAGTTCATAATCACCAAACCACATAAAAAAGGTGGTCTTAGTCACATCATCATCTCACATGCATAATTGATTTTAACCTAATAAATCATCATTCTATTAAAAAAATTATATCCTGTAAACTAATCAAATAAATCGCCGATCTATGGTAAATGATACTAATTTTTTAATGATAACCTAATTCAATATATGATTGTGACTCCTCGAACCCGCACTCTCATATACAGTGCTCATAAACACATATTTTACATTAATTTCTTTGATACCAACTATAAAATTTTGGGTAAAACCATCCTTAATTATGAAATCAATATGATTATTACATTTCATATATCCAAATGATCTTTTTTAGGTTTAGAGATTTTGATAATACGGAAAAATCATAAACCAATAAATCCCATATTATTTGTATTAAATGGAAATTTTCCCATTATATATTAAAATACATAATTCATGACGAGTCTTCAAAGTCTCCCAAAAATTATTATAAATGTGTTATCATTCTAATCATGTCATGTGTACTAATTTTTTCCATAACCCATGGGAATGGAAACATAATAAGCGGTGAGATAAATGACCAGTAAGGTAAATATATAACTGAAGTAATCATGGAATAAACATGGCATAAACCTTATGGAAGGATTAGGTAAATAATATGAATCCACAATCAAGTTAAAACTGAAATCATTCTATATCCATGAAAATAAATTAAAATATGGATATCAATAATACCGATATCATATTAATGAAATGCATTACATTGGATATAAAAACCTATTATAGAGGTTTTTTTAAAAGACACATTAATTGTAATTATGACCACCTTTAAGACATCATGCTGAAATGGGCAGACATACACTAAATAACCAAGTCTGTTCAATCTCATGAGACTTGTTGATGCATCGAGGGGCTATATAATGTTGGCCACCACCAATAACTTTTTTAAATCCAATAAATTCATAATATAATAAAATGATAAACAATACATAAAAAACCTATACAATAAGTATCCATATTGAAATAAAAACATAAAAAATGTCAATACTTTCCCCATATTAATAGAATAACATTATTTCTAGGTGAACATCATCCAGTATGAATTATATAAAATGTGATGTTCACACTGCATAGAGAAATGAGTATATGAATAAATAAATATATGAATAACATGATTATAATATCTCAATAGGAAGAATGTGGATGGTTTGAAAATAATATATCTACACTATAACAAATAAAACCTTGAAGTCTGTTGAAATAAATGAAAAAATATCTGCAAAAAATGATTGAACAATACCACATAAGAAGGAATCATTAATTGTATTGTTTGGTATCTTGAGTTTATTCACCCTTTTATATATATATATTATAGTATAATTAGTGAAACATAATCCATAATAGGATAAAAACTTTTGAAAATGAAAATGAAAATAGAAGTGAAATCTTATAAGATATTTTAGAAAACATTAACATAAAAGAGGTCAATACGAGTCACTTCCAAAAGTATTTTTCAAATGGTCAAGTGAAAAATAATTTAAAACCTTTACTTTTAAAATAATATCCAATAATATTTCCATGAAAATGAAATTGAATTTTCTTTAAAAAATGTGGATTCATAATTTTTTATTATGAAAGGGACATTTTTAATACTTGAAATTACCTTATTTGAAAACCTGCATTGTAAAAAGTGTAATAAAGATTTATTTTAATTAAAACTAATTTTTTATTAATATGATTATAAAATTCCATAAAATATTAGGGTGAGATAACCCAAATATGTAATAAAATGTTCAAGATAAAAAATTATAACTCAAAGAAGGGGATTTGAACTATAAAAAATCCTTACAACTAGGAAAAATTGTATCAATAGACACTTGAATGAGGGAACATGATATGGATAGTAAACCCCATGAAATGAAAAATATTATATTAAGAATTTATCTGTGGGAATTGAATACACCATACAAAGGAAACATGTTGTATAACAGATAACATGTCTCAAATAATTAGATTTGAGACCAAAGAAACCATTTTAGCTTGAGTAACACTTTAATCAAACCCCCTAAAAAGAGTTTTCCAATAATTAAACTTCAAATAACATTATTTAAAGATAATACATGATATAATATTTCAAATAGATAGTATATACACCAAAAAAATGAAATTAGGTGCATAATCAATAATATAAATCTATGTTTATCCAACACTAGATTTTAGGCGAGCTAATAAAAAATCATCGATAAAGGGGGATGTTTATCTGTGATAAAATAGAAATGATAAAGGGACCCTTTATTAGTGACAATAAAAAACATAGATGGGGGGGATTTATTAGTCCTACTAAAAAAGCACTAATAAAGGGGCCCTTTGTCAAAACTAATTAAAAAACACTGATAAAGGGGATCCCTCTTTTGTGCTAATAAAAAAACATTGATAGGGGGTATTTATCAATGATACTTAAAAAGAACTAATAAAGGGTAACCTTTATTAGTGATAGAAAAAAAGTACTGATAAAGCCCCCATTTATGATCACTTTTTTACTAGTACTGACCAATAACCCTATATTAACACTTTTTTCTAGTGTTGATAAAGAGTATATTTCATAAAAAATATATTTTCATGAAAAATAATATATTAATATATAAATATATTTATATTGATAAAGATATAATATATTTTTTTAAATATGATTTAGATACGGTCAAATACACATTTTCACTTAATATATACGATATTTAGTGAAAATGGAATATGAAATAATTAAAAATATTATTAATTTATAATATGATAATTGTTATCATGTAATATTAATTTAATAAAAAATTGGATAAAATAAAAATTAAATGAATTAATGAATGGTATAAGATAATTTGAAAACATGACTTGAACTTCAAACGGCCATAAATTTTGATCCGGGTGTCTGTTTGATCTCTACAACATATTTAATAGAAGCTTGCAAAGAAGTTTACACCATGGTGACCAAAAATCCCCTTTCATTATTTTTTGAGGCAAATAAAGGTTCATAAATCCTCCAAAACTTTGTTTTTCGTTGGGATTCCCTATTTTTTTTAATATTTGATAGTATTTTAGCTCCATTTAAGAGCATATTTTTTTTTCCATTTTCAGGATGGATTGAATTTATTAAAAGGCATTTAATTCATTTATATATTATAGTTTTTAAATTTTATCATTTTTCATATTGTAGTTTTATTTATAATAAAAAATATACATAGTTTCTTATATTTACATACAATAAATCAATTGTATAAATATACATTTAAACATATTTACATAAAATTGTATTTTAAAATATATAAATCAAATGTAACTAAATATTTTTTTTATTTAATAAATTATCTATTTTATTTACCTTTTTAAAATTCAATAATTTTTATATATATAAATATATAAGTAATGTTTATATATAAACATGTGTGAGTCAAAAAGAAAATATATTTATATGTATATTATAATATATATAAATAAATATTTATTATGTAAATATTTGTACATTTATTGGAGAAATATAAATGTATAATTGTGCATGTTAATATGTGTGTGCGTATCATTATTATGTATATATACATCATAAGTAAATTTATTTTTTATAAATAAATCCCTGTAGTTATCTTTATCATTAAATATTGTATATAAACATATTTTACAATAAATATTTATGAATATATTATAAAAAATTTATATGTAAATATAAAATTATATGTGAATATGAAAATATATAAATATATATATATATATATATGTAATGTATAAAATTTATATATAAATATACAATATATACGAATATTTTAAAAATGTATTCAAAACAATATCTAACCATTTTTTACGTTATAAAAATATATTAATATATGTATTCTTATATATATATATATATATATGCTTATATAAACATATGTGTGTGTATTAATTAATAGATATATATTTATATATATATATTCTAATTTATGTAAATGAATATTAATTAATAATATATTCAAAAAAATACAAGTATATACATGTCACTCACAAACATATATTTTATAGATGTATTTAAAAATAATTATATAAATATATGAATAAAAATACATATGTAAATATATATAAATAAATATAAATATCATAAAATAGACAATAAAAAATATTTGTGAATTAGTAAAGGCATTCAAGTTCCGAAGGAGAGGTACAAGGATCAAATCCTGGTATGCTTTGTGTGTCAACAATAGGATGGAATTTCATAAAGTGATGATGAAGGCCCATTCCGATCACTAATAAATGGGTGGTTGGTGAGTGGGTGGAAAGCACTGATAAAGGGAGGGGAAATCACTGATAAAGGGGTTAGAGAATATCCGAAAAAGGGGTGGTAGAGATATATAAGGAAAAAAATTCCCCCCTTATATCATAGCTTAAAAACAAGCATTGATAACGGACAACTTTACTAGTGATAAACAAAATCACTGATAAAGTCCCCCTTCATCAGTGCTTTTTTTATTACTATTAAAGGGTGCCTTTATCAATGATTTTTTAAGTGCTGATAAAGAAAAACATTTAACATTTATCCTGTTATTAGTGCCTATTTGGCCCTGATAAAGACCATTTTAGCACTATTAAAGGGTAGATTTATACTAGTGAATACTAAATACGTCTCAAAATGAGGAATTTGATACAAAAACTCTTAAATTGTTCCTGATTCATTTTTTACATGTGCAGAACATCATGAATAATCAATTTAGTTATATTATATAACTTTTTAAGAAACTTATTATTCTTTATTTAATTTAATATGGACTATTTATTAGCATATTCTATTTGTTTATTATATTTTTTCTTCCTTATGTCGGTTATTTGAGGTTATTTGGACAATTTTTTGTAACTCATCATTTATATTGACCATGGTAGAAAGTATAATAATAAAGTTTCATAATATCTATAATCTTAAAATTATTATAGAAATAATTTTCATGTATTAAATATATATTTTTAATTCTATCCATGATGGGTGGTGATGGAAAATGAAACTCTTTACTTGTGGGGGCGATAGGTCACACCTACACATGATAAATGTTTCTATTTATAAAAAAATGATAGAGAAACAAGGTAAATGATTATTTTATATATCAGAATAATAGTTATATAATATACCTATTTATCCCTCAATTTCATACTTTTGATTATTCATGAATGGAAGTGTTGAAAAAAATGGATGATGTCACTCTGTGGAGGCAATAGTTCGTATTATGCACTAACGACATTTTTGTTTTTCTTAGCAGATGGAGAGGAATAAATAATGGTTATTCAATTAATATAACAATATTTTATTAAAATTATAATAATTATTTCATTATATTATTATATATATAATATATTTGGTAGAGGAAGACTAAGGAGAAAAATTCAAGAAGGAGATAATACTCATGTTGTAGACTTGTTCTTTCATCGGAAAACTCCTTGGTATTGATGGGAATATGATAACATAGTTTGAAAAGGGGAATAATGAAGTGTGAGGGACTTGTAGGATATGATATTTGGGTATATTTTCAAGGAAAATTAGATTTTTAGTAACATTATTGAAAGGTTGTAAGTGATCCCCTTTTATAAAAGAGGAAAATGGAACTTTCAGAAATGATGTTTATATTTTAATAATACCATGACACTATTACAAGATAAAAGAATCAAAAGTTTTCAAATAATTAATTTTTTGGTATATTTGGATTGGTAAAGTATGGAAATTTCGTTACGAACATGTTTAGGCATGTTATAGGGTTTTTACCATTACTATTTTTTCATTTTACTCTTTTACTTTTACAACAAGTAACTAGTTTTTAACAAAGTGATTTTATGTTGTATTAAAAATATAAATTAACCCATAGAAAATTTTTTGGGTGTTATGTAACCTAATTTTACATCTATTTAATCTGATTCAATTTCTAAGAACTATAAATTTAACTTTTAAATTAAAAAAAATAATGTGTAGAAAAACTGATTTAGTACAAAAAATGTCATTTTGATCATTTTGGATTCTTAATATTGTTTCATATTGAATAAAAAATATTTGAGTGTTAATATAATTATTTATGCATCTATAAATAATATTGGATCCATTTTTTAAAGTATTTAAATTTAATTTATTTGATAGAATTTCCTTGATAATAATAAAAAATAATTTAAAATAATTGTTTCACCATTATCGTGGTAATTAAAATTAATCTTGAAAATCTAAATTTTATACCCAAAACTGAAATTGGGTATATTAAATAATATCAAACTTATTATCTCAAATTTAGAAATCATTTTATCATATTAACTTTCTATATGTAGGGAAATTAATCTTAACATTAGAGTACATAGCGCGTAAAAACCTATTTATTAGGAAAGTGTCTTTTTAAGCATAAAGTTTGGTATAAGAAAAAATTATCAATGTTATTGATTATAATGATCATAAAAATATTATTATTTATTAAATAATACTTGTTTTAATGTTAAAGAAATACATAACCTATTTTCTCCATGCATAAATTTAATTAAATAAACAAACAAAAAATAGTTTCCATAAAATATTACTTGATTTTATAAAATTATATTTATGGGTCTCATAAATTTAAATATAAAATTTAAATGATTTATTTTAATTTATAAATATATATTTTGTATACCAAAATGTTTTGAAAAACATATAAGTTATATAAGAGAGATAATATTAGAATTGTTTTCTTATTTTTTTTAATATTCACATAAAAATCAATTATTTTAGAAAACTATAAAAAATAAATCCAAAGATAATTTTGTTGTGAGTAATTGAAAAACGAATTTTACTTTATCAAAAGTAAATTCATTTTTTTTTTAAATTTAACTTAATAAAGGACAATATATAAATAAAAATACTTTTATTTAATATCACCTTTTCAATATCAAATCATAATAATTATTTACCTTATAATGATAATAAATATTAATGGTTTATCATATTTTTGTTTATTATATATTTATTAACAATGTATTCTTAATATTTTGATTTTTTTATGTTGGGTGTAGTGTATGACACATGTTATGAAACAGATTGAATTTTTTAAGGTAATCATATTTTAAGATCTTGAGATGTTACATTCTCCATCATTAAGTAAATTGCACCATAACATTTTAAATTATTACTTAAATAAACTGAGTATATCCATATGGTAGAAATGGATCTAGGTAACCACATTACTAACAAAAGGAAATCTAGGAAACTCACATATATGAATATCTCTTTGTTGAGTTTCTTCCCAACCATTTGAGAAAAATTCCTCTCATTGGTTGGTGTTAATACCTATTTTATTTATCCTAGAGTTATTAGTCATAATTTTAGTGAAATATTATCAAATATTAGTATGGAATATAATTACCTATTTCAGTAGTTATTTTATATACTAATGAACATAAATGGACATATTACACACATCTATCTCTCATTCCCTATGCTTCATCGGTTTGGTAGAACTGGAAGAAGGTTGAAGTCAAATGATGAAGTTGATGAAGAATAATTATCCTCATTATAATTCTCATTGAGATCCAAATTTATAACCCTTACATCCCTTTCCATATTAACCAAATCTACCACACCGGATAACGCCCTTCCCAAAATATCCCTCACTTATGTTTCTCACTTCATTAGATAACTACCAATCTCTTTGATTTCCTTTTTCACTAGTCCCTATGCTACCCACTCCATTAAGACATCATAGACAAATGGTTTTGGTGGATGGATTCCCACCATGAATTCCCTAGGTGGCACTTTATACACCCAAACATATCTATCCAAGAATAGAACTATTTCCCACACATGACAAAAGGGATCACATGTTTTTGGGAATCAAGCCTAATTATTAAACTATTCCCATCCTCAAAGTCATAGGAAGACCTCATGATTTTCCACCTCACTATCATGTACTATTTCACTAGCGATAGTGGTTGGAATCTTTATTCAAATTCCACCACTGTAATTTTTTCTTTAACTTCTCTAGCTATATCAGGGAATTTAGGCGGTGGTTCTACGTTGATAGATGATGAAAAAGATGATCTATTATTATCTTTTACCGTTTCATTGACGTTAATTTCTCTATAAAATATCTTATAGTTTTTATCTCTACCTCCATCCATTTCTTGATAATGAATATGTTTTAGGTAATCTAACTACGATTCATTGAATATTGAGTATATGATGAAATAGTTAATCTATTACAATGATTGCATTAGTTCTATCTACTTGAAGTAAAACATGATTCATATTTCACTAAACATTAACCTGGGATACAATAATCTTTATAATGTAATTTTCCTTCGATAATAAAATCATTATGGTTGTGAATTAGTACATATTAAAACATTCATGGATACACTGGGGTTCTTAGAATAAGTATCCAATAAGGCATTTTCAACTCAGAGTAGTAGGAGTAGAATAAGACTTATCTTGGTTCTTTTATAATATAGGATATTTCTTATTATCATTTTATCCTATAGTCCTCTTAGTTCAAACTATATCACTCATAGATAAAAATACATCATCTATAGCTCAAATTATATCTTAATACCAAAAATGATGCGAAATTATATAAAAATATCATAAATAAATTATTTGATCCAAGGTTACCAATTAATATCTAACTAAATTCTTCAAAATAAAACAACCCTTTTTATCATAACATCATCTATATATTAGATTTAAGAGTTATCCATACCTCAAACATGTGTTCTTCAATAGTTATCTTTAAAACATACAACCTTGAAATAAAATCATTTATTATGGTTATTGCTACCATTTAGTATATTATTTCAAACCATTGATGCAGACCCACTAAATAATGATCCTTATATGATTTAAAAAATCCTTAATGAAACATTGAATATATTAGAATATCATCGATAAATATCACTCAAAAAATGAGGATAACTAAATGTGTCAAGAATTAATTCCCATTAATATACCATTCTCACTACCTTAGATAAGACTATAAAACTCACATTTTCTACCATAGTAGTCATATACTAATATTATAAACTATTTGATTATGATTCGATTATAAAAATATTTGTTTATCGATACATACCTTTCCTAGCTTCATATTTATGATCATGTTTTAACAAAATACTAAAATCACAATGGTAATGATAATACCCAAAATATGAATATTAAATCAAAAATATAAATATACATTCCCTTATAAAACCTTTGGTTTTAAAATATGATACTTTCAGTTAAACCAATGACTCTCCTTATTCAATCCTTGGTTATACATGTTCATTTTTTTGTTAGGTTGTCTAACCTAATTAGATAAAATCATTATAAAATCCTTCACAAAGGTTCATAAAAAATTATTTGAATCATCCAAATAATATACCCAAGAACTATATCACCACATGTGAAGTCATAATCCCACTCATCATATATTAGAGTGATGATTGAGTCAGTTTTCAACATAACCTTTTCAAGGTGATTACCCCTAGGTGCTTCTGTTCCAAAACCACATCCACATTCTTGTATCCACATAAGGATTTATTTATAAGAAAAACTATATAATTTCTACTCTAGTGAAATATATTTATGTTATCCAAAACATAGAATTATTCCTAGGGGTTTAATTGGAGATTTATTATCCTAATTGCCCAAAAAATGTGTATTGTTTCCTTAACATTAAATCATATACTATCCTAAAGGGTTATCTAAGCCTTTTATATTATGATCATATTATCTTATATTTACTTAAATTAACCTCAACAAAAATCCTATCTCTAAAGTTATTTAAAAATTTTCTTTGATACCAATTGTGATACCTGGGATCTGTACTACTATATTAGGTGCTCATAAATACACAATTTACATTACAAAATCTAATGCGAGTTATAAAATCATGGATGTAACCAACCTTAATTAAAAAATATAAATTCTTTTTTTATTTTTTTTAATATAAAGGATCATTTAAGATTTATAAATTTAGAGAATTAGGGAAAAAAATAAATCAATAAATTCCATGTTCTTTGTATCAAATAGAAAAGTTTTCCATTATATACAAAACTTTTTAATTCATGATTAGTCTGAATTGTATTCCAAAAAATATCCCACACGTGTTATCCATATAAACATGTCATATGCACTACTTTTCTCCACATCCCAGGGAAATTGAAACATAATAAGGGGTGAGCTCAAACATGTAGTAAGTTAAAAATATAAATGAAACAATCATGGCCTAAATATGGCATAAAAATTATTTTATAATTAGGTAAAAAACACGAATCCATAGTTAAATTGAAACTAAAATCATGCTATATTCATGATAATGAATGAAAATGTGGATATCAGTAATATTGATTTCTTGATGAAATTCAAAATTATGAACATCAAACCCTATTTTCATGGAATTTTTATAAGAGACTTTACTTATCATCATGACCTCAGTTAATACATATTGCTGAAATGGGAAGGTATTCACAAAAAACACAAACATGTTTTGTCTCATGAGACATATTGATGCATCGAGGAGATATATAATTTCTATATCACACATCACATGTTTAAGTATAAAACATTTATCAAATGATAAAATTAATACATTAAATACGTAATCAAACTTTCCAATAATAATACATATTGAAAAAAATATGAAACACCAATACTTTTCCCCATGTTAATAGAATAACATTCTTTCTAGGTGAGATAATCTAATTTATATTTATAAAAATGCGGTGTTCACATCATATAGAAAAATGAGCATATGAATAATTAAATATATGAATAAAATTATCATAATATATATATATATATATATATATAATAAGGTGTATGGTTTTAAAAGAACCTATCACCAATGTGACAAAGGAAACCTAGAAGGATGTTGGCATAAATGAAAAACATCCATGCAAAATATTTATTAAACGATACCACCCAAGAAGGGATCATGAATTGGATTATTTGGTATCATAAGTTCAATACCAATATATATATATATTATAGTACAAATAGTGAAACATAAACCTTGTTAGTCTTAGTCATTTTGAAATTATAAAAAGGAAATAGAAGTGAAAATTTTAAAGAGATTTTAAAAAACATTGACACAAAAGAGGTCATTACAGGTCACTTCCGAAATTATATTTAAAAATATGAAATTAAAGATAATTAAAAACCATTAATATTAAAATAATCTCCAATAATGGTCCCTTGAAAATGAAATAAATTTTTCTTTAGGAAATGTGTGTTTAAAACATTGGATTATGAAATAGATATTTGAAATAATTAAAATTACCTTTGTTGAAAAAACACATTTTAAAAGTAGTAATAAGGATTTATTTTAATTAAAAATAAATTTTCCCAAAGATTATTATAAAATAACCTAAAATATTAGGCTGGTATAAACCAATCATGGAATAAAAATGTTCAAAATAAAACATTATAACTCAAAGAATGCGATTCGATTTATAAAAAAACCTTACAATTAGGGGAACAATTGTATCAATAGACACTTGAATAAGGGAACATGATTTGGATATTTAATCCCATGAAATATAAAGAGTGTGGTTAAAATATATCCATGGGTAGAGAATACACCAAAAAAGAAAACATGGTGCGTAACATGTAACATGTATCAAATAATCAGACATGGGACTAATGAAACTCTTGTGGCTTGAGTAATGATTTAATCAAAACCCATTGAAATTTTGGGTTAATAATTGAACATAAAAAGATAGTATTAAAATAAAATTCCTGATATGAAATTAAAAAATAATTATATACACCAAAAAAATTCAATTAGGTTTACAATACCAAATATGTCTCAAATAGAAGAATTTGGGATGAAAACCCTTACATTACTCTATATTCGATTTGTGCACACACTTAAATTCCCAAGGAATCAAGGTAAGTTTATTATATAACTTATTATGAACATTATTTTCTTTAATATGGACCATTTATTATCGTATACTATTAATTTATTATATATTTTCTTTCTAATTTTAGTTACTTGAGGTTATTCAGTCAATTTTTCAAACCTCCTCATATATGTTGACTATGGTATAAAGAATTGTAAAATAGTTTCATAATATAAAAAATATGAATATTTTTATAGAAATAAATTTTATATATTAAATATATATTTTTAAATCCAACCATGATGGTTGGTGATGAAAATGAAACTCATTGCTTATGGAGGTGATAGTTCAGACATACACACGACTAATATTTCCATTTCTAAAATAATGAAAGGGAAATAAGTAAATGATAATAAGATATTTTAGATACATATTTATATTATTGAAGTAATATTTATTCAGACACTATGTCATTTTTTATCAACCATAAAATAAAATGTTGAATAAAATGGAAAACATCACATTGTGGAGGCCGTAGTCCACACAACACACAAATGACACTTTTTTTTCTTAGCAGATTGAAAGAAATAAAAAATAGTTATTACATTAATATAATAAAATATTAGTATAATTATGATACTAATTTAACTATATTTTTTTATATAAGATACCTGGAAGAGGAATATTAAAGATAAAAACATAAGAAGGAGAGAATACTTATGATGTAGACTTGATCTTTTGTTGGAAAACTTCTTAGCATCGAAGGGAATAGAATAACGTAGTGTAATAACGGGATTAATAAAGTGTGAGGTAATTATAGGAAATGATATTTGGTCATATTTTCATGGAAAACTTTAATGTGAGTTGCATTTTTAAATGGAGTATGTGATCCATTTTTATTAGAGGAAATGGGAACCTTTGGAAACAACCTTTATATTTTAATAATTCCATGACACAATTTGGAAGTAAATGGCTCCAAAATTTTAAAATAATAGAATTTGTGGTGAATTTTGGTAAATTAGGGCTCAAAAAAGGCTTTATAAACATTTTTTAAACATGTTATAGGGTTTTTACCATTAATTTTGTACATTTTAATCGTTTACTTTTACACTAGGTAACTAGTTTTAAACTAAGTAATTTTATCTTTTATTAAAAATATAACATAAATAATATAACCAATTTTCGGTGTTATAGAACCAAAATTTACACATATTTAATCCTATATAATTTATTATTATTATAAATCAACTTCTAAATTAAAATAGATAATTTTTGGAAAAAATTTGTTAGTATAAAAAATTTCATTAGGACCATTATGAATTCTTAATCTTATTTAGTATTGATTTCAGAATATATGATTGTTAGTATATTTTATTATGTTTTTATATATCATATTAAAGTTATTATTTAATTTATTTACATTTAATTTATTTTCTATAAATTCTTTGATATTAATAAAATGATAATTTTATTATAATTTTTTCACCATTATCGTGGAAATTAGAATTAATCATAACAATATAAATTTTATACCAAGAAATTAAATTGAATAATTAAGTTATATAAAAAATTATTATCTCAAATATAGGAAGCATATTGTCAAATTAAATTTCAATGTGTAGTGAAATTAATCTTAACATTAGGCTATGTAACATGTAAAAAGCTGTTTTTTAGGAAAATGTATTTTTAAGAATAACACTTACGTATAGGAAAAAATTTTCAATGTTAATGATTATAATTTTGTTGAAAATATTATTTTTGATAAAATAATATTTAAAGTTAAATTAATCCATAACCTAATTTCCACATGTGTAAATTTAATTAATGAAATAATTGAAAAATAGTTTCCATAAAATTCTACTTGATTTTAGAAAATGATATTAATGGGTTTTATAAATTGATATAGTATTTTTAAATGATTTATTATAACTTATAAAGATATATTTTTATATAAAATATGTTTCAAAAACTTATAATTCGTGTAAAAGTGAATGTATCAGAAAAAATAGGTTTAGAACTATTTACTTAAAAATTGATTATTTTAGAAAAATATCAAAAATGCATCAAAAGATAATTTTTTTGAATAATTAAATATTGATTTTTAATTTATGAAATTTAAATTCTAAAATTTGTAAATTTAGATTTTAAAATAAAATATATAAAAAAGTATTTTATTAAAAATAAATTTTTAAATATTAACTCATATTAATCATTTACCTGATAATGGTATTAAAAATTAATGGTTTTCCATATTAGTGTTTATTAGGGATTTATTAATAGTTTATTAATAATGTGATTTGGGTTTTTTATTTGGGTATAGTTTGTGACACAAGTAAACACATTGATTTATTTAGAGGTAATCATATATTAAGATATCGGGGTGTTGTAATGATAATCAACCCATAATCACAGACTCCAATATACCTCCTTAGAAAAATTCAAAATGGAACTACATGAATATATTCTTTGTTTGATGAATAATTTGGATTCCCAATGTTATAAAAAACTATTTAACTACTTTATATCAATTGGATATGTGTTATTAAAAGGCACAGAAATAGGCTCAGTACTAGCTTCTTAGATAATCACAAACTCCATCTCTAACTTAGGCCTAAATCTGGAAGAATACACTAGAAAAACATATTGATAATGATAAAATATATGAGTAAAAACAACACTAAAAGAAAAATTAACCATCCTAATATGAATCTATACTAACTGAAATTTAACCCTCCTTATCTTCACCAAATCATAGCTGGATCTACTAGAATAATAATCAAATTCCTATATGAAAGAATAAAATTATTCAAAAGAAGAAAATAATTTCACTCTTCTTTAGTAAAAATAAATATATTCATGATAATGGAAGTACTAGTTCATCCTAATGATAAAATAAAATACTTTTATCTCTAATATAAATTACTCCAAGAGATATCCATAACCACAAATATCCATGATGAAAAATTGGTATCTTCAAATGAGATCCTATCTTCTTCCCAGTGAGGTATTCTTAGGAATATCCCTAGATAAAAAATACCTAGCCAAACATAGGTTATCCAAAAAATAAGTCAGAATAAAATTACTAGGAGTACCAAAATAAAATAGCACACTAACTAAGGTAGAGTATACTAACATCGTACCTCCAATCATGGAAGAACCCTCACCAAGATCCATTATCTCCAATTTAATTATGTATAATTGACCTAACCCTCCACCTTGATGCTATCCTTGGGTTACTTAAATCCCCCAAAAAACCTCTCATCATTAAAATTTAGTCATATAACCTCTGAAACATCCATGATTAGATCTCACAGATGACATGAAACTCACTATTCACGGTGATTTACAAGCACATGAGCCTCAGCCCGGTTGGTGAGGAATCTTAAGTGCATCCAGATGACCTGGGATCAAATCCAGGTGGAGGAAACATTTCCGGGGGGTACTGTAGTAGTACTATAGTAGTTACTATAGCAAGAACTGTGCAGTACTGCAGTAGGTACTATACTGAGAACTGTAGCAGACACTGTTTGGCATTGTAGCTGTTGGGAATTTTCCCCCTTTGGGCCTTCGGGCCACCAATTTGGTCCTCGTGTCCTTTAAGTCTTTTGGGCCACCCAAGCCTTCGAGCCAGTAAGGCCTTCAGGTCACCTCAAGGCCTTCAGACCTCATTAATTGTAGATGAAAACCAGATAACCTATAAAGATCAAGCTCTATTGGAGGATGATCAAGAAGCTTTCACCACAATAGAAGCTACATGAATTGCAAGAATGAGAGGGTATAACACCTGCCATCAGGAAAAGCCTATGCATGCATGGGATATCCTAACCGAACAGCCATGCGAAGGTGGAGAGATGATTTCACGATGAAGATGCTGGGGAGGAGCAGTTCTAGGTAGTTAGTCTAGGTTGTATGTAATGTTTGAAGCCTATGGGAAATAAATTACTCTAAGGACAACATGCCATGTAATAATTACGCCAACGGGCATTGTAAGGGTTCCACCACACCCCTTGAAAGGTGTATTATCAAAATCAATAAAAAATGAAGGCCTTCCGGCCATTTGGATGATGATTTACTAGAACAAGCATGTGATGCCTAAGAAAAAAATTATTTATGACATCCACTAATCTGGGATCCCTTCTAGAAACATCTTCTAAATATGTCAAACATTACCAAAAACGTTTCACTCCTTCAAATCATTGGGAAGAAAAAATCAAGTATAGCCTCTTTATCTATACTGATAGTGCTCCAATGAAACCCTAACCCAGGAAAAAGGAGAAGAAATGTTATTCCCCCAACCACTTGATCATTCTACATCACTATAATAATTATCTCACTTTCTATTCTTAACACTAATAGGTCTACCTTCTCTCTTTGTTTCTCTCTTTTCTTCATCAAGATCTTTATCTACAAGTAGATCCTTAATCCCCACTTATATTAAAGTATATAAAAAAATAGATGAACCTTAAATAAAATATATAGCTTCAAAATATACTCAAATTGATAAGCTTAGGAAACCTTACCATCTCCCAATGTCAGTGAAAAAATTGAGAAAATTCATAAAATTGGAGGCATAATCAATAACAAACATGTTTCCATTTAGTAGCTCTATATAAAATTGGCCTATATCCATCCTCAATTTTTATTGATAAAACTACTTGAAGAAGATTACTTAAAAAAATTCCCATTTAAATCCCTCGCTCTTCTTTGTGAAGGTTCTAGGGCACAAAAGATGTGCGGGGAGGATGCCATTTAGTTTTTTTTCCATTGATATCAAGGGATAAATCTAAAAACAATTGATGAATAAACCCTAAAATATTCTAGAGAGGATCTTTCATATTTAATTTATACTCAATTTAAATATTAATTACCTCATCTTTGGTAATCCACATGATAGATTTATGCTTTCACAATTATTGTTTTTTTCATTGAAGTGGAGAATCCAAGTGAGGATTCCTTTATACATATCTACATATGTTTATTTAATATTTAGACAATTTTATCAAAACTTTGGGTGATAACATTGAAGTATTTAGTGATTTACACCATTCATTATTGTTCACAGTAATATCTTTTGTTATCTCATATTCTTGAGAGGGAGGAAGGGTGGAAAAATCATTCTAGTGCTTGAGGGATTATAGAGTGTGTCTCTATTGCACTGACAACTTGAGACTTAAAATTGTGTTATATATTTATTTATATACTTAGGGTCAAAAGATATAAAATTAAACACACGACCTTATCAATTTATTTTCCCTATGTAATACCCCGTGTCAAATAATAATAACAACAATATTTCCCTGACATGTAATATCTAATATCATAAATTAATTAATATTTATTTAAAAGATACTAAATAAATATATCATTTCCTTTAGGTCATTAACTCTACCCGTTTATCATCCCATAAAATTTACCGAACCATGAATAATAAAATATTTATTTTAAAAAATATTATTCATTTAATAAATAAATAAATATTATATTCACTTAACTCACTAATAAATATTTATTTTAATATTTTGAAACTAAATAAATATGCATATTAATCTATTCACTAAACTAGTGAATAAATAAATATTAATTTATTAACCTATGAAAAATTAAACATGAGATAATATTTAATTCAAAAATTTACAACTAAAATATCATGTGTTTGAATTTACACAATCAATAGTTACTTCAATAAAATTTACCAAACACGAATTTAGTATCCTTGAGCCAGTGGTTACTTGATTACATTAGCACAAGATATAGGTGATCACATTACATAAGACCACACAATTTAGTAGTCTTGGGAGACTTAATATATACATGATATTTATATTACATTATATTATATGAAATACAATATAAATCACAGTAATAATTTTATTATTTCTTCATGTATATCCCAAAAATTATTCAAGTATCACTTTCGGGTACCATGGGGATAATAAGAAAAATCAAAGGGTGAACTAAGATGCGTATTAAGGGAAACAATACCACAAAATCTATCATATAATAAAAATGATTGTATAATATAAAAGAGTTAAAAAAATAATCCATATAACATATAACTGATATCATTAAAAACTAATATACATATGGATGATATATCAACATTAATAATCATATGAATAGTAATAACTGGTTTCATAGTGATACAATACAGAAGATTTTAAATCCTAATCTTACCATCACGGACCTGTGCCATGAAATCATATACAAATAGGTAAGGAATATGCTAAATAACCAAAATATTTTATCTAATAAGACTTACCAATGCATCAATGGGATATTTAATTCCTGGCCCCACTTGTCACTAAATCGTTATAAACATACCATCATGGCCTTAACTAAGAAATTAAATATATGGTCAAATATACACTAAATACACAAACTAGTTTGTCTCATGATACCAATGGATGCATCTAGGGGATATTTTGGGCACCACACATCACTTTTCAAGTACAATGCATTCTATACATGAAATAAATGATTAAAAATACAATGAATAATAAAATTTCTTTAGTAATTAATAAACATCCATATTTAAATAAAAATATATGAGATATTAATACTTAACCCTGTCTATAATCTTGGAAAAATGATCATAAGATATCTAATGGAATAGGGTGGATGGTATTAGTAAAGAATATTTCCCATGGGAAACTAATATTTTCATGAAAACATACCTAACACGTCATAATCATAACCATTTTAAATAATAAAGGTATAAGATAACATAAGAATATAAACCAAGTCTAACATAAATAGCATAAAATTATATTGACATAGAAAAAATAGCCTTTTTAGATTATCACATAAATCACTTTGATGAATAACAAGAAATATCACTTTTTTTGTAATAGCTATAAATCTATTTAAAAAGTGTTCCATTTGAAATGTAATACTAAGAAATTTAGATGGAGATTTATAAAAAATAACTACATAGAAGATAAATATTTTAGAGTTAAAGAAGAAAATGTAAATTTTTTAAAAGAGTACTTATAAAACATTTCTTATCTTTTTCATAAAAATAATAAGTCACACATTAATTTTTAAATGATCACTTTTGATAAATTGAAAATAATGCATTTTTAAAAATCATTATTAGAAAATAAATATCAATAATGAATCATTGAAAAATATATAGAGGTTTTAATAATGTAAAGTGGAAACATTCTGAAAAATTTATTTTCAAAAAGAATATTCATTAATCGAGACTTGAAAAAGACATAAAATTTATCTCGAGTAAATGTGGAGTGGAAGATAAAACATACGGTCCTGAAAGGAAAACATTTTTAATATTTTAAATTACCCTTATTGAAACACACATAATAAAAAGGATAATAAAACTTAATTCAAAAAATATTAAAAGGGAAATTTGAAAGTTACATTTGATAATACATAATCATATTTCCAAATATAAAGGATAACCTTGACATGAAGATAGAATATGGGCATGGTAGAAAAAAAACCTTTAAAAAAATGATTGTTATTATTAACAGTATTTTACTTTTATGATAAATAAATTCCCTGAAGAATAAAATTTTAATTGAAAATAACACTTTCCCTAGATATATTATAGAGAATATCATGTAAAATAATAAATGAAAGAATGTAGGTAACTTTTAATAATTAAGTTAAAAAAGTAACATTATAACCCTGAGAAATGAAGGTTGTGTTAAGAAAACCCCTTACGAATATCATAATCATTGAGGTAATAATATATTGTAAAATATTTCATGGGAAATAATTATAAATCCATAGTAAATAAAGTGGAATTAAAATTTTATACAATCATAAGATAAAATAAAGTGACTTAAAACAATGGGGTTCAAGAATAATCATTATAACTCAAAGAATGAAAATTTACTTATGAAAAGTATTTATAGATTTAGTAAAAATTGAGTCAAAATACTTTTAAAAGATAAATTATGATAGATTTTTAAATACATTAAATTTTATTAAATTATGACTAAAATTTCCTTAGGGTAGTATATTCACCATAGAAAATAGAGAAATTTGTATATATGACATAATTATCAAAGAAATAAATTTGAGTTGAGAAATTCGGTTCATGTTTTATAATAACAATATTAACGAAATATTAAATATTACGAATAAAGATATAATCATGATATAATACTTTAAAAAATAAGAATATATAGAATATAAACAAAACTATGTGAATAATAAAAAACATCTCTCAAAGAAGAGAAAATGAGATGAAAAAACCCCTATGTTACATTCTTGCTTAGTTGAACACACTTTAACTTATGGTATAACAAACACAACACTATTAATCAATTATTTAAAAACATTTTTCTTATATATTATATTTATACTCTCCAATTGTAAGATCCCATACAAGGTGGTAGTATGTTCCTATTTAAATTTTGGTTTCAATCATTTTTTACAGTTAATGAAATGTTTCATGGGAGTATGAGGGGCCTCGAGGGTGTTTCAGGGGTTCGAGACACAAAAGGAAGGAAAACTAAACCAATCTGTGTAAGGTGGATGGTTGGTGTATAGTTAAGAAAACCGAGCGGTCTTCTTAGATAAACTGTACAACCTTGGTTAGTGGATTAACACTTAGTTGGTTCATGGTTAAGTAAACTGTGCCTTGTGACCAATTAACTCTATGACCCAGATCCCCTTAGATTGTTTATTGTGCAAATTTTTCACATAATTTGGAAAACCATGCGGGTAAATTGTTCACCCCCATAAAATTTGGAAAAATTACAAAATTTGAATTATGGGATTTTAAGTATCCACTCAATTTTCTCCCCTAATTTCATCCCTTAAACCCTAGTGATAAAAAACCCTAAATAACTCCCATGGATCAATCTCTCTCTTTTTACTTAATTTGGAGTACCGTTGGTTATAGATCTAAGTTCGGGGTAATTATAATCCTCTCATATCTTCTCTTTTCTAGATTATGGTTTGTATCATGGGAAATCTTCTTCCAAATCTACCAAAACTTTCTTTTCCAGTGGAATCTTGGTTGAGGATTCAAAGGGGTTTTAGATTGGGATATAAGGCTTTGGTTAAGAGTGTGTTCATCAACGGATTCTAGTTAGGTGGTTAATAAGTTATATCCCATAGTTTTAATGGGGATTTGTGCGTATAATCTTGTGTTCCTTGTATCCCACATGTTTTGTTCTTGGTTTTGTTAACAATTTTTGTTAAAAATGGAGTCTAAATGAAAAATTGAAATCCTCATGATCCTTTTGGGATTCATGGATGATGAATTAATATATCTAAGGCCTCCCATGGGGTGCGATGACCCTTCCAAACATAGTTAATGGAAATGTTAGATGTGAATTTGAATTGTCATTAAGTAGATCCCAAGATAAACATGTTAATTGATTAATGTGATGATTAAGAAGGTAATGAAGGTAGTTGTATTTAGATGTGGATAATGGAAAAGGAATTTTTTTCATGACATTGTAATGGGTTAAATGAGATTAGTGGAAATGTTCCAAATGAATCGTGAATTGTACATGAAATGAATAAATGGATGAATGCATGGAAAAGATAAATGTGTTAAGTGAATTAACATATAGAAATGGCTAGTTTTGTTAAATGGGTTAATATGGGGGAAATAATGAATATGATTAGTGATTTGGGCATAAGAAAAGGGGAAAAGGAAAAAATGGTCTTAATGGCTAAGAAATGTAAATGATAAATGTGTTAGTGGGTTACAACATGATGTTAATGCCCATACCAATTTTTATGGACTGTGATTTATATTTTTATTGGTTATGTTTGGTTGTGGGAGGTTATATGTGTGGTGAATGGACAAATAAGAATGTACACATGGCTTGTCAGAGTGGGGAATTTACATGAGGATCTATACCCACAGGAAAAGTTGGACTAATGCTCTAAACTTCACCCCAAAATACAGGGATTAGGGAAGGGGAAAAAGTTCTATTCTTATAATAGTTTCATTCGATGATATCACATAGATCAAGGCATCAAGGTCATCGTGTTTTATATACTATGATGTTTTTATCCATAGTGAGATTGGGAAATTGACTTAGTCTGCTTATGCATTGAGATTAGTGAATATGTCTAACCTATTGAACACATGGTGGATATTAATTAAGTAATTAAGATTGAATAAATAATGAAATTGAGAATAATGATAGGGACGAATTAAGTGAACCTTATTAACTAATGGAACACAAACTATATTTTCTTTACTTTTCATTTATTTAGTACTTACATGCACTATCTGTTCAGACTATATATTTTTTAGACACCATTGGTGGTGGCCTACTGAGTTATACTCACACCCTACTTGGTTTGTTATTGGGTACCTAAGAATATTTCATGCCTATAGTTTAGAATTGGAGTAAAGGCCTTATTCCTAGGGGTTGTGTCAGGATTGAGATATACATGGAAGAGGTTCCAGACATAGTTCAAGACCATTTGTGAAATTATGATATTTTTCATTATTTTTTATTTTTTCACTTGGATTTTTTTAGTATGAAATAACATATTTATTTTTTCTATAGTTTGTGCCTAGTCTTGGGAGTTTTTTTGCATGTTCTCCGATTATTTTATATTTTTCCACTATTTATATTGTTTTATACTGTGTATTACTCTCGTAAAGAGGGTATATTCTCTAAAAATGAATTATTTAGACCCTCACTTCTAGTCAGAAACATCTGGAATACATGTAGGTGCACTTGAGGTCATGTGGCGACCCAGCTTGGTGTACCGTTTAGTGGATCCAGTGACAGGGACATTATAGTGGAATCAGAGGAGTTATTTTCTATAGATTTACTATTTGAGATGGTGTATTGGATTTTAGGATGTGTGGTGCCTCAGAAATGAGCCCATCCTTGGGAGTAGCTAACCCAAGTACAAGGGAATACCCATGTCACCGAGGGAGGGAATTGTTTTTCTTGATATGTGTTGTTACTATTGATGATATTTCATCATTGGGTGATGAACTAAGTTTTGATGTGAGTGTTTTATGTTATTTTTCTCATGGACATAATGGAACGAGGTTGTGCATTCAGACATCATTATAGGAACCTATGTATAGAGGTACATGAATCATGGTAAGAACACCCGAGATAGGTGTGTGGGATATACAATGTGAAATGAATTTTACTTTCTTAAAGAAATTAAGAGAAAATGGTATCTAATAAGATTGATGAAAATGGTAAAAAGGGAAATAATTTATGTAAAGAGTTCAAGAAATATTCTTAAGGAATATATAAATGAGTTAAATTCTGGTTTTAACAAGATGAAAAATGTAGAATGAGCTTTTGAGGAAGGATTTATGTTGTCATTGTGAAAAGGGTTTTAAAAAGGGTTTCTAGTGAAGGACCATCACAATGAGAATTAGTTTACACCATGTTGACCATGACCCACAGTAAGTATGGTAGGAGGTATTTTACTATGTGTGATGGTATCCTTTGGTATAGTGTATGAAAGTGAGTTGTTTTTGGCTAGAAGAGAGCCTTTTTATACAAACTATGGTACATTTGTGTTATGTGTTATAAATTTCATGTTTGTAATAATAGAGAAATTCCACCATGAAGATGTGTGTTGATTTTGATACAACAGGATGTTGCCTAGAATTCCCCTCCATTAGTGGAGAAAGAGAATGTGGTGATCCAGAGTAATAGATAAGACTGGTTCTGTGAAAATATTTCTTGCTTCATGAAGATCATAGAATGAGGCTGGGCTAGGTTATGTCGATCATGTTTGAGATGACCAAGGAATTTTAACTACAGTACCCTCTAACCATTAATGGAGAGGGTGGGATATAGGTAGATGAGTTTTAGATAGAGTCTATCTAGATAATTTTTGATCATTTGGATACTCCTTATGAGAAGCGAGTCAAGTTGACAACCTATATGTTGAGAGGGCATGCAAAGAATTAGTTGTATATTAGGGTGTAAAATGAACAAGATGATGGAATTCTATGTAAATATTTCCTGGAAAAGTTTCTTGAGAATTTATATCCATAGACCTTGAGGTAGGAGAAGGGTACAAATTTTATGAGTTTGACCCAAGGGTAATGTCGGTAATGGATTATGATAGTTGTTTCACTGATTTTCGATGCTTCTTTCCAGTGTTTGTAAGAGATGAGGAATCTATGGAAAAATGTTTTTAGGATGGACTGAGGCATAAGATTAGGTATCAGGTTAACATTTTCTGCATAAAATGTTTTGTAGAGATAGTAGACCAAGATCTTATCTCATAAGGGAACATGAAAGGGGATTCAGGTAGTAGAATTATGGGACCAATTAGACGGGCGAGTGGTGTAGCTTTATGGGAAATAATTGTCACATTGAGAGTCTCCATCAAAGTGGAAGTGTACAAAGCAGTCATAATAAGGGTTTGGCCTCTCAGGGTAGCGACCTAGTGTTCTGTTGTCAGTGTTGCAGGCCAGAACACATGCACAATTAGTGTCCCTAACCACTAGTTTAGTGTTGGTATTGTTGAAAATTGGGACATGTACAGAGATTATATAGGAATCCTCGATAGTTTGGAATGGATGAAGGTTTGAGGAAGGTTACAAGTGTGGTAAATGGTACCATTACCCCATATTAGGTAGGAAATTTAAGCTCCACTTGTCATACGAGTAGAGGCAGTGGGTGTGGTACTCTGGGAAAATAGAATCCATATTAGTAGGGTAGTTTAGCACTAGGGACTCAGGATGGATCCCAGGGAAGAGGATCACGTCATATTTATACATTTCAATCTACACCTAGGGGTGGTGAGGCTGGACCATCTACAACTTGAGGCATGATTCTTGTAGCCTCCATTATCTCTAATGCTTTATTTGAATCAGGTTCCACACATTCCTTTATATATTCTAAGTTTGAAGTTGTGTTGGTCCTAGCCATGAAATTTTTGTCTAGGGTTATGTCATTTTATACTCAATTGGTGGTGAAAACTGAGGATATCAAACAATGTAGGGATTTTACTTTGTAGGTTGGCATGTACTACTCTTAGCGGGACTTGTTTGTCCTCAAGATGTTAGGTTTTGACCTAATTTTGGGTATATATTGGCTGGTGTTATAACAGGACCATATGGAATATTACCATCATTAGTCAATGTTCATATCTCTTGAGGGGACACTTATATCCTTTGTGGTGAGAGGGATGTTCGAGTAGGCTATGCTGGGATAATTTTCCAGCAATTGGGAGAACTCACAACCTAGGATTGTATTGTGCTTGATGATGGAGGAATTGGGAAACCAGTCTTCCATCTCATTTTGGACCAATTTCAAGATGTGTTTATTGAGTATTTCTAGGGGATGCCACCCAAGAGGTATGTTGAGTTCAAAATAGTGTTACTATTGGGGGTAGATCCATTTCCCATTCCACCGTATAGAATGGGCACCGATTGAACTCCAGGAACATAAATATCATTTTTAGGAATTAAATAATAAAGGGTGCATCCATCCTCTTATGTCACCATGGGGAAATCCCGTGATTTTTTCTAAGAAGGATGATAGATCATTGAGGTTATGTGTTAATTACAGGAAGCTGAATCATCTGACATTTAAGAATAGATATCTACTTCCTCAAATTTATTACCTATTTGACCAAATAAAAGGTGTATCAATGTTTTCTAAGATCAATTTGAGATTGGGATATCAAAAAATTATGGTGAGGTATTCTTATATTCTGCGGACTGCCTTCAGAAGTAGGTACATGTTGTATGAGTTTTTGGTGATGTTTTTCGGGTTGAACAATGCACTGAATATGTTCATGACTTTAATGAACTGAATATTTCACCCATATCTAGATCATTTTTAGTCGCCTTTATTAAATAAATCTTGGTGTACTTTATTACTCATGATGATCATGCCAAACATCTTTACATCATCCCAAGTACACTAATAGAGAATTGGATTTACGCCAATATATCAAAATTTCATTTATGGATCGATAAGGTTCATTTATTGGGTTACATAATCTCAAAGGTAGGTTTGTTAGTGAATCTGGAGGAAGTGAAAGCTGTTTCGTCTTAGGATCAGACCAAGAATGTCTTTGATGTTTGGAGTTTTCTAGGATTGGTTGGTTATTTCTGAAGATTCATTAGGGATTTATCTTGTTTTGTAGTGCCACTTTTAGGATTAACCAAGAAGTGGGTATGTTTTATTGGTCTGAAGCATGTGAGAATTATTTTCAAGAGTTAATGAATTAGTTAATTACCACACCGATTCTGATCTTACCCGAGCTGGGTAAGAAGTATAATTTATTCTATGATGCATATGGTGTGGGTCTAAGAGTAGTGATGATGCAGGATGACTGGGTTGTTGCATGTGGCTCACAAATGTTGAGGCCTCATGAAAAGAATTACACTACTCATGATCTTGAGTTATCCATTGGGGTTTATTCTTTAAAGTGTTGGAGGCATTACTTGTTGAGAGAGTAGTTACCTTATATACGGATCAAAATTTTTTAAGTACCTCTTCTATCAGAATGGTCTAAATATTTAGTAGTGATGGTGTGTTGAGTACTTTCAATCCTTTTATTTTGAGTTAGTTTACACACTAGGAAGACAAAATAGTTTTTAGGATGCTTAGAGCTGGAATACTCATAATCAGGTGGTTCAGGAATCCAATTCCGAGTGGATAATGATGGCCTTGTTTGATGAGATGCACCTAAAGGTGAAGGATGCACACATTCAGATGAACATTACATCAATATAAGTTGAGTATGTGCTTTTTAGTTGGGTCAAGGAGAGTCAACTTGAGGACCCAGAGTTTTTGTCTCTGAAGGATAGTTTTAAAGGTGGTGAGTCACCTTCTGGTTGGGTTGTTGGTGCTAATGGAATTTTTTATGTTAATGGTCGAGTTTTTTTTCCAACATGTTTTTGGGAAGAATTGATTCTTGAGTTTCATGAATTTAAGTGGAAAGTGATTCTTGGTTTGACTAATATGTATCATGATCTTCATTGGTAGTATTGGTGGATGCAAATGATGAAAGAGGTTGTGGGTTTTGTGGTGCGATGCCTTACTGTCAATAGATGAAGGTCGAGAATCATCTCCCATATGGGTTGTTACAACCATTTTACATTCCATAATTTAAGTGAGATCAAGTAAATATAGAATTCATAGCGGGTATTCCAAGGACACCTTATAAGAATGATGTAGTTTTGGCAGTTCTGGTTCAGTTGACTAAGGTGGACCATTCCTCGTTGATTAGGAGACTTTCACTTTTGATAAGTTGGGTAAGATATATGTTCGAGAGATAGTGCAAGTGAATTGTGTGACATGAACTATAGTTTCGGATCATGATACAAATTTCACATCGTGTTTTTGGTAGGGATTATAGAAAGCGCCCGATAACCAGGTGTTTATTAGTATGACTTTTCACCCACAAACGGATGGGTAGTCATAACATATGATCCAGGTTCTAGATGATATGTGGAGGGATTGTGTTCTTGACCTTAGTTGTTCATGGGAAAGACACTTGTTTCTTGATGAGTTTTCCTACAATAATATCTTTCAAACTATGATCCAAATGGAACTGTTTGAGGTGCTCTATGGGAGGCCAAGTAGATCTTCATTATATTGGTTCAAGGTGGGAGAAATAGAGTTTTTGGGGTCGAGTCTTGCACATGATATGTCAAAAAAAGTACAATTTATTTATAAATGCATGAAAACAACTTAGAGTAGGAAAAATTAATATGTAGATCAGTGTCATAGACCTATTGGGCTTATGGCAGGTGATATTGTGTTTCTTCAGGTGTCACCAAGGTTGGGTCACCATCGAATTTGGAAACATGGTATGTTGGCACCTAGGTAAGTGGGTCCATTTGAGATGATGGAGAGGATTAGATTGGTGGCTTACTTATTGGCTCTTCCACAAAGGTATAGTGGCATGCATGATGTTTTACATGTTTCACAGCTTCGATAGTATCTCCTTGATCCATATCATGTCATTAACATTGAGTATGTAGAGCTTAAGACGAATGTATCCTTTTAGGAGCATCTAGTTGTTATTGTAGATCATAGTGAGAATGTATTATAGAGAAAGACTATGCCATTTTTTTAATTTTATAGAAACATGAAAAATTTTAGGAAGAAACTTGGATGTGAGAATTAGATATGTGGGCACAGTTGCTCGACCAATTTTCTTCAGCGACTCAGTGATGCTTGGGAAGAGCAGCTCGAGGGAGAGCTGTCATATGGTGGGGATGTTGTAATATCCACAAATTCATGGAGGTATGTACCTATTTAAATTTTGGTTTCAATCCCCTATTTTTGGTTAATGATATTTTTCTTGGGAGTATGAGGGGGATCAAGGGTGTTTTGAGGGTTTGGGACATGAAAGGAAAGAAAACCGGACCAATCTGTGTAAGGCGCACAATTGGCGCATGGTTATTAAAACTATGTGGCCTTCCCAGATAAATCGCAAAACCTTGGAAAGTGAATTAATAAAATTCTAGAAAACGGTTAAGTAAACTATGTGGACTACCCAGGTAACTGTGTGACCCATATCCCCTTGGACAATGGATTTATCATGGTTTATCAAACCATGTAGGTAAACCATGAACCCATATAAAATTTGAAAACATTACACAATTTCCATTACAATATTTTCAGTATCCACCTAATTTTCTCCCCTCATTTCATCCCTTGAACACTAGTGATGAACAAGAAACTGTAATAAATCCCAATGTTCAATATCCCTCATTTTTAAGATGTTTGGAGTGCCATTGGTTACAGATCTAAGCTCCGGATAAGTCTAATCATACCATATATTCTCTTTTCATATTATGGTTTTTATCTTGGGAGATATTCTTAATAATATATAAAATCCTTCTTTTCCGATGGAATCTAGGTTAAGGATTAATAGGGGGTTTGGATCAGGATTTAAGGATTCAGTTAAGAGTACATTCGAAAATGTATTTGTGGTATGTGTTTTACAAGCTATATCCCATAGGTTTTATGAGGATTTGGAAAATATAATATTATGTTCTTATTTCCCCCTTATTGTGTTCTTGGTTTTGTTAATTAGGTTTTATAAAAAGGGTGTATAAATGAAAAGTTTAAATCCTCATGATTTCTGTGGGATGCATGGAGGATGACTTGAACTACTTAGGGCCACCCATGCAGTTAACTTACCCTCCCAAACATGGTTTATGGAAATTTTATATTTGAATTTGACTTGTGATTAACTAAAGAGCAAAATGAACATGTTAATTTGTTAATTTGATGATTAATAAAGGAATGTGTGAGATGTAGATAATGGCTAATGGATTATTTTTCTTGAAATTGTGATGGGTTAAATGAGACTAGTGGTAATGTTCTAAATGAACTGTGAATTGTACTTGAAATGATTAAATGGGTTAATGCATGGAAAAAATAAATGTGTTAATTGAATTAAGAATGGAAATGGTTTGATTTGTTAAATGGGTTAATATGGAGGAACTAATGAATATTCATAGTGAGTTAGACATAAGAAAAATGGAAATTAGGCTAAATGGCTATGAAATGTAAATGGTAAATGCATTAATGGGTTACAACATGATGTTAATCCCCATATTGATTGTTATGAATTGTGATTTCTATCAGTATTGGTTAGGATTATTTTTGGTATAGTATATGTGTGGTGAATGAACAAATAAGCATGTTTACATGACTTAGAAGAGCGGGGTATTGAAATGAGGATATACACCCATGGGTCGAGTTAGAATGATGCTCTAAAATCCACCCCAAAATGCATCTATTTGGGAAGAGGACAATGTTATATTCCTCTAATGGGTGTATTTGATGAGACCAGCTAGACTGAGGCTTTAAGGTGAGTGTGTTGTATATGTGATGACGTGTTTATCCCTAGTGAGATAGGTAAATTGACTTACTTACCTTATGCATTGAGATTGGTGAATATATCTAACCTATTGAACACACAGTGCAAATGAATTAAGTAAAGAAGATGGCATATGTAATGAAATTTAGAATAATTATAGGGATGAATTAAGTAAACCATGTTAACTAATGAAACCCAAACTATCTTTTATTTAATATTAATTTATTTATAAATTGCATGCACTATATTTTTAGAATGGATATTTTGTTGACACCATTGGTGGCGGCCTTCTGAGTTGTACCCACACCCTACTCAAACTACCATTGGGTACCCAAGATGATTTCATTCTTGTAGGTCAGGATAGGGGAAAATGAATTGTTATTGGGGATTGAGTTTTTCTTGGGATTTTCATGGAAGAGGTTCCAGAATTGGGTTAGGACCGTTTGAGAAATTCCATTATTTGTCTTTATTTTGGGTTTGTTCACTTGACACTATTTAGTATGATATAACATATTTATTATTGTCTATGGTTTGTACCCAATATTGGGATATGTTGCTTCTTCATGTTTTTAGATAATTTAATATCATTTCCACTATTTATATTTTTTTATACTGTGTATTACTCTGGTAAATAGGGTATGGTCCCCCCACATGAATTATTTAGACTTTGGCTGCTAGTCGGCAACATCTGTCGTATGGGGAGGAATGCTTGAGTTCATGTGGTGACCTGTCCTGGGGAATTTTTTAGTGGATCTCGAGATAGGTATATTACATCAATTTTAGTAATATATTTTTCATTTTTTAATTAGTTATAGTTTATCCCCATCATCATATTTTTTTGCACACATTAGTACTGTTGATGTCAATACCTATTCTTTGATTCCAAATTCATAATCCCTATATTATTTATGGAACCATAAGAGATGTTTTATATTGACTTATAAACTTTCAAATTTTTTTGATTATATTTTAGATCAATGTTTTTGGATATGAAATCAGTGGTGTGTTTTTTTGGTAAATTTTAACAAACAAAGGGTGGTATACTAATAATATGTAAATTTTTAATATAACCTTATAGATCCTTAAAAAATATTATTTTAAAATTATTGTCTAATAATTTTATTATTTAATTTTAAATATACTTCCATTATATAAATTTAAATTATTGTTCACATATGTGGTTAAATCGACCCATGTAAAAACATGCTATAATCAATGGGTGAGTATGATAAAGAAAGTGATTCTTTTGGAATAATATAATTTTTTTCACAAGTATAGTGTTTTTATTTAGATGATTTTAAGATGATGAATCAGATTTTAATAATTTTGGATAAATAATAAAATTATATATGAAAAAATACATTGCTTCATGGAGGCGGTAGTCCGCACATACAAAAATGCGATGTTCTCATATTCCATAGAATAAAAAAATGGTAGAAATTTGTTTATATTGTAATAATATTAATAATGATTTAAATATCATATTTATTCATTAAATAATCCCTATAAACTATCCAGGTAATGAATTTCTGAAAAATGGACCGTGCCACTTATGGATATGGTTGTCCACACATAACATAAGAAACATTTTTGTTCTTTTAATGGTTGTGAGGAAGGTAGATTATGGTTATCCCATAAACATAATAATATTTTAGTATAATTATTATATATAATAAATTATTTTATCATGGGTATATTTGATTCATAGAAGTTTAAAGAATAAATAATGGAAATGAAATGAGAAAGGAGTAATTTAGAATTTTACTTTACTCCTTGGAAGAGCTCCTTTTTGGATTGGATTAATGTTTTGAGAGATAATATTTTGAGAAGACTAGAATATATAAGATGTTTTTAGAAGTTTTTAAGAGTAATTTGGATATATATTTGTTGAATCAAATAGTATTAATGTGTGAGGAGAAGTGGTGTCGTGATGGATCCTTTAATAATGGAGGCGAGTGACATTTTTGAAATAATATCAAAGGAAAACTCACAATTAAAAGGTTAAGTGGATATAATAATTGAAAATAATGGATTGGGGTAAGTTTTAAAGAATATAAATACTTAACCATACATTTTAAAACATGTTTTAACACTTGTTTCGTTTTTCACTCTTATATTTTTCATTATTACCATTTTGTTTTTTACTGTGGTCACTAATTTTTAGCTAAGTAATTTACTTTTAATTTATAAAAATAAAATGATCCTTATTACATATTTTTCACCTAATAATTTCTAATATTAAATTAATATTTTTAAATAATATTTATAAGTGTGATAAAAATTAATTTTAATATTATCACAAATAATATGTAAAAATCATTTTTAGAAAAAGTATATTTTTATGCTTAAAAATTATGATTAGTATAAAATTATCAATGTTACTGATGTTTAATAAATTAATTAGTTTATTATTAAAAAAATTATAGTTATGTACTTTCAAAATAATTAATAACTGAATTATACCTTGTTGGTACTTAGTTTATAGAATCAGACTAAAATAATTTTAATTAGAGTAAAATATTACTTATGTTCCCAAAAACATTTAACATTGGTTTTATAAATTCAACATTGTAGATTTAATAGATTTATTTTAATTTAGAAAAATAATTTTTTAATAAAAAAGTATTCATAAATATTCAAATCACTATTTTATTATGATAATTTCATAAAAGTGACCGTATTTTCAAAATCAATATTTTCACTATTCACCCCCAAAAAGTAAGTATTTCATACAAATCCTAAAAATTCACTATAAGACAATTTTTACATATTGAAATTTAAAATGAAGTTCATTTTATCAAATTAAATTTTTAAAAGTGATTAAATTTATTTTAATAGAAGAGAAAGTAATAGGGATTATATTTTTAAGCATAAAATGATTCTTATATTAATATATATTCTTTATTTTATATTCCTTTGAATATAAATATAAAAAATAAAAATAAAAATATTTTCATGATTATATTATCCTAATTTATACTTATATAACCCCTCAATATCTCCATGAAATACTTAAGCATAAGGCAAGATTTAATGGCAGTCATGGGTGGGGACTCTACTTGCATGGATCTCAGGAAAATTTCTATGAGCTTGAGCTTCTTTCATAAATGTATTTTTATCATAAAATAATTATTGGATTATTTCTTGGGACTTGAATAGGAAAAAATGTAGTGATTTGACTTCCTTTTTCAAGATTGGATAAATGAGTTTCATAAGGAATACTACCACTACCTAACACTATTTATTCTACATTATTTATTTATTTTTTAATATGGTTACTTATATTTATACTGAATTATTCATTGGGTATGTTATAATACTCATAATTAATGTTTTATGATTTTAAATTAATAAAATATATATTTGTTTCTTTAGTTGAGTATTTTGTGTGTGAAAAGATATTAAACATAGTATTTATTATAAGGATAATTACACACGCGGTGTTACATCCCCCCTGAAATAAATTGTGTCTTCACAATTTCAATTATTACTTACTAATGAACATAAAAAGGGTATCTATAATATATAAAAGGATCAAGATACAATTTATAATGTGATATAAACCTCACTAAATTTTCCATGATAATGACATTCATCTATTCTTAATAATAATAATAATATTACTAATATTTATTTTATTTCTAACAATTTGAGTGAAGAGTCCCTTATTATTCAATATCAAGACCCATAATATAGAATTTTATTCCAAAGGAAGTTCATAATCATACATTTATTTATTTAATATCATATATTGATATGAAATATGATTTCATTATTCTGAAAATTAACCTTTTCCTCTATGTAGAGATAACCAATCCATTTAAAAATTCACATTAAATACATCTAAAGGAATAATAATAACATTTTCACTAGGAAGTTTCCCACAAACTTCAGTTTTTGATATAATAATCTTAAAACTTGTATTTTTATCTTATAATTAAATACTAAATAATATGGGTGGATATTTAATTCTTTAGAAAAAATTCTTAGGTATACTAATGATCCTATAATCAAACTCCACCAAGACATAAACAAATATGGAGTGGAGGATAATTTTACGTTAATTATCATGATCCACTTTAGTGGTTTTCTTAGAGTAAGAATTTACTTATTTCGTTAGTTTAGGAGGTTACTGATTCTCATCATCCTTATTATCCCTTGGATTAGGGAATTAAATAGTATAATTCTCAAGTTCCCAATAGTTAAGGCATCGAACTATCATTGGTACCTTACGATGAACTTTATTTCCATTTATCATATTAACCAGACTCTTTATTTTTTCCTCTATAAGTAGTTGCTATATTTTATCCTTTCCTATACATAAAACAAATTGTAGTTCATTTAATACATTTCCCTGGTTGTTTCTTCCCATATTATTGACATTCAAAAAATTGAATATTCGTTACTTAATCATCTTTTCCACCTAAACATCCATAAGGATTTATCCCTATATTCTTTTCAATGATTGAGAATTAATCTACTTTCATGTTTTTAATCATAATTTATGATAGAATGTTTTAGATAGTGAAAATATTATTCACTATAGATCCTATATTTCTTGGTTTTTCATTGGGACAATCACTTAATTTCCCATTCCATACATGATTTACTTGATTTCTCCTTTCTCCATCCATTAAATATATAAAGGAAAGTTTGGGTATGATAAAATTAATAATTTCATAAAAATGAATCACTAAACAAAGATTAGTTAATTCATAAATTTCATACATAACCTAACTTAAGAATCTATATGTTTCAATCTAGGTTATCCATGACTATTCCCTATTATGTTATCTAACCTAATTATATTCAAATATCACATAATGGATTATAAAGAACATGTGAATTAACCAAAAAATATCCCTATAGAGTTTTAAATCAGGTGTGCAATTAAGAATATTTTTCATGAACCATGTGAAGATCAAGTTAATACTGAACTAGTCTTTTCGAGGTTAGTAGCCCAAGGTACATATGTACTAGAGACAACATACACATATAATATCCAAAAAAATTTCTAATTTTTAGGAAATCACACTCTCTATACATTATTGAAAATTTATGATGTTATCCTATACTTAGACTTATCCCTAGAGTATTTCATATCGTTATATCCTCTAATATATGTTTTCCTAGTTCTAGTTATCATGGTTTATAGTAAACTTTCTCTGAAACCAACTATAGAAACCATGACATTATTAACCCAAATATGGAGGTTACTTGATAACATTGGTGCATGACACAAGGGATCACATCACACAAGATCACAGAGTTTAATAGTATTGGGAGACTATATTCTTACACCATTCTCATATTAGATTTTATTACATGAAATACTACATACATTCCATTGATAACTTTATTATTTCTTATATTATATCCTTGAAATCACTCAAGGTTCAATTCTATGTACCCCAGAGATACAAGAATAAAATAAAAGGGTGATATAATATTTGAAGTAAGGGAAAACATAAAATAAATACTATCATATAACAAATAAGGAATAATTAATATGTTAGAGATAAATTATTATAAATTATTCCATATAACTAATATAATTAATGTGGAATATATCCATGGATGACATATTAATATAATCACATGGATAATAATAAATGTTTTTCTAGTGATATAATGCATATTGTTAGATATCATAATCTTGTATTAAAATTATAATGACAAGACATCATATATAATTAGATAAGGAATATTCTAAATACCCAAACCCATTTTTCTCATTAACCTAACTGATGAATCAACGATATATGTATTTATGGTCACCAAATGTCACTAAATCATCATAAACATACCCTCAAGGCCTCAACCCAGACATTAAATATATGGGCATGCATAAACAAAATATGCAAACTAGTTTGTGTCATGAGACCTAATGATAAATTTATGGGTTATTGTGGGCCCCAATTATAACTTACTAAGTCCATTTCATTCACCATGTGAAATAAATTATTAACTATACAGTTCTTAATCATCTAGACTTAAGAATCAATAAAAATCCATATTCAAATACAAATATATGAGATGTAAATACTTTCCCCAGTCAATAATCTGGAAAACAAGATCATAATTCATCAAGAGGAATAAAGTGGATGATATTATTAAAGCATATAACATATAGGAAAGAAATGAGTTTCATGAAAAATTATATAAAAATCATCATCATAATCCATCTAGAGAAATATGGGGTATTGTATCATTAGAAAATATCCCAAGTGTGTAAGATATCAGTTTTTTCATGAGGTAAAAATCACTTCAATTTCTGTTTAAATTATTATTTTTGGATTAATATAAATTACTAATGAGGTCATGGGGGTTTTATAAGTGTCCAAGGATTATTCAGATCCTGGGGATTGGGTTTTTTGAAAAGGAATATGGGTCCCACTGTTAGGACTAACTATTCAGGGTTAGAAAGAGATAAGTAAAGGGAATATAGTTCACCCTAACCATGCACCCAGGGCCACACACTCATGTTGGAGAACATTTAATTTTTATCAGAGGATAAATGCATAGTCAACACATGGTTTGTATAACTATTTTCTAAGACTGTACGATGGGGGTCTTTGGATAGATAAGAGTGCACAGTTGGAATAAGGCTTGGACAACCATGCATCCAAATAACGCGACCCAGTATTTTGGGGTGATTTTACCATTTCACACTTTCTATTTTAATTCAATCCACATATTCTATCTTTATTTCAAGAAAAAAGAGACATAATTTTCTCCCTTTTTATCCCAAGCCTCCCTCAATCTAGGTTCTTGGACAACATTCCAATCCAGAATCTAATTTTATATCCGTTTATCTTGTTGGATCAACACTGATAACATATTCATTCATATTGTTCCATGATTAATTCATCTTCGTGCTAAAGGAGTTTTTCATGTGAAATATAATATTCCATATTTCCAGGTTTATCATCTTTTCTTACTTTTTCTATTGATGTGGACTAAATCAAAGGTCAATATTGGATGAGAGTTCTACCATGTGTGTAATGTAAGTGGTATATACCTTTCTCTTAATTTTTGGTGTTTTATATGCCTATTTTATATTGTACAACACTACAGAATTTCCAACATTACCCTAAAATTAATTCAATTTATTTTTAAAATTATTTGGAACCCAATTAGGTTCTATTGAGTACCATTATATGGTTGGATGTCATTCACCTTAACCCATTACACCATTAAAGTGTTTTTATGTATTTCACCCATGTTATACCACCTCGTTGGGTGCGTGTGAACTCACCAATTTTAGTGGGAGACTTAATGAAAATTTAATTATTTTTTTATATCTTTGAAAACTTTATTTACCTGTTAATTTGTTAATGAATGTGATAAATTGAATTAAATTGACATGATAATGTTGTTTCTTCTATTTCATGTTATTTAATATGATTAAAGTGGTTGAATGGGTTATATATGAATTTTTGAATTTTTTATATGGGCCCATGGATTGTGAAAGGTTATGGAACGATTAATGAATTGATTGAAAAATTGATAATGGTAGTGGATTCATAGGAGAAGATCCTTATATCCTAATTTCATTGGATTATATGGAAATTTATACTCCATTTATATTAACTAAGGTAGTGGATTACTTGGATATTTATACCCCTTGGATCCTGATTCCGTAGAATACTGGGGACCTTGATAACCCTTGGATCTAGCTTGATTGTAATCACTTTGGACATGCTCTATTTACATGCTCCTTGGAATCCACACAAGTATTTTCCAAGATTCTATTGAGGTGCTCCATGGAATCGATGAGGATTCCTCAGCCTTCTATACATTCGATCCAGCCCTTTGTGGCCTAACACTTGATTTCAAAGTGTGGCCATTGTGGATATTTTTCTATGTTTACATATATCCCTAGTATGGGTATTTTATTATAGTTGCTTTACTAGATTGTGTTACAACTTCTTATTTATGGTTTATGATAGCCCTTGTTATAGGTGCTTGACTATTATTCCCAGGGATCCATGTTTGTATGGACAAGAAAACTTTTTTTACTTGAACATTTACTTTTGATGTTTTTATACCTATGATATACTGCACATGGTTTATGGTTATGTTACATAGACTAGAATTATTATAGAATCCATTCATGGTGGACTATTGAGTGTTATCTCACACCCTGTTCATACTATCGCTAGTTACCTAGAACAACTTCATGGATGTGGGCAGGAATCACGTAAAGAACTGACTTTATGATGCTTGATTTTACCATTGCTTCAGATTAGGGGAGCACATGATAGAGCTAGGCTCGTGATGGTATTTAGGGATAGTAATTTTTGGTCTTTTTGGTATTTTGATACTTGTACTGTATTGGTTGTTTGTTTCCATGTATTCCCTTCCATTTTTTATTGAGACATGACATGTTCTTCATATTGTATATGACACTTCTTTTAATACTGATTATTACTACGGTCTTCTTAATGTTTATCACCGATCATAGATTTATATTATGATTCATCTATTAATATATATGTTATTTCTCTATGATATAATCTAACATGAGGGAAAAATATTTCCATAGACAAAACCTAGGCCCTCATTTCAACTCAGCATCCTCTGGCATATGTGGATGCATGCTTGATTGCAGGTGACCCACTGGCTCTGGACACTATTCAATGTAATCCAAGTCAATACATTAAAAATTGGAATTAGAGAATTTCTTTTCTAGTTTTATTAATATAATGAGATAATATACAGGAGGTTTAAAATGAATAGGAATTTCAAAATGAGCTATTCTTGGGAGCAGTTAACCCACCTGTAGGAAAAAGCTAAATTTCCATGACTGAGAAATTGATGTTATGTATTTTTTTTACTAATGATTTTATTCCACCGTTAGGTGAAATATTTTTGGTTTTATGTTTATTATAATTTCATATTTTTCCTGATGAGATAAGTTCATTCCATATCATGCATCATTTTAGGCATCTTACACGATTCACATTTCATACATTATTCCATGCCATATAGGATGCATTACTTGAATATATGAATTTTACTATGTGTTACCTAAGTGATATACCCATTTTTTGATATATGTTTATACAGGGGATTGAGAAATATAGTTGGCACATAGAGTGATTTCTATAACCTAAACATTGTTTTCTTGCTTAGGCTATAATAGAAACCCTGAGCAGTCAATTATTGAACATTGATCCATGTACCATTGGTTCTATGGGATGTAACATGTTATGATTTGGATTAAGTGGATTCCACACTTCAATTTATGATGTCTATGGTCCCTTATGGATCAAAAGTGGTGAATCATTTTTTTCAATACTTTTAATATACTTTTAAATAAATATGAATTTAAATGAAATTCAATTGTGAAATAAAGAACTTGACCTTAACCCAACTTTAGAGTGGGTAGTAGGAAGTGTCTCTAATGATTTTTTCAGTCATTTATTTTACCCAATAATGGATTTAGGAGTACAAAGAGGGGTGAGGTTTTTTTATAGGAAGGCTTTGACATATCTAATATGTTTATATCTATGACTTGTTCACTAGTTGATTATTTTTTGAGGTGTGTCTTTTTTGAGGTGTGTGTTGTAGTACCAGTGGTTTTGCTAGATATAAGTGCAAATTCCCAATTCTGAGATGGGTTCTTATGATTTATGCATGCAATTCAAGGATTCCCACAACCTTCCTCATTTATAGTAGATTTGAAATGTGTGTTCCAATAATAGCATACTCCTTCATTTTTGGGGGATGAAGGACTATAGGCTACTAAGATATGTCTTTATACTATGTTTTTTATTTCTGAGCATATGGAGACATATCATGAGAGGAGAGTGAAGTCATGACATATATGATTCAGGGAGATATTAAACACTGGTGGGATGTTTTGAACCAAGATAATAAGCTTGGAGATATAGTTTGGAGGGGTTTCCAATCTGGTTTTTATAAATAAATTTTTATGAGACCCTAAGAGATGAACGGGATAGTGATTTTATGTCTCTGTAGTAGGGTGTGATGAATGATATGGACTATTATATACACATTACTGAGCTTCATCACTTATTCACATATTTTTCTTGCCAACGAGCCATCGAGGGAGAGACGATTCAAGAAAGGTCTCTAGAATGTTGTTCAATCATAGGTTAGTGTGTTTTAGTTGACTACAATTAGAAAGATAGTGAATCATGCAATGAGTATTGAACAAAACATAAGGGAAAATGTGGATGAAGAGTGTGTTAGTTCAGATTATCAACCCAGTGGTTCGAATTTCAATGGAAGGAAAAACCATTTTGTTATTTCTCATGAGGGGAGTACTAGCCAGGCTATTAGATTTGGCAGTTCTGTCATCTTCCATTAGTGTGGAAGGTGAGTACATATGAGGAACCAATGTGATAGAGACTTAGTCAAGTGCCAAGAATGTGGTAGGATGGGCCACATATAACATTTTCGAAGGACCATCCATCCATAAGTTAGTGGAAGGGGATTCACTCCAACTATAGGTTCAGTAGTGTGATTCACAACACCATGTTAGGATGGAAGTTGGAGTAGTGCTGATCATTTAGGCCAAGGTGGTGGTTATGGATAAGGAAACTAGACATTAATTATACCTAGATAGTAGAGTGGGCATACTATGGGTAGTGAAGTTTTCTCACAGGGATTCAGTTCAGTTCATATATACTCTATACAACCTACACCTGAAGAATAGAGCATCAAACCATATATGGTGACAGATATTATTTTAGTGCCTTCTGCTATTGTATCTTCTTTTTTGATATATTTTCTTCATAGAGCTTTATATATATGCATGTTATGGAGATCCTTGAGTTTTTTATCTTTTTTTATGGTGTTATGAATTTGGATATTCTATTAGGGAACATAATGGAGGGTGTACACTAGTACATGGAGTTCCCCCTTCAGATTAGTGGGTGTCATATTGTATGGGATATTTTTTCCTTGATACGACAGGGTTTGATGTCTTACATAGAACGAACTGGCTAGTTTCTTATTGAGAACATATCAATTTCTATCACTAGAGGGAAACCATTACATCACTAAAGATCATGGTTTTTATTCAAAAGGTTGAATGTGATATACCAGTGATCAAAGCTAGACTAGATCATTATGGGTTTTGTGGGACAACAAACCAAATTTCTAGTTTATATCTATATGATCAGGGAGTTCACCAGGTAGAATTCCCCCCCAGAGGTTGATCATTTTAGGTATGTTTTACTAGATTTTTTTACCTCCTCATAGAGAGGTATATTTTTCCATCAAGCTAGTTCTAGGAGCTTCTCTAATATCCATTCCTCCTTATTGGATAGATACAACAAAGTTGAAGGAGCTCAATAAGTAGTTAGAGGACCTGAAAGAAAAGGGGTTTATCTAACCTAATAATTATCTACGGGGTTCTCCAGTCCATTTAAAAAAAAGATAGATGGAAACCACAGGATATGGGTAGATTATCATAAATTGAACTTGTTTATGGTTAAGAACTCGTATCCCATGCTACAAATAGATGATATCTTCCACTAGATCTGAGGAGATTGGGTTTATCGAAGATTGATTTGAGTATGGGTTATCACCAGGTATATGTTTTACATATAGACCTACCTTTTTTAAATATTCATAGTAGGTATACTCAATATGAGTATCTAGTTATGAAGTTCAGTCTTACGAATTCACCAACAGTTTTCATGGAACTGATGAACTGAGTTTTCCATCCTTTTGTGGACTCATTTTTGGTTGTATTCATGGATGATATCTTGGTGTATTCTCATAATTGAAAAGACCATGCCAAACACATTGATTTTATTTTGGATACAATGAGTGAGAATTATATATATTCTAATTTCAAAAGTGATACTTTTGGATGGGTAAAATTCACTTCCTAGGTCATATTATATCATATAATGGAGTATTAGTTGACCCAAATAAGGTAAGAGTTATAGATACCTTAAAGAATCACAAGAAAATCATTGGAATATAAGTCTTCTTGGGGATAACCAGATATTATAGGTGTTTCATATAGGACATATCATGATTATAAGTACTTATTAAGGGATTTAATAATAAGGGTGTGAAATTTTTATGGTCATATATGCATGAGATTTCCTTTCAGAAGCGAAAAGGTAGACTGACTTTAGTATCAGTCCCATTTCTTCCAGAGTTGGATAAAGATCAACTTTTTATTGAGATTCATTGGGTATAGGATAAGAGTATTTATGATATAGGAGAAGTGATTCATAGAATACGAGTCTCATTAGATAAGGAAAAACAGTAGGAACTACTTGATGCGATATATCAAGTTATCCATTATTGTACATGCTATATGATTTTGGATGAATTATTTACTAGGATAGAATTTTGTGGTGTACATGGAACAAAAAAATACTCAAGTACATATTTATAGAGCATGACATTAATTGTAGGTAGATAAGGTGGGTTTAATACCTACATTATATTTACATTGATCTTTCCTATATGCATGGAAAGGGAAATGTAGTTTCTGACATAATGAGAAAGAGGACTCAGATTTACGTAGTTTGGGAGGCCAATAGCTTGTGATAGCATATGACCTTGTTCTTTGAGATTGACTTGGAGGTGAAAGATATTCTCAAGATGTCTTTTATTTCATCCTTATAAGTAAATTACACTCTTAAAGGTAGAGTGGGGATGATATAGTTATCATATATCGAGGTCCTTGTCCTATGAGAGAGTGTGGAAGGTGAGGACCCACATCTAGGTTATACTATTGGTGAGGGTGAAGTTATACATGTTAAAAAATTCATTTGGGTTCTAGAAGATATATGCGTGGAGAGTTCATGGTAGATTCATGCCTTGGTTCAGGAAATACATCCTGACATTACCAAGATTTAATGTTACTTGCACCGTTAGTATTGGTTTCACGAGATGAAGTGAGAGGTAGATCATTTTTTCATGAGGTATTCCACCTGTTAGTAGGTGAAGGTGGAACACCGGATAAGAAATGAATTTTTACAATAGTTACATATTCTCGAGTGTAAATGGAATGATTTTGTGATGGATTTCATGAATAGGTTTCTGGGTTCTCCTTGAGGTAGTGTTGTTGTATGGGTTGTTATGAATATAATCATGAAGGTCACTAATTTTCGATCTGTTAGTGATACCTTCTCATTAGATGAGATTCAGAGATTGTATATTTGTGATATTGTAAACCTTTAAGGGGTTCCTCATTTTATGGAATCTGATAGACAAGCCCAATTTATGTCTTGATTTTAGAAGAGTCTATAGAGGGCATTAGGTAAATTGGTTCTTCTAAGGATGTAATACCACCATTAGACCGATTCTATGTTAGAGAACACTATATTGGTTCTTGATGATATCAAGAATGCATCCTTGATTTTGGGAGTTATTGGGAGATACATATACCTCTGGTTGGGTTTACCTATAACAACAAGTATCAGGAGACTATACAGATAGTACCCTATGAGTCTTTTTATGATAGGAAATGCCTATCACCAATGTACTAGTTAGAGGAAGGAGAGGTAGCACTACTTATCACTCGTATCGTGCTGGAGAATTTTGGAGGAGGTTCAGTTGATCAGACAATGGTTGGATACGACATACTCTAGATAGAAATATTATGTTGATTTCTGTCAATGACCTATAGATTTTGATGTTGGGGATCATGTATTTTTATGTATATCACCAAGGATGGTACATAGATGGATAATGAGATAGTGTAAATTTTATTCCTGATATGTCATGATTTTTTTAGATTTTGGATGGAGTCGTGTTGGTAGCTTATCATTTGCAGTTACCTTATAGGTACTAAGACATACACCAAGTCTTCCATGTATCTTAGCTATGCCATTATCACTCGGACTCGTATCATAATATTTAGGTGGATGAGGTTTAGATACAAGTAGATTTTCCCATCAAGGTAATCCTATTCATATTGTTGATAGGAGCATGAAGGCTCTTTGATTCCGACCATTTCCTTTAGTATGGTTAATATGGAATCATGGCCATTTATAGGACAAGACTTGGGAGTAGGAGGATGATGTATGTGCTCAGTGGCAAGAGTCATTATCATATGATTCTTTACACCCTTGGAATATAAATTTGAGGATTAATTACTTTATGGGGAGAAGATTTTAAGATTTTAGTTTTTTTCTTTAGGTACAAATCTCTTTTATTTCAGTATAAATGTTTTTTGGCTTAATATAAATTCTTAATGAGGTCACTAGGGTTTTAGGGGTGTATGGGGCTTGTTCGGATCTTGGACCCTGGTTTTTTGGAAAAGGAAGATGGGCCGTATAGTTAGTAGAAACCATGAAACCCAAGAAACATTTTTTTAAAAGTTTGGGGCTGAAGCCTCATTTATTATTAAAGAAAAGTAAAGACCTCTTTAACTGGGTAGAGGGAGACCCATTGCATAGCCTGAAGGCCAAGTGGACATTTATCCCATTACATGGTCCGTAGGTTCAATTTTTTTCCCAAGACCCATTATGTGAATAGTACTGCTACAGTACCCATACCTACTATAGTACCACACAGTATCCGCTGCTGCTATAGTGCCCCTACCACCAATAGAGTGACCTGCTGCCATTATAATGATCTGTCGCTGCTACTATGCCATGCCGCTGCTACAGTGCCATCACTGCTACAACACGCTACAATACTATTATATTACCTGTGTCCAATGGGTTTTGAAACCCATGACACATGATTAGGAGTAATCGTACAAGGTTAGACAAAGACTAGTAGGGGGAATAGGGTTATCTGTAACTGTGCACCCAGGGCCACACACCCATGCGATAGCACCTACAAATTTTAGGAGAGGCTAAATTCATGGTCAACACATTATTTTTCTAATCGTGTGACATGGACATGTGGGAGGAAGGGGGGGGGGGGGGGGTGAACAGTTGGAGCTGGGTTTGGCCAACCGTGTGAACCAACCATGTGACCTAGTATTTTTGGGTGATTTTACCTTTTCCCCCTTATTTTTATTTTAATTCTATAAACCTCTTATAAATTATATTATATAGAAAATGAGATCTATTCTTATCCATTTTGATCTCAATCTTCCCTTAATCTAGGTTCTTGGATAACTTTCTGATCCAGACTCCGATTCGATCTTTATTCATAATGTTGGATCTGCATCGGTAAGATCTTCATTCATCAAGATTAATTATTTGTTTGTCTTCATAACAATATAGTTATTTAGGTTCATGATATTATTCCATATTTCTTTAGTTATCACCCTTTTTTCTCTTTCTAACGATATATACTAAATCAGAGTTTCATACTACATGAGTGTTATCTATGTGTATACAGTAGGTGGACTATACATTTTCCTTGATGTTTAGTGTATTATATATATAGTTTTAATTGTACCACTTGACAGACATTATGGATTTCCCCCTAAAATTAAATTTTTTTCCTATTTAAATTATTTTGAACCCCATTAGGTTTTTCATGAGTACCATTACATGGTTGGAGTTTTTTCACCTCAACATATACCAACTTTGAGGTGTTTTTATGTATTTTATCCTTATTGTAACACCCCGTTGGGTGCGTGTGAGCTCACCAATAATAGTGGGATCCCTAATGAGAATTTAATGAATTGTTTAAGGTTTTAATGACCTTGTATTACCTATTAATTCGTAAATAAAAGGGATAAATTTAATGGAATTGATAGAAGAAGGTTATTTCCTCATTTCCATGTTATTATTTATGAATAAAATGGCTGAATAGATTATATGGGAATTTTATAATGGGTTACCTGAAATGATATATTTTGAATGGTTATGAAATGTTTAATGAATTGATTGATGAATTTATAATGGAAGTAGATTCCTTAGACTAGCTCCTTGGATCATGATTCCATCAGATCCCCTAAAAATTTCTTCTCCATAGATCTTTATTATAGTAGCGGATTCCTTGGAAATTTCTACACCTTATATCCTAATTCTATAGGATTCCAGAGACCCTAATACCACTTGGATCCGGATTTATTAGACTCTATTTTGACATGATCTATTGACATGATCGTCGGACTCCACCCAAGTGTTTACTGAGTTTCCATCATGATGATATATGGACTCGATGAGGATGCCTTGGTCTTCTATACCTTGGATTTGGCCCTTTGTGTTCTAAAACATGATTACACGACATAAACATTATGGTTATTTTCCTATGTTTACAAATATCCCTAGTATGGGTATCCAATTATAGTTCATATACTATACCATATTACACATTCTTATTTATGATTTACAATAGCCCTCTTATGGATTTTGACTATTATTCATAGGGATCCTTGTTTGGATTGACATGATCACTTTTGAACTAGACCCTTTACTTTAATTATAATTATAGTTGTGATATAGTTAAAACTATTTTCATTATATTATATAGACTGGATTTGTTATAGACACCATTGGTGGTGGCCAAGTGAGTGTTATTTCACACCCTATCCAGGTCATTGTTGGGTACCTAGACACACTTTATGGATATAGGTAGGGACTGGGTAAAGTTAAAAATTTATGAGGTTTTATTTGACTATTTTTTTGGAGTAGGGGAGAACATGAATAAATTTGGATAATGATTATATTTGTGGATAATCCTTTTTTGTATTTTTTTATTTTAATACATGTACTACATTAATTTCCTATTACCATGTATTTACTTCCATTTTGTATAGAGAGAATACATGTTCATCTAATTATATATAACATTGATTTTGATACTGATTATTACCACTCAATTCTGGATGTTTATATATCAGTGTTTTATATTATGCTTACTCTATTGACCAATTATTTATACCACTATGCCACACTCTAACATGAGGGAATAATATCCCCACAAACACACCATATGTCCTCAATTTTAGTTGGCAGCCTCTGGCATAAGGGGAGGTGCGCTAGAGGCTATGTGACCCACACGATCTTGGAACCATTTAGAGGAAACCATGTTAGGATGAAAAAATTTGTAACATAAATAACATTAAACGATGTTGATATTGATTACAATAACCCTTTTAATATTACTAGATAAATCACTTTGATGAAAAATAAGAAATATCCTTTTTTTTCTTGAAATCTTATTTAAAATAGTTTCCTTTAAAATTAAATACTACAGAATTTAGAAGGTGATTCAGAAAACATTACTCTATTGGAGATAAATATTTTTGAGTTAAAGAGGAAAATTGAAACAAAACTTAAAAGATCCTGTAGAAAATCTTTCTTAATATTTTTTTAAAAATAAAAAATTTGTGTTAATTTTGATAGGATAAATTTTTATAAATTAAGAATAAATATTATTAATAAAGACTTAAAAAATATTTTAAGGTTTTAAAATTCATAAGTGAAATTATTTTCCAAACTTTTACTTTTAACTATAATCTTTAATTATGTATCCTTGAAAAATTTATAAATGTTATCTTGAATAAATGTGAAGTCAATGATAAAACATAAGCTCATAAAAAGAAAACATTTTTAATTTTTCAAAAAAACCTTAATGTGATCCAAATCATAAAAAGGATAATAAAAAATAATTTTCAAAATAAGAAAATAGAAATTTTTAGGTCACATGTGATAACACTTTATTAGTTTTTTAAGTATAAATGAGAACATTGGTGGGAATAAAAAATATACACATGGAAGAAAATGAACATTTAGAAAGAATGATAATTATTATTAATTACATAATAATTTTATGACAGAGAAATACATTAAAAAGGAGGATTTTAATTAAAAATTATAGTTTCCCTAGGTATAGAAGAGGTAACATCATATTTAATCGGAAATTTAATAATTTATGTGACTTTGAAGAATGAAGTTCAGGAAGTAACATTATAACTAAGATAAACAATGTTTGAATTAAAAAATACCTTATGAATATCATAATAATTGAAGTAATAATAAATCAAAAAGTAGTTAATGAGAATTTTTTTTAAATCCTTAAAAAATAAACTGGAATTACTAATTTTATACAATCATAGTATAACAAAACTCAAATTATAGGAATGGGGTATAAGAATAATCATTATAACTCAAAGAAAAAAAATTATGTTATGAAAAATATTAAAAACTTTAGAAATAGTTTAATCAAGATACCATAAATGGATTTAATTTTGATTTTAAATATTTTTAATTTCATTAAATTATGATAAAAAAACTTGTAGGGAAGTACATACACCAACTAAAAGGAGAAATCCATTTTGGATTTTATAACATTTGATTAAAATTATATTAAAACAAGAAACATGAAATGAAAATTTAAAAATTATTAATAAAGAGAGAATCATGATATAATACTTCAAAGAGTCACCACATATAGAATAAAAACAATATTAGGTTCATAATACAAAACATGTCCCAAATAAGAGAATTTGATATGAAAAAACCCTTACGTTGTATTCCTTCTTAGTAGAAAATGATCTAAACTTCTATATAAAAAAATATATATTAATAAATAATTTTATAAACTTATTAATATATATTAACTTTTACAATTCAATTATAATAATTTATTATACAATTATTAGTTAGTTATATTTTATTATCATTATCATATCTTAGTAATCTATATGGTTTTGCGCACACTTGTAATATGGATGTTGATCAACATTATTTGATAATTTTTTTATAATTATTAAATTATTTAAGTCATAGGAATATATTTTTAATAATGACTTATAAAATTAAAATTTAATTCCTTGAAAGTTTTCATTATAGTTGTTTTAGATGAAATTAGTGGCAAGCTTGTTTCTGTAATTTTTAAAAACAAAGGGTAATATATTAATGAAAATTTAATTATCAATATTTAATTTAAAAATACTTAAACCAAATATCATTATCTAATTTATTTTTAATAATACCAGAAACTAAGTTTCTATTTTCATCCATGATATAAATTTATAGAATTGTTCATGTTGGTGGTTAAACCAACCCAAACAAGAACATGCTATTATCAATGGGTGAGTATTATTAAGAAAGTGATTAATTTGGTATAATATAATTTTTACAAAAGCATAATGATATTATTTATATGTATTTATTATTTTTAATCATATTTTTATTTGATTTTATAAATAATAAAACTCTATATGAAAAATTACGTTGTGTCATGGAGGCGGTAGACTGCACATACACACAAGTGATGTTCTTATTTTCCATAGAGATAAAAGATAAAAGGAATCAATATATATTTTTAAAATATTATTATTGTTTTAAATTTCATTTTTATTCCTTAAATACACCTTTTAAGTTGACATGTAATGCAATTTTTAAAATGAATCATGAAGCTTTTGGGGGCAATAGTCCACACGTAACACTAGAGTCATTTCCATTTTTAAAATGGATGAGAGGAAGGTAGAATATAGTTATCCCATAAACATAATAAAATTTAATTATAAATATGATACTTTTTTAATTATTACCATATGATTATATTAGATCCAGAAGAGGTAGAAAAATCTAAAAAGGTAAAAAAATGAAAAAGGAGTAATTGGGAACTTTACCTTACACATTAAAAGAGATACTTTCCAAATTTTATTAATGCTTTAAGAGGTGGTATTTAGATAATACGAGAAGCAATAGGATATATATATGAGTATTTTTTAGTTATTTCAGTATATTTTGTAAAAAATGAAGAGGTTTTTGGTGTGAGGATAAGTGGGTTGGTGCTGAATACTTTTATAAGGGAGTAGAATGACATTTTTGTAATAATATAGAAGGAAAAGAAATTATTAAAAGATCAAGTGAATCCAATAATGTAAAATAATAGAGTGGGGGAAGTGTTAAGATTAATAAATCTTCAATAATATATTTTTACACATGTTTGTAACATGTTTTTAATTCGTTTACTCTAAATTATTTCACTTTAACCATTTTTTGTTTATACTATGATAATTACTTTTTACCAAAGTAATTTAAATTTAATTACTAAAAAAATGGGAATTATTATAAAATTTGTGTATAATTATTCCAAATATAAAATATTTTTTAAATAATATTTTTAAGGGTGATAAAATTAATTTTAATATTAGTGCACATAATGTGTAAAAAATGTTTTGTGAAAGATTGTATTTTCATGACTAAAAATTTCTGTTAAGATAAAATTCCAATTATTATTTTTTATTTATATGATATTAATTGGTTAATTATTGAATAATTAAGAGTTATTTAGATTTTAAGAAAATATAAAACAAAATTACATGTAGAGACTCTAGTTTTTCCATATAAGACTTTGGAATATTCCTATGAATTTTTTCAGAGTCAATCCCTGAGATAGAGTGTAATTTTGAGGCCCGATGAGCCCTAAATTAATTGTATTAAAATATTAATTATATTTTATGTTATTCAGGAATAATTCTCCTAAAAAAGAGGAATAAGTCCAAATAGATTATCATATCAGAAATATTATATCACAGTTGAGTCTAAAATGTGGGGTTTACTATATGGGAAACCTAAGGTAGGTCAACACCAATAGTTTTGTTGAGACAGTCATTGGAAGGTATGTTTAATTAAAATAAATAAATAAATAATTTATTTGTTTTATTAAATGACCAAATTAAATTCTCTATAAATACCCTCATATGATAGTTTTTTGAGGTTTAGATACATAAACCTTTCTTGATCTAAGAGTAGGAGGAGAGAGAGTTCTTTATTAGGAGATCGACATCGAACGATGAATGACACTCAAATCAAGGATAATTGAAAGGAAAATGATAGAAACAAAAATATCATCACATTCATCACTACAATATAAATTCTTTACCAATTATCTATTTGTAATTGAGGTAGGTCTCTTAATTTTTGGTTTCCCCTTTTTATTAAAAATTTTTTCATGTATTTTAACTCATTTTGATCTATGATAATTGGTCTTCACATGGGCCCTTCTGTTTATTGATTAAATTGATTCTGTATAATTATTCCCTTTTTTCATATGTTATCGATCCATTTATATAAATTTTTTTTAAGAAATGTTTTTAATGATGGTTCAATTTTTTTATGTGTTTACTCTCTTGGTTCAATGTGTTCTTCAACTTTGGACAATGGGGACGCAGTTAGACTTTATTAGGGTAGGTTTCAAGCATAGTCAAACCCCCAAATTTGTTATTGTTTCATGAATGACACACATATCAATAAAATTTTCAAGGATTTTTTAATAAGTTGGATGATGTTTTGTAAACATATTATATTTTTATCAAGTGTGCAGGTTTGTGATTAAGGATGAAATCAAGGTGCGATGAGAACAACAGAATATAAGATGTATATGGGTATCGATTCAACAATCCCCATTTTACAGATTGATGCATGACAATGATGTGTGGTGGGATGATATTGCTTCTAAGTAGAGGTCATGCAAGGGGTATCATAGTAGAGGATACTCAGTATGGACGTAACGGTGTCTCGAAGGTGTGAGGGCTGCTGCCTGGTGTGGAGGGACATAAAATATATATCTAGGTGTGTTGAATGGGAGTTGTGTTATTATTATTATTTGTAATAAAAAAATGTTTTGTTATTATTATTATTTTTAATAATGATAATATTTTTATTATAATTAATAATAATTATAATAATATGAGTAAATTAATAATGGGGAATCAATAAAGGTAGTATTTTTGAGGCACCACATGTGATGGCTAGGGCAGAAGTAATTTCATGGGGAGATAAATATATAGTAATTTTTATTATATTATGATAATAATATTATTTCATAATTTTTTTATTTAAGAAAATCGTGAAATGTGGGGAGCCTCCCTAGTAGTGAGAAACGTAGAGAATAGGGGGAGGGGGGCTTCAAAAAATTACATAATTATAATATTATAATTATAATAACAATTTAATAAAATAAAAATAAAGGAGTTTGATAGAGGAGGGACTTTGGATGAAACATGTACATCAAATGAGTGGGAGAGAAGATGAGCGTGCTCCTCCCATTTGATATTAGGTTAAGAAAAATAATAATAATATAATAATATATTTTTTTTGTTTTTAAAACATTAATATGGACATAACTTCCTCATGCGATGTCAAATTGACAAACCATTAACAACATCATGAACCTGACATTGAGATGGTCATTTCAATGCCAATGTTGGATACCATTTTAGGCCTCATGGAATGGGTCCATGAAATGCCCAATACTAATAATAACAATAATAATAATAATAATAATAATAATAATAATAATAATAATAATAATAATATTGTTGTTGTTGCTATTGTTATGGAATCTAACATCCAACATATTTTTTCATATGATATCAGAATGACAAATTGTTTGAGGCATTGTGACCATGATATTGAGGTAGACATTTAAAGACCAATATTGGGTATTTAATTGGGACTCATCGATTGATCTCATGAAATTCTATTTGAGCATGAATTGGTGAAATTCATTTTTCTCATCGGGTGTCCAATATGGGAAGGTGAATAGTATATCCTGAGAGTTTTTCAAAAAGGATCAAAATTGTGTGATTCATTTAGAAATTCACAGCCATTTGTGATGAAATATTAGAAGTTTGGTGCTTTAGCCTGCCATATGGATGATGAGCATCATACACACATTAGGATTTTGAATGAGACACATCGTGTAACACCCTTACACCATGTATAGTAATACATGACTAGAAATACATGTGTAGTAAAGGACATGGACATAGAGAGGAGAGGGGAAACATTTTGTGTTAACCCCCTTACACACCATGTACTTCTTGAGGAAATTATAACTCTAATATATTATTTTTTTTGACTCAAATTTTGACCAGTGTGCAGCATATCCTGATTATTTTTCTATATAATACAAAATGGTGGCATTCATAGTGTTTTTTAGATATGGTATGATATGTTTTGAGTGTGATTATTCTTTTGGAAGTGATTGATGACTATAGTGATCACACAAGTTCATCAGATAGTGGTACCCCCTGATGGACCAGAGCATGGGACCTCTACTTACTAAGTGGTACCCAAATATACACTACAGAGTGGGTCCTCAATCCATCTACTAAGTGGAACCCCCTTGACAGACTAGGGCATGGGTCCTCTACCTACTGAGTGATACCCCCCTTACGCACCAGGGTGTGTGTCCTCTATCAACCTACTGAGTGGTACCCCTCTTACATGCTAGGGCGTGGGTACTCTATCTACCTAATGAGTGGTACCCCTATTACTAACTAGGGTGTGGGTCCTATATTTACCTACTATGTGGTACCCCATAACAGACCATAGAGTGGGTCCTCTGTCTACTTAGTGGTACTCCCTAATATAATAGAGTGTATGTCCTCTATCTAATGAGTTGTACCTGCTGATGGAATAGAGCACAAGTCTTTTGTCTACTAAGTGGTACCCCATGATGCACTAGGGTGTGGGTCCTCTACTTGTAGATTTACCCCTTCTCCTGTACAGCATAGTGGCAAGGTGTTCTTCATCCACACACTTACATCTTCATATAGACACACAAGATGATGGGTATCTGAGATGGACCCTTTTTAGAGCTGTAGGTAGAATCATTATTCTTAGAAAGGCTATAGAGATGGATATCCCATTTCTCTCTCATCTGGGATTTTTTTTATCATATCTAAGTTTTTATTTATGGTTTTTTTCTCATGTACTGATTGAAATAATTTCATTGTGATGAGCTAACTACTTTTATCATGTAATCTCTTTCCCCTTCTTATTTTTTTTGGGTATTCCTACTTGGTATGTATATAATCACCCCTGCATTGGATTTTCATATATATGTCACATCTTATATAGATATAGGATAGATTGGAGAATATTTTAGAAAAACATAATGATACATGGGCGCATTTGACCATGTACGGTGGTTAGGGGTTAGAGATCAAGAGCGAAGATCACTCAGAATTTATTTTGTAGTTGTTAACTTGTCGGGACATATTTTCTGGTTCGGCATGTATTTTTCCCCTTTACTTTTTAGATTACACCTTTTTTCTCTTTTTTATTACCTAAAGGTTATTATATTCATAGATTTTACTCTAGATGATGTATTATTTTATTTTTATTCATTTCTTACTTCTTCGTGATGATGGTTAGGTGTGTGCGTACAAGTACATTAGGCCATGAACTTCCATTTTAGTTATGCATTTTGGAATTCATTACAATCCTTAAGCCTATGGAGGTGGTAATGAAGTAGTTGTGACTAGTTATATTTCTAGCTAGACAGGCCCCGATGGGTCAGGTCATGATTTTTTTTTATAAAAGGTGATTAATCCTTGGGAAGGTTTTGGAGTTTTTTCCTATTACGAGGTTTGGTTGGGAACATAGGAAAAACATGTTAAAATTAATCAAGTCCAGTTTTTGGGGTAGGGACCCCAATGTTGGTGTGACAACTGAGGTATCCATACACCATGATTTTGACTACCTTCTTGTTGACTTAAAATACCGAGACATTAGTTTAAGGGATCAATGATACATGCATCATATTGTGTTGATTACTTTGACTTTCCTTCTTGAGCCGACTCCCTAGATATTCCCTTTGACCATGGTATGTATTTATAACATTTAATATGACTCCACAATGAAATATATCTATGATTTTGAGATAGGTTCATGACAATTAATGATTGAGTGATGTTGTATTAGTATAGGGACCCACCCATGAGGTGTTATCTCTAGAAGGGAACTGAGTAGTGTTACCACCCTTTAAGATGCACATAGATCCTTTTTTTGGATCAAGAAAATGAACATTTTCATATAGAGTAGCTTATATCTATAGAAAGGAAAGATGATGGTATGAGTTGTCTTAGAACATTATATGATTTTTAGTAATAGTGACCTTGATGGTTTCATGATAAGGAAAACCCTCATGAAGTAGAGGTTTAACTTGAGGAAGTGGTCTGAGTTTTTTGTCTTTTACAGACCCCTACTGATAAAATGGTTTCATTAAAGACCCATTCTCACTATGTATCAACATTAGTATCTAGAGGTTCTGATATATGAAACTTATATATTGAGTTCACATCATGGGTTTCTGAGATTGAGATTTCCCAGGATTCATGGTGAGCCAAACCCCCTTCTCAGTGGTATAGGATTGGATTGATCCTATGGTGAGAATGTATTTCTTAGATAGGACCCACCTGATGGTGATCATGGCATAAATACTTATCCAAATTCATGTGAGGAATCATTGGTTCCCTTTTTGGATGATGTTAAATGCGGATTCATAAATTCAAGAAAGAGGGACACTTCCGCTACCCAGATAGGTTCTTATGATGTGATCTAAAACTGTGTGAGTGTTTTAGTTCCATCTCCTAGAGGATAATAGAGAGGTCTGGTAGAAAATTTCCCTCAAATTGAATGTTGGAGATTGTTTTATGTACAAAGTCATCAAAGTGAGCCCTAGTTGTGGTGATAATGTGGGCAAGATAATGGATATCTTCATACAGTAGGATCTTGTGGCTTAGTAGATTTTAGTGTGGTTCAGGGTACAATATGTGTCTCCACTACTCCATACACTATTATACCATAGGTCTTAGGCAATATTTCCCAAGATTTAGGCCCTATATGAGACATAGTGATGCCAATGGAGGCCTTTTTCTTAACCCTTGTGACATCTTCTCCTTCAGATAGGGTTATTGATCACTTGTTTCTACTGATGGTGTGACTTGAATCTAAAAAGTGTGAGATAGAGAGAGGGAGATCCTAACATGAAACCTTTCAGTAGTGGTAGTTGGACCCTATGATTTTTTCTTCACTATTGACTAGTTTTTTTACCATTTAGGATAATATGATTACCACCAATGAGTATGATGGTGTTTTTGGATTGTTGGGATGGAGTTTTCCTCCTTTGATAAAGAGTGATGCCACATAGGGAAGGATGAGCTCATTTGCAGGAGGTTGTAGCTACTTCCTTATTAGTAGGCTAGTACTACCCTTGTAGTAGAGGATTTCATGAGCTTTTAGTGTCTTGTGATGGTGGAGGATCATGATGGAATCTATCCTGAGGATATTCTGGGTATACTTCACCATCAAGAGTTTGTTTTATTCATGGAATTTCACAAGGGATTACCTGATATTTGCGCTAGTATATCAGAATACCCGTTGTAGATACAAGATAAGTAGATGTGTTTAGAGGAGTCTATAGAGTAGAGGATTCATAATACCATGTGTGTTCTCCTAGGAATATTTTTGTTTTTCACTTAATAGGTAGTTGGGATCTTTAAGTTTGGTGTGCATGGGAATCACCTAAGACAAGATAACATCTCGAAGAAGTATCTAACCTTGAGAATTGATGGCCTATTCACCCCAATAATGGTGTTGAAGTGGATATCATAGTTTTACCTCAAGATAGGTTTTCCCCATATCCAGGTTTGAGTGTTTGATATGCTAAAAATGTCTTCCAAGAGCTGATGTGGTTACCATGAGTTATTGGTGATACCCTTTGGAATAGTGAATGACATGATAAAATTAGAAAGAATTATGAGTCTGATCATTTACCCTTCTTAGATTGGTTTGTGGTTGTATTTTTTTGATGGTACCCTCATTTCTTCGGCGCCATATTTGAAGCACAAAAGACCCAAGATAATGGTACTAGAAAATATCATGTAGTTTTAGTCGTATGGAAGATATCATGGATTCAGTTCTATATTCAAAGGTCCACTTCTCGGGATATTTATTTTCAAACATGGGAGTGGTAGTGAACCTTAAAAGGGTTAAGGTGGTGTGAGCCTCAGGGCCACACAGGGTATGACGATGGTAGTATATGATCATAATGAGTTTTTCATTCCGGTGTTGTCGAGTGAGGTGATGGAGGAGTTGAACTCTTTACAATTAGACCAGATTCTTGTTATTCTCGACATGAAACAACTAAGGAGGTATGATCAAAACTTGTTATACAATACCGACCTAGGTAAAATGGGTTCTGAGAGTGGAGTTTAATTTTTCAAGGAGTCAAAAATGTTTAGAACTGACAGAGAAAGACCCTTCATGGGCAAATGTTTTTCTTGGGCGTGTGTTTGTTGGCATCACAAGAAACCTTTATAGGAGCGGGAGATCAGGATATAGGCTTAGTATCCACAAATTTTTTTCCTTAATTTGTTATTTTTAGAGAAAAAAATATTTGAATAAAGGAATAATTTAGATACACTTATTTTTACATTTAAGATATTGGAATATTCTTAGTAATATTTTTAGAGTCATGAGCTGAGACGTTGCACAATTCCGATGCCAGGTGAGACTAAAATTAATTTATATTACAAGAAATTTTTTTTCTAGAAAATTGGGATAACTCTGAAATATTGTCTCAAATATGAAATCTAAGACCATTGTTGAGACCAGAACACGGGGTTTACCTGAGGCATGACCTAAGGTTGGTTGGTGCAGGATGTTCGGATGAGGCAACCGTCAGTGAGTATATTTAATTAAAAAAATTAATTTATTAATTTGTTATTTTAAAAAACATAATTAAGTCCTCTATAAATACCCTCTTATTATGGATTTTCATGGGCTATCCACATAACCAAATTCAAGATATATTAGGAGTAGTATATAATTATTCATTGGCAGACCGACATCGAATGATGAATGACGATCAGTTCAAGGATAACCATGAGACAAATGATGAACATAGTAGGATCATAACCCTAATCACTAGAGGATGTTTTCTTCACCAATGATATATCCATAATTGAAGTAGGGATCATCATTTTTGGTTTTCACTCTTTTTATTAAAATATTGCGAAAGAATTTTTTATTCTTTTGATATGTGATAATTGTTCTTCGAATGGACCATGTAATTAATTAATTAACTTTATTTGGTATAATTATTTACTTGTTGAAGATTATATATCCCAATTTATATAGTAAATGGACAATAATGCTTTACCAATGATGGTTCACTTTGTTCTTTTTCTTTTTCCCTGTCTATTCAATGCCTTCTTCATATTAGGCCAACAATTCCATGGTTCGACTTTGTTGGGGCAGATTTGAGTGTGGTTGAAACACCAAATTCATTGCTATATAATGATTTACTCATGGATAGATGGTTTTTGGATGGATTTTTGAAAAAGAGGGATTATGTTTTTTTAATGGATCAAAATTATATTGTGGGTATAGGTTCGTGATCGAGGATGTGATTGAGGTGTGATGAGAACAATAGGTGATCAGAAGTAGTTTAGGATCGAGTTGAAAATCTAGGTTTTCCAGATCGGTATAAAAAAATTTATTTGGTTAGGAGTGGAGGCCATGTGTGGGGTATCGTGGTATGGGATTCTCAGCATGGATGTGATGGTTTCTCGAAGGATTGAGGGCTGTTGCCCGATGTGGAGTGTGGTCAAAAGCCAGATCTTGATGTGTTTAATGATAGTTGTGCTATAATTAATTTATTTTATAATAATAACTTTTGTGTTATTTTTTAATGATAATATTGATATTATTATTATTCATAATAATAATAATATGAGGAAATTAATTAAGGGGAATCAATGAAGGGGGTATGGAAGATGCAATAAATGTGAAGGCAGGTCACATAGAACTTAGAGATGAGATTTTAAAGCTTGAGAAAAATATATAATAATTACTATAATTTTATAATAATAAATTTAAATCGTATTTTTTATTATTTAAGAATTTTTTTAAAATTTGGGACCATCCTTGGTGGTGAGTAGTGTGAAGAATCGGGGAAAGTAGGCTTCTACGCTTCACTTCATAATAATATAATAATTATAACAACGATTTAATAAAATAAATACAAAGGAGTTTAATGGAGGAGGTTCCTTGACCTAGATGCATAGAGGAAATAAGGGGGATATAATTTTAGCATGATACTCTCATTTGATATTAGGTTAAAAAATAAAAATAAAAACAAAATAATAATAATAATGTTTTTGATTTTAAACCCTTAATCCTGTCGTAACTTCTTCATACGACATCAGATTGATGAACCATCAGCAAGATCGTTACCTTGAATTTGTGATGGTGATTTTTAAAACTATGTTGGATACCTTTTTTATACTTGTTTCAAGGGTCCATGAAGTTCCAAATAATAATAATAATAATAATATTATTATTATTTTCATTGTTATGAAATTTAATATCGGACATATCTTTTTCATATGGTGTCAGAATAACAAACCGCTTAAGGAATCATGGAACTGATTTTTAGGAAGACATTTCACGACAGATATTGAGTATTTTATTTGGACTCAAGGCTCCAGAACATGAAGCATCGTTAAAGCGTGATGTAGTGAAATTCTTTTTTCTCACCGGGTGTCCGATTTGGGCAAGTGAATAGCCTTCCATGAGCATTTTTTATGAGGATAAAAATTTTGTGATCCATTTATCCATTAATGGCCATTTATGATGAAATATTGGTGGTTTTGTGTTTTATACTGTTTTAACGACATAAATCCTTGTGTGTTCATCATAATTTTGTCTAAGATAGGTCTTGTTGTACCCTTACATGTTTTGTAGTACTACATGACCAAAAATAATTATGCTAGAGAGGATATATCCAAGTAGAGAAGTATGGACTATGTGCCGTGTAGACCCCCTTAAATGAAATGTTTTTCTTGATAAACTTCTACCCCTCTCAATTTCATCATGTTGAGTTAAGATTTGACTTGGAAGTATCCTATCTAAAGTGTATTTTTTAATAGAACTCGATGGTGGACTTTATAGATGATTTTGAGATATTATGAGAGATTTTATGAAAAACTTGAGATATTAATATATAAGAAATTTCGTAAAAATGGATTAAAAATATTTTAAAAAATACTATTAATTAAAACATTTCTAATTATCATTGACTTATAATCATTTAATAACAATATGAAGAAAACAAAAATCAAAAAAATTAATAAAAGATCAAAAAAAGTTGAAAATATAACTCAAACTTCAAACGACCATGAATTTTGTTCTGGGTGTCAATTTGAGATCTACAATATATCAAATCAAAACCTGTTCCATGATCTACGCACTAGTGACACAAAAGAACCTTATGTCTTATTTTTTGAGGCCAAAATCCCTAGAAGGCCTCCAAAACTGAGGTTTTTGTTGGGATACTCAATGTTTTTCACATTTGATGAAATTTCATCCTCATTTAAGGGGGTATTTCTGCACTTTTTCAACAGGGAATGAATTTATTTTGAGGAATTACATTCATATTGATTTAATGGATTTAAAATATTGTCATTTTTCACAATGTAATTTTATCTATAATCAAATATATAAAAATATATACATATTTTTTTATATATTCACACACAAAAATATAATTTTATAAATAAATAATTAAACATATTTAAAAATAAAGTATATTTCAAAATATATAAGACTTATAATATCCATTTTATTTAAAATTCAAATATATTTATATTTATATACCCATGTAATGTGTGTGTGTGTGTGTATACATATATTAGTGTGTGTCTCTGTTAAAAAACTAATATATATTATCTATATATACTAACATATGAATATACACATGAATATACACATGAATAAACATATGAATATACATATGAATATAAATATGAATATACATATGAATATGCATATAAATATATAATATATGTATATATATAAATATGTATAATTATATTTACAGATAGACACATCTATATAAAATATATACATGTGTATGAATGTTGTATGTATGTTATATATATATATATGTATGTATTTTTTTATAAACACAAAAAAATATATTTTATAAATGTATTTAAAACTAATATTATAAATATATATTAATATTTGAATAAATATACAGATAAACAAATAAAAAAATATATTAATAAATAGATATAAATATATATTAATATACAAATAAATAAATCTATATTGATATGACTAAATACACACACACACATGCACATACATTAATATAAATATATATTAATATACGAATAAATATAAGTAATATATATATATATATATATAAATAAATAAATAAATAAATAAATAAATAGATACATCATTAAATGGAGAACAAAGCAACATGAGGGTGTGGTAATGGGTCGTTGTGCATGGGGGAGAGGTCTCGAGTTCGAATCCTGGGGGAGCCAGAGGTGCGTGACCAGATGTAGGGTGGGGGATAGAGCTATTAAAGGGGGTGTCTAGTGCTATTAAAGGTGGGTGGTTGGGGCGTGGATGAGTGTAGCTGGGGCCAGTGCTGGTAAAAGTTGGCTTTGATTCAAAGTTTTTTTTAATTTTCATTTACTTTTATCAGTGCTAAAAAAGCTCTGATAAATGAATATTTTATCAAAACTTTTTTTAGCACTGATAAATGGGGCCTTTATCAGTGATTTTTTTATCTCCCATATACAACTTGAATTTTCACATCTATAATATCTGGAACTTATCCTTTATACCTTATCAAGTACTATTATATAGTTATGAAAAACACCAAATGATGTTTTCCTGGTGCTGTTTTATATTTTACCACTAGTAATTATGTTTAATAAATATCAAAATTCTAAAACATATCCAAGAATTTATGATAGATTCCCTTGATAAAGCATAAAATATTTCTATTCATGATCATAATCTCCACTAATGTTGCGACACATAAAATTGGAGCGATTTATGCCATGTGACATAAGTAATAATTCATGATTAATTTATACTATATTTTATTATTTAATAAATTTTCAATGTATACACTATTCCTTGGTCTATGAAACCACATAGATCTATCTTAGTAGATATTGTTCCCCAGAAATCGAGTCTATACTTTAAAACATTCTTAGAGAAATATATTTTAAACTTAGTCTAAACTAATTATATTACTAATATCTATTTTCCATATGTTATCAACATATTTAACATTTAAAACAATGATTATCCCACTAACCTCTTATAGAAACCATTATTATATTTATTCATAATAAAACTAAAATATATTGTGGCGTTAGTAAAATGAATATTTTATGATCTAAATGCTTATTTTAACCAATAAATGGATCTCTAAAACCTTTATACCTTATTTATATCCTCTGGTGCCATAAACCCTTTTTGTTGTGTCATATAGACACCTTAAACAAGGTTTATATTAAGAAAATTGGGTTTTTACATCAATTTTACAAATTCAAAATCATAAAAGGTTTTTTAAAGATTATAATTCTAATATATTTTAGTATAAAAGATATTAGTAAATGGTTTTTTGTAGTCTATTACTTTAAATCTCTTGAATCCTTAAAAACCAACCATTCTTTATTGGAACTAACCTTACCATACATGTAAAAATTATTCTTGAATACCCACCAATGGGATATATATAAATAATAGAAAATATTAAAATAAAGACTTGGATTTTTCAAAACAAAATCTGTTTCTGAGCTCGTATTATCTTGGTAGCTTATATCCATATACTACTTCCTTACCTGATAATAATTATTATTTTCAATGAATAATATATAACCTAACTTAGTGATAATAAAACTATATCTCTTTGATTTTTTATTTCCTATACAATATGTGTCTCTATAAAAAATACTCCCACTAATTCTTTCATCTTTTATATTCATATTAAAAATCATGTTATAAAACCCCTTTTATTTTCAGGTTGGGAGTTAAATGTGGAATTTTATTTTTTGGATCCAGAACATGGTTCACTTTTAGTACCTGGAATTGGATTGAAAATAAAAGGGTTAGATGTAACGACCCTACCTTTAAAATTGCATATTATATTTTTTAGACTATAATTCACTTAATTGCATCTCTAGGATATTTTCAGTTTAGATTTTTATATAATTAGGTCATAACTCATATAAATTACAACCATATTTTTAAAATGGGACACTTATATTTATTATCCATTTTACTAAAATATAAAATATTTAAAATAAAACATTATTTATTTTCATGAAAAACCTTCATAACTTTAAACTTGATTTATTTCTTTTCCTTACCCATCATTAATACATGTGAAAGTATTTTTAAAATGTGATATGGGTAAAAAAACATTAGTAAGATACATAAAAATAGAAAATCTGATAGTCCAGTGGAAGAAATGAAAACCCAAGGATTTTTTTTTCTTAAAAACCTTCCTTTTATCTAAAAATAGAATCATTTTTCATTTAAAATATAATTATCTTACCTTTTAAAATAAAACACTTTCCATAAAAACTCATTAATAATAATTTAAAATTAATATAGGTTCCTTGGGATATCAACATTATTAAACCATTGAGAACCCTTAAAATTGGAATAAGCATATGTTTGATTTCTAATATAATTCTCCAGAGAACACAATCATTACCTAATGCATGGAGCACTATCTATTCCCAACCATCATATAAGATATATTGGGCTCACCCATAAGCTATAATGGGGACGAACACTTAATATAAGCTATATCTGGCTCACATGTGATCTATAATGGGACTTAAACCTTCATAAAACGTTATCTAAGGACCATATCATGAATAAAACCCAAGTGTGAAACAATTTTCCATATTAAAATATCCTTTTCCCTTAAAACCCAATTTTCAATACCATAATACCCGTAAAAATATGAGGGTTATTATTTGAAGAAAAAAAATATTTTAAATTAATCCAAAACATAGAATAATGGTTATGCAGTGGGAAAATTTGTTATCACCATATATATTAAATTTGAACACTCCTTTTGTCTTTTATAAAGAAAGTTAAACATTCCATAAAAAAGATTCATTTTGGAAAATATTTGAAAGAGACCGGAATAAAAATACTTTTATAGTTATTTTATGTTCATAGAAATTAATTGAAAAAATATTTTTTAAAAACATGGGAATAAAAGAGAAATATTTCAAAAAAATCATTATTACATTTAGAATGAAGTTTTATGTAAAATTTTCTCTTACCTCGAGTCTGACTCATCACGTACACACATTAAATTTTTGAATTAAAAAATTATTTAATTTATTTTATTTACTAAGAAACATTTTCATTCTCATTATTCATTTTATTTTATTTTATACAATTATATATATAATTACTTTATCATTTATGTTAATATCAGATATTTCGATGATATTCGATTCAAAAGTACGAAATAAATTCAGAAGATTCACTATTTTAAAAGAAGTAATTATTAAATAATATAATTAATCATAATTAGGAAATAATTTTCATTTTTATACATCAATTATACTTTTAAATCCAACCATAAATTATGGTCATAAAAAATAAACCGTTTTACAATCATGGAGATGGTAGGACGTACGTACGTGTATGGAACATTTATATTTTCAAAAATCATTTCGGAAAGAAGGTAATATTTTTTTATCTTTACATAATATATATAATATAGTAAATATTTTATAAATTATATAAATTTACTTTTATATATCATTCATGTGTTGTGGTAATTAAAAAAGCATCACATCGTTTCATGGAGGTGGTAGTCCACATGTACGCATGAATGACATTTTCAATTTTCAATTAATGGAATGAGATAAGGTAAATGATATATTATAATTTGATAAATATAAAATTTCATGAATATCATATATATACATTAATTCCTTCATTATAACCATATTTGAGATATATTAATGGAAAAAACATTATATTAGTTTGCGAGGCAGTATCCGTCGTACACACTAATAATGGTTATTTTTTCCATTTGATGTATGAGGAGATGGATATAGGTTATTAAATTAGAATAAAAACACATTAGTATATAGAATATAAAGCTGTTACTATTTAATCATTGTTAAATAATATTTCAAGGAGGTGGAATAAGAAATAAAACTAAAACATGTGGCTAAAAACTATACCTCTTCCTTGGAAAATATCATTTTCTTCACACTTTAAGACCTATAATATGGGTATTATAACAAAAATAAGGCCTCTATAACATTGGTCGGGATTTTATAAAGGTAATTTTATGTATATTTTCCAAAAAAAAGGTTTTTATGAGTGAATAAATGAGATGAATTGGTTCTCTTTTATAAGAGTGGGGAGGAACAAACTTGGAATTTATTAAAATATTTATTTAAGATAAATTTATTATGATGTGGAAATGGATAAAAACTGATAATAATTGAACTTAATTTTAGTTTGGATTTAAATAATCTCATATATTATTTTTTGGACAATTTTAGATCACATTTATTTTTATATCTTGGTTTTAATCCTCCATTAATACTTTTCACACTTACCATGAGAACAAGGTTTTTTTACTATTTGAGGTTCAAGAAAATTACTATAAATGGTTAAATGAATAATAAATGGAAGAAAGTATTTATTTTTTAACCATATAATAATCATTTGTTCAAATATTGGATTATTAATAATTTTATCTCATTTAATAAAATATTATTTCCATAAATTATCAATAATGTCCCTTTTTTGTTTATTCATTATCTTGGAATTTTATAACATCAAGAGAACAAATTAAATTATAATAAAATATTTTAACACATCCCTAAAATTTTATTTTTATCTAATTGTTTGTCACCTTAATTATTTTAAATTATTATTTTTTAATATTTTTATATCATTTATTTTATTTTTACATTAATTGAATAATTACTCCTTAAAATTTATAAAAGCATTTAAAGTAATAATTTATTTACTAAAAATGAAAAATAAAATAAAATTATATAGATAAATAATTTATATCTCAAAATACTATTTATAACTTAATCTATCATATATTTTTCCCCATGATAAAAATATTATTTTTATTTGAAATAAGAGCGTGACATTTTTGTCTTTTCTTTAAATAAAATAGTATAAAGGTTATAATAATATCAAAATTAAAAAAACAATATATTATATCTTTAGATTAATATGGATGAAATATACATATACAATACAATTTATGCAAATTTTAGGGTAATTTTATAGTATTTATCATTTTATTTTTAACTTTAATTACACGATTTACCCTTTACTGTGCTAATAAAAATTACCAGGGTTTCTATTCATATTAAAAAAAAATAAAAGGGAACTATTTTAAAAATTTGCAACTCTAGATTAAAATATTGAATCCATTTTTTAATATTCAATAAATATAGGTGGAAGAATTTAATTTAATATTAAACTGACAAAACCTGATGAAAAATAGTTTTTCTGAAAATGCCTTTTTAAGTATAATTTTTTTTATTCTAAATTCAATTATAAAGTTCATTTAAAAACTATAATTGAATTTTATTTAATTAAAATGAACTATGGGTATTTTAAAACTCATTAAAAATATAATTTTACATTTTAATTACTTTAAATTAAAATACATTTTCCAATATGAAACAATATTTTTCATTATTCACTGTAAAATCAATTTTTTTTCATAAAATTTTAAAATATTCATTAAACAATAATTATGAAATTATGAATTAAAATATAAAATTAATTTTTTCAAATTTAATTTCTTTAATTTTTAAATCACGATAAACACCTATAATACATTTAAATCATATTTTGTTAAAAATGAATTTTTCCCTTTTGACTGAAACATTAACTAATATCTTTATAATAAATATAAATGTATAATATATAAATGAAAAATATTAATTAGATATTAAAATTATTTATCATAGAATTAAATGGTTTGTTAAATTCTTCCTTATTTTATAAATTCCACCCTTACAATGTTATTCACTTATTTAACAAGCGGGGATTTCTTTCCCTCAAAACATTTCTAGATTCCCATGTTGCTTATTCAACCATCTGGATTTTCCACAAATCCTTAACCTGGTGAATCAACTTATTTCATAACATTTTCTCCATATGGTCTATAATCTGAATAGTTTGTTCCTTATAATAAATTTCATCTTCTATGTAAAAAATGCTAGGGATAAAAACATGAGATGAATCCAGCACATATTTTCTGAACATCCAAACATGAAAAAAATTGCGTACCTAGGATAAACTCAAAGGAAAGACTACTTAGTAATAAATTGATCCATATTTCTCCAAGATTTCATATGTCCCAACAAAATATGGACTTATCTCTTCTCTTTTACCAAAATGCATTACACTTTTCTATGAAGATAATTTAAGAAAAACATGATCACCTACCATGGAATAAATATCTTTGGTCCAATTATCCATATAAATTTTTTGCATTCTTTGAGCCATCATCATATATAACTGAATAATATTAAAATTATAAACCATTTATTCTACCAACTCTACCTCTATCAACTTTATTTTTATTACTTCATCTTAAAAATATTAATTCTACAACCTCTTTCTATATAAAACATCAAAATGATCCATTTTTATACTATATTTAAAACTTTTATTATAATAAAACTCAACGAAATAAATTTTATTATCCAAAAATCCTTGATAATATATTTTAAAAAAATAAATCATGTATTAAAAGGTCTTAGTTGTTCATTTGGAATAACCATCATACCGAGGATGTAATAAAATACAATTCAATTCCAAATAAATTATGAAGTCCTTTCTAAAAACATAAAGTGATCATGGGATCATGGTAATATAAAATTAAGAGAGTAATTCTATATAACCAAGCTATCTCCCTAAGATACAGTCAATAATTTTTATCCAAATAAATTGTATATATAATGGGAAAAAATTTATATATTGCTTTAATTTATCAATATTAACCTAAATAACATTATTAGATAAAGTTATATTTGGTAATCCCACCATCAAATCCATAGATATATTCTCTGATTCCCACTCTAGTATTGGGAAAGGTTGAACCACCCCTTCAGTAATTTTCATTTTTCTTTCACCTTTTGAAAAGTCAAACATTTCATTGTAAATTCAACAATATCTATTTTTATTTCATCCCACTAGTAATGCTCCCGAAGTTCTCAATACATCTTAGTGCTATCTGTATGAGTAGAAAACGATTACCTATGAGCAGAAATCAATAATTATCTCTTCAACTAGTTATCATAAGGCACACACAGTCTCCTTAAAAATTTGAAAACACCTTCCTTTAATATTAAATTTAGTAAAATTACCCTTCTTAATCAATTCTACCTTCTCTTGTAACCCAAAATATTCATTATGAGATTGTTTAATTCCATATTTTAAATTAAAATTCACTAAATCATGAAACAAAATAGAAGAATTTTCTACATTAAAATATTCTTGGAAAATATTCATCAAACCACTAACCAAAGGGTAATGTTCCAAATGTAATATGTTTAATGAAACATTATTTTTTCGACTCAAAGAATCAATATTTTTTTTATTTTCTATGATGATAAATACTCATGAAATTATAATCCTTGATAACTTCCAACCATCTTCTCTATCGCACGTTCAACTCTTTCTAAGTCAATATAAACATAAAAAATTTATGATCACTATATATTTAACCCTTGGATCCCTAAAAATTATGCCTATAAATTTTTAAAATTAAAAATGAAAATAGTGAATTCCAGATCATGTGTAGGATAATTTAACCCATGATATTTCTATTTACATAAAGCATAATTAATTACCTGATATTATTTATCAGGAAAAAATAATCCCTTACATAGAAGCATAATTGTAAATGAAAATGTCACCATTTTTTTAGGCTAAGGTCAAAAATATAACATTCACTATTCTTATTTTTAGTTTCTAAAAAAAATCATCACACTGTTTTATCCAGAAGAATTTAATTCCTCTTCTAGTCAACTTAGTCACAGGGATAGACAACTGAGAAAAGTTTTCAACAAATCCCTAGTAGTAACACGATAAACTAAGAAAAATATGAATTTATGTGAAGTTAGTAGGTATTTTCCACTTTTCAACAACTTTATTTTTAGTAGGGTCAACATTCATTCCCTATTTTGAATCAAGATGACCAGGGAATGAAATAAGTTGCAACCAAAATTTACTCTTACTAAATTTTACATGTAACAGATCTTCTTTTAATGCTTACAAATCAATCCTTAACTATATTTCACGGTCCCAATGACTTTAAGAATATAATAATAAATAATAAATAAATAATACCACAAACATATCCAATAAATCATGGAAAAGTATATTCATTAAATCCATAAATACAAAAAGTTCACTAGGAAACCCAAAGGGTATAAAAACAAACTCACAATTCCCAAATCTAGTATGAAATGGAATCTTTAGAATATCATCCTCCTTCAACCTCAACTTATAGTACCCTATCCTTAGATCAATATTTAAAAATAAATTCACTTCCTATAGGTGATCAAATAAATAATTGATATGATACAAGGGTACTTGTTCATAACAGTGATGTTATTCAATGCTCTATAATCATAAAGACCCGGAAATTTCAAGGGAATTTTTTTTAAAATTTTCTTTGGGATTTTACAAGAACACAGTTTCTGACGGCGCCTGATTCCGATGACCGGTGTGCCCGGAATCATTTTCCAAAGTTTACCTCGGGTACGTTCAGTGAACGAATGAGCGGGTTTTTCTAACTTCTGAACTAGTGCACGAAATCGAATTCTGAGGGCACCGATGGTATCGCAGCGCCGATATTTTCATAGAAACGCCTTTTCCAGAGTTGCGTTTGCTCGGGGTTTTTTTTTTAATTTTTGGGGTTAAGTTAAGAAATAAAATAAAGCGGTGCGACAAATTTATTTTATTTCACTTAAAGCCACTTAAAATCCACTTAAGCTAAGTTAAGTGGATAGGGTGGAACCCAAAATATCATACCCACTTAGTAGGATATTTGTGAGGTGGGTCCCACATGAGCCCCACCATTTCATTCCTTATAAGTAACGCACCCACAACCCCCCTCTTTAATGAAAGTCAACCGTGTGTTTTTCTGGTTAAGAAACGCCTCATTAATTGGGCAGTTAAATCGTTAAAATTAATTCATTGAATTAATTGTTCGTTTCTTTTCTTTTGAAATCCAAACGTTTCATGTGCGTTAATAAAATAAGATAACTCTTATTTTATTTCTGTTGGAACTTGTGGCGTGGGGAGGATTTAGAGGAAAGCGTTCTTCTTCGATGAAGAACGCGAAGAACGCTCTGACCTCCGACGAAGAATGCCAAACCCTCGGAGATCGACGACGCGACGCCGTGTACCGTGACGTCAGCGATGCTCCTTCCACGGCATTTCTTTCGCGACGATCCTTCTCTTCCGTGACGATCCTCTTCTTCCGCGATAAATAATTCCGCGACGAACTCGCGTTCGACGACAATGCTTGAGGTAGGGAATTATTTGAGAATGATTTTATTCCCTCGTTCTTTTATTCTAAAGAACACAAGGAAACACGGATCAATGTATTAACTAGTTGATCCGCGCACGTTTTCCTTGCGGGTTGGAATTTTTTGTTGCGGGAAGTTATGGGGGATTATTTTATTATTGATCTTGATCTCATCTATCGTCTTTCTTGGTTTCACTTTGGGCCGCCTGTTATCATACCAACGGGGGGAGGTCGGACCGCACGAACACGGCCGACCCTCCTCCCCCCTTGTTGTATGAGTTTGTTGCGGTACGTGAAAGGAAGCGCGGTTCCATTGCACCACACGGAAACGAGAAGAAAGAATGTGGCAGAGAATCTTGGCGCCGCCGCGCCGCGCCGTTGAGGCCAAACGAAACCGCAGGCGAAGTCGGGGCCGCGGAGGCGTTTTGAAGACCCCGCGGTTTGCTATCGAAGTGCGGATCGATGATCGATGGTGAGGCGGGCTGCGAAGGCATTTTTAAGGTTTTTTAGCGAAGGTCGGGTCCCGGGATGATCTCTGGCGAAGACCGCAAGCAAATCGGACCACCGGAGCGCGTTCGGTGGTCCGCGGAAGCCCCCGCCCGCGCGCCACGCCGGCGCGGCGGCACCGACGGTCTTGGGCGGTGACGCCCGGAGCGCTGCCAGAAGAATCCGCCAAGGCTGAAGCCGCGGCGGCGAGCAGCGTTCCGCGGCCGCGCGGAACCGGGGAACGAGGGATGCGACCTTGCACCGCGTCCGGTGACACAAAGCGGCCCCTGCGCGGGGGGCCGCAGCTCCTTTGGCACGGCTGCTCGGCCAGCGCCGAGCCACCCGACCGGACCGCCAGGCCGCGTCGCGCCCAGACCGGGACGGACCGCGCCGGGTTGCGCCCAGCCGGGTCAGACCTGGACCCGGGTCGGGTCGACCCGGTTCGGGCCGACCCAGGGGGGTTGGGCCGGGTCGGTCCGGGCCCAGACCCCCCGTTTTCGGATCCCTCACGGGTTTTCGCTCTTATATTGAGATTTAGACCTCCGATCGACTCACCGTAAAAGGAGATGCGACCCTTGGATCGAGACGGTCATTTCGGTATATTATACTCAAGGTTTAGGAGAACTTTGGGTTCGGCCGGGTTGGTTCGGACATGAAACCAACCGGGCCCTCAGAGCGAAAACACTTATATCTTGAGCTCCGGACGTCCGATTGATGTGCCGTTGACTTTGTTGAATTCCAATTGATGAGACGGAACTTTTGGAATTATTCGCCCAAGTATTGGATGCTGTTGAAGTATGGCCGGGTTGGATTGTACCCGAAATCCAACCGGGCCCCTAGAACAGAAAAGCTGATACCTTTCAGACTGGACGTCCGTTTGACAAACCGTCAGCGGCGTTAGTGATCACGTTGTGAAACGGTCTCTATGAGTATACCATATCGATGTTCGGGGTACAGTTGAGATACAACCAGGTTGGTTCACACATGAAATCAACCGGGCCCCTGGGACGAAAAGGCTAATAACTCACAGACCAGGCGTCCGATTGACGCGCCGTCTGTTGTGTTGAGACCCTTATGGCGAGGCGGTCCTTTGAGATACATCTTCGTGGGAATTTGTGATACTTGTATTATCGACCAGTAGCTCGTGGAGTGGTCCCTCCAGGAGATGAGCATACGGAGTACGGATACCGTGTAGACGACTGAGACATGACGACTGTTTGACCGACTCGACTTGGAGTGAGTCGACTAGCCTAGTGGACGGAGTGCCTGATATTTGGCGGCAGACCCACGACGGATGGAGCACCTGGTAGTTGGCAGCAGACCCGCGGTACTCAACCGGAGGAGTACTGATAAAAAACTATTTTATTGAATATTTCATTGATAATAAATGATACAATTTTCTCACATTGTGTTAAATATGTTTAATTAGAATGTATTTGGGATTAGATCATTCATTTGAATATTTGATGAAAATTCCAATTTTACCCTTTATAGTTCACTGTAGTATTTCGAAGATAAATATTTTTAAATTTATTATTTGAATTTTAACTTTTGTAAACGTGTTCTTAACTTAATGATATACAACTTTTATTCAGGACACTAGAGCTAAAGAGTTCATTTGGTTGTCGAAAATGGGCCATAAAGTCAAAGTTTGGCTGAGCTCTCCAGAATGGAGAAGCTTCTGTATTTTGGCCATAACTACTTCATATGGTTCTTTATTGAGCCCAAATTTAGAGAGGAGATAGAGAACGCATATACTAACATTTTATCCTTCTTGAAGGCCGGCCCATTCACGCGTTTTGGGGGTCAAATGGTCGGTGAAAGTTGGAATAAAATATTTGGCCGAATTTCCACATTCACACTTGAAACCACTTGTAACCTCTCCTCTCCTCCCCTATATAAATTGGAGTTTTTTTCATTTGGAGGGGTTGGGACGTGAATTGGGAAGTTGAGGGCACATGAGAAGTTGATCCACTCCAATTATCCAAGCATTTCAATAAGGGTAGCTCTTGAAGCAAGGATCCCTTTGACGAAACCTTCTTCTTCTCCTTCACGTTGTAATGATTTTGTTTATGTAATAAACTTCCTTGTTCTTCTTTTATTTATTCTATTTTCTTCTATTTTGTTTAAATTTCTTCTTATCTTAATCTTCCTATTTGGGCTGGAATTCTTGAGTAGAAGCGTTATTGGGTTATACCCATTTTAAACCTTTGCACATGCAAGATGCTTCTACGATGATTACACCACCCATGGAAGAGTAGTTCTTTTTAGTAATCGATCGACCTCTATCTTTTTTCATTAATTTATTTTTAATCAATGATCTACTGTAATTCACATAATATGATCCATGAATTGTGTTTTTAAATTACAAGAAACTAAGAAAGCAATTGAACAATTAATACAAAACACGCGAGGTTGAGATTTTGTGTAAATTGTGAGAGCGCGATCTTAATCGGTAATACAAGACCACACGAGATAAATTTGTAGAGTTCAAATATAATACCTCAAAACAATTCATCCTCATTTCCAGAATTGATCTTTTCTCTAATTAACCACTGACCATAAGCTATCCTTAGAACAATAATCAAAGTAGGGTGCTGCGATTGTGTGTTCCGAAGCTAGACTAGGGTTTAAGTAATTTCATCATTGTGGTTAAGTTAACTCTCGTAGGGTTCGAGGGATAAAAAATTAGGGGATCATAATTAAGTGAATATTAATTTAAATTCTAATTATTAATAAATTAATGAAGAGGTAGAGTTAGATCGATTACGCCTTTTAAAATAGATTTCTAAAAAAACATCTTTTTGTTGTGTCATTTCAATCAAACTTCATTTCAAAAATAAAAAAATACAATCTTCTTCCAGAAAACTTCTTCTAGATATATAAACTATAAAAAAACCCCATCCATTAAATTAGTGTTTTTATTCTCTTTTATTTTATTTTTTAGAATACCTCTAAGAAGTTGTTTAAATTTACTTCCTCCTTTGACAGACGACCTTGGTCAGCCACTCTGCTGCACCTAAGTACGCCAAATCACACTAATCATTTGAGGGCGCTCATGACAGCGCTCTTTAAAATTGGCGCTGTTTCCGGGGAGGCAAGTAATTATTTCAACCAATTAGAGGTATTTATTTTCTTTTACATTTTATTCTCTTCCTCTCTTCTTTCTTCCTTCTTTACCCAATCTGATTTTTCTTCTTCTTATTTTATTTTCTTCTACTTCTTTTTGGACCATCAACTCAAACATATCATTTTTATTTTAATATGATCCACTTTATTTATTTTTCTTTTTATTTGATTTATGACATGAACTAATCCCGAAGATCTCTTAGATCTTGACCGTGAGATTGAACGCAACCTTAGGGAACGAATCAGACATTCTCAATCTACGGAAAGTTTCAATATTCAACCAGTTGGTGAATTCCTCTCTGGAAACATTGAAATTGGAAGTAATTCAAATTCAAACATAAAATAGGAACCAATGACTGGAAATAATGTAAATGAACTTAATAGAACCATTCGAGAATTGGCTGCACCTGATATTAACTATCAACTAAATTGTATTGCATACCCAAACCTCGAATCGGACTTTGAATTGAAATCTGGATTAATTCACCTTCTTCCAAAATTTCATGGCTTATCTGGTGAGGATCCAAACAAAGACCTTAAAGAATTTAATGTGGTTTTCTCAACCCTTAAACCAAGAAATATATCTGAAGATCAAATCAAATTAAGAGAATTCCCATTCTCACTTGATGGAGCTGCGAAAGATTGGATGTATTATTTACAACCTGAGGATGTAACTTGTTGGAACGATTTAAAACGTCTTTTCTTGCAGGGATTGTTTCCAGCATCAAGGAAAACATCCATTCGTAAGGAGATCTCGGGGATCAAGCAAGCCCAAGGGGAGTCAATGTATGAGTATTGGGAGAGATTCAAGAAGCTGTGTGCAAGCTGTCCACATCACCAAATCAGTGAGAAACTCCTCATTCAGTACTTCTATGAAGGACTCACACCTATGGAGAAGAGCATGGTGGATGCCGTAGCTAGAGGAGCATTGGTGGACAAGACAACAACAGCCGCACGTGCATTGACCGACAAGATGGCTCAAAACTCCCAACAATTTGGCGATAGAGGTACACCACATGTCAGAGGAGTACATCAAGTAAGCCCTTCTTCTCTTGAAAGTCATTTGATTGATACTAAGTTAGAAGAATTGAAAACTATGGTGAGGCAGATTGCATTGGCTCAAAAGACATCCCAACCCCCTCCTTCAAGGCCATGTGGCATTTTCACTGAGACAAGCCACCCAACTGACTGTTGCCCACAACTACAGGAGACAGAAGATTGTGCAGCAGTGTTCCCTGGGAGACCATTTCAGCAGCAACAACAACAACCATATCCCCAAAAGAAGTTTGATACAGTATAAAACCTAGGGTGGAAATATCAGTCAGACATGAGGTATGGCTCTGGACAACAACAAAGGCCCCCTTTTCAACCAAACTTCCAGCAGCCTCCACCTTACCAACAGGGTTTCCAACAACCCCAAAGGAGATTCGAAGCTCAAACATCAACAAGTCAGCAACAAGGGAATATCCAACACAAGGTAGAATCTAAGACTGATGATCTTTTGAAACAAATTGATCTTAATCAAAAAAAATGAGCTGAAGAGTCAATGTTCGGAGTTGAGAGAGATGAAGACTCAAATGAGTCAGATCGCCACCGCCCTCCATGAACTTGTGAGTAAGAATTCTGGAAATCTAACTTCCCAACCCACTCCAAATCCAAAGGGGAATGTTAGTGCCATCACATTGAGAAGTGGGAAGAAAATGAACGATACATCTGGACCTACCATTCCACCGGGATTCACCTCTACTCTAGAGAAGTCGTATTCCATACCAACTGATGAGAAATCCATGGAGAAAGATAAAGGTAAGAAAAAGATTGATGATGTACCTCCTAAACCCCTTCCTTTTCCAAACAGGGTTGTTCAAACCAAGAATATGGCTGAAGAAGCAATGAAAAAGGAGGTTTTGGACACATTCAAGCGTGTGGAGATCAACATTCCTCTACTTGAAGCCATTAAGCAAATTCCAAGGTATGAGAAATTCTTAAAATAACTTTGTACCAATCGAAGAGGGATCAAGGGAAATGAGAGGATCAAACTTGGAAGGAATGTCTCAGCACTCATTACACCAACTCTAGCAATGCCAACAAAGTGCAAGGATCCAGGGACATTCACCATCCCATGTACTATAGGGGAGTTGCACTTCTCTGATTCTCTTTTTGATTTAGGAGCTTCAATAAATGTGATGCCTCACTCTGTATTCTCTTCCTTGCAGGTTGGTGAGTTGAAGCCAACAAGAATAGTGGTGAAATTGGCGAATAGAGCTACGGCATATCCAGCGGGAGTCCTTGAGGATGTATTTTTCCGGGTAAGAGACATGATCTTTCCAGCGGATTTCTATGTTCTTAACATGGAGGATGATCAAGTAAGTTCTCATGCCCCCATTATCTTAGGTAGGCCCTTCCTCAAAACTACAAAAACTATCATAAATGTCAATGAGGGTACAATTTCCATGGAATTTGGGGATGAAGTTGTGATATTTAATGTTATGGATTCCATGAAGTACCCCTCTGAGGACCATTCTGCTTTTGTTATCTCCCATTTTGAACCACCAAGTAAAAACCCCATGGAATTGGATTGTCCTATGCTTAGGGATATTATGATTATTGGTTCTAGTTTTATGTCTAAGAGTATTTATAAACTCGTTTTTAAGGAACAAGACTCTCTAAGAATTGATTTTGAAATGGAATCACATTCTAATTTTGATCATGTGAACTCTGATTATGACATGGCTATTGAGTATGCTGATGGATTTGGTGCTTTATTCTCTGATTGTGTTGATTTATATTCTGATACGAATGTTCATTGTGAAGATATGTCTGTTGCATCAATTTATCCATCCATACATCACCCTCCTTCATTAGAACTCAAGCCATTGCCACCAAATCTGAAATACTCATACTTGTTGAGTGGTGAGAGATTACCTGTTATCATTGCTAACAATCTACCTTTTGAACATGAAGAAAATATTTTGAATATTTTGAGGGAGAACATCAGGGTGATTGGGTGGACGTTGGCTGAAATATCAGGTATTAGCCCCTCCATTTGCATGCATAGGATTCTCTTGGAGGATGGGGCTAAACTGGTGAGACAGCCACAAAGGAGCCTCAATCCCACCCTCCTAGAAGTTGTTAAAAAAGAAGTTGAGAAATTGCTCGAGGCAGGTATAATCTTTCCCATTTAAGATTCACATTGGGTAAGTTCAATTCAGGTTTTGCCTAAGAAAACTGGTTTTACTGTTGTTAAAAATGAGAAAGATGATTTAGTTCCAATGAGGGTGAAAAACAGTTGGCGTGTGTGTATTGATAATAGGAAACTAAATTAGACCAATCGCAAGGACCATTTCCCCCTCCCATTTATTGATCAAATGCTCGAGAGACTAGCTGGGAAAACACACTATTGTTTCTTGGATGGATTTTCTGGATATTTTCAGGTTCCTATAGCTCTAGAGGATCAGGAGAAGACTACATTAACCTGTCCCTTTGGAACATTTTCTTACAGGAGGATGCCATTTGGACTTTGCAACTCCCCAGGTACCTTCCATAGTTGTATGGTGAGTATTTTTTTCGGATTTTATTGAGACCTGCATGGAGGTATTTATGGATGATTTTACAGTGTATGGGTCTTCATTTGATGAATTTCTAAGTAGTTTGGGAAAGGTGTTGAATCGTTGTATTGAGAAGAATCTGGTCCTGAACTTTGAAAAGTGTCATTTTATGGTAGAGCATGGCATTGTCTTAGGGCATGTGGTGTCAAAACATGGGATAGAGGTTGATAGATCTAAGGTAGACATTATTTCATCCTCACCCTATCCTTCATGTGTGCGTGATGTTAGATCTTTCCTAGGGCATGCAGGATTTTATGGGCGCTTCATCAAAGATTTTAGTAAGATCACTCTTCCTAAGTCACGATTACTTCAAAAAGATTCTTATTTTGTGTTTGATGATTCTTGTAGGACTTCCTTTGACGAGCTAAAGAAGTGTCTGACCACTCCACCTATCATACAGCCCCCATGGTGGGACCTTCCATTTGAGCTTATGTGTGACGTCTCCAACTTCGCGGTTGGAGCTGTCTTATCTCAGAGGGTGGAAGGACGTTCACATATGATTGCCTATGCATCAAGGACATTGGATTCAACCCAATCAAACTACACAACCACAGAAAAGGAGTTTCTTGCTGTCATATTTGCTTTAGATAAATTCCGTTCATATTTATTGGGCTCTAAAGTAGTTGTTTTTTCTGACCATGCAGCTTTGAGGTACCTTCTGAAGAAGCCAGACGCAAAGCCACAACTTATCCGTTGGATACCCCTTCTTTAAGAGTTTGACATCGAGATAAAGGACAAAAAGGTGTCAGAAAACTTGGTGGCGGACCACATGAGTAGGCTTACTCACACACTAGAGGATGACACCTTGGACCAGGTACCACTTCGGGACACTTTTCATGATGGGCATCTTTATTCCATCTCAGGTACGCATCCTTGGTATGCTGATTTACTAAACTACATTTTTGCCTCTGAAATCCTTGAAAATTTAAAGAAATATCAAGTCCAAAAATTAAAAAGTGAGTCTAGGTATTATGTTTGGGATGATCCTTACCTCTGGCGCATGTGTAGTGACCAAGTCATTAGAAGGTGTGTTCTCAATCATGATTTTGAGTCTGTTTTTCATTTCTATCATACAATTGCTTGTGGTGGACACTTTGGACCCCAAAGGACAGCTAGGAAGGTTTTGGACTCTGGATTATATTGGCCTAGATTATTCCATGATGCCCATGTGTTTCGTAAGTCATGCTCTCGTTGCCAACACACTGGGAACATTTCTAAGAGACATGAGATGCCCCAACAACCCATACTATTCTATGAGATTTTTGATGTATGGGGCATTGATTTTATGGGTCCTTTTCCTAGTTCATTTGGATTTTTGTATATTTTGGTTGCTGTTGATTATGTGAGTAAATGGGTGGAGGCCAAGGCCACCAGGACTGACAATTCTCATGTTGTAGTGGATTTTTTCAAGGCTACAATTTTCTGCAGGTTTGGAGTACCAAAGGCCATCATCAGTGACCAAGGGACACACTTTTACAATAGTAATTTTTCTTACCTCATTAGAAAGTATGGGGTGACACACAAAACATCAACACCATACCACCCCCAAACAAATGGCCAGACTGAGGTTTCAAATCGTGAGTTGAAACAAATATTGGAGAAAACCGTGCAGCCAAATAGGAAGGATTTGAGCAAGCGCTTGGATGATGCATTGTAGTCTTATAGGACAGCATAAAATACCCCCATTGGTATGTCCCCATTTCGGATTGTTTTTGGGAAAGCGTGTCATCTCCCCATGGAAGTTGAGCATCAGGCTTATTGGGCTATAAAGAAATGAAACATGGATTTGGCCCAAGCTGGAATCCAAAGGAAGCTGCAAATTCAAGAGTTTGAGGAGATTAGATTATCATCATATGAGAACTCAAGGCTCTACAAGGAAAGATCAAAAGCAGCTCATGACAAAATGATCCAACAAAGGGAGTTTCATGTTGGAGAGAAATTCCTTCTCTACAGTTCACGACTGAAGATGATGCCTGGTAAGTTGCGTTCCAGATGGTTAGGTCCTTATGTTGTGACTAATGTTTTTCCTTATGGTGCAGTGGAGATCACACAAGAGGACACTGGAAGAAGCTTTACAGTCAATGGGAAACGTTTGAAGAGATACATTGAGGGACCTCCTACTGATGCAGTGAATTTTATCACACTGCATGACCCCATCATCACTTGAGCACATCAGGCTGTTCCTAACCCTTTCACTTTTATATTATTTGTCCTATTTAAAAATTCTATATTTAATGTGCATATATCATCTCATAGGTTCACATTGAGGAAAATTCAATATTTTAAGTGTGGGGGAGGGAACCTTTTAGTTTAGTAATTTCAATTGCTTTCCTGTTAAAAAAAAACAAAAAAAAATTGTGTGTTTTTCAAATTTTGTGTGTTTATTTTACAATTTTCTGTGTGTTTTTGAAACTTTTGAGCTGAAATGATTCTCATCACCATTTTTAAATCCATATCAATAATTGAAACAATTTACCCCTTGAAACTAAGCTTAAATGAATGCTGAAATGACTTTGTTTCAAGTTCAAATATTTAGTAATTTCATGGAAAGTACACCGAATTTTGAATCCCATGCCACATCTCACTGTATTTATATTTGAAATCACTTTCCTGTGAGGCTTCTGAACCATTATTTTCATATTCTTTACATTCACCTCACTTCTTGAGAGAACCAAACCATGCTTGATTTAACCAGAATTTGATTTATTCCTGTCAAAACTTGAGGGTTTGAGGTACTTATGTTTAAATGATTGAGGCATTTGTTTGGTATTAAAGCCCCTATTTCAAAGAATACCTTTTTTATAATGGCCTACCTTGAATATTTAATCCTTTTAGCCCTTAGAAGCCATGCATAGCCTGTTAGGTTAGCCACATTACAAGCCAATTTTCCCTATCCAAACAACTCTTAAAGTAAAATTGCATAATCTAGTTGAGCTTAAGTGTGGGGGAAGTTGTCTTGTGTTTTGCCAACACATTCTGTGATACTTTGGGTGAAAAATTAAATTCTGAAGAGATGTATTTGCTGCTGAATAAATTCATTATATTTAAAGTTGTTCCTTTTCTGGAGCTTTCATGACAAGTGAAGCTGTGCCTTTTCTGGATCTTCTAATTGAGGTGGAAAGTTTTGCCCATCTGGAGCTTTCAAGAAAATCATGTTTGAGAAGATTGAAATTTTTTATGCTGAAATGATGAATGGTGTAAACCTTTCATGACTTTTCATGATGATGGAGCTGAATTGATACTATGGGGATTGAGGAGAAGACCATATTTAAGTGAAAATTATATTAATGCAATTTTGCTTCAAAAGAGTCAAGCCCTCCTCATTCAGCCTCATAGTTTTTCACATCTTAATAATACCAACCGAAAGCCACAGAACAAACCTGAAATGGATTAATGATAAACATTTGCCATTGACTCACATTGGGTAGCGATGTAGGAATCTATCAAGCCTATGGTGACCATTGTATGAGTTTGGATGAGAAAGACATTGCAAAAAAATTGATATTTGAGTGATGAGAGAAAATTCAAGCGAGGTAAGTGTTTTGTGCATGGGAGGATAAATGAAGTGGAAATATATTGAATTATATAAATGGAGAACTTTAAATAAGGTTTTTTGTGAGGCATGATATCTTTTGATTCTTGGTGTGAAATTTATTGATCTCAAGGATATGTGTTTTAAAATTGGTTTTGATTTGATATTAATGTTTACTTGATATGAGGTTTTTCCCAGGAGTGCAAAAGGGTAAGTGTGGGGGAGTTGATAAAACACTATTTTATTGAATATTTCATTGATAATAAATGATACAATTTCCTCACATTGTGTTAAATATGGTTAATTAGAAAGTATTTGGGATTAGATCATTCATTTGAATATTTGATGAAAATTCCAGTTTTACCCTTTATAGTTCACTGTAGTATTTCAAAGATAAATATTTTTAAATTTGTTATTTGAATTTTAAATTTTGTAACGGTGTTAATAACTTAATTATCTACAACTTTTATTCATGACACTAGTGCTAAATAGTTCATTTAGTTGTTGAACATGGGCCATGAAGGCAAAGTTGGGCTGGGCTCACAAGAATGAAGAAGCTTCTGTATTGTGGCCATAACTTCTTCATATTGGCCTTTATGGATCCCAAATTTGGAGAGGAGATAAAGGATCCATATCCGAACATTTTATCCTTCTGGAAGGCCAGACAATTCATGTGTTTTGGTGGTCAAATGGGCGGTTCACGTTGGCATAAAATATTTGGCCGAATTTCCACATTCACACTTGAAACCACTTGTAACCTCTCCTCCCCTCCCCTCTATAAATTGGAGTTTTTCTCATTTGGAGGGGTTTGGACGTGAATTGGGAAGTTTAGGGCAGAGGAGAAGTGGATCCAATCCAATTCTCAAACCATTTCAATAAGGGTAGCTCTTGAAGCAAGGATCCCTTCGACGAAGCCTTCTTCTTCTCCTTCATGTTGTAATGATTTTATTTATGTAATAAACTTCTTTTTTATTCTTTTATTTCTTCTCTTTTATTCTTATTTGTTTAAATTTATTTTTGTCTTAATCTTACTATTTGGGCTTGAATTCTTGAGTAGAAGCGTTATTGGGTTATACCCATTTTAAACCTTTGCACATGCAAAATGCTTCTACGATGATGACGCCACCCATGGAAGAGTAGTTCTTTTTAGTAATCGATCGACCTCTATCCTTTTTCATTCATTTATTTTGAATCAATTAGATACTGTAATTCACATAATATGATCCATGAATTTTGTTTTTAAATTACAAGAATCTATGAAAGCAATTGAAAAATTAATACAAAACACACGTGGTCGAGATTTTGTGTAGATTGTGAGAGCACAATCTTAATCAGTAATGCAAGACCACACAGGATAAATTTGTAGAGTTAAAATATAATCCCTAAACTTAATTCATCTTCATTTCCATAATGGATATGTGCTCTAATTAACCACTGACCATAAGCTATCCTTAGAACAACAATCAAAGCAGGGTGCTGTGATTGCGTGTTCCGAAGCTAGCCTAGGGTTTAAGTAATTTCAACATTGTGGTTAAGTTAACTCTCGTAGGGTTTGAGGGATAAAAAATTAAGGGATCATACTTAAGTGAATATTAATTTAAATGATAATTATTAATAAATGAATTAAGAGGTAGAGTTAGATCGATTACGCCTTTTAAAATAGATTTCTAAAAAAACATCTTTTTGTTGTGTCATTTCAATCGAACTTCATTTCAAAACTAAAAACAAAAAAAATATACAATCTTCTTCCAGAAAACTTCTTCTAGATCTATAAACTATAAAAAAACCCCATCCATTAAATTAGTGTTTTTATTCTCTTTTATTTTCTTTTTTAGAATACCTCTAAGAAGTTGTTTAAATTCACTTCCTCCTTTGAGACACGACCTTGGTCAGCCACTCTGCTGCACCTAAGTACCCCAAATCACACTAATCATTTGAGGGAGACCACGACAGAGCTCTTTCAAGTACCTCTGTAGGTTATTAGGGGGAGTGCCCGGTATTTGGTGGCAGACCCATAGCGGAAGGAGCGCCCAGTATTTGGCAGCAGACCTGTGATATTCGATAGGAGGAGTACCTCAGAGACTTGGATTAGTGAGCAGTACCTCGGAGTCGTGATAGGACCACTGTACACTCCAGAGACTGGCTCTTCAGCAGTTACGGTTTCGATAATGAAAATCCTGGTTTGAGCTGAGTCTATGATCCTTGTGTTTCCTCATGTTTGAGATGGGTTACTTGATAACTTTGGTATATGTATGAGCATATACCTAAGTAGTGGTTATCTGTTGAGATCTTCTTTGTGGTTATGCTTGTTGGTTTTAGTGAGACCATGAGGGTCTCGGGGTCCCTGCTGAGTTTCGTTATACTCACCCCTGCACGGGCTATGCTCGCACCTCGTTGTGTTGGTTGCAGACGATGGGTAGTGCTGACGGAGGCCGAGTGTTCGAGGACTGGACGGTACCAGGAGGTGGACTACACGACGAGTGAGTATTCGGAGGTGGACTTCATGGAGAGACGACACTCGGAGGAGGTTGACGGGCGAGAACATTGAGGATCTGCGCTATCTGTACCTACCCTTCAGGTAGGATCCGTGGTGGACGATCCAAGAGTTGCGCCATCTGTACCTACCCTTCAGGTAGGATCCGAGGAGGACGAACCAGGAGCCGCTTCTGTTCTTCCAGCTGTTGTCTTTTTCTGTTGTACTTTGTTCAGTTTTAGTTGTACTTTCAGTTGGTTTTGTATTCTGGCCCATTTACCTTTCAGCACTTCTCTTTGTTCTTAGTGTTTTAGTTCTTCTTGTACTATATGGTGTTTGTTACTTTTATGAAGGCAATGACTTCCCAGTTATCGGGAATTACGCCTTTGGTGCTATTCGCCAGCCCCTGGCCTATGGAAGGCGGGCTTGGGGTAGTCACGGAACAGGCCCTGAGGACGGGTCGTGACAAATTGGTATCAGAGGAGTCGGTTCTACCGCAGAACTTATAACTCTAATATTTTCTTTCTGTGAAGCAATAGTGTTAAGAGTACCGAGTGTGGTTTTTAGTTCAGGGAGTTCAGTGTTGGTGTGGGCGGCCGGCGTATCCATACACCAGGACCCTGACAACTGATTTCCGACTTTGTGCATGAAAACACTGATTGCGTGTGTGTTTACAGAAGTTTTTAAATATCAGCTCAAACCAGGTCAGCTCACTAGGTATAAATATTTTGACCGTGTCATGTTTGTTTCTTTCAGGATGCCTCCCTGCAGATGACCTGCTAGAGCCCCGAGAGTTGTTCGTACTGACAGCCCGCCGAGCGAAGTGGCCTCAGTACAGGGCCCTATCCCAGTTGAGGCACCAGCGGGGGCACCAACGGTACTACTACCCGTTGGGTCACCGATGCCACCAGCCCCAGCAGCAGAGGGTGCACGTCGCTTGAGTGCACTGCATGAGTTCCAATGCCAGAGGCCACCCAGGTTCTGGGGAGAGATGTACCCGTAGGCGGCTGAGGATTGGCTGGAGGCTGTGGTGGGAGTCTTCAGGCTAGTGGGGACACCGGCAGATTTCATGGTGATCCTTACTGCCAGCCTTCTTCAGGCAGCAGCAGGAAGGTGGTGGATCCTAATGCTTTAGATGCATGATGAGGCGACACTTCTATGGGTAGACTTCGAGAGCCTGTTCCGGATAGAGTTTGTACCAGCCACCCTTCGAGCGATGTGTATACAGGAGATACTTCAGCTGCGGAAGGGCAGCATGACAGTGGCACAATATTCAGCGAGGTTCACAGACCTCTCGCTCTACTCCATAGATATGGTACGGGACCCGTTCTTCAGGGCCTGAACCTTCGAGCAGGGGATTAGGCGGGAGATTAGATCTTCTATTGTTTCTCACAACATTCCGACCCAGACAGGGGTGTTGGAGAGAGCCCTCTTAGTGGAGAGTTTCCTTGCTAAGCAGTCTCCAATAGCACGACCCACCACTATCCGGCTTGCGGTAGAGTCTTCTGCAGCAGGTAGTAGATAGATGATGCAGAGGTCCAAGAGGACCAGACCTACCGGTGGACGACTGCACGACTCAGGTTCAGTTGTGCGGGGGAACGGGGGTGGAGTCAGAGCCAGTCGTGCTAAGAGTGGACAACGTTACTCTTACGGCGGGATTGGTCACATGGCACGTGACTGTCCGAACCGCCATGCAGATGACCAGTATTTAAATGGAGAACCTCCCAGGTATAGGCAGAGGTTCGATCAGGGAAGACCTCAAGGAGCAGGCGGCCATGGAAGAGGAGCTGGCCGTGCAGCTGGAGGTGGACAACGCTTCGAGGTGTTTCCACCACCACCACCAGGAGGCCCACCCCGACCGCAGGGGACATGAGGACATGGGAGAGCTCAGATTCAGGCAGCTGAGGCCTATGGTCATGGAGCTCCAGAAGCATATGGATAGGAGTGGGACTAGCTCCAGACCTGGAGGCTATTGATCATGTTGCTTCTAGTTTTGTTGATGTTTGTTTGTAGTTGCTTCGTGTCTTTGTACTATAAGCTGCAATAATAAAAAGACACTTATCTTTGTGATGTTTGCTTTCCTATCCTTTTGTTTGGTTGATACTGAGTGGTCCCGATTAAAACTATTGACTTGACCCTCACTTTCGAGATTTATACTGGAGGAGACCCAGTGACCTCACACTGATGCCGACAGTGTGACTCGACCCTTAGAGGTGAGAGTGACAATTGGATCTCTTAGTAGTTACGTCGAGGCCTTACGATGTCATCCATGACATGAATGCATCATTCATGTTAGGATTGACTCTATTAGGAAATGGGCGTGTTTCATCTAGGGGATGAGACCGAGTTTATCTTTTCGGCAAATGAGAAATTTTAACAGCTCTTTCAGATCGTAGGCAAAGAAGGTGCAGATCATCCAGGAGCGGATGAAGACTGCACAGTGCAGTAGGAAACAGGAAACCGGCGCCAGTCTTAGAGACTCGAGCATGTTAAATGTTTCAAGAAGAGGAATATTTAAGGAGAGATGAGTCTACGAAGCAGCAGACATGGAGGAAGAGCTAGGAGAGCAACATGAGGTGGTGTACATCTTAACATGCTACAACCACCCGCCTTAGTTATCCCCGCCAGGCTCAGGGAGATGGAGGGTGGAGGGAGAGTGCAACTGCATGTGGTCAGGGAGAGTGACCCAATGGCTCTAAAAATGATTCAAGGGATAGTCTGTGGACACTAAAAGCTGCTGTAGTAATAGACGTCGATATGAATCATTCCTTGCATTCAAAAATCTTGTCCCAGAACTAGAGTTTCCAGTAATCTGAAGACTTGACCCTCACGTCTGGAGATACCTTGGGAGGAGACTCGATAATCACACTTACGATGACGGTGTGGTCAGACCCTCGAGGAAAGAGTTTCGGTTGGAATATCTTGGTGGAAGCGTCGAGGCCTTACTACGCTGGTTTGAGTATGGACTGGGCAATCACAGTTCATACAAAGATTGACGGTATTAGGCAATAAGTTTGTGGTTTAACTACGACGTCGGAATGGGTTTTCCTTGGTCGGCGAAAAGGAAACCCCAGGCAGCAGAGGATAAACTCATGCACAGGAGGGTGCGACCGATCACTCTTGAGTCAGTCAACCTTATCCTCGTGGCAGCAGTCGTTTTGAGTTTCAGTTCTAACAGGAATTGGAGACCTCTGGAGTTCGAGGATGACGATCACGTCCTTATACAGGTCTCACCTCGACGAGGTTTACGGAGATATGGCCAAGGAGGCAAGTTATCTCCAAGGTTCAATGAACCTTTCTAGGTCCTCAGCTTGGTAGGTGAGGTGGTTTACCATTTGACCCATCCACCTCAGTTGCACCAGGTGCATGATGACTTCCACGTATCTCAACAGAGGAGATACGTGCTCGACCATTCGCCTATCATCGACCATGGGGAGGTGGATGATGGCGATGGGGTGACTTTCACGGAGGTTCCAGTGGGGATCGAGGATCGACAGGGGTGGATCCTACGAGAACAGTCTATTTCTTGGGTGCGCTTTCACTGGCAATACGGGAACCTCCAGGTGAGGACATGAGAGCAGGAGTCTCAGATGCGTGCTCTGTACCGCTTTTGTGACCATAGTTTGTGTTAAAGCTTTACGAGGACGTAAAGCCCTGAGGTGGGAGTAATGTAAAGACCTGGAAATTTCAAGGGAATTTTTTTTCTTCTAAATTTGCTTTGGGATTTTACAAGAACGCAGTTTCTGACAGCTCCTGATTCCGAGGCCCGGTGTGCCCAGAATCATTTTCTGAAGTTTAGCTCGGGTACGTTCAGTGAACGAACGAGAAGGTTTTTCTAACTTCTGAACCAGTGCTCAGAATCGAATTCTGAGGGCACCGATGGAATCGCAGCGCCGATATTTTCTTAGAAACGCCTTTTCCGGAGTTGCATTTTCTCAGGTGTGTTTTTTTAATTTTTGGGGATAAGTTAAGAAATAAAATAAAGTGGTGCGACAACTTTATTTTATTTCACTTAAAGCCACTTAAAATCCACTTCAGCTAAGTTAAGCAGATAGGGTGGAACCCAAAATATCCTACCCACTTGGTAGGATATTTGTGAGGTGGGGCCCACATGAGCCCCATCGTTTATTTCCTTCTAAGTAACGCACCCACAACCCCCCTATTTAATGAAAGTCAACTGTGGGTTTTTCTGGTTAAGAAACGCCTCAATAATTAGGCAGTTAAATCATTACAATTAATTCATTGAATTAATTGTTTGTTTCTTTTCTTTTGAAATTCAAACGTGTCATGTGCATTAATCAAATAAGATAACTCTTATTTTATTTCTTTTGGAACTTGTGTCATGGGGAGGATTTGGAGGAAAGCGTTCTTCTTCGACGAAGAACGCAAAGAACGCGAAGAACGCTCTGACCTCCAACGAAGAATGCCAAACCCTCAGAGATCGAAGATGCGACACCGTGTACCGCGACATCAGCGATGCTCCTTCCGAGAAATTTCTTCCGCGAAGATCCTTCTCTTCCGCGATGATCCTCTTCTTTCGTGAAAGATAATTCTGCGACGAACTCGCGTTCGACGACAACGCTTGAGGTAGGGAATTATTTGATAATGATTTTATTCCCTCGTTCTTTTATTCTAAAGAAAACAAGGAAACAAGGATCAACTTATTAACTAGTTGATCCGCGCACATTTTCCTTGCGGGTTGGGAATTTTTGTTGCGGGAAGTTGTGGGGGATTATTTTATTATTGATCGTGATCTCATCTGCCGCCTTTCTTGGTTTCACTTTGGGCCGCCTGTTATCATACTAACGGGGGGAGGTCGGACCGCACGAAAACGGCAGACCCTCCTCCCCCCCTTGTTGCATGAGTTTGTTGTGGCACGTGAAAGGAAGCACGGTGCCGTCGCACAACGCGGAAACGAGAAGAAATAATGCTGTGGAGAAGCACGGCGCCGCCACGCCGCGCCGTTGAGGCCGAACGAAACCAAGGGTAGAGTCGGGGCCGCGAAGGCGTTTTGAAGACCCCGCGGTTCGATGTTGAAGTGCGGATCGACGATTGATGGTGAGGCAGGCCGCGAAGGCGTTTTTAAGGCTTTTCAGCGAAGGTTGGGTCCCGGGATGATCTCTGGTGAAGACCGCAGGCAAATCGGACCACCGGAGCGCGTCCGGTGGTCCGTGGAAGCCCCCGCCGGCGGTCGGGGGCAGCGGCGCCCGGAGCACCGCCAGAAGAATCCGCCGTGGCTGAAGCAACGACGACGAGCAGGGTTCCGCGGCCACGTGGAAACGAGGAACGAGGGACATGGCCTTGCGCCGCGTCCGGTGACACGGAGCGGCCCCCGCGCGGGGGGCCGCGGCTCCTTTGGCGCGGCCGCTCGGCCAGCGCCAAGCCACCCGGCTAGACCTCCAGGCTGGGTCGCGCCCAGACCGGGCCGGACCGTGCCGGCTAGGCCGGGTCGCGCCCAGTCAGGTCGGACCCGAACCCGGGTCGGGTCGACCCGGTTTGGGCCGACCCAGGGGGGTTGGGCCGGGTCTGTCCGGGCCCAGACCCCTCGTTTTCGGACCCCTCACGGTTGTTCGCTCATATATTGAGATGTAGATGTCTGATCGACGCACCATCAGCAGCTATGCGACCCTTGGATCGATACGGTCGTTTCGGTATATTATACTCAAGGTTTCGAAGAACTTTGGGTTCGGCCGGGTTGGTTCGGACACGAAACCAACCGGGCCCTCGGAGCGGAAACACTTATATCTTGAGCTCCGGACGTACGATTGACATGCCGTTGAATTTGTTGAATTCCTTTTGTTGAGACGTAACTTTTGGCATTCTTCTCCCAAGGATTGGATACTGTTGAAGTATGGACGGGTTGGATTGTACCCGAAATCCAACCGGGCCCCTGGAACGGAAAAGCTGATACCTTTCATACTGGACGTCCGTTTGACAAACCGTCAGTGGCGTTGGTGATCACGTTGTGAAACGATCCCTATGAGTATACCCTATGGTAGTTTGGGGTACAATTGAGATACGGATGGGTTGGTTTTCACATGAAACCAACCGGGCCCCTGGGACGAAAAGACTAATAACTCACAGACCGGGCGTCCGATTGATGCACCATCTGTTGTGTTGAGACCCTTATGACGAGGCGGTTCTTTGAGATACATCTTCGTGGGACTTTGTGATACTTGTAGTATCAACCAGTAGCTCGTGGAGCAGTCCCTCCCGAAGATGAGCATACGGAGTACGGAGACCGTGTAGACGACTGAGACCTGACGACTGAGACCTGACGACTGCTTGATCGACTCGACTTGGAGTGAGTCGACTAGCCCAGTGGACAGAGCGCCCGGTATTTGGCGGCAGACCCACGATGGACGGAGTGCCTGGTAGTTGGTAGCAGACTCGTGGTACTCGACCGGAGGAGTACCTCTGTAGGTTATTAGGGGGAGCGCCCGATATTTGGCGGCAGACCCACAACGGACGAAGCGCCCAATATTTGGCAGCAGACCCGCGGTACTCGATAGGAGGAGTACCTTAGAGACTTGGATTAGTGAGCAGTACCTCCGAGTCGTGACAGGACCACTGTACACTCCAGAGACGGGCTCTTCAGCAATTACGGTTTCGATAATGAAAGTCCTGGTTTGAGCTGAGTCTATGATCCTTGTGTTTCCTCATGTTTGAGATGAGTTACTTGATAACTTTGGTATATGTATGGGCATATACCTAAGTAGTGGTTATCTGTTGAGATCTTTTTTGTGGTTATCCTTGTTGGTTTTAGTGAGACCTTGAGGGTCTCGGGGTCATTACTGAGTATCGTTATACTCACCCCTGCACGGGCTATGCCCGCATCTCATTGTGTTGGTTGCAGACGATAGGCAGTGCTGACGGAGGCCGAGTGTTCGAGGACTAGACGGTACCGGGAGGTGGACTACATGATGAGTCAGTATCTGGAGGTGGATTTCACGGCGAGATGACACTCGGAGGAGGTTGACGGGTGAGAACATTGATGAGCTGCACTATCTGTACCTACCCTTCATGTAGGATCCATGGTGGACGATCTAGGAGTTGCGCCATCTATACCTACCCTTCAGGTAGGATCTGAGGAGGACAAACTAGGAGCCGCTTCCGTTCTTCCAGCTGTTGTCTTTTTCTATTGTACTTTGTTCAGTTGTAGTTGTACTTTCAGTTGGGTTTGTATTCTGGCCCATTTACCTTTCAGCACTTCTCTTTGTACTTAGTGTTTTACTTCCTCTTGTACTCTATGGTGTTTGTTACTTTTATAAAGGCAATGCCTTCCCAGTTATCAGGAATTACGCCTTTGGTGCTAGTCGCCAGCCCTTGGCCTATGGAAGGAGGGCTTGGGGTAGTCACGACACAGGCCTCGATGACAGGTCATGACAGAAAAGTCTCATTGAACCATTTTTTTTAATACATAAGATATGATCACTTCATTGTGATGTTCTAGGGTGAATAAAACGTTTATATTGAAACTCATTTAATTTATATATCAATTCAAAAATTTCTACTTGAGCCATTTGGTATGAGGTTTTTGAAATAGGCTTGACATTAGGTACTAATTCAATAGTATATTCAACCACTTAATCAAGAATAAGACCTAGTAAATCATTATAAAAAACATACACATATTCATTCACTATTGGGAAATCACTAGTCTTTATAGTTTATTTCTTTTCAACAACATGTGATATATAACAATCACTTATATTTTTAATCAATTTATTAGTTTCTTAGTAGGTTATCTAAGGTATGAAATAATTGAAAAAAAAATTATTAGCTCCACAATATATCATAGAATGATAAACTAAAATCTAATCCATATCACAAATAATATCGAACTATATCATGGAATGTTTAATATTATTTTTAGGAAAGTCTGTTCCACTAAAAATAATTAGGATATTCTTATAAATCTTGGTTACTTTAATATTTCCACTCACAGTTTTCACAAAAAAGATCTTTCATATTTTAATGAATTGATATTCCTAGTCTTCTTTAATTTTTTTTTATAAATTAATGACTGAAATGTTCTATATTGAAACAGTGTATTGGAATATTTAAAATAAAAAAGTAAGGTAACTTTAAGAACTTCATTAGATGTCCTTGTATCAACCATAGTAGTAGTAAATGCCTTTTCAACACATTTCTGCATTCACCCTTGAAAATTTCCATACCAAATAACTAACTTTAGACACATGTTAGAATAATGATCAAGATCATTTCAACTGAAACATATCACTGATGGTTGGCTATTTTTTTCTCCATTATTTTTTCATTCAAGACACTTTTCAATTCAGTCATTATCCTTGTGACCAAACTTACCACACAAATAAAACATTGTATAATTTACTATACATTCCATAGGATGTTTTTTTTACCAAACTTACCACACAAATAAAACATTGTATTGATAATATTTGTTGTCAACGGATTTTCATTAGTTTTCAATGGTGTTAAATGAGATAAGAATATCTCATTGTCTTCAATATGATGAATTAGTTTCAAATTTAATGAAGATTGGATGAAGTCCTAAAGTCTTTAAATTCCAAGAAACATGTTAATGGTTTGAAGACTTTCATCTTCAAGGTGATTTATGGAGAATTATTATGGATTCATTTGATGATGTTAGATGTCATGAAAAAATAATTATCCTCAAACTACTACAAAAATGGGCAAGGGAAGCGTCACCTTTTATCAACGCTAAGCAAAAAGCGATGATAAAGTAACCCTGTATCAGCACTAAAATTTTAGCACTGATAGAGGGATGATTTATCATTTCTTTTTTAGATCTAATAAAACCGTAGTCCCATATTTTATAAAACAAGGTGCATAGTATCCTCTGTTTATCGCGCCCTCAAGTTCTCATGGTACTATACCCCTGCGACAACTCCCCCCCCAATCTTCTCTTTGCCGGACCTACATCGCTTGCCCTACTCTTTATCCTCCCCCTTGAACCCCTATTGACGCTCCTTTCCATCACAGAGTCTAACGAATTGAAAAGGGAAATACCTTGAACACCAAGTGATTCATCCTTTGAAGAAACATCAAAAATTGACAAAGGCATGAACAAAGATTCAAATGAACTTGGGTCACGCAAGTTCCACAAAGGTCATGAAAGTATACTTGCGCATCACTCAATGGTCGCACTGGTGACTTGTGCGCCCTCTTTGAATTTCGCCCAGGGTCTTCACCAGCCTATAAATACCCCCAGTGGGCCCCCCATTTCAGGGACGGAAAAATTCCAGAAACTCAGATTTGAGCTCCCGGCTCCCTAGTCTCTTCTCAAAGATTCCGAACACTTATAAGGTAATTTCTTACCTAGAACGAAAGATCTAAAGAGTGGGAGTAAGACCTAAGTGTTGAAACTCATAAACACTTGTGCGCCTAAGTGGCCATCCCTTAAGGGAAATGGCCGCACTTGCACACCGCCTTACCCCTTTCAATAGAACTTGCACTCCCCTCTTCTGGAAGCCTCTTTGGATAATATTAAGGGCTTGATCCAAGTCTCGCCCAATTATTACCCTAAGGGTTGACCGTCGCGCAATTACCCATGTGTCGTGAAAGTATACATGCGCGACCAGGACTTGCACGCCCACGTAGGACTTGCGTGCCACCTTTTTTTTGGGTGCCCCTCTTACCTATTTCAACTCTCTTATGCCAATCCACCTATCCCCTTAAAGAATAAGCCTTCAGAACTCTCTCCAAATCCATTCATGGCATGATTTCCTTGTTGGCTTCCTTATCTGAAAGGAATTCTGTGGAACATTTATTAAAACCTAGTGATTTACATATCTTCATGTAACTAAGGTTAGATATTTCATTCATTCAAACTCATCCTTTAATATGAGATAATCCTTAACCTGGGACCCCTTTTTAGGAGTAAGCCCCAGTCCAAGTTCTCTTAATTTGGGAATCCTCCTTAGGAGTAAGCCCCAAGTCCCCTAACCTGGGCACCCTCCTTAGGGGTAAGCCCCAATCATAATTTTTCTAACCTGGGAATCCTCCTTAAGAGTAAGCCCCAGTCCTAATTTTCAAATCTGGGCATCCTCCTTAGGAGTAAGCCCCAACCATAATTCTCTTAACCTGGGATTCTTTATTAAGAGTAAGCCCCAGTCTCAAAGTCTACAAATATGGGCATCCTCCTTAGGAGTAAGCCCCAAGTCCCTTAATCTGGGCCTCCTCCATAGGAGTAAGCCCCAGTTCTCAAGTCCCTTAACCTGGGACTCCTCCTTAGGAGTAAGCCCCAGTTCTCAAATCCTTTAACCTGGGCCTCCTCCTTAGGAGTAAGCCCCAGTCATAATTTCTCTTAACCAGTCTTAATTTACTTTTGATTTGGGATTCCTTCTCAAGAGTAAAACCCTATCATAAGTACCCTTCTAATTTTTGCATCTTCCTTAGGAGTAATCCCCAAGTTAGAGTATCCAAATCTCCATGAAGTACATATACCTTTATGGACCTTGTTCCCAGGTTTCTTCCCTAAAGTAAATCCTAATCTTCATCTATTTGGGAATTCATACATACATAAGCCCCACATCATTTATTATGATGACACAATTGTCTGGTTTTACCAATACCTCTTGTTTCTCACACCGAGCATGACTCACGTGAGATTAGAGTGTAAAAGTAATTATGAAATCTTTCTTTGATCCATCAATCATTCGAACTACGTGGGTTCTGATTCCTTTTAAAAAAAGGATACGTTGGTAGCCCATCTGCGGGTACGATCCCAACTCTGAAATAACCCATGTACTTAGGAATGACAATAAACTTCAAGTGCCCCGCTGAGTGGCTTTAAAATGAGTATGGTCATGATAATGACCAAGAGAATTTTATGTATTGAACGATACCATTGAATAATAATATCTAACAAATACAGATGATTCTCTATTGATGAAGAACCTCTAATACATATAAAATATTCTCAAAATTTCATTCACACTAATTATTGATTGTCAGATCTAAAGGAAAGTTCATCTTCATACTTGGTAATATAATAAGGATTCACAAACATAACTTAAATCTATAAAGAGAGTCCCGGAGCAGACAATAATTCCCCCCAAAAGGGTGTGATGAGTCTGACATCCCATCCTATCGACCAATTAAAATTATTAAGTATCATCAGTTCATAACTAATGAGCACCCACCTTTGGAAAGTAGGTACAAATTGATATGAAATCATTGGATGTTTCTGGTTCTATGAATAAACTCGTTAGAAACCGCTTGGAATGTTTGAATCTTAAATCGATGAGGTCATCCCCAATTCCAGAGGAAACAAAAAATGGTGAACCCAACGTGAATCCTTAACCAAGTTAAAATGATGTTTTACTTATTTGTTAGGCCCCTATTTAAAACTCAATGAGAGGGACAACAAAAAAATCAATAACATATGTGCTTACCCAAAATATGTATTTGCCGGACTTATCTTGATTACGTCTGTTATATCAAACATTCGCTCTTTTACAGGATCTTCTGCGTTACAGAAATGGCTTCTCTTAAATTCACACCTGTGAATACCTCTGCTGTGAATGCCTCTACTGTAAAGGCATCTGCTGCTACTCCTGCTGGATCGTTGTCCACTCTGAGGGAGACATCATCTACTCAGCGTCTTCAACGCTGGGTATCGAATGCACTGGTTAAGGAGTACCATCAACACGGTACCATTCCAACTATGGAGGCTTCTCGACAAGACCTCCAAGTGAACAACTCACCCTGGTCGTCCGGATAGTGACGACCAGCGATCAGGAAGCAGGCAGTGCTAACCACCGTCTCCAACCATTTTTGGTCGTTATCCCCGGAACTCAACAAACATTACATCCCATATTCTAAGGATGTGAATGAGAAGTCCACTCAGGGACTTAATTCATGGAAATAGGATTCTTTCCCGAGGGCTCCCACCAACAATCGCCGCCAGACTTGTGCGGCAGTATGCCCTCAACATGATGAGGGTGTCATCTATAGGCATTCGGCTCAGGTTCCTCGAACCCGAGAAGGCAAGACGAACCACTAGAGGAGACAACCGGTTAACAGTTAGCAGGTTCTTATCTCTGCTGTTTCCAAAGAAGTCCACCAACCTAACTTGGTGGCAAGAAACGAGCGGGCACACACACCCATCTGTTTTAATTCCACTGTCATGCAGACTTGTCTGGAAAAAGCATGCCAATCCCACTAGGCAATTCCGGCGGAGTACTATAGACAGGAACATACACCTGTTTATAAATAATCATCTGGTCATCAGCCTCGCCTGACTACACATGATGGTGCCCGCCAACCCAATTTGTTGAAAACTGGTAAATAGGCACATACAACTGCTTACACTCATCAGTCCTGCCAGCAGCCTCGTCTATCAGTATTGAAGGATGTTCGTCAACCACGTTAGGTAGAGTGCAATTAGTAGGAACATACACATGCTAGTATTGATCAAGCCTACCAATAGTCTCACTTGGTAGCATTCGTAGAAGTCAGTCGGAAAGCTCCGATGACAAATAGAAGGCAGACTCAACTCTCTGCCCCCACACATGAGTACTGTCAGAATTCACTAACAGGAAAAGGAGGACAAGAGCAGGAACACACACCTACTCCAAGAACGTAATGGAAGTATATACCCGTTTCGGCATCTGAAGTCACCAGAAACATTCTGTCAATGGTGAAGGAGCAGAAGCAAATCCCTGCTCATATTCTGGATGCCTGCCAGGATATTATAACAGCTTCAGCAGCATCACAGGGGAAGAAATGAAAATATATCCCTACTAGTGGAGTGACACATCAATAGTTCACTCTAGAACAGACACACAGCTCTGTTCTAGTCCAATAGGGTTGTGGGGCATACTCCCCCATATCATACGGACAACCAAGTCAGGCACATACACCTGATTTGAGTGGAGATAATCATCCTAACCTGATAATTTCTCTTGATAAGGCACATACACCTTCCCATAATGAACAATTTCATCAACAAGTGGTTCCTAAAGTGAGTAAGAAGGCGTCTAAGAAGAAGACCCACCCAACATAGTCAAGAAATAAAGGGGCAATCTGTAATAAGGTCTTACTCGATGCTGGAGTTCTTGATGCACTCATACAATTATCTGTTGCAACTCAAGATTCTACTCTCTCAGTTCCCAATAGTGGGAAAATTAATTCCGAAGGTCTGCACCAGAGACTTCCTCATGAAGGCTTGCTTCATGACAATTCGGTCGATCTTGAAGTTTCATCTTCATATGTGAGCCACAAGAACCCTCTGTGTGGCCAGAAGATCAAGGAGAAAAATGTTTCATCTTTTTTTGTAACCCATCATGGTGGTCCTCCCCATGATGATGAATTTAGCTACAAAATTCCTCTCCGCAGTAATAATGCACATTGCCTGGAAAATTCTCCAACGGACAATGTAGTGATGAGAAAGACCTCTTATCTTGAGGCACTTGCAAATGTGAATCCAATCATGTCTGATCCTTTACCACTATCAGGTGAAACACTTTATCAATCAGCAGATAGCCTGGGGTGTAGGTTATTTCCGAACCACCCCTGGGTCGTTCATCTTCTATTTTAATCAGTGAATTTTCTACCAATCTTTTTGAATTCGATGAAGCAGCAAGGAAGCACAAACTCTGGTCTAATCTGGTAAAAGAATATTCATTGAATGATAAAGAGGAAGTACTGAATATGAGAAAACAACTGGCGAAAGGTGATGTGCTAGTTATGTTTTGGCCTTTGGATGATTCTCAGTATGACATTCCAGAGATTTTGACAGAAGATGGAATTCATGATATTCGTCTCAACATATGGAAAACTCTTTTTCAGTTGAAAAAGAAAATATTATCTTATGATGAATATGAAAATCATGTCAAGATAATAGAAGGGTTACAACACCAAATTGATTTGTTATCTCTCTCAGTTTCTTGATATCCGAAGGCTGAAAAGAAGCAAAGATCCCTTCAGCGTTCATGCATTGGCGCACTAAGAAGATTGCACTAGTTAATTTCCAATGCCCCATCTGGTATTCATATCAGGGGATGGGGTGTTCATGGAGCACTAAATTTCACTGTACTCTCCAGTCAGCAAAGCCCACCGAAAATGGTCTCATGCAATGTTATTGCCCATCGTCGTCCACAGCCAATTGGTTTTGTTTGTAATCAAAGGCTCGATCAAGAACATGCCTCAAATAGTTTTTCTCAAAATAAAGCATACAGAGAACAAGTTGTTTAATTACTCCTGCATCAAGAAAATGAGAATATTGAACATGCCTCTCGTTTGGAGACAACACATCATCAAGTGGCAGAAGTGTCAGAAATAATCCAATGATCTATTGAGCTGGGTGATAAAAGTGGATGCAGGTTGCTGCATCCAGCTAATTTCCGGACTAAAGTCCGTAAGAGCAGGAGAAATTTCAAGAAAGTCTCAGATATAGCAACTCAAGAACCACCCCAGCTTTCCAGACTGGGTACTCTTTTAACCCAACCCTCGGAATCAACAAATCAGATTAGAGGAGTTGAGCAGGAACAACCCTAGTCCACAAGACTAGGGACTTTTTTCAAATCCTCAAACTCTCCCTCAGAGAAAGTCAGTCTTCTTTCAATTAGGGAAGAAGCCACAATAGGAATGAAGAGCTGAATTATCAAGAGATTCCCTCCACATTACGGTTCGTCAAGAAGTTCCTGAGGGATCGAATCAACAAAAGGCAATGTCTCATCAAGGACATGGAAGAAGAAAATATCACAGAAATGATGATAGAAGGGATGTAATGCATTATGAATCAATCAAGGTCATCAATGCCATTTTTGCTGATCCTCAAGATGAGGCTCACTCATAGGGATCATATGAATAGGTTTCTGCTCAAGAGGTTGTACACACAGACACAAATGAAGAAGGTGTGCGTACACAAAATCAAAGGATTACCCAGAATCTAGGTAATCCTTCAAGTAACCCACTTCCCCCTCTCCGAAAGGTGTTCAATAAGGGGAAAGGAAAGAATAAGGTTACATACCCTTCCTCTAGAGAAGGCCAATCACTCTCACTAGAGAAAATATTCACACAATAAGAGGAAGAGATGAAGGAATTAAGAAGGTTGAATACAGAACTACTTCAAAGTAGTCTTCCTCCTAAGCATACTAGAGTCAGTAAATCAAGGGAATTTGTTGTGACTACTGAGATGGATCAAGAGTATCCTCCTTTAATAGTAAACCCCCAGAGGTCTAATCCTATGGGTCATGTGAAACAACAACCAGCAATAATACCATCAGTGGTAGTCCTGGTCGCCACCCCTATCCAAGCTCCATTCATTGCACCTGTTCAGGTCCAAGCTCAACCGAATGTTTCTCAAAAGTTAATAACAACTATTGAGTCATTAAAAGCTCATTTAGAAGCTATAGAGGGAAATCATGCTCAAATTCAACCAAAAAAGAGAGCTTACCATGAATGGGTTGATGCAATTCCTCCCCCATCTAATTTTTTAAGTACCACATTCCCAATCTTCAATGGTTCGGGAAACCCAGAGAAACACTTAACACATTTTGTTTCTCGTTGCAATCCTATGATGGGAACCCCTCAACAACAAGAAGTAGTTAAGCTCAGGTGTTTTGTACAGTCATTACAAGGACATTATTTTGTCTAGTGAACAAGATTGCAATCTTGGTCAATTACCAGATGGGAGGATCTCCGCCAACTATTCCTTCTTCTATTCAGCTCAACGTTGCCAAAGACAATAGTTTTTGATCTTACAAACTATAAGAAAAGGGAGAATGAAAGGGTTTCAGATTTCATTGCTTGCTGGAATGGATAAAAATTTTCCATGAGCATAGCACTCCCTCAAGAGGAATTGTTTCCAATTTGTGTGGAAAATTTACGTGATGAGCTATGCACACCGTTGGTCCCTGCGAAATACACAGGAGGGTTTCGAGACCTTACTTCAATCACTGAACAGATTGAAGATTCACTTATAAATACTAAGGATAAAGCCTGTGTAGTTCCATCAGCTCTAGGAAGGAGAATGGGTAAAGCAGAGACTGCTACAGTTATGCTTAAACAAGCACCTATACCTACTTCTACTTCAAGGCCTTCATCTTCTCGAAGGGCTCGACCTCCTGAGCGTCAACAACAGAGGCCGTTTCTTCAAGATGATCAAAGAGATAAAAGACTGAATAAATTTGAGGATATTAAGAGTAAAGTTTACTCTTTATGAAATGAAAAAGTTCTTGGTTACTTTATTTCAGCTCTGGAAAATAATTTGGTTCAATTTTCAAGTCCCAAGAGGCCAAACAAGGAAGGAGATGAAGATCATCCCAACTATTTCCCATTTCATCAGATGTTAGGGCATCCAATTCAGGAGTGTTTTGTCTTCAATGAACTCCTACAAAGAATGGTCGACTTGGGACAAGTCAAAATAAAAAGGTTCTTCAGCTCAGGTAGCATGTGTTACTGTTACATATCCCGAGGAAGAAGGCGAGTGGCAAGAAGTCAAGAACAAAAATGCTCAAAAATATGATGATTGGATGGTTAGAAAAATGATCAACCGAACTCAAACCATTTTGCGAAAGCAATTGAAGAAGACAATTGTGTCTTCTTCCATGAATGCCACACCAAAACCCTCTTCATCAGAGGGAAAATCCTCAAAAGGGCGGCATAATTCCAAGAAAGAGGAACAATCAGAAGAAGATGAAATCGTGTCAAATCCTAAGTTGTCTTTGACTATGGTAGATTTTATTCCATTTACTTCGAAGCCACGAGCACCATTCCACCAAATGGAACATTCTAAATTGGCTAATCAAGAATATTCATCATCAGACAAAGATTTGATTTTTGGTTATGTTAATATGATTCACTTAATAGATCCATATGCCAGTTGCAGTTTCGATTTTGATGAGCCCGAGTTCCCTATATCAAACAGAGGAATCAGAGGGAGTTCCAGAGGCTCAGGGTACAGGGGAAGACGTGGATCTTTCAGAGGCCACTATTCCAATTCTACCCCTTCTAGAACTGTGTATGCAGTAGAAACTCTTGGCAGAGCCCTTCAACGAGCTCAACAAGAACAAGAAAGTTATTCTACACAAGATGGATTCAGTCCTCGCATAGTTATTATGGAAGATCGGTTGGAGGTTCCACCTTCTTCCTCTCAGCAAGTAAATAGACATAATCGGTCTAATATTCCAAAGCTAGGAGTGTTACCAACTCCTATCCCGGTACAAGATGCGTCAACTTCCAAAGCATCAACTTCTAAGGTACCTGTGAAACCACATGTTCCTATTGGGAAATGCAGAACTTTGGATCAAAAGTATGATGTATTGAAACACTTGGCCCAAGTACTGGCCAAGTTATCAATTTTGGATGCCTTGAATTTATCAATGGATCTTCGGGATGCACTCATCGAGGCTTTGTCAAGTCCTAAAGAGTCTGAAACTGAAATTACTGCGGCTGAAGCCTACCATGTTGAGAATAATCCTGCAGAATGCCATGCAGTGATATCTTTCACAGATGAAGATGAAGATGATGTTGTGCATGGACATATTAGACCTTTGTACTTATCTAGAAAGGTCAATGGTGTAGAAGTCCGAAGAGTCTTCATTGATAATGGTTCAGGAGTCAACTTCATCCCCATTCATACACTTCATTGATTGGGCCTCACAGAATCTGATTTATCTCCTTCAACTTTGATGTCACAAGTATATGGTAAAAATGAACAAGAACCACTGGGCAAGATTACACTCAGAACTCAATTTGGAGATCTTGTATCCAATTCAGATTTCATGGTTGTTGATCAAGACTCAACCTTCAACATCTTCCTTGGTAGACACTGGCTACATCAGCATGCGGCTATCCCTTCATCATACCATCAATGTCTCAAATATTGTTTCGATGGTCAAATTGGAACATTGTATGGTGATTATTCCCCGTTAAAGACATGTGAATCTCAATACATTGAGGCGGAATTCTATCACATGAAGGGAAAGGATAAATTAAAAACAAGGGAGATTACCAAAGTTAATGCTCCATATGGTTTGGACAAGATTCCAGTAAACCCATTTACACATGTGAGTACAGTTTATGTGTTTCCTATCAGTCAAATTGATAGGATGGACCCAAATCAAAATACTCTTATGGAATCTTCCATAATGTCAATTATGGAAATCAAGCCAGACAACGTGGGAGAAATTGGTGATCCACCAAGCAATGATGAAAGCCAAAATTGGTGATCCACCGAAGAATGTCAAGAAGCATTCGATATTATCAAGAAGTATCTCTTGAGTCCACCGGTGTTAATGCCACCTATTGAAGGAAGACCACTTATCCTCTATGTGATAGCTCTAGAGCGATCATTGGGTGCCTTTCTTGCTCAGAAGAATGATGCTGGGAATGAAAACAACCTCTACTATCTCAGTCGGACTATGCTTGAAGAAGAAACCTGATACTCAAATATTAAGAAGTGTTGCCTCGCATTAATCTTTGTAGTTCATAAGTCGAGACACTACCTGCAACATCACGAGGTCCAATTGGTATCTCGCAATAACCCGCTCAAATTTATCCTTAGTCATCCAATGATTACAGGATGTCTGGCAAGGTGGGCAGTTATTTTAAAGTAATTTGATATTCAGTATGTGTCTCAAAAGGTAATAAAGGGCCAAGCTCTGGCTGATTTCCTTACTGAACAAACTTCAGTAGAAGATACATCTTTAGATATTGAACTTCATGATGAGGAAGTATTCTTTATTCAAGATAGTCCTCAAACATGGGAAATGTACTTTGATGGTGCTTCCAGAAGTCCAACAGGGAGAAAAATGGAAAATCCTAAATTCAACAAAGTTAGGTTAGGAATTGTACTCATTTCCCCAGAAAAGGTAGTGCTACCTTATTCCTTCTCATTGTTGGGAGGCGGTACAAATAATGAAGCAGAATACTGAGCTCTCATCAGAGGCTTGGAGTTGGCACTTCAATCACAAGTGAATCACTTAAAGGTGAAAGGTGATTCAAACTTGGTAATCAAACAAGTCAACGGGGATTATGCAATCAGAAAAGTATAAATAATCCATTTTTATGATTACATCAGAGAATTAATGGTAGAATTTCATTTGGAACTAACATTTTCTTATGTCTCGAGATCACAAAATTCCCAAGATGATGCACTGGCTAATATAGCCACATCTCTGGGAGATCTAAACGGGAACGAGAAAAGTATCAGTATTTCCCACCATCATACAATTTCACCTTATGTTCAAGTCAGAACAGTGGAAATCAATGAAATTAGTCCCATCTTTGAATCATATGGTCATACTATAGGATGGATGCCACCTATCAGGGAATACCTTAAAAATGGAACACTTCCACCTGATAGAGCCGGGAAAGAACAAGTCCGGAGACGTGTGGTTAATTTCAACCTTTATGATATCCCATATCACTTAGAGAAATTTCTCTAAAACAGAGGTTTTTATGGAGTTCTCTTCAGATGCATTGATGGTGAAGAGACAATGACTGTCATGAAAGAAGTGTGAGCAGGAGTCTGTGGTGCCAATTAGTCTGGACAGAGACTATCTGATCAAATTTGAAGGCTTGGATATTTTTGGCCTTCAATGATACAAGATTGTGTTGATTTCACAAAGAAGTGTCATTCCTTCCAAGTACATGCCATCTTCATTCATCAGCCCCCAGAGTTACTTCATACATCTAAATACTCGTGGCCATTTTCAACATGGGGTATGGATGTAGTAGGACCTTATCCTTCAGCTACATCCAAGCAGTTGAAGTATATTTTTACTACTACTAACTTATTTTCCAAATGGTTAGAGGCAATAACTCTCAAAAAGTTAGTTCTAAATGTATTGTTAGATTCATCAAGTCTAACATCATTACCAGATTTGGTTTCCCTCATACCTTATTAATGAACAATGGCACCAACTTCTGTTCATCCGAGGTGAGAAAGTTGTATCAAGAATACAACATCAAATCCAATCATTCATCTCGGTATCATGCAGCAGACAATGTCCAAATATAAGTTTTCAACAAGACTCTTTCAAACATACTGCAAAAGATGGTGGATAAAGATAAGAAATCATGGCCTGATAAACGTTTTCATGCTTTATGGGATTATTTAACTACCACCCGCACTGCAACGCAGTCAACTCCATATTCATTGGTATATGGAACGAAAGTAGTCTTGCCCGTTGAGGTTCAATTACCCTCACTCATAGTAACCATTTGTGACCTGTCATCTATAGATGAACAATCTCAAAAGTGATTGGATGAATTGGAATAGTTAGATGAGAAATTATTGTGCACTGTGCACCACGTGGAAGTCTATTAGAATCGAATAGCACGAGCTTTAATCAAAAAAAGTTCATCTTTGTTCATGGAGAATTGGTATTAGTTCTCAGAACTCTAATGATACTAGGAGAAAAACCTCCCAAGATTGAGCCAAAATGGGAAGGACCTTATTCAATACACTAGGTCTACTCCAATGGAGCTTATTATTTAATCTCAATGGATGGAGAACTCACCACTACTCCAACCAATGACATATTTCTGATGAAGTATTTTGTATAAACACAAAATAAATCATCCAAAGTCCATGCATATGACCTTAAAGAGTTCTCATTTCATATCGTCCAACAAGACGTTAATCTGCATCATCATCCACGGTCCATGCATACGACCTTAAACTATTGGATTTTCATATCGTCCTGCAAGACGTTAAACTACATCATCATCCACAGTCCATGCATACAACCTTAAACTATTGGAATTTCATATTTTCCAACAAGACGTTAAACTGCATCATCATCAACAGTCCATGCATACGACCTTAAACTATTGGCATTTCATATCGTCCAACAAGACGTTAAATTGTATTTTCCCCATCATCTTAGCTACAAGACGCTAAACTGTACAACAACCTTATTGTCCAACATGATATTAAACTGCGTCCCTATATTTGTCCTACGTGATGTTAAACTATACTGGTCATTCGTTCTACGTGACGTAAAACTGGAAAAGTCTCTAATACGTCCAACATTACGTTAATCTGTGTCCTCTTTTGTCCTTACTACATGACAATAAACTGAACAGTCCCCCTTTCGTCCAACATGACGTTAACCTGTATTGTCCCCATCGTCCTAGATACATGATACTAAATTGTACAGAAGTACCTTAATACATCCTACATGACGTTCAACTTTATTTTGTCCCTGCTACATGACACTAAACTATACAGCACCAATAGTCCTCACTGCAAGACTTTAAACTGTATAGTCACTTCATATGTCCTACATGACATTAAACTATGCATTGTTAAGGTTGTTGCTACCTCTTGTTTCTCACACTGTGTTTGACTCATGTGAGCTTAGAGTAAACATCAACCATAACACCCTCTCTGGGCCGCTAACCATGCATAAGTACCAACATCATTTTTTAGGTTGTTGTCCCCAAGAACAACTTGATCACTAATTCATTCTTTAATTGAACTACACAGACTTTGATCCTTTCCTTCTAGGCTAGGTACATAGGAAACCTCCTAAGGTTCAATCCCAAAACCAATCTCTTCACATTGGCTCACCTTTGTCCTTGCTACATGACGTTAAACTGTACAACACCTTTTGTCCTGTATGACAATAAACTACAACATTCTTTGATACCCTCACCTGAGAGGAAATCATTATTTACATTGATCTCCAATCATGTTATATTTAAAAGACTATGTGCATACATGGTAATGCCTGAACATTTTATCTTGGGTCAAACCATCATTGCACTAAAGTCCCCTTTTCTCCCTTCACTTGTACGAACCAAATCTGTACAAAGGGTATTTCTAGAACTATGTGCGGCTTGATTCCCATACTTATGGGATACATAGGAATGTTCAAGAATCCCTCAAATCTAGCCCCATGTCTTTGGGAATAACCCCAAATTTTACTTTTAGTCCCTTAGCTGAAAAGTCCCTATGAAAACACACACTATGTATTCATTATAATGGTCCGATTTCTATGACCATAAACTGGGATTTTCTATAATTTCGTCCTGCATGATGTTAAACTGTATTTCAAGAACTACGTATGGATTGATTCTCATCCTTATGGGATATGTAGTGAAGTCCAACATGTCAATTCAGGACCTATCCACAACATGATTATGGTTAGCATTGGTCTGTGTATCTATACATGCATTGAACAAATGCCAATTTTTATGTGTCATACTCCTAACCTTAAATAATTCTAGATCTTCATAACCATTTTCTTGACTTTTGGTCACAAAATTTCTAATTTCTGAGAGTTCTTTTCCCTAACTATGCAGTACATGCCCTTAGGCGGCCTTGGATAAATAGTCTACATAATAGACTTGTCAGCGAAAAGATGCTATTATTTGACTATGCAGCCAACGCCCTCAGGTGGCCCTGCATAATTCAACCACATAACGGGTTTGTCAAATAATGGTAACTTCATTCTTGGGAAGAAACCCTCTTTTGTCCTTATTGGTCTTATCAACAAATATGTAAGAATCCGAAAAAATAGCCATCCTTAACATATTTGTCCCATGTTCTTTTTCATGATCTGAAAGTATTCAAGTCTATGGTTTATATTTCTCTTCCCTACGTTTGGGTCAGACTTTCGTAGGAGTGACATTCAACCAATTCTTAGATGATCTTTCTTGGAAATATCTTCTCCATATTCAAGTACCTCTCTCCATACAACAAACTCTATGCTTTGGAAAATTTGAATCCCCATAAAAGAACTGGCTTTTTAGCAGTAGAAAAGTATATTTATGAGTGTTCTTTTGCCTGACTATACATCACGTGCCCTTAGGCGGCCTTGCATAAACAGTCCACATAACAGACTTGTCAGCCAAAAGATACTATTATTTGATTATGCAGCCAATTCCCTTAGGCGGCCCTGCATAATTCAACCCCCTAACAGGTTTGTTAAAAAATGGTAACTTCATTCTTGGGAACTACTTATTCTAATTCCTTTTATCCCTTTTTCGTATCATTCCTCAGATTCAAAATTTCTTAAGTCATAGTTTACATGTTTTGCTTCATACTTGAGTGTGGTAATATGTTTTCAGATAATTTTTCAAGGAATTGAGTCAATTTTAATCCATTCGGTCAAAGCTATTTTGACCTTAAACATTAGCCTTTTTATGTCCGACGTGCATGACTTTAAACTGCCCATAAGAGACAAGGGAACTCTGAACAAAAGTCATGTTCCATCTCACTAAACCTACATTTTGTATGATTTAGGTAATATTGAGAAATTAAAATATTCAATTTTTGTAGGGTTATTTATAATAATCCTAGCAAAAGTCAAACTATGCTTACTAGGCCCATTGGCTTAGGTAAAAATTTAAAGAGGGTAGCGGGAAAATGTGTGCACAAATGATTGAAGATGAAAGTGTTTTTCAGTGATAAATAAGAGTTATAAGAACATCCAATGATTGGATTCTCTTCTCTTTTTCAGGAATTACAAAAGGATTTCAACATTCATTTGATTTACGGCATCCCAAGCATCATCAGCAACCACCTGGAATTCATTCATTCAACTGGATACAATAAGAGATGCAGTGATACCAGCTCTTTTTGGAACAATTGTCAAATAATGTTTTGGAGTGTGGTTTGAGAAAATTTTCTGCTGATCAAACAGTGACTCTGTTTCCATCCAAGAGACATAGAAGATGAATACATGGATTTGAGAATGGAGCTTTAGAAGTAAAGAGAAATTTGGAAAGAGTACTCTTTTCAGATATTGTTTCCAATGTCATGATAGTCTTCTCTCCATCAACCGGCAGTAGAAAACATATCAGCCCATGGTTTGAAAATTTCATATCTACAAGGAAATGGCATGAAGGAAAAATTTGAAAGTTTATACCATTGTTGATTCTCTTAATTAACAGCATAACTGAAATAGAGAAGTAACAGTGCGGCTACATCTCAGACATATATCTCTTTGCATTTGGAACGTTGAATCCTTACAGATGACCATGGCCATACAGAGGAAAGTAGATGCTCTGTGGGAAGTCAAGATGATACTTCTTCAAGTTCTTGGCCAAATATGGAAGAGTTTTGTCGCATATATTATAATAATCATGGCCAATGATGCTCATCATATCATCAATTCGCTTGCTAGCTAGTTCATAAGCTGTTCTGATTCTCTGGGGAGCCATTTAATCTGCACAAACGTTGAATAAATTAATTCTTAAATGGGTTGATTTTTTCATAAAATTTGTGAAGAAATTAGAAAAAATGGATAAGGAATTAAGGCTCGCATGTATGGATGTATCACCCAAGTATAGATGTGTCGCGCAAGTTTTTGGCATGCAAGTATCACCGCGCAAGTCCAAATACCTCTACAGCAGCGCGACAGCAAAGAAACAGCGGAAAAGAGAGAAACCTACGTGGCAAAGGTAACTTGCACGGTGAGAGCTTGAAAATTTGAAATCTGGGTACTTTGTATGAGAATGTCCGCATATATATAGTCCAGGCCTCAACCATTCGCTCCTAAAAGTCAACACTCTCTAAAGCTAGCGCGATAAACACCTGCGCGGCGCCATCTGTGCCCTCAAAACTTGCGTGCCGAAGTTTCCTTGGTTTTATTGTTTCCTCAGAGTTACATCCTCATTTCTTTCAAATCCAACTATGAGGGGGGACTTTTGTTGACTCTCCTTTCCGTCACAGAGTCTAACGAATTGAAAAGGGAAATACCTTGAACCCAAAGTTATTCATACTTTGAAGAAACATCAAAAATTGAAAAATGCATGAACAAAGATTCAAATTCACTTGGGTCGCGCAGGTTCCACCAAGGTCATGCAAGTATACTTGCGCACCGCCCAATGGTCGCACAGGTGACTTGTGCACCCTCTTTGAATTTCACCCAGGGTCTTCACCAGCCTATAAATACCCCCGGTGGGCGCCCCATTTCGGCGACGAAAAAATTCCAGAAACTCAGATTTGATCTCCTGGTTCCCTAGTCTCTTCTCAAATATTCCAAACACTTATAAGTTAATCTCTTACCTAGAAAGGAAGATCTAAAGATGGGGAGTAAGGCCTAAGTGTTGAAACTCATCAAAACTTGCGCGCCTAAGTGGCCAGCCCTTAAGGCAAATGGCCACACTTGTGCGCCACTTTACCCCTTTCAATAAAACTTGCGCGCCCCTCTTCTGGAAGCCTATAGGGATAATAATAAGGGAGTGAGCCAAGTCTCTCCCAAGTATTACCCTAAGGGTTAACTATTGCGCAAGTACCCATGTGTCACACAAGTATATTTGCACGACCAGGACTTGCGCGCCCACACAGGACTTGCGTGCCACCTTCTTTTTGGGTGCCCCTATTACCTATTTCACCTCTCTTATGCCTCCACCTATCCTCTTCAAGATTAAGCCTTTAGAACTCTCTCCAAAGCCATTCATGGCATGATTTCCTTGTTGGATTCCTTATCTTAAAGGAATTCTGTGGAAAATTTCTTAAAACCTAGTTATTTACATATCTTCATGTCACTAAGGTCAGAGATTTCATTCATTCAACCTCATCCTTTAAGATGAGATAATCCTTAACCTGGGTGCCCTTTCAGGAGTAAGCCCTAGTCCTAGTTTTCTTAATTTGGGCATCCTCCTTAGGATTAATCCCCAAGTCCCCTAACATGGGAATCCTCCTTAGGAGTAAGCCCCAATCATAACTTCCTAACATGGGTATCCTCTTTAGGAGTAATCCCCAGTCCTAATTTCAAAATTTGGGCATCCTCCTTAGGAGTAAGCCCCAGTCTCAAAGTCTAAAAATATGGGCATCCTCCTTAGGAGTAAGCCCCAAGTCCCTTAACCTGGGAATCCTCCTTAGGAGTAAGCCCTAGTTCTCAAGTCCCTTAACCTAGGCCTCCTCCTTAGGAGTAATCCCCAGTTCTCAAATCCTTTAACCTGGGACTCCTCCTTAAGAGTAAGTCCCAGTCATAATTTTTCTTAACCAGTATTAATTTACTTTTCATTTGGGCTTCCTTCTCAGGAGTAAAACCCAATCATAAGTCCCCTCCTAATTTGGGCATCTTTCTTAGGAGTAAGCCCCAAGATAGAGTATCCAAATCTCCATGAAGTACATATACCTTTATGGACCTTGTTCCCAGGTTTCATCCCTGAAGTAAATCCTAATCTTCATCTATTTGGGTAGTCATACATACATAAGCCCCACATAATTTCTTATGATGACACAATTGTTTGGTTTTACCAACACCTCTTGTTTCTCACACCGAGCATGACTCACGTGATCTTAAAGTGTAAAAGTAATTATGAAATCTTTTATTGATCCATAAATTACTCAAACTACGTGGGTTCTGATTCCTTTTCCAAAATAAAGGATACGTAGGTATCCCATCTGCGGGTACGATCCCAACTCTGATATAATCCATTTCCTTTTGAATGAAAATAAACATCAAGTGCCCCACTGAGTGGATGTAAAACCAGTATGGTCATCATAATGACCAAGAGAATTTTATGTATTGAAGGATACCATTGACTAGGAATCTCTAAAAAATACAGATTATTCTCTATTTATGAAGAACATCAAATACATATAAAATATTCTCTATATTTCATTCATAGTAATTATTGATTGTTAGATCTAAAGGAAAGCTCATCTTCATAGTTGGTAATATAATAAGGATTCACAAACATAACTTAAATCTATAAAGAGAGTCCCATAGTATACAATAATTCCCCCCAAAAAGGTGTGATGAGTCCGACCTCCCATCCTATTGACCAATGAAAATTCTTAAGTTTCATCAGTTCATAACTAATGAGCACCTACCATTGGAAAGTAGGTCCAAATGGATATGGAATCATTGGATATTTCCGGCTCTATGAACAAACCCGTTAGAAACCGCTTGGAATGTTTGAATGTTAAATCGATGAGGTCATCCCAAATTCCAGAGGAAACAAACCCTTTTGCATATCCTCCTCCCCACAAACCCTACTTATCCTCCTCTCCACTCGACCCTACTCCCCGCGAACCCTACTCCTCCATTTTCCAATTGTTGGAAGCTCCTCCCGTGCACCTCCTCCTATGGAGGTCACGCCTTCCCCTCATGACGTAGTGTAGAAGGCTCCCTGACCGCTCAATTGTTCTTCTCTCCCTCGATCGCGTGTTCGATCTACTCTATGTAAATCTCCTACTTATCCTTTTAGGTTTATTTTTGGTGGATTGGTTTTGAAGTGTAATTTTGGTTACTGCATGAAGTTGTTTTGTCATTGTGTAAATATCACTAGGTTATTCTTATATAGAGATGTCCCTATATTAATATGATATACTCTATTTTTAGTGTGAATTTCTTATATGTTTTACTTTTCATTCTACTATGTATGGGGTATTTATCACTATGATTATAAGGGTGATGGTTTATTGATGTGGTTGGGAGCATGTGGTGTGGTAATTTATACGTTAGTGATGGGTGGATTATTGTGTGGTTATGATAGCAATGATATGGATATTTAGGCAGAAAAAGTAGTTTTATGGATTTTATAATTTGTTTAGTGGTATTTTATGTCATGAAAATTTAGTTGTTTTTAGGTGGTGTTATAGTTTCCTTTTGGCATGGAATATGGTTGGAATAAATGGAAATAGTAATGGGTGATGGGTTGGAAATGATAAATGATAGTTTGTTAAATGATAAATGATAATGATTGGAATAATTATGTTTAATAAATGGTTAATGATAGAATAAATGTTACTAATGATTAATGAATGGATTATAGTGGGTAGTGATTTAATGATTGGTTTTACATTAAAATGGTTAACAATTGAAATGCATATGGTAATAAAAATCAAAGTAATTATAATGTTAAATGAAATGAGAAGTTCGTAATGTTGTTATGGGTTCTTATGTGATTTTTTGGGGATTATTTGTGGCATTATAATGGAAGTGGTTATTAGAGGGTGGTAGTAACATGGAAATGGTTGACCTGGGTGTTTGCAGTGTTAGTTTGGTTTAAAACCTTAAGAAAGATTTATGTGTTACTATATACTTATTATATTTTCTTATAATTTCTTATACACCACCACATGAGTCGAGTAACCTAATTGAAATACATATGGGTACTTTTTCTGAAACATCTAAAGAAGTTCACCACTCATATATGGTAGAACATTGTGAGCAAGAACATATAGATTCCCAAACTAATTCAATATTCTAGCATAATCATCTTGTAGAATCAGAAGAAGTCCACCACTCAAATATGTTGGAAAACTGTGAGCAGAAACATATATGGCCCATGCTAATTAAATATGCTAGAAGACTCATTTAGAAGCATTTCAATAAGACCACCACTCATATTTGGGGGAAAACTGTGAGAAGAATTATATAGTTTCCTGTCCTATGTAATCTTGTTAGTAGTCTGATCTGGCAGCATCTAAATAATATCCCCAACTGCTTTTGGATGCAAATAAAAAATAAGAGTATCCCCAGCCCACATGGATGTGGGGTTTTCTATTTTTTTGTTTTATCATTGTACTTTCTTGACATTAAACATTGTAACAACCATATGTCCTAGTTTGAATACATTAAATTGCATAGAAACTATTTGCATCTGTGATGCATGACGTTAAAATTCATAAAATATTTTCCTTTTTTGCATGACATTAAACCGAATGAAAACATTTTCCCCTGATACACAACATTAAGTTGTATGGTTAAAATCTCTTTTATTTGATGTTAAGAAATCCCCCAAGATACCACAAATTTTCATTCCTTATGGTTCTTTAAAAAATGAGTAGCTTTCATGCACAAGAATTGCTCACATCATTTATACTTCCTACTGGAATATGAGCCCCATTTTTCCTTATGTTTCAATTAGATCTATATAGGTACCCCTTTTCAAGAACTACATGTGGCTTGATTCTGGCCCCTATCAAGATATGTAGTGACAACTAGGTCTTATCTTGTGATCCAACTGTATTTTTTCTTTCACATCAGGTGAATTATGTCCTCACTACAAGATGCTAAACTACACAATTCTTCTAGAACTATATATTGCTGGATTCTCATTCCAATGGGATATGTAGAGATGCTCATATTACCAATTTTGGGCCCATCCACAACCAAATAAAAATTTCCCCATTCCTTGTGTTTATGAGTTAGATATGCATAGGGAATACCGTCATCAAGAACTACGTGTGGATTTATTCTCATTCCAATGAGATACAAAGTGATGCCCAGATCTCTAATCTTGGGCTCAACTGCAACCATAAAGAAATTTATTTCCCATTTTTTTTGTATATGAACTAAACCTATCGAGAGTAATATTCCAGAATACATGGTTTTATTTTCATACCATCCTATATCTTAGGCTTAACCATTATTCCAGAATGTATTAAATCCCCCATATCTCACATGAAACTCAATTGGTGTGGGAAAAGAACAATATCAAGAACTACTTATGACTTGATTCTCATTCCATTGGCATATGTTGAGATGTCCAGATCTCTAATTTTTGGACTAAACACAAAAAATCCCACTCATTCTATTTGTGTATGAATCAAATCTGCATAGGGAATGTTTCAAGAACTACGTGTGGATGGATTATTTCTCTAACAATATAAGCAGTGACTCATGGGTTTTGATCTAGGACCAAATGCAATACCTCCTTCTTTTCACATCAGTTCATCTATTTCCTTAACAAATGATGTAAAACTTTATGGAAGTACAAAGAACTACCTATGTCTTGATTTCATTCTATTGAGATACATAGTGATGCCCAGATCTCCTATCTTGTGTCCAAACACATTTAAGAACAATCCCCCACTCCCTATGTATATATCATGAATACATGGGAAACCCTGTCAAGAACTATGTTTGGTTTGATTATTTCTCCCACAAGATATGTAGTGATGCTTGGGATCTATGTCCTAGTTCAACCACACTATCTTTCTAGTCTCCGCGTCGATACACCTAACGTCCTTGTCACATGACTTCAAATTACCAAACATAGTGTCCTTGATGCATGACTTTAAACTACACAGTACCTACATGTGGATTGATTCTCATTATATTGATATACATAATGAAAACTAGGACTTAGATCTTAGTCCTAACCATGGGATAAAAGAAAATTCCCCTTATCACACATAAAATTTAAAATCTATGCACTCTAAATTATTGTCCAATATTGATCAAAATATTTCTATTGTTCATTGGACATTACCCCTTTCACATTTCATACTTATAAAATTTAATACTTTTAGATCTTCATAATATTTCATGGATTTCTAGTGTTGGAATATCTAATACTTGAGATCTATTTTTCCTAACTATGAAATATATTACCCTAGGTGGCCTTGCATAAGTCACCCATATAACAAGCCTGTTAGCCAAATGATGCCACCATTTGGATATGAAAAACATTCCTTAGTTGTCCCTACATAATACAACCCCATAACGGGTTTGTTAAACAATGGTAACTTTATTCTGGGGATAATCCTATTATTTCCCCTTAAATATTGGGTGAAGGTATGTAAGAACCCATATTTTTATGTGGTCATCCATTGCATATTTTTCCCATATCTTTCCTCTTAAATAGAAAGTCTCCAATACTATAGTTTAATTTTTTCCCTTCACCTATTCAAATCTTAATGAAACAACGTTAGATTATTTGACCACATTTAATCCATTGTTTTTAAAATAGTTTTGGTCTGATTCATATAAACTAAAAACTATAGAAATCATATTTCTTATGTTCATATAATACCTTAATAGAAATTTTATTCCTCTATTTCTTTGGAAATCATAACTAAAAATACTCTTTCTATGTTTAGGTACTTATATCCATAAACCAAACTCTATGATTTGGAAAATATGAATCTTCATAAACTTTCTTTGGATTTTAGAAATAAATGGTTTGATACCTAAGAGCTCTTTATCTGACTATGCAGAATGTTCCCCAGTTGGCCTTGTATAAAATTCGACTACATAACAGGACTATTAGCATAAGGATGCCACTATTTGGATATGCCACACATTCCCTAAATTTCCCTACATAATACATTCCCCATAATAGATTTTTTCAATCAATGGTAACTTCGTTCTTGGAAGACACTTCCTCTAATTCCATTATCCCTTTTCCCATGCCACGTTTTAGATTTAGAAACCCCAAAGTCATAGATTAAAATTATTCCCTTACATACTTGAATATGGTATCACATTTCCCAAAAAATTACCTATAATCAGATAAGTATAAAATATTTATTTAGAGATAAAGACCTTAAATTTAACCCGCCATAATTTCCTAGATTCATGACTTGAAATTGCATTTCATATTATCAAAAAATACCTTAAATTCTTTATTGCATGACTTAAAACTGCACAACATAATGTAATTGGTGCATGACTTAAAACTACAAAACATAATTTCTTTGCTGCATGAATTTAAAATGCATATAAAAATATCAAAAATCCCCTTTCTAAGAAATGTACCTTCCTCCACACAGAAAAATAATATAGGATTGGTTTTGCATTCATAGGCCTATGTTGGCACAAACAACCCTTTTATTCTTAGATACCTTTACTTAGAAAATCCACCCACTGCGGTCTTGAGACATCCAAATTTTAAACCCCTTTGTTTTTAATTAATAAAGTGTCATAATTCTTGAGAGATCCTTTACCTAAACATGTAGTACGTTACCCAGTTTTCCTTGTATAAGTCACTCACATAATGAGTTTTTCATCATAAGGATTCCATTTCTTAGCTATGCAGCATATGCAATAGTTAGTCCTCCATAATAGAGTCCCCATAATGAGTTTTTCAAATTACAGTTACATTGTTCTTCAAAAATACCTCCTCTATTATTATACTTCAAATTTTAGATTTGGTGACCATAAAAATCATGACTGAAGATTCCCCTTGGAAGTATCTGAAAAAATATTGGGACCTTTCTTTCCATCATGCCTTGTTTGGGTTAAAAATCTCACAATTCATGGTCAATGCAATTTAATCTAAAACATTAGATTTATTACTATGAAATGAATGAATTTAAACTTCCCATTAAAAGAGAAATAACAGTCACTTTGTTGAAAACCTAAAAAGGGAACCTTGAAAAAAAATTGAGTCTTAGATCTCTAGACCTACACTTTATATGGTTTAGGTAACATCGAGTAATAAAGAGTCAAAAGACACAATGTTTGTATGGTTGTCCATATGACCTAGAAATTTTCAAACTATGCTCCCTAGGCCCCTTGGCCTAGGAATAAAAAATCGAGCACCCTTTCATACTTGATGTAGCTCCAAATATACAAAATGATATTAGAATGTGTCAATGTTCCTAAATGTAACCTTAGAATGATATTTTTTTTGTTCTGAGCGAATCTAATTTTAAGGGGGGGGGGGATTATTTTGACACCACAAAATGTGTTTCATGCACTTTTCCATAAAATTCATTGTTTGATTTCCATTTTCTATGGGATTTCTCCACAATGAGGGATAATTGGAAAGACACCCCTCTCTTGGAGTGGGTTTTAGATTTCCATGAACGATTATAAGAAGGTGTTGACGCATCAAAATTATATTTCTTAGTTTCTTTCGAGAAGACTTGGTTTATCCTCCATCTCAAGAAGTGTGTATATTTTAGAGATCATTGATTTGACAAGTCGCGAAGTTTAAATGTACCGAAAGATCAAAAGTTATAACACATATAAATAGCTAAATTTTACATAGGGATTTGCCTCACCTGCATGGAGGACCTACATGGAAGATCTACTTAGAGGACCTATGTGATACCCCTGTGATGTGGACTTATGCCAAGGAAACTATGTGGCTGTGTATGTTTTACACCCCTATGTGAAAGAGCTATGAAAAGGACTTACACAGACAACCTCCATTCGAACAGGTCACCCTATTACCAATTAATAAGACCCTTGGGCTTCCCAATTGACATGATGAAAGTTCAGAAGAATCCCTAGAACTCTCATTGTGCATCCCCCTTCACTCGGGTCCTCAAAAACTCCTAAGTAATTCTCTGAAACATGAGATAATAGAGAATTAAAGGGAAGGATTGGTTCAAAGTACCATCAAGGTGTCAAAAACATATACCTATGCTAGGTAATTACACTAAGAACCTATGAAACCCACCTTTGTGACCCACCTTAGCAGAGCACCTATACGACCCACTTTGGTGGAACACCTATGCGACCCACCTTAGTGGAGAACCTACACAACCCCCTTGGCAGAAAAACATCATGACTCACCTGGGAAGAGCACCCACATGACCCCACTGGTCTATACCATAGATGTTGTTCCCCCATATCCTCACTTGGGATCAATGTTGGGCTGCGGTCTCAGAACTTTGGGCCAATCCCTTCACATCCGTTACAAACCATCATAAAAAAAGTGAGTCTCACAGTGAAATTTTCTGTTTGGGTCATTGAATTTTTCCATTGAGAACTTATATGGCCTCAACATCCACCAATGGAATACCATGATTTGAGGTACTCTTCCGCACTCACTGTAATGCCATGAGTCAACTTGTTCCTCTTGGTTTCTTTCTCATGTTAGGAGATAATATTCTTCTATTGGATTAATCTAGTAACTTGAGTCAATAAACTACTCAATAAACTCCCTAAACGTCATCACCTAACTCCTATCATAGGTTAAATCACAAATGGAAATCCTCATTAGGAGTAACCCTCAACCAAACTTCAAACGTGAATACTCCTTATGAGTAAGCCCTAACCAAATTTCAAATGGTAATCCTATTTTGGAGTAATCCCCAACTGAACCTCAAATAGGAATCCTACTTAAGAGTAATCCCTAACTAAACCTCAAATGTGCATCATACTTAGGAGGAATCCCTAACCAAATATTTTTGGGAATCCCTTATAGAGTAAGCCCATAACCTTTTGGATCAGACCCGATGAAATCCACCTTCATTTCACATTGAAGGGAATATTTATCTATGCACTCATCCAACACCACCCCAACTTATTTCGTAGTAGGAAGGACGTCTTCCCTCAGTGGGGGAGAAAGTGTGTGGTTTTTTGGATCTTTCACATCATCTAGTTTCTCACACCAATAATGACTTATGCGGGCTTAGAGATTTGTGATAATAATAAGATCCACACAATACACCTATTATCTTGAGCTATGAGAACTTTTATTCCCACCATAATTGGGATACATAAGAAGATATCACCTAGGGCCCAAGCTCAAGGGAAATCCTCTTCAAGAGTCCCACCCTAATTCCCTTAGTCCAGGAATCCTCCTTAAAAATAAGCCCCGAAATAAGTCCCCCTTAAATATCCAAGAGTTAATACATCTATTACAAACGTTGTTATAAGGGAATCCTATTTATGAGTAAGACCTAACCTATTTATCTCCAAGGGCCATACTCCCCTATGAGACTTTCTGAACTATGTGGGATTTGATTCCTATCAATGTGGAATATGTAGGAATCCTCCCTCAGGTTCAAACCCAACAATACTATTCAAACTTGTTATTTGTAGGCTACATTCCAAGTAGGGTCTAATTCAACTTGGAGACTCATATATTTTCTAGGTTCCTTGGGATTCTTAGGTATAAGTCCCACACCATGTTTTGACTAGGCACCATCCACCAATATGTCCTTACCACATGAAAATAAACTGTATAGTTAGGTCCTTATCACATGAACTTAAAAGGTATTATGTGTACCATTAAGAAGAACCGAACAATGAGGGTTCTGATTCTTTTCATGAGGATACATAGGTAGACCATTTATGGGTACAATCCCAACATCAAAACAAATTTCATCTACCAGATGACCATAAATTTTTAGTGCCTTAAAAATTAGCATCATTGTAGAAACGACAAAAAAATATCTACGTAGTATATGAGAGGATACCATTGTTGGAGAACCTCAAATACATACATATATATCCATTGATGAAGAACCTAGAATACATATGGATGATTATAAATTCCACACATGATAAATAATTGATTATAAATTTCAAGGGAAACCAACATTATTCTTTGTAAATTAATTAGTATTCATGAAAATATATTAAATATAAAAAATTTTCCAAGAGTAGGAAATAATTACCCCCAAAAGGGTACGATGAGCCTGACCTACCATCCTCTCGACCAATGTGAGTTTTTAAGTATCATAGGTCAAAAAAACTAATGAAATTCTGCCTCAAGAAATTAGGTCCCTTTGGATATTAAACCATTGGGTATTTACGGTTCGATAAATAAATTTGATGGAAACCATATGAAAGTAGTGATTTATAAGAAGAACACACATTCCAAGGGAAAACAATAAATAGAAACCTAAATTAGAACTAAAATAAATGTTGGAAACCAAGATTAATTCTCTGCCTTTCTATCTTATTTAGAACCTAATACTATTGAATAAGACTTATAGGATGATAGTTGGATATTATAAATACAAGAACGTAGGAACCAATTAAAAAGAAATGATGTTTGGGAACTAGTATAGAGACCAACCAATTATCCAGTATTTGGAACCAAGTGGGTCTGTAGAAATAAAGAGGATGATCAAGGGATCATAATCTGAAATAAAGCTAGATTAGTAGCTAAAGGATATAATAAGAAAGAAGATATAGATTATGATTATACCTTTCCCCATATAGCTAGATTATATTCCATTATAATTATTTTATCTTGTGAATCTCATATGAATTTTATATAATATTACATGGATGTTAAGTTTTCCTTTTTAAATTGATATTTAATGGAGGGGGTTTGTGTTGAACAACCCCATATTTTTGAAAATTCTAAAAGACTAAATTCTATTTTTAAACGTATTAAATCTTTCTATGGTCTTAAATAAGAACCTAGAGCTAGGTATGAATGACTAACTTATTTTATTTTGAAAAGTTGATTTACTATTGGATTGGAATATACATATTTTTTTAAGAAAACTATTTTTTTAATATTTTATTACTTTAAATTTATGTTTATGATGTTATTTTTCGTTCAAATATTAAAAATATTTTCCAATATTTTTCAAATTTAATGAAAAATGAATTTGGAATGAGTGAGATGGGTGAAATGAATTTCTTTTTAGGATTTCAAATTTACAAAAAATATTTTGAAAATGTTTTAAATCAAAGCATGTATATTATTGATTTATTAAAACTATTTGGTCTTGAGAACAATAAGAAATATACAACTCCTATATTTACCAATATAAAACTTCATTTGAATAAATACGGAAAACTAGTTTCCAACAAGTTATATATATGTATGATGGGTAGTTTTTTATATCATTCTACTAATAGACGTGGCATTATATTTTCTGTATGTCTTTGTGCTTGATTTCAATCAAATATAAAATAGTACCATATAACTACTATTAAAATAATCTCTAGATATTTAAAAATAATTATTTTCAATCTCTTATTTACCACCAAAAATTTTGAATTTAATTTTATTTCATATTCAGATACTGAATTTGGAGGTTGTATATTGGACAAAAAAGTACATTATGAACCTTTCACTTTTTAGGAAAATCATTAGTTTCATTGTCTAGTAAGAAAAAACACTCAGTTTACCTATCAACCAAAAAGGAAAAATATGTGTCTTATGTAATTTTATGTACACAAGTATTGTGGAAGAAAAACACTCTATGAGACTTTGGACTAAACTTTAATAGTATACCTATTTTATGGGATTTTACTAGGGAAATAAATATTTCAAAGAATCTTATAAGTCATTATAGGACTAAGAATATTGATATAAAAAATCATTTTCTAAGATATCATATCCTTAAAAAGAATATTTCTTTATAATTTGTTAATACCTAATATCAATTAGCTGATATTTTTACTTAACCACTTTTGAGTGCTATTTTTTATTTTTTAAGGGGGATTTTGGAATATTTAATTTTAAGTAAATGTTATTTAATTTATTTTCAATATATATATTTTTATTTTAGTAAGATTTATTTAATATGTTTTATTCAATTATATTTTATGATAGAATTTAATTTAAATTTAATTTTATTTGTCTTTTCAAAATTAAAAACTTAATGAGTACATCCTCAATCGGTAGGAGAAAATCATTTTCCTTCTCCCTCTCTCTTTCTCATCTTCTACACGACCTCTCATATTACAAAGTACCAATAACGACCCGAGACTTTTCTTACATTACCATTACATCATTTAAAATATAAACAACATAATATTATTACACATAAAGGATCCAACGGTTTAGTGTCTTGGGAAAACTAGGACCACACATAACAAAATACAACATCTAGAATAAACATTTATTTAATTTCTTCTTCTCTAGATTCTTATTGGCACTTGTACTCTCCTTAGTACATGTAGCCACATGAGGATATACATAAAAAGGGGTGAGATAGAAGCACAGTAATAGGATAGATAAGAATAATATATCATGGGGTGAGCATAATCATAACATAGGAAAAAGATCATGAACATGATAAGAGCATGAATAAAAGACTTGAAATGTGGCAATGCATAAAAATGAAACATCATGTCTTAGTGGTTAAGTACCACAAATACTTGTGAAACAAGATATAATCTTGTTCACACATCATTTCACATTTACTCATGAGATTCATCACTTTACCCAATGCATTGGTGTGCTGTATAATTCCAAGCACACCCATCACTTTGAAACATTCATAATTGCGCTATATAATTCTGTGTGCACTCGTCACATCATAACATTATCATGCATGCCACATGGAACATATATAAAAAGTGAACATAACTAACCCATGGTAAGTAATGGGTTTCATCTCATAAGAATACATTCACAAGCTTTGGGTTCCCACAAGAAAAAGGGAACAACATACTTGATACAAGAACCATCAACCATGAATGAGAGGAAAAAGTTGAGTTCTTAAAAGAAGAGTTCTTTTGGAAAAAAATTGGATTGACATGAAAATTATTATAAAAAATTTATATCCCAAAAAAGTAAAGACAATTATTACAAAATAATCTTTAAGGAGTGAACATATCAAAATGGAGTGAAAGAGGTAGAACCCAAAGGATGAAAGTTGGCTTTGAGAATTTCCCCTTACCTTGTACCAGAATTCTTCCTTCTCTTTAATGTCCTGTATAATGACATTATATCCATTAATTAGAAATAAAAAACCATGTGTACATTAATAGGGTTAATTCTAGTTTCATTATGTCATATTATGTTCCTTTGGATGACTTATAGAGTTTAAAAACATTGTTCGGGGATGTTCGTTTTTATGGTTTTTCTTGGGTGGTTCACTTGTATTCTTAAATTGAAGTTTGGGAAGAACATGAGTAAAAATACAGAAATGATATTACATGTAATTAATTATATTAAAGTATCTTTAATGATTTTATAATAAATTATATTATATCCATGTGGATGAATCATTAGACAAGAATTAAATGATGGTTATTTGGGTCAATTTGGGCGGTTTTTGGATCACAACGAACGTGTTTTAAATTATAAATTAGTAATATATCCATAGGTTATTTCAAGAAATTTAAATAGAAATTAATAAAAATAAAATATTCTGGTTCAACCATAAAAATTGTTTCATGACCAGATCTGTAGGTAGAAATGGAATAAGAAAGCATGTCGTTCTTGAAGGTGATAAATTAACACCTCACGAACAACGTTCTCTTTAATAAAATAAAAGGAAGAGGGAAAGGGGGTTGGATGATATAATATCCCATTATAATCATAAAATTACATTATATGTATAATACTAGAGTTACAATACAATTTGGTTGAAGATAGGTGGAAGGAGATCAAGAAATGAACTTGAACTTGAAAGGAAATTAAAGGAGAAGAGGGAGGGAAATTACCTCTTGAATCTTTCTCTTGAGAACCTCGTCAAAGGCCTAAGATTGGTCTTTTGATGAGAACATAATCTCTTTGAAATGGGGGAGAGGATAGGGAAGGTGTTTGGGCAGAGTTTAGAGAAGGCTTGGAGCTGGAGAGGTGTGAGGAAATGAGGGTGTGAAGGGTGGCTTTTATAGTGGAGGGGAGAGGGGTTTCCTTAATATAAAATTCATTAGTTTATTAATTTCCCCTAAGACAAGGAATAGTGAATATTTAACGACCAAGAATAGTAATTTTATAATGTAATCCCGAACCAATTGGGATTACATCATCAGAACATCACACATGACTCTATAATTAGCTTATTTATCTTATTTTTGTAAATTACGACATTTCATTATTCATCAAAAATTCAAGTATCTCTGAAAAATCCCTAAATTTATCCCAACCATTTTTAGATGTGTAGAATACAAAAAAGAAGTCATTTTGAAAAAAATAATTTTCTAAATAATATTAATTTAATATTTAATTAAAATCATAATTTACTTAAAAAACAGTTTTTAAGATTAAAACTGATTTTTTAGTGCTTTCAAAAATTAGATAAGGTCTTATAAAATTATCGAAAAACTATAATACATTGATTCAATAATTTATGAATAAATTTTATGGAAATTAATTTTCTTTTAAATTAATTAATTAATTATAATTAATTATTTATGACTTATAAAATACTAAAACGTTTACTAAGGTCAAATTGTCACTCTCTAAGATGTCTAAATTTTATTTAATTATTCATAGGTAATGTTACTATTATTTTGGATGATTTACTATTCATAAGGGTCATATTACTATTCATAAGTGTATGTTACTATTCATAAGGGTAGGTCACTATTCACCAAAAATTATTTTTTTTCATTATACTCCAGAAATCATCTTAAACACAACCATGTATATATGATTATCAAAATTCCAAATATAGAAGTGGAAAAATTATGTTTAAAGGTCACTTATCACTTATTAGTTCATTATTTTGTGATTTAATGTTATTTTATGACATAAATATAAGAAGGGAATTTCCATTGAAAAACATTGGGTCGTTAAATTCTTCCCCCCTTAAGAAATTTCGCCCCCAAAATTTCAGTTTACACAAATAGGTGAGGGTGTTCCTCCTTCATTGCCTCTTATGTTTCCCAAGTTGCTTCCTCAAACATATGGTTCCTCCACAACACTTTGACAAGATGGGTTGTCTTGTTGCATAGAACATTATCTCTCCGATCCAGAATCTTTACTGGCTATTCCTCATAGGAGAGATCATCTTCCAGCTGCACGACCTCTGAGTTTAGTACATGTGAGGGGTCTAGTATGCACTTCCTCAGTAGTGATACATGGAACACATCCTGAACTTGATCCATATTTAGTGGAAGTGGAAGACGATAGGCCATGTATCCTATGCGGTCAAGGATTTAAAAGGGGCCAATATACCTTGGGCTTAGCTTCCCTTTCTTCCCGAATCACATGACTCTCTTCCATGGAGATATTCAAAGGAAGAATTTATCTCCAACGTCGAACTCCAAGTCCCTTCTCCAATTATCAGCATATCTCTTTTTCCGAATTTGAGCATCTTTGATTTGTTTCTGGATGACTTGAGCCTTCTCTGTCATCTCTTGAACAAGATCAGGTCCTTGTAGCTTTCTTTCTCCAACTTCATCCCAACAGGTTGGAGTTCTACATCGCTTTCCATATAGAGCTTCATATGGAGCCATCTGAATACTCGAGTAGAAGCTATTGTTGTATGAGAACTCAACCAATGGGATATGCTGATCCCAAACACCTTTGAATTCAAGAGAGTAGGCTCTTATCATATCTTCAAGTGTTTGAATAGTTCTTTCAGACTGACCATCAGTTTGGGGGTGATAGGCCATGCTGAAATTTAATTCAGTACTCAAAGCATGTTGAAGGGTCCTCTAGAACTTAGATGTGAACCTTGGATCACGGTCAGAGAAAATTGAGAGTGGAACACCGTGCAATATCACCACTTCCTTCACATATATCTTTTCAAGTTGATCAAGTGAGAGGTATTCCCGAATAGCGATAAAATGGGCGGTCTTAGTGAGTCAGTCAACCACAACCCATATCACATTATTTCCATTTGACGTATTCGACAGACCCGTGACAAATTCCATAGTAACATTTTCCCATTTCCACATGGGTATAAGAAATGGCTGCATCATACCTTTGGACTTTTGTCGCTCAGCTTTAACTTGCTAACATACCAAGCACCTTGATATAGATTCCGCAATCTCCTTCTTCATGTTATCCCACCATAAGTTTTCCTGGAGATCACGGTACATCTTGGTACTCCCAAGATGGATAGAGAAAATTGAGGTATATGCATTATCCAATAGCTCTTTCTTTATCTTGGGTGATGAAGTCACACAAAGCCGCGTTCCAAACCGAATCACACCATCATCATCGATATGGAACTCTTGCAGCTTCCCATCATTTACTGCATTCACCCTCTTTTGTATATCCACATCATCCCTTTGTGCTTCCTTAATCTTCTCCTGGATGGGTGGTTGCACAATCATTTGGTAAAGGTAGGATGTATCCTATACTATTTTGATTTCCAAATCCATTATTTGTATATCTAAGAAGATAGGGTCTTTCTCAATACGCAACATGAATAGAGTAGCAGGTTCTTTTCTGCTTAGAGCATCAGCTACCTTGTTCGCCATTCTAGGATGATAGTGAATAGAGAAATCGTAATCATTGATTATCTCTATCCAAATCCTTTGACGCATGTTGAGCTCCTTTTGTGTGAATATATAATTTAGGATCTTATGGTCGGTGTATATGTCACACTTCTCACCATAAAGGTAGTGCCGCCAGATTTTCAAGGAAAAAATCACAGCTACCAGCTCTAGATCATGCGTTGGGTTGTTCTACTCATGGATCTTCAACTATCGTGAGGTGTAGGCTATCACATTATCATCTTTCATGAGTACACAACCCAATCCTTTCTTTGAAGCATCACTATATATCACAAAACTTTCTCCACTTTTCGATAGTGTGAGTACAGGTGCAGTGATCAACTTTCTCTTTAGCTCCTTGAAGCTTCCCACACATTCTTCCATCCAGACATACTTTACCCCTTTCCTTGTTAAATTAGTTAGTGGGATTGACAATCGTGAGAAGTTTCTCATAAAATGTCGATAGTACCCAACTAATCCAAGAAAACTACGGATTTTTGAGACACTAGAGGGCCTGGGCGTTTCCTCAATCGCCTTTGTCTTTGAAGGATCCATATAAATTCCCTCACTTGTGATCACATTTCCTAAGAACGTGACATGCTTCATCCAAAAGTCACACTTTCTGAACTTGGCGTACAGCTTCTCCTTTCTTAATGTCTCCAACACAAGTCTTAGATATTCTTCATGTTCCTCCTTGCTCTTGGAGTAGATGAGAATATCGTCAATAAAAACTACCACAAATTTGTCGAGGTAATGTCTAAATACTCTATTCATCAAATCCATGAAGATTACAGGGGCATTAGTAAGTCCGAAGGGCATCACCAAAAACTCATAGTGCCCATACCTTTTACGGAAGGCAGTCTTCTGAATATCTTCCTTCTTCACATTTACCTGATGATATCCAGAACGAAGATCCACCTTTGAGAAGTATTGAGCTCCTCTTAACTAGTCGAACAAGTCATCAATCCTTGGGAGAGGATACTTGTTCTTTATTTTGATCTTGTTGAGTTTCCGATAATCGATACACAACCGCATTGTTCCATCCTTCTTCTTTACAAAGAGCACCGGTGCACCCCAAGGTGATGCACTAGGGTGTATGAACCCTTTTTCTATATTCTCTTATAACTACTTATTTAACTCCTACAGTTCAATAGGAGCCATCCTATAGGGACACTTTGAGATTGGAGTAGCTCCGGGCATGAGTTCAATTGAGAACTCTATCTCACGATCCGGGGGAATTCCGAGTAACTCTTTGGGAAATACATCACCGTATTACCTCACGATGGGCATTTCCTCATGGTTGGAACTTTCCTTTGACTCAACCATTTGGGAGAGGTATTCTTCTTCATAGGGGATCAACACCCACACCATTGAAGGATTTTTCAAAGGAGATTCATGATATTCCTTACATTTGTAGAAGAGCATGGGATGGTTCGGAATATGAAAAGATATTTCCTTTTCCCGACAGTTGATATGTGATCTATATAACTAGAGCCATTCGATTCCCATTATAGCATCAAATTCCACCAAGGGAAGTATTATGAGATTTTCTGGAAGAATCTTCCCACATACGCCAATAGGAGAAGAGTCAAACACTTTGGTTGCAATGATTTCCCCACTTGGTGTTTTTACGGATATATCTACTTCAAGGTTTTGGGGCTTCGATTCTATAGTTCTATCAAACTTGCAAGATATAAAGGAATGCGTTGAACCAGAATCAAATAAGTCTTTTTCCCTTATTGAGTGAATAGAAAGTGTACCTTGTACGAGTTCATTATCATGCCCCACCTCTACAGTAGTGATGGCATAAAACTTCCCTTGTTCCTTTGGCTTTGGTGGCTACTGACGCTGATTACCCTCAAGAACTCGAGGTTTAGTGAAGTGGTTTGTATAGTTCCATAGCTCCCTACAGTTGTAGCATTGAACCATGGGTGGTTCTATCCTTTCATTAGCTACATTCTTCTTCCTTTTCATGTCTTTTCAACACTCTTGATCATGGTGTCCTTATTTTCCCACACTTGAAGCATTTCCCCATCCCTTTGAGGCAGTTCCCATTGTGAAACTTCCCACATTTTTAGCATGTGGGTCGTTGATTTTTCTTCCCACCCTTGTCATTATATCCACCAGCTTGAAGCTACATCTTTCTCTTCTTATCACCATAGCCATGGGACCATTCTTCAAACTTCATCTCAAATTTGAGAGCACACCGAAAAACTTCTTCATAAATCCCAAAGTCTCGAATTGCAAGATCCTTTCGAAGGTGTGGTTTTAATCTATTAAAGAATCTATCAATTTTGCTATCATTGTTGATAACAAAACCTGAAGCGTACCTTGCAAGCCTTGTGAAATTCACTTCATAGTTTGTGATAGATTCTCCTTCTTTTTTCCTGATCTCTATGAATTCTCTCTCCATCCTCGTACGAAGAGTTCGTGGGGAATAATTATTTAGAAACATTATCTTAAAGTCTTCCCATTCCATCTCTTCAATTTGGTCCCTTGGATTGGTGTTCTTAATAAAATCCCACCATTGATCAGCTTTTCCATCTAGACGATAAACAACTAGAGTCACCTTCTCCATCTCAGAATAGTGAAGAATAGAAAATATCTTCTCCATGAAGTTGACCCACTATTCCGCAATTAGTATATCAGAAGATCCACTAAACGTCGATGGTCGTTGCCGCATAAAACATTCGATAGTCAGTTGATCCCTCTTTGGTGAAGAATTAAGTTCCCCATTATTATGTTTATTGTTCCTAAACTGAGATATTTGGGTAAGAATCACCATGAAGTTTTGAACTCCACCTCTCAAATCATTGGGGATGTCGTTTGGACAATCATTTCATTGACCATCGCAAGATTTTTTGGCCTGATTTCTCCGGGTTCCGACCATTTCTAAAATAGAAAAGGTTAGAAAAAAGTAAACAAGTCATGAATAACTTATTCATTTAGACAATTATACCAAAAACATAACATATGGGATCCCTAGGTAAATATTCTTGTGTGCGTATTTGTACTTAGTCTCATGCTCTAGGTTTTCCCTAGGGTTCACTAATACTAATTCCAAAATTTACTGAACCTTGCCTCTGATACCAACTATAGAGACCCAAGCCTTTTCTTACATTACTATTACATAATTTCAAAGATAAAAAATATAATAGTATTACACATAGAGGATCCAAGGGTTTAGTGTCTTGGGAAAACTAGGACCACACATAACAAAATACAACATCTAGTATAAACATTTATTTAATTTCTTCTTCTCTAGCTTCTTATTGGAACTTGTCCTATCCTTAGTACATGTATCCACCTGAGGATATACATCAAAAGGGGTGATATAGAAGCCCAATAAGAGTATAGATAAGAACAATATATCATGGGGTGAGCATAATCATAACATAGGCAAAAAATTATGAACATGAGAAGAGCATAAATAAAAGACTTGAAATGCTGCAATGCATAAAAATGAAACATCATGTCTTAGTGGTTAACTAGAACACATACTTGTGAACCAAGATAGAATCTTCTTCACACATCATTTCACAGTTACTCATGAGATTCATCACTTTACCCAATGCATTGGAGCGCTGTATAATTCCGGGCGCACCCGTCAATTTGAAACATTCATAATTGCGCTATATAATTCCGGGAGCACCCATCACATCATAACATTATCATGATTTCCACATGGAACATAAATCAAAAGTGAAAATAAATAATCCATTCTAAGGAATGGGTTTCATGTCATAAGAATACATTCATATGCTTTGGGTTCCCAAAAGAAAGAGGGAACAACATACTTGATACAAGAACCATCAACCATGAATGAGAGGTAAAATTTGACTTCTTAAAAGAAGAGTTCTTTTGGAAAACATTTGGATTGACATGAAAATCATTAGAAAACATGTATATCCCAGAAAAGGAAATACAATTATGAACAAATAATCTTTAATGAGTGACCATATCCAAATGGAGTGAAAGAGGTAGAACCCAAAGGATGAAAGTTGGGTTTGAGAATTTCCCCTTACCTTGTACCCGAATGCTTCCTTCTCTTTAATGTCCTGTATAATGACATTATATTCATTAATTAGAAATCCTAAACCATGTTTAAATTAATAGGGTTCATTATGGTTTCATTATGTCATATTATGTTCCTTTGGCTGACTTATAGAGTTTAAAAACATTGTTCGGGGATGTTCGTTTTTTTGGTTTTTCTTGGGTGGTTAACTTGTATTCTTAAATTGAAGTTTGGGTAGAAGATGAGTAATCATACAGAAATTATATTACATGACATTAATGATATTATAGGAGCTTGAATGATTTTATAATGAATTATATTAGATCCATGTGGATGAATCATTAGACAATAATTAAATGATGGTTATTTGGGTCAGTTTGGGCGGTTTTTGGATCACAACGAACTTGTTTTAACTTATCACTTAGTAATATGTCCATAAGTTATTTAAAAAAAATTAAATATTACTTAATACATAATTTTTTTTTCAACCATAAAAATGGTTTCATGACCAGATCCGAAGGTAGAAATGGAAGAATAAAGCATGTCATTCTTGAAGGTGATAAATTAACAGCTCACGAACAACGTTCTCTTTAATAAAATAAAAGGAAGAGGGAAATGGGGTTGGATGATATAATATCCCATTATAATAATAAAATAAAATTATATGTATGAAACTGGAGTTAAAATACAATTTTGATGAATATAGGTGGGGAGAGATCAAGAAATTAACTTGAACTTGAAAGAAAATTAAAGGAGAAGAGGAAGGGAAATTACCTCTTGAATCCTTCCCTTGAGAACCTACTTAAGGGCCTAATATTGGTATTTTGATGAGACCAAAAGCTATTGGACGTGGGGGAGGGTCTAGGGAAGGTGTTTGGGCAGAGTTTAGAGAAGTCTTGGAGATTGAGATGTGTGAGGAAATGAGGGTGTGAAGGGTGGCTTTTATAGTGGAGGGGAGAGGGGTTTCCTTAATATAAAATTCATTAGTTTATTAATTTCCCCTAATACAAGTAATAGTGAGTCTTGAAGGAAAAATAATAGTAATTTTATAATGTAATAATGAACCAAGTGGGCTTAAATCAGTATAAAATCACACATGACTCTATAATTAGCTTATTTAGCTTATTTTTGTAAATTACGGTATTTCACTATTCATCAAAAATTCAAGTATCTCAGAAAAATACCAAAAATTTAACCCAACCATTTTTCGACATGTAGAATCCAAAAATGAATTCCATTTTTCAAAAATAATTTTATAAATATTATTAATTTAATATTTAATTAAAATCATAATTTACTTAAAAAACAGTTTTTAAGATTAAAACTGATTTTATAGTGCTTTCAAAAATTACATAGGTTCTTATAAAATTATATAAAAACTATGAGACATTTATTCAATAATTTATGAATACATTTTATGTAAATAAATTTTATTTTAAATGAATTTATTAATTATAATTAATTATTTATGACTTACAAAATACCAAAACGTTTACTAAGGTTAAATTGTCACTTTCTAAGATGTCTAAATTTTATTTAATTATTCATAGGTAATTTTACTCTTATGTTGGATTATTTACTATTCATAAGGGTCATATTACTATTTATAAGGGTATGTTACTATTCATAAGGGTAGGTCATTATTCACCAAAAATTATGTTTGTTTCATTAGACTCCAAAAATCATCTTAAACACAACCGTGTATATCAGATTTTCAAAATTCCAACACAAGAGTGAAAAAATTATGTTTAAAGGTCACCTATCATTTAGTAGTTCATTATTTTGTGATTCAATGTTATTTTATGACATAAATATAAGAAGGGAATTTCCATTGAAAAACTTTGGGTCATTACAGCATCTCTCTCTCTTTCTATTACCATGTACTAAAACCCTTAACCTTCAATCCCTTAAATCTTGAAATCTTCAAAGATGGAAACCTCACAACAATATATAGATTCTGAGTTTGAAATCAATGTCTATGATTTAGGAAAAAACCAAAGTTTTTATAGGGAAAGGTTATTAATTTTGGCTATTTATATTATACAAATATTTCTCTTAAGGATGCAATACAATTTCATGGTTTGGTTTACTCTTTTGGAGAATATAACATTTAGATGGTATATGAAATTTATGTAAATGACTTTTATAGAAATTATTAGATTAGTCTAGGATTCAAAGAATAAACCATTGTCTCTAAGATTAATGATTCCGAGTTTTCATTGTCATCTATAGAAATGGATGATATGATACATTGTCCCCATAAGGGGGAGTTTCAATTTAATTTAAGGAGTATCGGTAATGTAAGGCATTTTTTTGTGGATATTATTTTTTATTTTTTGGAAAAAGATTTTTCAAGAAGGTATTGAAAAATGAACTTTCTCCTGACCACCGAGTATTGTTGAAGTTTATTCAATCTAGGATTTTCCATTGGACTATTGATCTTGAGAAATTATTTTACCCAGACATGTATGCTATGTTTTTTCTTCTGATAAATGTTAAGTTTAATTTTTATTTCAATTTATGATAAGATATCTAAACCATTTCTTCTATGTGAATGTAAAGATGAGATATTATCCCTATGAAAGAATTATTTCATTTTTCTTGTGAAAGGAATGGAAATATTGTCAAAATGTTTTTGTTATATTTTATCACCATAGAAACACTTTGAATGATGGGAATATATATATGATTGGTTTTTTGGAGAAATTTGTGCAACAGTCTTCTACTAGTTAGTGCAGAATAACAACAGAGGTTATTGGAAGATGCTCAGGGGGAGAAAATGGTGATTCCTTTAGTTTTCTCTATATGACAGAGGCATGAAGGAGAAGTAAATTCAAGTCTAGAATAATATATTATTTATAAAATAAAAATAACTTAATTAAATTTTCCAATGACTGTAGTTGAAGTGGCTATTTTAGGTGAGCATGATAATCTAGTGGATGAGAAAGTTGAGAAAGAAGTTCAAAGTCATGAACTTATCATGGAAGATGTCCCTAATCCCAGAACACTTATTGTTCCTAATTCTGATGTTACTATATGTTCTTCCTTAAGATACATACCAACTAATATTGAAGTGATATGTTTTCCCTTGGAATAAGTTCATCACAGGGAAGCTATTATTGACCCTGGAACTCCATCTTCTGAATCTTATAATTCCCTTACTAAAGCCTTAGTTAGGAATGTAAATCTGTTGGAATATCAGAACTCATTTCTTATATAATAGTTAGAGGCTAAGGAAAAAATAAATTTTAAGAATACAAGGTTTCTTAAATTCCATTATCATAGTTTTAAGATAATAAGCTTCATTTAAGAGAGTTCAATGAAAACCACATTTCTGTTGGAGATCTTAATGAGATTATATCCAAAATGTCAAGAGAATTTTTTTTTGTTAATGTGTGAGTATATTAATAAGATAAATATTAATGAGTTTAAGTTGTTGATAGGGATAGAATTTAATCTCTTATGGAAAATAATCAAGTATCAAACTCTTCTCAATAGACACTTCAATAACTACTCAAAAAGTTTGAATCTATTACCTCTATACCAGCTGAGTTCAATGATATAATACACCCTCTTCAGTGTGATAGTAATCCATTAAATGTTCTGTTGGAAAATCAAAGACATATGATAGGTCAACTAACTTCAAGTGAATCCTGGTTAGAATTAGTGATTAGTCAAGTTAAAGACAAGTTGACCTCATTCATTCAGTCAGAGTAAGCTATGAATGAAATTGTAAAGGTCAATATGGTTAAGAATTTAATGGTTGGAAATGATTTGAGGAAGCTACTTTAGTGATGGTCAGAAGTATTTAGATACCATTACTAGAGGCTTCTTTTGAAGCTTCTTGATATTAATAGTATTGTTTAACTCTTTCCTCATATAGAAGATCCTTCTGTACCAACCATTTCAAGCCAAAGACCTTCATTTTTAAGACCCTTTCATTGATGGAGGATTGTACTTTAGTTATCCAAAAATTTGAATACATTTTAATTTCAATTTACTTTATTCTATTGTTTTTGAGTATCTTTTATTTTAGTTCAATGTTTAAACTGAAAATCCTAGATTTATTTTTTCTTTTTATAGTATTTATAACTATTCATAATTGCTCAGTGCTATATTAAATGTGGTTTATATCATTTATTCTTTTGAGCTGTCTTTTTGATATCATGAAAGGGGGATAAAGTCTATAAGGGTTGAAGGGATAATATCTATGAATAAACTTTGGGGATAATATTTTCAGACCACAAAATTTCATTAGAGAAAATATTTACTTTAAAAGTATCTAATTTTTTTATTGAAACAAAATATAAAATATAAATATCAAAATATTATCTATATCTATTTTTTATGTTTACAAATCCTGCATTTCCTTTAAATTTTGTTATGAATTATGTTATGGGTATTGTGATCATCAAAAAGGGGGAGATTGTTAGGCATGTATTGTCTCAAAAATACTCTATAATTTATGATTAATTTGATGATCACAAATACCCTTGTTCGTTTTCTAATGAATTTTTGTTGAGTGATTTATAAATAATTTATATTCTGCTTTAAGGAATTTAGCATTACGGGAATGAATCTAGAAACACTATTATGAAACCTACATTATGCTGAGAAGTGAAACAATTACATATGGTATAAATCCTAAGTTATGCTAAAGTTTCCATTTGGATAAACAGACTTACGTTCAAAGAATCATCAAACGTATGGATCATCAAACCTATATTGGAGTCTGCAATTACTTTTCATACCCTATGTGTGGAAAAGTTGAATGTTTGGTTAATCAACTATACATTTGGAATTTTATGATCACAAGGATAAAAGTATGGATTATTATACCTACTCTATACAAAGGAACCCTACACTATGAAATGGAACCCTTTGTTATGAAAAGGAATCCAACACTATGAAAAGGAACACTACACTACACAAAAGAACCCTATGCTGTGTAGAGGAACCCTATGCTATGCATTTCAACCTTAAGTTGTGTTCTCAACGATGAGGTTTTTCAAGACTCATTTTCAATCAATGATTTCTACAATGATCAAGTTAGAATTAAAGACGGATTTAAGGATTGTTTTGATTGTTTCATAGAACCACATTTATCCAAAAAAAATCACTCCTTTTTATATGGGAAGTTACGACTCCCCTGGTAATTTTGGAATTTGAATTTCCAAAAATCAATCAATATATTCTTTTGGATCTTCAATAATGAAGTTTGTTTTCTATTCTATATATTCTTTCAGATTATCTATTCAAAAAATGTATGTATGTGTGTGTGATAAGCGATTCACATATGCGACTATATTATTGAAATTATCTTTTACATTGCTGTTTCAACGAACAATAAATTTTGAATGAAACTACACTTTGGAGATATACATGTTCAATATTTTACTATTGTAAGATTACTACTTATATATACATTTATACCTTATTGGAGATCTTTTTTCAACATGGTTCACTTCTGACTATTTCATTCTTGACGATATTATTTTCTAAAGAAGAAGATCCATCCTTTGTTAGTTTCTTGTTATTGAAACTATAAAGATCGACCTGAAACTTTCAAATTAAACTATTTTGATTTATTAGAGTTTCAATAGCTCTTACTTTGTTGTGGTGTAATATCAGACTCTTGATCTAAGATGTGGATAAACAGTTCTCTGTGAAATAACCAGTAGAAATTTTTTATTCTTTTGGTAAACGTGTCAACTACCTGAACTCATTTTTGGATTCTTTGTCTTGTGATAAGAGGACAATTATTGTGAGATTTACCAAGATCACAGAGGGAGTGATTTGTAGAGTGGAATATGGTATCTTTGTGCCCCAAATCACTATAAATATCTAAGTTCTATATTCCTGTTTATCTGCTTCCTATTTTCATATATAAAAAACACTATGTTTCCACATAAATCATAGTGGGTGTCTAAATCCATAATTGTAGAAGATTTTTGAAAAGAAACACAATTAAATCCCCTATTTTGCTACTTTTTATATTATAAACTAACAATTAATAGTCAAGATAAAGAATATTCCATATTAGTTTGATCATATTTCATGATATTCTAAAGAAAAATGTTCTAGAAGATCATCCAGGGTGAAGTTGGGAAAGTAGTCCAACATGGAATGTCATGAGTTGAAGACCCATTCTGGTGTATTCTCTATAATATAATTTTTTGAAATCTATTATTAGTGATATTGACCATTATGAAGATAATGTGAAATATTTCACTTGAGTGGGAGCAAAAATGAGAAGCTTCTAAATTAATTATTTTGATTAGTATCAAATCTAAATATTCTGGAAATTGCTTTAAGATCATGTCATTAGAAAGGGTATGTCTTGATTAATATCTCATACTTGGTTATAAAAAATAACTACCTTTTTACAAAGGAATATAAATTTAATTAATCAGATATATATGGATAATGGAAGTTCCTCAAGTCCACTTTTCCTTCTTATTCCACTTAAATGTTTTTGATCAATTGGTTGATGTGAGTGTAGGAGTTTTAGGTTCAATGTGATTAAAAATAATCATCCCACATTTAGTAATTTTATCCTAGAATGAAAGTGAATAATCCTTGAAGACAAGTACATGATTTATCATTAATTAAGGTATCATGATCAGTTTGTAATGGAAAAATTTGTTGTCTAAATTAAATACTCTTATTTTCTACACCGTGCACAATCTAGTAGACTTAGTATGAAATGATGGATGTCACATTTCTAAAGTATGTACTGATACCATTTTTCTGCGAAAATTTTTATTTCATGTCAATAAGGGGGATAGAAAGTGAAATAAAAGATGGAAAGTAAAGTTAAGAGATAAGATAGTAGTCCCACATATTGAAACATTATTTTGGAAAGAAATTTGAAGGTATTACTAACAAATACAAAGGGAGATACTGAAGAGCCCACTGTGTGTATGGATTGTATTTTTTGTAAACTAATTTTAATTAGTTTCAATGGTGTTAAATGAGATAATAAGATCTAATTGTGTTCAATATGATGAAATAGCTCCAAAGTTGTTGGAGATTGGATGAAGTCTTAATGTCTTAATATCTAAAGAAACATGTAAATAGTTTGAAGGCTTTGAGTTTTGAGGTTATTATAAGAAAATTATTATGGATTCATTTTATGACATTGGACGCCTTGGTTGAATAATTATCCTCATAAAATCTGATGATGTTTTTTTTATTTTTATTTCATAGATATCATAAGTTGTTTGGATAAGTTTTTATGCAAGACTTATGAAGAAAAGGGTGATAAAACGTGTTTATGATCATATTTAGGTTTGATTGGAAAGAATTATGTTGTTGGAAGATATATGGGGTTCGTGATGAAAAAAAATTAGTGGTTTTAGAATGGATTGAATTTCATTTTAATATGGTTGAATCCTTAATGATGTATAATTTTTTATTTAGTGATAAATCAATATGACTAAAAATAATAATGGTCAATGTTTCTAAAGTAGATATTTAAGGTGGCACAATTTCCTAGTGTTTTTTAAAATTATGGGTCTCAAAACCAGGATTTTGTTTTATTTAAAATGAAGGGGTTTGAGAAAATAATTTATCAAAATGTAGTTCATGGAATGAGAAAAATAGTTCACAGACCGCATATGAGGTACACAGAACAAATAAGATAAATCAGAGAAGGTATAATTTCTACATAGCACTACTATGTGGACCACGAAGCGTAGTCTGCGGACTGCGTATCAATACATAGTTATTGGGAGGATCGTTTTTTGTGGGACGTTTACCATGGGAGGCATGTCATTTGTGGAATGAGTGGTGATTTTTCTTGCTGGAAATGATTTTTTTTGTTTTCTAATGATATCAGAATCTATTGTAAAGAAAAGAGATATGTGGACCACATAACATTATGTAGTGAAGGATGTACCACAACAAATTTTTGGTTTATTATTTTTTGATTGTTTTACAGATCTTATTTTACTGTAAAAAGACCCCAAATCAGATCATTTAGGAATATATAATTTCATTAGAGAATATCTTCCCTATTAGAAGAATTCAGTTAAGTCTGAAGAAGTTCATGAGGTAGAATTCTGTGAAAGAGAAGAGTTCAGAAGGAAGGATTCTGCGATAAAGGAATTAGTTCACATGGATCATTTATACAAAGGAGATAATTCCTTGAAGATAGTATGTAGAACGGGTTTGTGAGTATTGACTGACCACAAAGAATAAGGGGATGCAAAGAATCAGTGGTTTGTGGAGGCATCAACCATCTGTAAAGTAGAGGCAGTCCACAGAAGGAAAGGTGATACAAAAAAAGGAAGGCTATCTGTGGAGGTGATGTTCTTCCACGAATGGGAATTATGTCCACAAAACACTCATGGAATATGGTTAAGGATTGTTTGTATAGGATACTAGATTGTTCGTGAAGGAAAAATACCACTTACACTTGGATGGTGTTTATACCCCCATTGTGCTTAGTGAAGAAGATGATCTTTGGAAACCCAACACTTGTTAAACTCGCTCACTTGTATTGATTCTAGAATAATGTTTTTTTGAATCAATGTTTGGGTATAATACCACCACTGTGTTTCATAAAGTTAAAATTTGTGTATACCTGGTTGATAGAAAACCAATAGAGAATAGAATACAAACATAATTTTTTTGTGTAAAGAAGAACTAGATGTGAAACTATGTTTATATTTTCAAAAGGAATAAGATAATTAAACTAATAAATTCATTGGTTGGTATTGAGTGTAGAATAAATAGAATAAGACACTTGATACGTAATTGAACATTATTGTGGGTCCAAGAAGAATAGAGTGTTCCCCTACAAAGATTGATTATTATTAATTGCATATTAATTGTGATGATGCTATATTGATATGATCATTACAGTTTGGATAATCACTAAGTATTTTTGAGATTATAAAAAGATTTAAAGAAGAAGATTTAGTGTAGTTGGTTCCGTACTGAAGAAAAAAAAGAGATCAAGACACTACAATAAACTACTACATATATTTGTGTGTCACAGATCAATGGGAGAAGATAAAGTGACTGGCGAAATTGATATCAGTTGGTCATAATTTGGGTTAGGGAGAATTAAATTAATCAATCTACAATATTCATATTATTGTGATTGAAAAAAAATAATATAGTGCAACTATAAAGTTTTATATTGGGAAGAGATAATAGTAGTTTTTTTACAAACCAGTAAGTAAGTAACAATGTGAAGAAGAAGTTCATGGAAGAACAAAAAAACTGTGACATTAGACATGAATCAATAGATATAGGTATTTACTATTTTTACAAACCCTTATCAATAAAGAGAATACTATCTTGGGAGGAAGTATAAATATCCAACCACATGCTTTAAAACATTCACTATTGGATTGTTTTCATAGTTCTATATGAGTGTAAGGGAATATCCTACTCATTGTAACCACATTCAAAGGTTTTTTTTCTTGTGGTTATGTGGTTAGGATAATTTCTAGAACACACAAAGGACTAGAAAATAGTATTTAGTAGTAAAAATTTCAAAAATATCATGTGTTATATTTACTATTTTTATATACTTTCACGAGATAATAAAAATAGCATAAGAGAATCAAGATCATAACAAGTCTCAGAGGTATAAGGATAAAAATGTTTCTATTAGATTAAAAAGTCCACAACACTAATTCCATCCCTATCATTTTTAGGTATATCACCAACTAGTCCTCTAAATTAAAATTTTAATATAAAACATGATTTATTTTAATGGAATTTTTTCAAAACATTAAAATTTACTTAATCATATCCCTTAACCATCCCCAGACCCTATGAAAAACATTTTAAAATGGAGTATGAGTATAAAAATATCAATAAGGGTCAAAAAAAGAAAAAATCCATTAGTCTAGTGAAAAATATGAAAACCCATGAGAAACCATATCTTAAAAACATTCATTGTATCCCAAAAGAGAAAAAAAATTCCTTTAAAAAATAAATATCTTATATTTTGAAATAAAAAAATTTCTATGAAAACTTTATAGAAAGTACAGAACAATCATGTAGGTGCCTTGGGATATCATCATCAAAGAACCATTATATAACCTTTAAAATTGGAATAACCATATGACCTACTTCCAATATAATTATCCAGAGAAAATATTCATTACCTAATGCATTAGATCATTATCTAGGTGAACCCTATTGTATAATCTATATTAGACTCATTTTTAGTCTATAATAGGGATCATACCTTTAAATAAATTGTATCAAGACCACTTGTGAGCTATAATGGGGTTTAAACCTTCATTGGGAAATTTACCAGAACCATATCATGAATAAAACCCTTATGTGAAACACTTTCAAATTTCGGAATACCCTTTTCTCTTAAAAACCAATTTTTAATACCAAAATACACAGAAAAAGGAAAATATGGGTTTTATATAGATACAAAATAAATACTTGTAAAGGAATAAAAAATTTATATAATGGTTATGGCGGTAGGAAAAGTCATTGTCAAAGTTCATATTGAAATAGAACAATTCTTTTGTCTTCTGAAAATAAAGTCAAACATTCCTAAAAAATATTCATTTTTGAAAAACATTTAAATAAATTAGAATAAAATTACATTTATAGTTATTTTATTTAAATATAATAAATTAATATAATATATTTTAAAATCATGTACATGTAATAGAAATATTTTTAAAATAAAACATTATAACATTTAAAACGAGGTTTTAAGTTAAAGTGTCCCTTACCTCAAGTCTGACTCATCAAATATGTTATTTATATTCCTGAATAAAAAAAATTATGTTAATTTAGTTAATTTCTTAATTAAATTTCAATGTTTATTATTCATTTTATTTTATTTAATACTATTTTATCTAGAGTTACATAAATAATTTATGTTTATGTTAGATGTTTTGATGATATTCGGTTCATAAGTCCAAAATGACATTGGTAGGTCAACATGGTCTAAGGGGTCATAATTCAATCATCCCTATAATAAAAATCATGAAATAATTAAAAATTTTATACGTAAAATATATTTTAAAATCCAAACATTAAATATGATTATGAAAAATTAACCATGTTACAATCTTAGAGACTATAGGCTGTATCTACACATGCGTAATAATTCAATTTTTGACAATCATTATGGACAGAAGGTAAGTATTATTTTAAAATTATGGAATGATAATGAAAAAATAAAATATTATATTTCTTCTTTAAATAAAATTATACATATCATCCATGTGATGTGGTGATGAAAACCAAATCACACCACTTCGTGGAGGTGCAAGTCCACACATACACACAAACGACATTATAATTTTTCAAAGAACGAAAATTTAAAAAGGTAAATGATATATTATCTTTTAAGAATAGTAAATATTTTGTTTATATGATATATATAAACTAATTATATCATTATATCCATCTATTATAAGAGATTATGGAAAATGAATTTCATCGATTTGTGAGGCTGTAGTCTACTGTACACACAAATAATGGTTTCATTTCCCATTTTATGGAAGGAAAGATGGATATAGATTCTCAAATTAACATAAAACCCCATAATATTTGGAATATACTAATGTTATAATTTAATAATGGTTAAATAATATTTAAATAAGGTGTAATAAAAAATCAATCTAAAACATGAGGTTAAAAACTATACATATTCTTTGGAGAATATCCTTCTATTAACACCATAAGACCTCTAAGATTGGTATTCCAAAAAAACTAAGACCTATAGAATGTGGGAATGAATATTATTTATTTATTTGGTAAGATATTGGAAAAATTGGGTTTTTTATTTTTGAAGAAATGATAAGAAGTGGTACCTTTTATTTGAGAGTGGAGGGGCACTCATGTAATTTCTTAAAATATTAATTTAATATAAATTAATCTTGATGTAAAAATTACTCCAAATTCATAATATTAAAATATAATATGATTATTAGTTGAAATAATATCATAAAATAATTTTTTGACGTGTTTAGATCATATTTAACCATTATCTTTTGGTTTTAACTCCCGTTATTCATTTTCACACTTACAATGAGTACACGACTTTTGACTCTTTGAGGATGGTGATTCTTAACAGAAATATAAAAACACACCATAAATGGACCATATTTTATTTTTTCAACCATATAATAATCATTTTTCCAAATATATGTTTTTTTTAATTTTATATCATTTAATAATTTATTATTTCTATAACTTATCAATAATGTCAATTTTAGAACTATTCATTTACTTTAACCTTTATAAGATCCAAAAAAAAATTAAATTTCAATAAATTAATTTATTACATCCAAAAAAATTTATTCATATATATAAAATTATAGTCTAACAATAATTATTTCAAATTACACAACTTTTAATATTTTTATATCATTTATTTTATTTTTTCATTAATTGAATAATTACTACGTCAAAGTTGTGTATGAATTTAAGTTAAATATTTATTCACTAAAAACTAAAAATATATTACCATGATGACGATAAATAATGTATTATGAAAAATAGTATTTAATTTGAACATATCCTTAGGTTATCCCCATGTTTACAATATTATTGTTATTAAAAACCAGAGTGTGAAATTACTATCCTTTGTTTAAGTAAAATATTATAGTGGGTATAATCACATATAAATATAAAAAAAACACATATTATATATTTTAATTACTATGGTTGAAATATACTCATTCAATAAAAAGTAGGTAAGTGTTAGGGTTATTTTATAGTTCTTATCGTATTAGTTTTAAATTTAACTACCTAATTTACCCATTACTATTATAAAAAAAATTATTAGGGATACTAATTCGATAGAACAAAAAAATGACTTATTTATAAAGTTTAGACCTATTGATGAAAAAAATTAAATATATTTTTGAATATTCAAAATATAAAAGTGTCAAATTTTTATTTAAAATTAAATCCACACAACGCGATGAAAAATACTTTTTCCGAAAATTACCTTTTTAAGTATAAAATGTTTTGATAATAAATTAAATTATAAAGCCCATTTAAATATTTTTAAATTTTTATTGAAAATGATCTAAATAAAAATTTTTAATCACCAAGAAAGGAAATTTAACTTTGTGAATAATTAAAAATTAAAATAAATATTTCAATAATAATCTATATTTTTCACTATTAATTGAAAAATAATTTTTTTTCTTCAGATTATTATTAGAAAATAATTCTAACATAATTTTTCAATTTTGAATTCAAAATATTAATTTCGTTTTTCAAGTTAAGTTTCTATAATTTTTAAACCATGATAAAACCACAAAATACATGAAAATATAATTTGGTTAAAAATAAGTATTTTTTCCTTATGAATGAAAAATTAACTAATATTTTTATAATGAATATAAATATATAATATCTAACTAATGAATATTAATAAGAAGTAAAAATTATTTATCTTGAAATTAGCTATGTTATTATGGTAAAAAATATCAAGAATTTATTATTAGATATAGATTGATGTTCAAGTGGTAATTTGGGTGCTCGGGTGGGCATTAAAGCTAGGCCATAGGCCTTGCTGAATACTTTCTGTTATAGCCAGTCACACTGGGGACCATTCATCACACTACAACTGGATATTAAAGGATAATCACAATATATGGTATGGTGTGTCACATCATGAGAGTCGGAGGTAGTGACTTTGTTGTTGGACCTTTCCTAGGTGAATCATGTTGTTATACAACCCTGGTGGACTAGGCCGTGAGAGATGCAGGATGAGGAAAAAACCCTCTACCTTGGCTGGTCACACTATGAACACCCTGGTCATGCCAAAGATCTTTTAGGGGAAGGGAATAATCAATATTTAACCCCTTTGGTTGCACTGTGATTAACACATGATGAGTTTTTTAAAGGGGAGTAGATTGGTAATTTTCTAGATTACCCCTCTTGTAATTGGGTGAATAACTATTTGAGGGAGGGATATTTAGATGAATCCTTACATCTTCCTCTTCCCATGTGATTCCCTTTTAGGGGGGTGATTCTTGATATTTTTATGGTATTTTTAATTTATATTATCATTATACTTTCTTTCATTTTGATTTCCATTCATCTCCTCTAATTTCATTGTGATTCGGTTAAGGATTTAGCAACGATGTCCACTATGGAATAGTGAAAATCATTTGACAAGATAGTTTTTTGTTATAATGTCTAGAGGATATATTTATATTATTAATTAATGTTGTTTCACATCATTTAAATGGAGTTACATTACCCTATGATTTTTATTGGGATCTGGATTAAATTGGATGTGTGATCATTGTTGGGGCTTTTTTGTGGCTAAGATTCAGGTGTATGTTGGGAGTGGACCATGACTAACTACTTGAGGTTTCAGCAAGTAGATATAAATAATTATATATATATATATATAATTAATTTAATTATATATAATGGATTGATATATGGGCTCAGATGTTGATGCGAGGATATGATAATCTTTAGGGAGAGAAACTGAGCTTTACATAATGTAATTACTCCATGTATGATGCAGGTGGACCCTATGAATTTTCCTTTAGTTTATAAATATTTTCATATGCATTTGATATGATATATCTACACTAAGGGTTACCATACATTAATTTAAATTACTTTTTCTTTATAATAAAATTCTTATAGGTGGACGCAAGTTTCATGGGATAAAACATACCCTTGAGCACCGGTTTGATGCCTCGACTTCCAATGGATAAGGGTTTGATTATAAAATTTATTCCTTGATATTTATGGATTATTAGGAGTGTAATTGAAATTAAATGAAATAAATTAATGTAGTTTCCATGGTATAAGTTCCCTTAGACACCTCTTAATAGTAGAATGTGTTTTACCAAGATGATTAGAACCAGTAGTCCATGATAAGTAATTTAAGATGACATAGTTCTTTAGGATAGGTGATTATAGAGTGGGGTAAGTGTTTCTAATTGACTAACATGAGGGAAATATAGTTTTTATACCCTATGTATATTTTTAATTTGTCATGCGAGTGGATTGACCAAGGATGGGTTGAAATGTGAGTTAGGAATTACACCATCAATTAAGAGTGGTGTTGGTATGACCTTTCCTAATAGACCAATGATATAGAGAAAAAATCATTAAAAATATGTTATTTCAAGATTTATAATATACATTACCTATAATACGTTCTATGCAAATTGTGGTCCAGTGTCTTTAGTAGATTAGATACATAAGTACATTATCTTAAACATAACAACAACATCTTTATTTAAAACTCCACATAGTTCTCTTAACTACCATAGATATTTTAAAATTTCAAAGGATACCCTAGGAAAAATATATAATGAAAAGGGTGTTATATAATTCCTAGTAAGGGAATAAATATGGAAATAAAATATAATATAAGAGTCAAGATGGATAACATGATAGTATAAAGAGAATTATAATGAGCATGAAAAAATGGATAAGGAAATGAAAATATAATATAATTGAATAATATAACATGTTTAAAAAACATAGGACATGAAATAATAAAAAATTATTCAAGGGAAACCCCCCAATATCATTATTATAAACTGGATAGACTCTTACGGTGGAATTAATAAGTAAATGAAAATATAATATCATGGAATAATATAACATGTTGAAAAAACATAGGACATAAAATAATAAAAACAATTCAAGGGTAACCCCCAATATCATTATCATAAAGTGGATAGAGTCTTATGGTGGCATGGGTTTACTCCCCATTCTGTAAAACACATTGGACAAAGTCCCATGGTGGTTATATTCACTCCCTAATCCCATATATAAAATACCATGAAATATAAATCTTTACCCAATGTATTATATGGATATATAATTCCATTACCAACCATCACATAATTAAAATGATAGTATTTATTCCACATGAAGAAAAAAAACAATACATAAATCATAATCATTATCAAACCTATGAGAAGAATATGGGCTTCATAATTCTGATTCAAGGATTAACCAAAGAACGAATCAGAAGTATTCATAAGACAAAAATTAATTGATTAATTTTGAACTCCCTTAATTGAAAATTGAACATATATTTTGAACGTAGATTTCCAATGTATAAATTTCATGAGAAGGATTTAGTAGAAGAATGAGTAAAAACGAACCACTTGGTTGATGCTTTATAAAATAATTAAAGATATTTTTAATGATGGAAAAAAAATATTTTCTTAAAGGAAACTATAATAAAACTAATAGGGTGTATAGTAAATAATTAGAGTTTTTATAAAATATTAATGTTTTAAAAATATATTATGGTGGTGATTCTTGACATGAGACAAGAAATAGGAATGTTCACTTAAATAGGGTTTATATAGAAGTGGAAATTTGAAAGGGAAATGAAAAACATATATAACCATAAGAATGGAAATGATATTTAACTTGGTATATATATAAGAGACATATATACAGGAATAGAATAAATTAATCGGAATAAGGTCATATAAAATAAAGAAAAATAAAGAAAACATGCAATTCAAAAGTGGAAGGGTTTTTTGTAATGACCTGGAAATTTCAAGGAATTTTTTTCTTAAATTATTTGTAATTTTACGAGTCTGCAGTTTCTGACGGTGCCTGATTCCGAGACCCGGTGTGCCCAGAATCAATTTCTGAAGTTTTGTTCGGGTACACTCTATAAACGTACATGCGGGGTTTTCTATCTTTTGAACTGTTGCTGGGAATTGAAATCCGAGGACACCGATGAACTCATAGCATCGATATTCACTTAAGGGGACCTTTACCATAGTTGCATTTTATCGAGAGGAGAAGTTATTTTTTGGGGTTTGTTATTAAAATAAATAAAAATATTATTATGATATTTTTATGTTGGTGGTGGTTAAATCCACCAAAGGGATGATGGAAGTGGGGCCACCTTCCACATAACCTCCCATGGGAGAATAATGTATTGTGGGGCCCACACAAACCCCAACTCTTCAACATCCCCTTGAAACCCTTGGAACCCCCATTGATGGGGGTTAAACTATCCACCTCCCACCTACTCTCATTAATGCGCCAACACCATCAAATTAATTAATTAAGCTCCCTCAATTAATTGACTAATTTGATTTGATTTGAAATGCATGGAATTATTTAATTGGGGATCCTATTATTTTATTTTCATTAGCGAATATTCAGTTGGGGAGGCTCTAGAGAATTAGAAGGAAAGTGTTCCTCCCCACGAATAACATATTCAATGAAGAACAAAATATTCCTCTCGACGAAGAACATTCTATCTACTTCTTCAACCGGGGAAAGTACTTGAGGCGACGCCCACAATGAACGCCATCTTCCTTCCTCTTCATCCGCGTCAAGGGAGAAGAATCCACCCGCAATGGATTCCACCAATGACAATGACTTTTCCCGACACTGATGGAACAACGTCTGTCTTCCACAACACCATCATCCGCGGCTCGTCAATGTGCATCATCAAATACAAGGTAGAGAGGTTTATGGATTATTTGTTTTTAAACATGTGATTTATACCCTCGTACTTGGGTGATTGTATGGTGGATAATTGTTTGAGCCTCTAACAAAGAGAGCACATGCTAACGATAAAGTACAGACCCTCCGCCTTTTCATTCTTGATGCGTGGTTTGTTGGGTGATAGATGAACGAAAGGGAAACCAGGAATTGAGGCCGTCACAATGAAGAGCAGGACCCGAGGGGGTCGTAGGTGCAAGCAGGAGGCAAAACGGACCACCGAAATGGCTCCGGTGGCCCGCAGAGAAGAGCAGCGGCGCGGATCGCTGGCACCGGCTGACCGCCTGGGGGATGCGGCACCCCTCGTGCACCGTCGACAGAAGACCACCGCGGCATCAACCGCCGCGGTGGAGAGAAACCCACCTCACGAGTTCCTGGAGAAATGGGCGGGGCCAGTTGGCACCGCCGTTATAAAAACCGGAGGGATGCGCCCCCCACTTTTCCCATAGCTAGCTGTCCAAGATACGGCCGGCCGCCAGGCCGAGCCACCTTCCACGTGGGCCGGGCCACCCTTTCCCGGGCCGGGCCACCTGCCGCACGGGTCGGGCCGTTTGCCGCGCGGGCCGGGCCGCCTGCCGCGCGGGCCGGGCCGCCTGCCGCGCGGGCCGGGCCGCCTGCCACACGGGCCGGGCCGCCCATGCGCGGGCCGGGCCACAACTATCGGGCCAGGCCGCGCCCTACCAGGACGGACCCGGATCCAGGTCGGGTCGACTCGGTTTGGGCCGACCCAGGGTGGGTGGGGCCGGGTCGGACCGGACCGAGACCCCCTCTTCAGACTACTTTTTGTTTTTCACCCATAACATGAGCTACATACCTCCAATCGACGCACCATCAGTTGCGTAGGATTCCTTGGACTAGGAAGGTCGTTTTGGTATATCACACTAAAGGTTTTGGAGATGTTTGGGTACGGCCAGGTTGGTTTGATTCTGAAACCAACCGGGCCCTCGGAGCAGAAAATATTATAACTCTCAGACCGGGCATCTGACTGAGGCACCGTCTGTCGCATTGGGTTTCTTTTATTGAGACAGAACTTCGGGATACAACAACTCAGGACTTCATGACAGTTGATGTATCGAATCCCCTTTGATCGAGGAGCGGACCCTCCCGGAATCGAGCGTGTTGTGTGCGGGAACCCTAGAGCTGGTTGCGACTACGATGATGACTACCATACTAGAATCTTCCATGGGTTCGACGATGATGAAAACTGTACCAGAATCCTGTGTGGGTTTGATAGTTCTGACAGAGTAGCTAGTCTTGTATCCTGTGTGGGTCCTACAGCTTAAATGAATCAGTAACTACATTTGATCATCTCTCTTACTCTAGAATAGCTGGCCTGTATACTGTGTGGCTCAGATAGCTTAGCTGGAATGTATCCTGTGTGGGTCCGACAGCTTAGCTGGTCTTGTATCCTATGTGGGTCTGACAGCTTAGATGATCCAGTGGCTACATATGATCATCTATATCTCTCTCTAATATTGGGGCATACCTATGAGAGCTGAGTCATGTCTTTCAACCATTATCATCGAGGTGATTGACTTTACTTTGTGAAATTGGTTTGTGCTTGGGCTCGAGAGTTGAAGCCGGACTGAGATTGGTAACTTTGGTATGTATGGTCATATACCTAAGTAGGGTTGGTTGATACTTCGTGATTGGATCATTTCTCTTTTGTTTATTCTTAGTGGATATTATGAGACCTTGCGGGTGTTGGGGTCCCTCCTGAGTATCATTATACTCACCCCTGCATGGGCTATGCTCGCACCTCATTGTTTTGGATGCATATGACGGATAACACTGACAGAGGCTGAGAGCGCCGCGACTGGATAATACCCGGAGGTGGACATTGCGATGAGTTGGCACACGGAGGAGGCTGACGGATGTGAGTGCTGAGGTGGCCATCTGTACCTACCATTCAGGTAGGAATCCCCGGAGGATGACATAGGAGCTGCTATTTACTTTCAACATTTTGTCCCTTTTACTTGTACTTTTTGTTCAATTTGGTTTCTATATTGGCCCATTCACTTTCCAGCACACTCTTTCGTATTTAGTTATACTTATTGTTTTAATCCTGTTGCATACTATGCTGTGTCTTTTTACTTTTATAAAGGAAATTCCTTCCCCGCTTAGGTATTTACGCCTTTGGTGCTAGTCGCCAGCCCTTGGCCTATGGAAGGCGGGCTTGGGGTAGTCACAGAACGGGCCCCAAGGATGGGTCGTGAGAAATTGGTATCAGAGTTGGTCGGTTCTACCGTAGAACATGGACTCTGATTATTTAAATGGAAATAGTATTATGTTTTTTGAGTATGATTATTAGTTTAGGGAAACCGGTGTTGGTCTGGCTGCCGATGTATCCATACACTAGGACTCTAACTTCTGATCTCTGACTCAGTGCACGAAAACACTGATTGCGTGTGTGTTTCCTTTGAAAAAAAGTTTTCTTTGTGACTACTTTGTGTCAGCTCACCAGGTATACTATTTTGACTATGGCACACCTTTTTCTTTTTAGGATGGCCCCACGAAGGCAACCAGCTAGGGTTCTGAGTTACGTACGAGATGGTAGCCCACCGAGCGACGAGGCCTCGGTGCAGGGTCCCATTACAGCAGAGGTACCAGCGATACCACTACCCACTGGGCCATTGATACCACTTGCCCCAGCAGCAGAGAGTGCACACCGCCTGAGTGCATTGCACGAGTTCCAGCGACAGAGGCTGCCCAGGTTATGCATAGAGATAGACACACAGGCAGCTGAGGATTGGATAGAGGCTATCATGAGAGTTTTCAGATTTGTAGGGACACCAGCCAACCTTATGGTGATCCTTTCAATGAGTCTCTTGCATGTATCAGCAGACAGATGGTGGAGCCTGATGTTCCAGGTGCATGATGAGGAATCACTACTCTGGGCATACTTCAAGAGCCTGTTCAGGGTGGAGTTTGTTCTAGCCACCCTTCGTGTGGTGATGATTCAGGAGTTACTACATCTGCAGCAGGGCAGTATGACAGTAGCTCGGTACTTAGAGAGGTTCAACAACCTCTCACGCTACTCCAAATATATTGTACGAGACCCATTCTTCACGGCCCTAACCTTTGACCAGGGACTCAAGCATGAGATCAGGGTTCGACAATTCCCCTCAGCATCCCGACACAAGCGGGGGTACTAGAGCGAGCACTTCTATTGGTGAGATTTCTCACTGAGCAGTTACCGGTACTGAGACCCACCATATGGAAACATGTAGCGAAGTCTTCTTCAATCGGCAGTAGACATATGTCACAGAGGTCCAAGAAGACTAGGCCATCAGGTGGGCGATTATAGGATGCATGTTCAGTTGTGCAGGGCACACGAGACAGAGTCAACTATACGAGGAGCAGACAGTTCTATGCATGTGGCGGGAAGGGCCACAAGGCTCTTAACTATCCGACCCACCATGAAGATGAGAAGAAGACAGTAGAGTGACCTCCTAGGAAGAGGCATAGGTTCGATCGTGGTGGTCCACAGGGAGAAGGAGGACACAACAGATGAGCTGGCTGAGCATCGAGTGATGGACACCGTTTCGAGGCTCTACCAACTCCACCACCAGCAGGTCCACCTCGACCACAGGGAGCTGGCGGGCAGAGGCATGCTCATCTCCAGGTAGTCAGGGCCTACGACCATGGCGCACCTAAGATGATTCAATGTACTATCTGTATCTACTCCACCCTTGCTACATTACTCATAGCCGCAGGTGCGAGTCATTATTTTATTGCTGCTGTCCTTGTTCAGAGCTCGGAGATTCCAATGGAGCCGTTGGCTCAGTACTTACAGATAGAGACTCCCATGGGAGTAGACTCGATGATTACACACTTGTTCTAGTAGTGTGATCTTACTCTAGGAGGTGATAGCGTCGGCTGGGATCTTGTTGTTGCGGTGTTGAGGCCTTACGACATCATCTTGGGTATGGACTAGTTATCTACAGTCCATGCCCAGATCGACTATATTAGGCACAAAGTGCAGTTTTTCCACATGGATGGGACTAAGTTCACCTTCACCTATAAGAAGGGAGCCTTTGCAGTGCAGAATGGACTTATGCAGAGGAGGGGGTAGCAGATCACACATCAGTTACCTAGTCTCATCCTTGGAGTGGTTGATGTGCAGAGTCCGAGTTTTCCTATTGTGGTGGATCCGTACATGGATGTTTTCCCTAATGATGTTTCCGGACTACTTCCTTGAAGAGAGGTAGAATTCTACATTGACATGTATCTCGGAACATCACCGATATCTACTCCCGCATATCATATGGATCTTGCCGAGCTTCGTGAGCTGTGGGTATAGCTGGAGGACTTCCAGGGGAAGGGATTTATCTGACCTAGTGTTTCACCCTAGGAATCACCGATTTTGTTTTCCCGGAAGGCAGATGGGAGCTTGCGACTGTGTGTCGACTACCATCGCCTGAATCAGGTGACTGTGAAGAACAAGTACCCACTCTAGAGGATTTAAGACCTCTTTGATAAGCTCAAGGCAGCACAATGGTTCTCGAAGATAGACCTCAGGTTATGCTATCACCAGCATAGAGTTCGAGATGAGGATGTCTAGAAGATGTCCTTCAGGTGTCAGAATGGCCACTACGAGTTCTTGGTTATGCCCTTCAGCGTAACCAACACTCCAGCAGTGTTCATGAGTCTCATGAACATGATCTTACAGCCTTACCTCGATCGCTTTGTCGTTGTCATCATCAATGCCATACTGATTTACTCGACTACTAAGGAGGAGCACACCTAACATTTGTGGGTGGTACTGGATACACTCTGAGAGCACCAGATTTATGGTAAATTCTTGAAGTTCCAATTCTGGATTTGAGAGGTTCACTTCTTGGGGAATGTCATCACTCGAGGCTAGAGTTGCAGTGGATCTAGCGAAGATCGAGGAAAGACTTGCTTGGGAGCCACCCAGGAGTGTGACGGAGGTGCATAGTTTCTTGGGTCTGGCTAGGTACTATAAGATATTTGTGCCAGACTTCTCCAGAGTTTCAGCACCACTTTCAGAATTGAAGAAGAAGGGGAAACCCTTCGTGTGGTTAGATAGATGCCAGCAGTGCTTTTAAGAGCCGAGGTAGAGGTTGACCAGTGCGCCCATGTTGAGGCTACCAGAGGAGGGTGTTGGGTATATAGTTTACTGGGACACATCATGGACCAGACTCAAGTGTATCCTGATGCAAGACCAAGCAGTGATCGTATATGGTTCAAGGCAGCTGAGAAAGAACGAGCAGAACTACACTACCCATGACCTAGAGTTAGTAGCAGTGGTCTTCGCCTTGAAGATGTGGTGGAACTATCTGATGGGCGAGCATTTTATAGTCTACTCTGACCACCAGAGTCTCAGGTATATCTTCTCACAGATGAACCTGACCCTGAGACATCGACGATGGATCGATTTCTTCTAGGACTATGACTTCAGGATAGTCTATACTTCTGGGAAGGGGAACGTTGTAGCAGATTCTCTCAGTAGGAGATCAGGCATTCAGCCGCTAGAAGAGGTGACAAAGCAGCTGTCCACATTGTAGATATCCTTTGTGGATAGATATAGAGCATCCTTTCTTCAGTCTCTCATAGTCACTCCTCCACTTCTTCGGTGAATCAGAGAGGGGAAGCGTGGGGATGTTGACTGTGAGGCACAAAATGCTCAGATATCCTCAGGGCAGGAACCTGATGGGTTTTCTAAAGGTGGGGAGCACATCATCTTCGTCATATGATAGATCATGGTACCAGTTTCACTGTAGGAGGAGGTTTTGAGGGAGTTTCACACTTCCCTTCCAGTGGCACATCCAGGAGTGGTGAAGATGTATCAAGACCTCAGACGACAGCACTGGTGGCTAGGTATAAAGAAAGCAGTAGCAGAGTTTGTCTCTCGATGCCTTACTTTTTAGCAAGTTAAGGCAGAGCAACAGGTTAGAGCAGGATTGGTTCAACCCTTAGAAGTTCCAGAGTGTATGTGGGATGGGATATCCAGGGATTTTGTGATGGGACTTTCACGTACATCTAGAGGACACGACTTTATCTGGGTGATCGTAGAACAACTCACCAAGTTGGCCCACTTTTTTCTGATCAGAGAGCAGGGCTCAGTAGAGATCTTGGGACGCCTATATGTTCATGATATCGTATGACTTCATGGTGTTACATCGACTATCATCTCCGATCGATATGCTCATTTCACTTCCCGGCTATGGAAGGGGTTACATGAGGCTTTTGGGATGCAGCTTCGCTTGAGCACTGCCTTCCATCCTCAGACGGATGGTTAGACTGAGAGGACCATTCAGACTCTCTAGGACATGATACGTGCATGTGTCCTCGACTTTGGTCATAGCTGGGAGGATCACTTACCCTTGGTGGAGTTTTCATAAACAACAACTACCACTCTACCATCGGGATGTCCCCTTACGAGGCACTATATGACCGACCTTGCAGATCACCTATATGATGGAATGACCCAAGGGTGTCCGCACTTGTAGTACCAGAGACGGTTCAGGATATGATAGAGAAGGTTCAGATCATTCAGGAGCAGATGAAGACTGCACAGAGAAGATTGAAGTCCTATGTTGATTAGAGATGGAGATCGCTGGAGTTTAAGGATGGAGACCACGTCTTCCTACGGGTCTCACCTCGAAGAGGTCTACGAAGATTTGGATGAGGAGGAAAGTTATCTTCGCGATTTATCAGACCTTTCCAAGTCCTCAGCAGAGTAGGCAAGGTGGCATACTGCCTGGTCTTTCCACCTCAGTCGCATCGGGTGCACAACGTCTTCCACGTATCTCAGCTGAGGAGATGCGTGCACGACCCGTCCCACATCATCGACCTTGGGGAGCTGGATATCGATGTCGGGGCGACCTTAGCGGAGGTTCCAATGGAGATTGAGGATCGAAAAGAGTGATTCCTGCATGGACGGTCGATTACTCTGGTGTTCATTTGTTGTCAGCACGGGAACCTCCAAGAGAGTACATGGGAGCGGGCGGCTCAGATGCATGCTCAGTATCCTCATTTGTTTCCCAAGTGTGTGTTGTAGATTTATGAGGACGTAAATACCAAAGGTGGGGGTAATGTAAAGACCTGGAAATTTCAATGATTTTTTTTTCATAAATTCTTTGGAATTTTATGAGTCTGCAGTTTCTAACGGCGCCTAATTCCAAGGCCCGGTGTGCCTGGAATCAATTTCTGAAGTTCTGTTCGGGTACGTTCAATAAATGTCCATGCATGTTTTTCTATCTTTTGAACCGGTGCTGGGAATTGAAATCCGAGGACACCGATGAACTTGCAGTTTCGATATTCTTTTAAGGGGACCTTTACTCCAGTTGCGTTTTATCGGGAGGAGAAGTTAATTTTTGGGGTTTATTATTAAAATAAATAAAAATATGATGAAGATATTTTTATGTTGGCGGTGGTTAAATCCACCAAAGGGAAGTTGGAAGTGGGGACACCTTCCCCCATAACCTCCCATGGGAGCATAATGTGTTGTGGGGCCCACACAAACACCAACATTTCAACTTCCCCTTGAAACCCTTGGAACCCCCCATTGATGAGGGTTAAACTATCCACCTCCCACCTTCTCTCATTAATGTGCCAACACCATCAAATTAATTAATTAAGCTCCCTTAATTAATTGACTAATTTATTTGATTGGAAATGCATGACATTATTTAATTGGGGAGCCTATTATTTTATTTTCATTAGTGAATATTCATTTTGGGTGGTTCTGGAGAATTAGAAGGAAAGTGTTCCTCGACATCAGCCACATCGGTGGAGAGAAACCCACCGCGTGGGTTCCGAGAGAAACGGGAAGCACCAGCTGGCGCTGCCATTACGAAAACTGGGGGACCGTGCCCCCCGCTCAGCGCTCAGCTAGCTGGCCGAGCCGTGGCTGACCGCCAGGCCGGGCCGCCCTTGTACGGGCTGGGCTGCCTGCTGCATAGTTCGGGCCACCCATGTGTGGGCCAGGCCATAGCCACTGCGTCGGGCCGCACCCTACCGGGCCGGACCCAGATCCGGGTCGAGTCGACCTGGTTGGGGCTGACCTAGGGTGGGTTGGGCTGGGTCGGACCGGACCCAGACCCCCCCTCTTCAGACTACTTTTTGTTTCTCGCCCACAACTTGAGCTACGGACCTCCGATCGACACAGTTTCAGTTGCACAGGATTCCTTGGATCAGGAAAATCATTTTAGTATATCACACTCAAGTTTTTGGCAAAAATATTTGTATGGCCGGGTTGGTTCGATCTCGTAACCAACCAGGCCCTCGGAGCGGAAACACTTATAACTCTCAGACCTGGCGTCTGATTGACGCGCTGTCTGTTGCGTTGGGTTTCTTTTGTTGAGACGGAACTTAGGGATACATCAAATTAGGACTTCGTGATAGTTAATGTATCGACCCACCTTTGGTCGAGGAGCGGACCCTCCCGGAATCAAGCATGCTATGTGCGGGAACCCTAGAGCTGGCTGCGACTGCGACGATGACTACCATACTGGAATCCTCTATGGGTTCGACGATGACGAAAACTGTACCAGAATCCTATGTTGGTTCAACAGTTCAGACAGAGTAGATAGTACTATATTCAGTGTGGGTCCGACTACTTAGATGAATCAGTAACTACATCTGATCATCTATATTACTCTAGAATAGCTGGCATGTATCTTTTGTGGGTCCGACTACTGAGCTGGACTGTATCCTGTGTGGGTCTGAAAGCTTAGAAGAGATAGCTAGAATGTATCCTGTGTGGGTCCGACAGCTTAGACGAGATAGATAGACTATATCCTGTGTGGGTCCAATAGCTTAGACGAGATAGCTGGACTGTATCCTGTGTGGGTCAGACAGCTTAGCTGGTCCTGTATCCTGTGTGGGTCCGATGGCTTAGATGATCCAGTGGCTACATATAATCATCTATATATCTCTCTACTATTGCGGCATACCTTTGTGAGCTAATTCATGTATTTCAACCATTATCATTGTGGTGATTTAATTCACTTCCTTTGTGGAATTGATTTGTGCTTGGGCTCGAGAGTTGGAGCTGGACTGAGATTGGTAACTTTGGTATATGTATGGGCATATAACTAAGTAGTTTTGGTTGATACTTCATGATAGTATATTTCCTCTTTTGTTTATCATTAGTGGATATTGTGAGAACTTACAGGTCTCAGGGTCCCTACTGAGTATCGTTATACTCACCCCTGCACGGGCTATGCCCGCACCTCATTGTGTTGGATGCAGACGACAGATAGCATTGACGGAGGCTGAGAGTTCCACAACTGGACGGTACCCATAGGTGGACCTTGTGACGAGTCGGCACACGGAGGAGACTGACGGACGTGAGTTATGAGGTGTCCATATGTACCTACCTTTTAGGTAGGAATCCTCGAAGGATGGTCCAAGATATTCTCTTTAATTTTAGCTGTTTATCCCTTTTACATGTACTTGTTGTTCAGTTGGGTTTGTATACTGGCCCATTTACTTTCTAGCACACTCTTTTTTATTAAGTTATACTTAGTGTTTACTTCCTGTTTCATAATCTGTTGTGTTTTTTTACTATTATAAAGTCAATTCCTTTCTAGATTAGGGATTTATTCCTTTGGTGCTAATCACCAGCCCCTGATCTATGGAATGCGGATTTGGGGTAGTCATGGCATGTGCCCTGAGGACGGGTCATGAAAGTTTTACAGAAGATCCATTATGGATTAAGAAAAATTATAATAAAAACCCATTGAAAGAGATAAATCTTTAATTTGAAGTGAATATTACATGAATTAATATAATTAATTCTATTATAGATCAATTGGTATTGTAAAAACCATTTAAATTAACTTATGTTCAATAAAGAAAATGTGTCTCAAATACGGAAATATTGAGATGAAACCCTTACAACATCAGTAATTTTTGAATAAAAAGTAATAAGTAGATTTCAAATCATATAGATTAATAAAAAAACATGAAATAAATAATTAATTATGATAAAATAAATTCATGGGCACTATATACACCATATAATTAAGAAATTGGAGTATAAAATTAAAAAATGTCTCAATGAAGAAAAATTCAGACTAAAAACCCTTTCCTCATGTCCAAAAGTGATATGGACTTTAACATAAGGTATTGAATAATTTTATTAACTTCATTAAATATATACCCTATAAAATTATTCATATATATTTAAATTTATAAAGTCCATATATAAAATTTTGGTACTTATTTCTAATATAGTTTTCACTTATGTCGGTTACTCTAGTTTGTTTATTTAATTCCTTCATAACATTTCCAATTTTCTAACCATGGTAAATAGTGTTGTAAAAAAAAATTCATGATTCCTAAAATTATGGAGTTTATTTACTTTTTTATTCCATTAGTGAAATGATTTTTAATTTTCAAAGTTTATCCCAAAATAGATCCAAATTAAGAAAGGTACCCTTTTTAGTCCATTTATGGCAGTTACAATATCTATGATAGGTTCTCATTGATCACACATATAGAATGAACAATATTATTCTCCTAGAATATTAATGTTTTAAAAATAACATATTACTAAATTAAATAACCTTTTGGAATGTACAATTTGAGATTGTGATGTAAGATTTTACTCATCGTTCAAGGAGGCTGTAGTCCGCAAACACAGAAGTGGATGTTTTACTTTTTATTAATGATTTTAGAGGAAAGTATAAATGTAAATTCCAATTTCATAATAATACTTTTACATATTAAAAATTATTTTTTATCATATCTTCATGGATAGATGTTATTTTAGAGGTGTAGAAGTTGAAAATATCTAGAAAAGGTTGGTTACGAGTATTATATGTCCCATGGAAGTTGTCCCTTGGGAAACTCATTAAGGCTCTTTAGTTTGGTATTTTGGTGATAATAAGGATTCTGAGACATGGTGATGTGTTTAGAAGATACTAGTGAAATGTTTTTTTTAAGATAAGTCTTTGGAATGGGTGGAGAAAAGGTGAGGAGGTGTCTCCTTTTATATGTGGAGAAAATAGCACTTTTGAAAGAAACACATTAATTCTCATCAATATTAGTGCATTATTCAATCATAAGGCTCAAAAAATAGAAAATAATGGTCTGGGGAAAAAGATAAGGTAGATATTCCCTATAACATCCAATATCACACATGTATTAACCACTTTTTCTATGTTAATCTATATTTACCCAAATTTTTCCCTATAATGGTAACTCCACTTTCACCCTTGGAAACTAATTTTAATAAAAAAATTATTGTTATTATTATTTAGTAATTAGGTAAAAAAAATATAATTTTTTTACTGATTTATAGAAATTAATTTTAGTATTAGTACCACTGAAATAAATAAATATTTTCTTGGAAAGAGTTCATTTTAATCTTAAAATTTAAGTGTTGGATAATATTATCTTTGTTTTCAATTTTCAGGACATATATTAAATGTTATGTGGCTTTCAAATAAATTCAGTGATTAATTTTACAAAAATAATTATTAATTAAATTAAAAGGCAAAATTTTATGATTAAAATATTACTTTTTTTATATGGTTAAAAATATGTATTTTAAATTTAAAACAATATATTTAAAATGAATAAAATTATTTAATAAATACATATTTGATCAATAGAGCTTTAAGACCCACTTATATAATGATAAAAGTCCTTATTTATGAAAAAATAGTATTTTTCATCTAAAAATAATTTTTATAGAGACCTCAAAAAATTAATCCTAAGATTATATTCACATGATAAATTAAAAAATAGAATTCATTTTATTATATTAAACTTATATATGTCACACATATTATTTTTCAAATACTAATTGTAAAATGTATTATTTTTTGTTTGGAAAATATAACTTAAGTTATAAAATGTAAAATACCTATTTTTAAATTAAGAACAACATTTTTAAAAACCTAAATTAATATTCATAATTCTCCCAAAGAAAATAATTTAGGAATTTCCTATTATTAATTGTATATAAAAATATCATGTTATTTTTAAAAATGATATTTCCACTATTCACATTAAATTAACCATTTAAAAAAACCAAAAAATTTATCTTAAACTAATATCAACATTCTAAATAAAAAAACGATGTTTATATTTTTTCAAATTAAATTTCTAGAATTTTTTATTTTAATTTTTAAATAAAATCACAAAATAAAATAAAAACTGTTTTTATCAGAAAATAAAAATTTAAAATATTAGTTTTTCTTAATATTAATTTATATAAATACTAATAATTCTTGAATTAATCAATAAATATTATATTTTAAAATAAATATTTATGAATATACATAGTTTTCATTAATAAAATGTACAATGAATAAAATGATAGATACTTCAAAACATTAATGAATTATGTAATTTTTTTTATAAAATAACCATTATATGTATATATATTGATATATTTCATAATTTAGTCACATCTATTCATTGTTTATAATTCAATGATCATATTATAATACAATCAATATATCACAATTTTATTTTATTTCAGTTTTTCATGTAGTGAAATCTATCAAACATAGTTGAATTAATTAGAGGAAAACATATATTAATATCTCATGTCATCACATTCTACCCATAGAAATAAATTATGTCCTTGAAATTTAAAAATTCAGACACTGGGAGTACTTTCTATAGGTATATTATAATTGACCATATACTGGTATTGATCATGTATTGATTTTTGATATGAGGTGAGATTTCCCGATATGCAATTCGATATGAGCTCTTTATAATAAGGGATTGTCCATTCCTAATAGAATCCTAATAAGTGAATAATAAATAAATATTTAAGGTGTACCTTTCCTTAAACCTTTAATAAGTTTTATATATCATGGATATAATAATTATATAACTATTGTTTTATTTATATATTAATAAATAATAAGTAAAATATTACATGATATAATATGTCAACAAATCTAGAGTGAAAAAGTAATATCCGCCTCAATAATAGTTGTTATAGAGGATTTTCTTTTTTCCCATGATCTAAGAGGTGGTTGGAGTTAGTTTCCCACCTTAAAATATGGTTTAGTACATTGGGATTTTTAGTGGAAAAATTCCTCACATATTAAACATCGAATCATTAGTGGATCAATAGGATGAATATTATCTTCTTTAATTACATTTTTCCTTTTTCCTCGACAGTTTGTTTCTTGATTACATCATTTACCATAGGTAACTCATTTTCCCCCACCCTTGTTTAAATTACCTTGGTGCTTCTTCCCATATTTTTGACATATTGGATATGGAATATTCTTTAACTAATAGTCTTCATCTCTCAAATTCCCATGAGAATCTATCCTAATCTTCTTTAGTGGGTTGAGTATTTCAACTATTCTCACATGGGTATTCATACTTCATGATAGTTTATTTTTATTAATCACTATTTTTATCACTCTATCTCGAATTATAATGGGATGATTGTTGATGTAATCCTCACATTGTCCCTCGCACCCGTGGTTCCTTCTAGTTTTATCCATTACTAAAGACAAAAGGGGTTAAAAATTAAAATATTAATATCACAAATAGTATTTGGAAAAATTAAACATAATATGTCTTATTTTATGGTACTATAATGTTATGACACAATTGTTTTAGTTCAACATATATCACTCATAGTTCCACCTATATCATTCAAGATTCAACCTAGTTTACATTAAGCTGCGTTTTCTCATAATTATTATCCTTATTCCTTAAAATAACATAGAATTAAATCCATTATAGTGGTGAATAAAGAGTATATTATTTACCAAAACTTATCTCCCAGGAGTGTCTAGACATGTGTGTAGTTTGGACTCTTTTCATGCATTAGGTCATGATTAAGTTAATATCCAGCATTCCCTCTTTGGGGTTACTAACCCTAGGTTCAACTATGCCCAAGCCTGAATCCACATGCTTGTATCCATATTGGGATTTAATTTCAAGGTAAACCACACAATTAATACTTTACCAAAATTTTGAGATGTTATATTATACTTAGGCTTCTACTTAGGGGTTTCAATAATGTTTTGTCTTCCTAATCTCTATAAATAGCTGGACCCTACTATGATACAAAATATAGTGACCAAAACCTGAACCATACTTTATTTCATGATTTATGATATTTTTCCAAAAAATACAATCCAATGATCTAGAGGTATATTATTATTGGAAGATTATATATTTTATTACATCATCTTAAAAATAAAAACAAAAATATATATTTATTAATCCATATAGTGATCATAACTCCCATGGATATTTTAAAACCACAAAGGAAAACATGGTGAAAACAAAACCATAAAAGGGTGAGATATAAACCCAATTAAGGGAATAAAAATGGAATTAAAATATTAGATTAGAGTCTATATAACAAAGAGAATTATTTGAAGCATGAAAAAAAGACATAAGGAAATGAAAGAATAAGATCAAGAAATCATGGAATATTTGGAAACAATATATGTTAAGATATCATAAAAACATGTTAAGGTTCCCTCACAATACTATCATAATAAGTTTTACAAATACCCATTATGGATTGGGTTTACTCCCAATTCCCATAAACATAGTATAGAAAGTACAATAGTGGATTATTTTCACTCACTAATCCCATAAATAGCATTTATTTATATATAAATCTTTACCTAATGTATTATAGGGATATATAAATCATGGGATACCCATGAAATACTGAAAAATATATATATTCATGACACACAAACAAAATGAACATACATAAATCATTTTCATGATCAAACCCATGAGAGGTAATGAGTTTCTTAATTATGATTTAAGGAATAACCAAATTATAAATCATAAATATTCCCATTTGAATAAGGAATTAAATAATTTTGAATTTAATCAGTTGAAAAATGGAGATTTTTATTAAACAAGGATTTCCAATTTAGAAAAGTCATGAGAATGATTTAAGAAAAGAAAGAGAAAAAATGAACTGCATGGGTGATTCATTATAAAAAGTAAGGATATTTTTTAATAAGGAAAGATAATTTGATTTTTTAGAAAACCAAAATTTAACCAAGATGTTTCTCTAAAAAATAATGTTGGTTTCTAAAATCCATTAATGGTTTAAAAATTTTATTGGATCAATTATTGACATAGGGAAAAGTAATAAGAAAATTATATTTAATTGGGTATACTTAGAATTTGTAATTTCAAAGTGAAATAAAAAAATTTATAACCCCATAAATGAAAATAATATTTAACTATTTATATATATATGACATATATATACAAAATAGATGAAATTTATAGGAATAAGGTAGTGTAAAATAGGGAAAATAATAGAGGATTTACAACTTAAAAATAGTGAGGGTCATATGGATGATCCCTAATGGCATAAGATACATTTTAATAAAGATCCTTGAAAAGGTAAATATTTATGTTAAAGTTAAAATAACACGAATAATGATCATTCATGATATTATGCATCCTTTTGACAGTATTCAAAACATTTAAAAAAAATTGCTGCATAAAAAAAAATGTGTCCCAAAGAAAGAAAATTAGTGATGAAACCCTTTCACATTAGTAATTTTTTAATAAAAAGCCATTGGAAGTTTTAAAATGAAATGGTTATATAAATCCAAGTAATTCAATATTATATTATTCCAAAATAAATTCTTGATTAGTAAATAATAAATTTTTTCATAACATTAAAACAAGTCCAAATAAAGAAAAATTAAGAGAAAAAACCCTGACCTCATGTCTAAAAGCACTTTGCACATTCACTAAACTTACTAAATAATTAAATTAAATTCATTAAATATGTACAATAAAATATTATTCATCTATATATACTTTTATAATGTCCATATATTATATTTTGGTACTTATTTTAATGTTGTTTTCACTTATGTTATTTACACTGGGTTGTTATATTAATTTCTTCATAACACTTTTTTTTGATAGTGGTCAAAAGTGATGTAAAAAACATTATTATCCCTCGAATTATGGCGATGTATTTAATTTATTATAAATTTTTTATAATACTTTATTGTATTAAAATTTTTCCCAAAATAGATTGAAATTAAGAAAGGTATAATGATTAGTTCTTTTTTAGTGGTTAAAGTATCCATGATTTTTTCTTATTCATCAGACATATAGAATGCACAATATTATTCTTTGAAAATATTAATGTTTTATAAAATATCATATAATTTAATTAAATAACCCTTTTGAACCTAACATTTTAGGTGATGATGTAAAATTAAACACGTTATTCATAGAGTAAGTAGTCCATACACACAAATGATGACGTTTTACTTTTTCTTAATTATTTTAGAGGAAAATATAAAATATATATTACATTAGTATAATAACACTTAAATATAGTAATAGTTACAATGTTATCATACCATTATGTAAAGATGGTATTTTATGGGTGTAGAATAAGAAAAGTTATTGAGACATTTTGTTTAGAGTATTTCCTCACCATTGGATGTTGTCCCTTTAAAAATTCCTTAAAGACACTTTGTGTTTTCTTTTGGTTAAAAAATTATGGGTTTAATATGATCATATGTTTTATAAAGAAACCCCAAAAATGGTACTACTTTAAGAAATTAACTTTTAAATAATACTATAAAACAGAGTACCTAGAATTCACGAACAACAATAGTTTAAATCTTCTTTATAAAATGAGTGTTTGAGTAAGATCATGAGGATAAGTACACAAAATAACCCAAACCTTGAGGGATTACACTGACCAATGGATACACAAACACTTCATGGGGATTCATAAGAAACATATGGGGTGCGAGCGCCTTATTGGGTGAGATGAATAATGATTGAGAATAAGAGTTGTTTAAAAGAGGCCCATAAATATCACACAAATAAAAGGAACAATAGTTGATGATATCAACCTATTATATGGCTTAATCAAAAGGAATATATAATTAATGATACATCATATGATCTTCTAAATAATGCGTTTAATTTATTAAACATTTTCATTGAACTTGATGCAAATAATTTAATCCATTTATTATAGATTGTAATTGATGAATAAACAATCCAATAGAAATAAATCATATATATATATATTATCTTCATGCATCACATGCATGAAGAATACATGAATCATATGAAATATAAAACATAAACTATATATATATATATATTTAATATTATGTATTATATATATACTTCATGAATCATATGCTTGTGCACATATATCCCATGTACATTTTAGTTCACATCCAAAAATCTCCCACTTGTACAAAAAATTCCATAATGACATTATGAAAATATTAAAAACTATTTGTGAATCCATAAAAACTCTTTTGTATATGGTTTTTCATCAAACTCTATTCATTTTAAATAAACACATTATCGAAAAATTTATCCTTATCCAAGGGCCTAACTGTGTGACCCTATATAAATTATCAGCATTGACATAAACATTAAAATACTTATTTCATTAATGTAACCAAAGAGTGGGATCTATTAAATCATTAGTTCTACTCAAGCTATTAAGGGTTCTGGTGTGATCTCCATCAAACATAAACATATCTCTATATGTACTTTTCCACCATAAGATGTATCATTTACATCATAAGTATACCAATATAATATTTTTTCCATGACATAGAGTGACCACTAGACATAGATCACATCAATATAGTATAAAAATCTCTTATAATTTGGATTTATAGAAATAAACCAACCAACTCGATGAATGTATCACATGTCATTCATCTAACAAATGAGTACATCATATGCGCTCATCAAAATAGCAAAAAAAACTAACTCTGTTTAAAATAATGATGAACATGAATTTATTTAGTCTAGTTTTATCAATGTCTTGATGTATTATCTTATTATTATGTAGAAAAATTACATCATCCTTTTACTCTAACCAATGGAATGATCAATAACTTGACGAATCACCCCCGTAGCTTTGTTTATATGTTGAATTACGTATGCTGGGTTTCAAAGAATAAAGGTTATCATTTTAGGTTTCTTTATAACCTCAAGAAAAAAGGACTGATAATAAGTATACACCCCTAATAATATCTATGGAGGAATTACATTTCATGAGATATAAATTCACAGATTAGTCTAATTATTATGTCTCGACTTATTTCCTTAAGAATCTATTCTTTATATCTCATATAAAAAACTTTATAATAGGTAGAAGAATATATTCAAGTTAACAATTACATTTAATGACAACCCATTATTCTCTATGTTGACCACTAGTCAAGGAAAACTCAAAGCTTATTTTTAATGCGATATTTATCATTAAAGTTTTCATGTAAAATAAATTATTTCACACCTGAATGAATTATAAATGGAGTTTTCCTTTATTATAAATACAAGATATATTTAAAAACATTATAACCAATCTATTATGTGTTAAATATCTATATATTATACAAGGATCTCATTTTGTATATACAGTAATGATTTTTGAACATTACATCCATATGTAATTCCTACCATATACCTATGTGAATGTCTGTTAAAATACTCCCACTGACCTCTTTGAGAGTAACATTTATTAAGTAATCTAGATTAATCAAATGGTAACACAAGTAATTAAGGCTATTTCCATTTACTGATGTGACTTATTAATTGGGATCATACCAATTAGGGTCAGACCAAATGTTACACTCTGTAATGTAACTTATTATATTTTTAAGGAACAAAAAAACTAAGTTGTTTTTTAGGAAATATCATTTATTTCTATTCTATAAAAATATCTAACAAATAAGATTTTGTTTTCATATATAATATTTCATTCTCTATGTTTAGTGTATTTTCTTGAAAATAAAGATCTTATTAATTAAAATTCAACATTATTAGTTGGAAATTAAATTCCATCATATTTTTAATAAATATTTATGTACAAAATTTATCCTGAGTAAAACACTTTTATATAAATTTTCTTCTAAAAAAATGTTATATAATCCAATGAGTCACAATCCTTGGGCATGAAATTAGTAATATCAAGGTTTTCATAACAACTCTTTGTTAAGACCTCATATTGTATTGGAGAAGTAATATGATGATTTATTCCCTTTACATAGGTTCATCTAATCTTAATAAACTAAATTTCATTGAAATTTATAATGTAGAAACTATTTACTTTAGCAATTTAATGAATATTATAATCTTTTTAAATTATTTTTATGATTTTTTACTCATGTATGTTTAAAATACTTGTCAAACATATACTCAGTATCAAATACATTTAAAAATCAAAGAATCAATTTATATAAAATTAATACCTAAAAAATATTCCAAGAAGTTTAAAAACACCCTTTAGGTATTATAGAAAATCCCATCATTTGGAATAATTTATCCATCCTAAAAGTACCCTCAGGTTTCAAATAAACTTAAATTGTTTCTTGGAGAAATATGTATTTGAATTTCCAATGATTTTTCTGGTTTGATCCTTTACCCATTTTTACTGCAAACACAATAAAAGTATACTAACGTTAAATTCCTAGTTCATTTATTATCAATAATTTTAAAACATTAGGTAAAATTTTCTCAAACTCATTTATCTTGTCATAAGATCACAACATAATTAATTCCTTAACTGGAATAATCCTTTTAGTCTATTAAACTAATTATCCTTCTCAATAATAAGAAATAACATTGACATACCCAATCATAATGAGTATATGATGATAATCTAAAATTCCTTATATCCTTTTGAATTAAATGCCTTTAAAACCCCAATGAATTTTCTATATTATAAAAACATCGAGGATAACTTATTGAAAAAATTAAATAGTTAGTTACTTAGGATAATCATTTTCTAACACATATAATATTTATCTTTCTCAAGAACTTTTATTAAGCTACCAATGTTATGATTTACCTACATTAAGTATATCATTTCAAAGATTTATTTAAAAGTTTAGTTTGATATTGATGATGCTTTTATATGTTATATATATTTTTATCAAATTAATATCATGTCTTATATATTTTCATTAAGTTAAATTAATGATAGTTAACCCACTAAAATTGAGGACTATGTACATCATATCCATTTAGAGAGACAAGATCCATATTTCAATAAGCAATGAACCCAATTTGGAATAAAACTAATTACCATAGATGTTTAGGTAGAGATACTTACCAATCACAACAGTTGTGATTCTTGGATGCTTGAGTAGATAACTAATTATCCAAATCCATCATAGGGATTTACTCAACTCTGTTACTATGGTATCCAAACCCATGAGGTTTCCCATTTAAGTGTAACCCAAATAAGATGAAAAAAAATCCGACAAAATACAATCCCATACACCCCTATTTTTTTTAAAACAAACCATTTATTAAGACTAAGTCAATCATTACAAGATTTCCTTACACAAGATAATCCAAGGTCACCCTACTTTGGTGTGGAACTATCTGGTTAGATGATAAAGGTATTGAAAAGTGTTTATTTATTATAATATCACACTTAATATTTATGGGGGCTTCTTTTAATGCCTCAAAAATTTAATATAAATCATATACATATTAAATTCATAAATATTAAATCCTATGTAATTATTATCTACTCATTATATATTACCTTTTTGTGTATTCATGATTATTATGTTTTCTTTTGGAATCCCTATTCCAAAAACTAAATTAATGTATTCACACTACCTTAATGTGTAACTGTTTTCACAGCCCACAAGTCTATGTTAATCACACAAAAACTAAAGACAAGTATTTTCATAAATATCTAACTACATAATATTCCTAATGTATATGAATTCTTCATGTAAAGGAATAGAGTTATATGAGATTGATTGTCTCTATATGTTTAATCATGAAGTGAAAGATAGCCAACCCCATTCTCTTTACTTGCTAAGGAAAACCTCCTAAAAAGTAGATGGTCTGTCCTCAATTCCCTCGACCCGAGGATAATTTTCTCAATAGATAATTCAATTCATGAAAACTCCTACAACTAATAAACACAAACTATGACCAAAGACTATTCTCAATATCAAGACTAAAATTACAAAATGAGGTCAAGGTAGATGAAAACTAAATCTAATGATATCAAACCGAGCATGATATGCAGAGCTCTATCTTAGAAAAAATTTATTATATAAAAGGGTATACATAATATTCAATTTACTAGACCTGAATATCAAGGAAATTTATCATATAAAAAAATTAATTTAATTTTCAAAACATGAGACAGTTATAAACTATTCATAAATAAATGTTAATTATAAATATTTTATAATTTAGAAAGAGTATAAATATTTTATTTATATTATAATATGAACACATTTATATTTTATATTAAATGTAATTTATATGATATTTCATAAATTGTAAATATTTTATAATTATATATCTATTATATAATCAAAATATATACAATTTAACTTTTCAGAAGGTACTTTAAAAAATTAACATCTAATATTTAGGGAAAATGTTTCATAAAATTTTTTCTAATTAATTAAAAAAATTTATAATTAATTAATTTATAAAAACATTATAAAAAAATATCCCAAAATACCTTTTATTATGGTTTATCAAAATTTTATAAACCATAAAAACCATTTAATATTTTAACATTTTTTAAAATATAGTTTCTTCTTAACCTAACACAGAATTGATATTCAATGTAATGTTATCCTCTCCATTTCCATTATGTAAATGCTCTGTATAAGGGTAAACCTATGTAAAGGTTATATAAAGGTTACCTTTACAAAAATCAATTTTAAAACCACTACGTAAAGGTAATATGAACAATACCTTATATAGTTCCATTCCATAAATGAATTACAATTATGTAACTCCTTTGTAGAGGGATACTTGAAAATTTCACTCGTTATATAAAGGTAAACATCAGATACCTTCGCATAGTTGATCTAATAAATTTTCACATAAGGATAAATTTCTAGTGACCCTTATATAAACCCATTTTCATAAGGGTACTACCTTTACCCAAAACCCATTGAATAAAGGAACCACATTTTTGAAACACATTTTCATAAAGGTAATAAAGAGGTTGAACTTTTTTAGAACTTATGCGTAAGGGTATTGGGTAAGAAAAATGGCATATAAACCTTTATGTAATGAATTTTTCATGGGTATAACCTTTATGTAACCTAAATATATAAAGGTAAATAATATTTTCCTTTTTACATCTTATTTAAGGGTTTTTAATCCACATATAATTTTGAAAAAAAATTGTTTTTTCTATAAAAAACAATAATTCAAACACATCATAATCTTGATGAACCCACAATGATACCATTAATGGGTTTTGTATGATCATCTAATGATCATATGCAGTGGAAGAAAACCAAAAACATAAGAGAACTATCTTTAAGAAATTTACATGTAATTTATACTTTAAAATATAGAACCTGTAATTCATGAACAACAAAATTATTGATCCCCCTTCCACTAAGAGTGCTTGAATAAGATCACTAGGACTAGTGAAAAAAATCACCTTGGATTTGAGGGAGTACATTGACCAATGGATGCATGAACACTTCATGAGGACACCCAAGAAACTGAAGGGGTTCTAGTGCCTTCTCCAATGATATGATCAATGATTGAGAAGAATAGAGATTCAGAATAGGCCCATACACATCACACATATTTGAATCCCAATCAGAGAGTAAATCATCCCGTTATATTTTTGATTCATGATGTATCTACTTTTCATAAGACATTATATAAATTTATGACTGTTGAGTTTAAATAATTAATGTGTTCAATGAATTTAATTTGAATCATTCAATCGAATCATAATGGATTGAAATTGAGGAGTAAACCATCAAGGATAAACAACTAATATATATATATATATATATATATATATATATATATAGACACAAACACACACACATATATATTATTCATTTATCACATGCATGAAAAAAATGCATCATATGAAATATAAAATACAAACTATATGTATATAATATCATATAACATATATATACTTCATTCATCAAAAGTATGGGTACATGGATATTATGTATATTTTTGTGTTTATCCAATAACCAAGGCATCAAATTAATGTGGACGAAATAATAAGAGACAAGGGAAGTGTTTTGGTTGATCCAAGACATTAGAATAAGTTGAGAAAACGGGAGGAGGTGGTCCTAATTTATAAGTTAATAAAATGGCAGTTAAAGTCACCATTTTCGAATAATATAACTAAATTATTCAAGGATACATGCTAAAAGATTTCCAATAATTGTGTGGGGAATGATATAAGGCCAAGTCTCAATCCACTATCCAATATAAGAAATGTTTTCCTCATGTTTTAACTACAAGTACTTTTTTAAACCACTTCTACCCTAATTTAGCCTTATCATGGTAATTCTAACTTCTACAATAAAAATAATTTTAATTGATAAATTTAAAATTAAACTTATTTAATAATTTGAACATTCTTATATTAAATATTCAAATCATTTTATAAAATAAAATTTCCATAAGTTATAAAAATTAATTTTAGTATTACTGTAATGATGCGTAAAAAATGTTTCCTTGAAAGTGTTCGTTTTAATCATAAAATCTAAGTGTGGGATAAGTTTTTTTTTGATTTTCATGATATAAACTATATTTTATTTGCATCTCAAATAAATTCAAAACTAAATTTTACCAAACTAATTTTTAATTAAATGAAAATATAAAAAACAATTTTTAATAGAATTAAATGTTTAGTTTTGTTTTATAATGTCATAAAAAACATTTTATAAATTCAAAAAAATATCAATAAAATAAATAAAACTATTCCTTAAATACATATTTTATGAATAAAATTCTATGTATTTATTATATACTAATAAAAATCACCATTATTTAGAAAACTTTATTTCTCATTTAAAAATTTTATAAATTTTAAAAAAATTAATCCTATGATTAATTTAACATGATGTATAAAATATAGAAGTAAGTTAATTATAATAATATTATATATGTGATAATTGTTTTCCTCAAAAATTAAATTTATAATATATCAAAAACATTTTTTAGGAAAAATATAACTTAAGTTCTAAAATGTCATATATGAATTTTTAAATTAAAACTAAATTTTTTTTAATCATAAATTAAAATATGTATTTTTTCTTAGAGAAATGTTTAATGAAGTTCCAATTATTTCTTTTACACTTAAAATGTCATGTTATTTATAAAAATAGTATTTTGCACTATTCACATGAAAATAATTTTTTAAGAAAAAAACCCAAAACATCATCTTAAAATAAAATTAACATTATAAATTAAAAAATAAAGTTTTTTTAAATTGATTTTTTATAATTTTTTATTTTAATTTTTAAATAAAATCCTAAAATTTAATAAGTATATATTGTTATTGGAAAATAACATTTATAATACTTGTTATTATAATTCTTAATTTCCATAACACAAGAATAAGGCTATCATAAATCAATAAATATTATATTTTAATATAATTTCATAATAATTTACTTAATTTTTGTTATTAAAAAGTATATCACATAAAAAGATATATTCTTAACCCAAATAATGAATTAAATAAATTTTTATAAAATAAATTTTTTATGTATATATATTGATATATTTTATAATTTAGTTATTTCTATTCATATCTTATAAATCAGGGTTATATTATAATAGTATAAATATATCAGGATTTTTTATTAATTTTATGTTGCGTGTGGAGAAAGATATCAAACATATTTGAATTAATAAGAAGAAAAGATATATTAAAATCCCAGTTCATTACAAATGAGGTCATTCTAGGATTATCGTGAAGCTGAGGGATACCATTCCCTTAAAGTTATAGGATAGTATTGAGAGATGATAATCAAAAAAGGATCCCATGTAGGATATCTAAATTATGATGAGACCTTAGGAACTCTGTGGCTAGCCCGTGTTATATTGACCCGAGAGAGGGTTAGTGCATAAAACCACACAATTTTGACTTTGCGTGTAACCTTAGAACCTGAAGGTTGATAGTCTGAGCCTGATATGGCTATAATAATAGTAATGGGTTTTTCACTTTGTATATAAACATTGTAATAATTTGATGGGGATTAGAAATTGGACTAACACACTTTATTATTAATGACATGATATATTACGGGAGGGATGAAAGACCCTTGAGTTTTTATAAATGATATTCCAAAGACACATTCTTGGATATGTTGTTTACACATGATGACCTATAGATGTCTGATATACTTACATGGATCTAAAATTTTTACCTATATGGAATACTTAAGATATTACTAGGGATTTGGTGTTCATTATTATATTAGATTCCTAGTACACTTCCTTTGATTCTATGATCTCCACCTACTACTATATTGTTTCCTCAAATACTAATAGGGATCTGGTGATAATAAAGGTACTCTATGGATTCATAGGATATCCCATAGAATATAACTTTATTCTTGATTATTATATTATTCCTAAGATACTTCCAAGGAACTAAATTTTATTTCTGATGACTCATTGTGTTCCTAGGATTATTCCTAGTTTCAGAATATATACAAGATTATATATCATGATGAGATACATATGGTATTAGGGAAATAAGGTATAGTTGATCCCAAGTGTCACCTTAGAACTTGAGGCCCAATGGTTATTATTTTATTAGGATTACATTATTATTCATTTATTTAATTATCATGTAACATTTATATACATTGTATTTTCTAGTTATATTTAAGACCCCATTCATGTCACCATACTGAGTTATACTCACACGCTACTCAGGTAGCCATGGCACTTGGGTACATGATAAGACCTCACTATTCACAGGTTTAGATAGGGACAATTGGATTATTCACATGGATATATTAGATGGAGTTAAAGATCGATATGTGATGATAACGAGGATGGTAGTTCAGCCTCGTGTATTTTATTCTTTATCTATTTTATACATATGTTAGACCCAGTGGACATCAGGATGTGATGTATTAGTGTATGATTACACATTTCAATTATTATAACATAATTCTGGTTTATTGATTATGTATACTTTGATTATTATTATGGATGATGTTAGGTTATTTTATTATGGTTCCCTACCCTTATATGAGGGTATAGTCTCTCCATGACAACATATTAGACCCTCACTGATATTTGAATGCCACTGGAACATAGGGAGGTGCACAAGAGGTTATATGGAACCACTAACTAATACACCGATTTTTAGTCTCTGACTGAGGTATGTTACAAAGTGGTATTAGAGAATCTATTTCTTTATCTTACTTTTGGGGTGTGGTGAAAAAGGAATAGGGACGTGTTAGGGATTGTGATAGACCTCAGTTTGGTGCATCAAGAATAAATTTTCGATCATAAAGTAGAAGTTACCATGGATATGAGACTTTAATTATTGGTTATTTATTTTATGGTTGAATGATTTCACCTAGTGTGGTGCACTTGGATTTTTGGATTTATGGGTTTTGTCACTTGGAACATTATAAACATGAATATTTAAAAGATTTATGTTTGGAACATAATATTAACCTGACATAAGCTTTCTCTAGTGTGATTGATAAAACTAAAAACATGGTTTATTTGTTTAATGTGTCAAAAATTCCTTTTATTGTGTTTTCCAATATAACTTGGGGTGAAATTATACTTAGATGATCCAATATATATTTTCAGTAATGTAGGTTCAAGTAGATATTATGAAGGGATTATCCTTGATTCCAACTACATGTCCCATCTATTTAACGGATGTACAATGACCCATAATGATTCAACACATACATTGGATACTTTGATGATAAAACCTTTATAGTTAATTATGATTGTGGTTTTGGAAATAAAATGACTTATATTACTTAAAGTGTCAAAAAACCTATATAGATTTTCCCATATATTTTCTTGGTGGAATTATACTAAAATTAACCATATAAAAATTGATTACTCAACATGAATCATCATGGGATTATTTTTTTCATAGGAAAATAGATGATATTGTTTTTCTTTAGGTGGTAATATTGTATATAGATGACAAGTGAGGATTTGGGACAAATTTGGCTAGTGAAACAGAATGGGAATCCTGATATGAATGTGTATAACCAAATAGTTGGTGTTTTGGTATGTGATTTTGATAGTGATTGTAGAGATGAGATAGGAAGGAGAACCTAGTGCCTTTGAGATGCGTCTCAAGATATTGGGTAACTAATCGTTATATTTGTGGCTAAATTGAAATAATGTTTATCCCATATTATCAAGTGAATTAGTGATGGGAAGCTTTTCTATATGATTTCTGTCATAAGACTATTCCATGGGAGGTTTTACCTAGTATATGGTATAAACCTGGAGGTGCCTTGAATTTTTTGATGTAAAGAACTTGAAGCAATTTGGTACTGAGGTTTAGGTTTCCGAGGGTATGATTGATAGTATTAATGAACTTTTTTTATCATATATTCAATTTATGTGGGTGGTGAGATTATGGGTAGACACATTAAAATTTGTAATGACAACCAGTTTGGTGGGAGATCATGTGGTTAGCCTCCACAATAGTGAGATCTCATGATTATTGGAAAGTAAGGTCTGAGGTGATTATATCTATATGATATTGAAATAAAGTTATAAATAGTTAGTAATTTAGGCTCATGGGGTTAGTATTTAAGATATAGGACTCAAGGTGGTTTGACGAAGATGACACAGTAGGGTAGTACTAGTGTGCAAGCCTTCCTGGGTATGATTTATTTTTGTAATGGGGGATATTAAGAACTATTTTGAAAAAATGACTTTTTGGGTATGGATGAAGTTTAAAAAAATAATTTTATATATTATTTTCACTTTAAATAGATCATGTATCTTGTTTCTTATGATAGTTGGTGTGGGATTGGTTTCCCAAGGTTTTGATGAAAATGAGTGATTTTCACTATAGTGATAGGTGTTTCCTACACAATGGATAGTGAAATCATAGATGAATGGTGTCATTGGTTGATAGGATGGATGAGAATTGATATAGAAAAGAGTTAGATATATGATTATGGAATCTGTTGAGGTCATCACTAGAGGAGTGTTATGAGTAAATTCATATGACAGGGAGTGCTCTATTGGCCATTGGAGGATGTCAGCCATACCAATTATAAAAATTAGTAGATCCATAGGATGATGTTCTTGGTGAGATATTAATAGTTATTGTTTGATGTTTCACATTTTTTTCATGGGCATGAGAAGTATGGTCACACCAAATTATTATGTGTAATAAGGGATAGAGTATTGGATTTGGAGGAATAAACCTCATGTTGTTAGGTTTGTGGGAGTTATAAAACTTGTTGCTGGATAATCGATATGGATTTTGGATACTAGTCTATTAGTGGGTCTATGTTTTTTGGTTCCTTAGTGAATACCAAATTTTAGGTTCATATATGATATTAAATGGAGTGTGTGAATTTGAAGTGGGACCAGGATGGCTTTTGATGTGATCTGAAAGTGATTAAAATCATATATGCATCGGTACTCATGGAAGATTAAAATAGAGGATTTGGATGGATAAGGAGACAACTATGAAATTATAATAAGTGTAGGGTTAAGGCTTAAGTGTGGGGTTTTTGATGGTCTCCTCAGGCCTATTATTATTTAATATTTGTAATCAGTATATGATATTACATGTCAGTAGGTGTTATTGAGAATTTTTAGAAACGGTTTGATAGAGATGTTTTAATAGATTTATTTACATGAAATTGTGTGTGGTAAGATGGAAACCACACCCAACATTTTTTTGTGTCAATGATAATGAATTTTTTATAGGTGATTCTAATAGTGTGGAGAAAGATGGATTAGAATCAACCTTAGTGATATGATTCTAATAGTGGGGATAACCATGATCCTGAGTATGAATAAATTAATTAAAACAAACTGTATTGAGATATATGATCATGGTTGAGAACCATATTGATGTTGGTAATGATGAAGTGTGGGTAGCTTGGTGTTTTTATGAATGGTTCTCATTATGTTTGGAGTTTCCCTATAAAATATTGTTTGGTATTCAAGGACAAAATGAAATAAGTAGATCATGATGTAACTATTGGGATAGGTCAAGATTAATGATTGAAAGACCACATGGGAATCTCGATGATGATAAATAAAATAGTTGGGAGGTTGTTAAACCCAATGTGTCTTCGGGGTTGGAATTCTAAGAGGAATTTGAATTTTTTTCTTGAGTAGGGGTCATTTTGAGAACTAGGATTTAAATCATCATTACATGGGTTAAAACATATCAAGAAGATTTTATTGGATATACATCACAATATAGAAGGTAATTTGTTTGGGTGGGAATTAGAGTAAGGACATGTGACTTTATGATATTATGCCCCTATAACTAGTCATGTTGTTAGCCCTTGGTTTCACAGTGATTAAATTTATATGGGATTCATGGAATGTAGAGTGGGGTGTCATTCCATGAGGGAAGGATATATTTCCTTAGAGTATGAACCTCACTTGGGTGAGGCGTGTTACATAATGAACCTTGTGGATCATGATGTGATGGGTGTAGGTCAGGTGACTAGCCCTCTAGTTGAGGTGTCTATGTCGTGAACTCCCTAGTATAATTATGAATATTTTGGGAAAAGGGATGTGATGCACTATGAAACCCTAGTCATGATATGAGTGAAACCTAGGGGGTTTTATTATATAAGTAAGAATCCGCAGTTTATAATTCGTCCCCCTCTTATTATTTATTGAGAAACCCTATGAGGTATGGCCAATCATCTGGATCCTCCCCTTATTATTCCCACGCGATTCCCCCTTGAGAGGGGTGTTTTTTGCGGAAATTTTATAATAGTGGTAGGTTATCTTATCTTTCTCTTTTATTCCAAACTGGTTTCTATTTATCACTAATAATTTCTGCATGATTTAGTTAGTTATTTGGTGATGATTTACACTGGGGTATAGCGGGAATCATCTTGAATGATTGAAATTTTTCGTAATATGGATAGTGGGAAGTCATAAAATGTTTAAATCATATTTTTTTCTTGTTTTTTTTGATTAAGGTACATAATTGTCCAAATTTTTCAATACATTTGTATTAAATTTTATGAAATTGGATATTGAAAGGGTGATGATTTGTTTTTATTTTATGATGTTTAGGTCAAGATGCATGAAAAGAGTGGAACACACACTGTTTCTTGATGTATTAGTGACCTATATCTTCAGATGAGATTTTAAGTATTTATTCATTTTATATTAATTTTTTTAATAAATTTAATTGTATTCCTTGGATTGAATTTTGGTATTTGTTTTTTTAGAGTCTTAGAAGAGCTTGGGTGAGAGCGGCCTAACATCAATTAAGTGAATTATCCCTTGAATATGGTAGATGATCCCTATTCATTTATCTTTGTTTTATGAAAAATTTCAAGGGAATCTGTTATTTTGTCTCACTAATGAGGGAGATGAACCTTTTCTTCAAATGAATTATTTCCTTAAAAATAATTTAATTTTGATAAAAACATGTGTCAAGGGCTATGATGTATCCTTGATCATTATCTTGATACCTTAACCAATAATGGATGAAGTATTTATCATTAAATGTATTCTTTGATATATATGGACTCTCAGGGGTATAAATGAATTGAAATGATGGAATACAGTGTCCCTGGTATAGGATATATCATACAACTCCATATAGAGGAGAGTGTTGGACCAAGATGTTTGGCCCAAGTCATGATGAGAACCTTGAGATGCCTTGGAACCCTAGGATTGGAAATTAGTGACTTAAAAGAGTGTCACCCCAAAATAGAATGATAGGACCTAGGTGGGTATACCCAAGGTAGATTTATGATAGGTCATGTGAGTGGATTTACCTAGATTATTTTTGGTACTTGATATGATAATTATTCCATCTATTCAGAGTGGTGTTGTTATGTCCTTTACTAAGAGTATAATATTTTTGTGACATGTTTATGGAGATGATAGGGGATATTGTGCCCTCTAGGTGATAGTCTAGTCTTGAGAAAAGAGAATTAGTAGAAGGATATCATCTAAGGTTTCTTGATTATAATGATACCTATGGGACCTCAATTACTACCTCTGGTTATGTTGAATATAGAGTAGGTTATCCTAGAGAACCATGTATTTTTGAATTTGGGTTTCACCATATAACAAAAAGGTTAATGGTGTAATCCTAATGTGGCCAATGTGACAGTGATGGGTTGTGGACCTTGTACCCCAACATTTTAATTATGGGATGGGGTTTATATTCTGTCCCAATGCACATTATTGTTAATGATATGGGATATTATGGAAGGGGTGAACTTAAATCATGTTTTTATGAATGAGATTACCAAGAGATTTCCTTGGATCTGGGGTTTACCCCTGATGACATATAGATGCATTATATTATTCCTAGTATAAAATATTTATATCTATATGATATTCCTTTAATATTAAATTTTATTTGACATTTATGATTATATGTGATTCTGAGGATACTTCTAAAGATCTTGGTATTTTGACTTACAACTATATGGATACCTGGAATAATCCCTAGGATACCGAAATGATATTTATTATATATGGATTCCTAGGATACTTCCTAAGATATGAATTTATGCTTAATTACTATGGAATACCTATGTTGATTCCTAGGATCATACTTTTATTCCATATTAATTATGGTATTCCTTTGATGCTTCCCAAGATTCAGCTCCATGATCGATTATATATCATTATTAAAGAAATATAACACTAGTTTAAGTATCTTTAATCAATTTTGGGAGTCACATTAGAACCTGAGGATCAACAATGATTATTTTCTTATGATTCCATATTTATTTATTTATTTCTTGAGAATTTAAAATGTTCATAAAATATATATACTAGTATTTTGGGGCCCTATTTGTTTTTCCTATTGTGTTTTATCACATCCCTCTTAGGAATCCATTTCACTTATGTACCAGAGTTAACTGAACTATTTAAATATTCTGGTAGAAAATAATCATAGGATTGAATCATTGAACTATATATCTTGTATAGAGTTGGATACCAGGATGTGATGAGGTTTGGGGATTACAGTGGAGCCTTATTTATTTTATTATTATTTTATTTTTTATCAAGGGTTTTCATAATGGTAAAATCCTTAGGATGTATGACTGTATGATTTTGAATCTCATTTTTATACCATGATTGTGGTTTATTGATTTTTAACACTCAAATTGTTATAATGAATTATGTTTGTTTATTTTTTCACTAACTTTCTAATTTGATATGACAATATAGTCTCCTATAAGAACTACTTAGAATCTCTCTAATACTCAAATACTTCTAGGATATGGGGAGACACACTTGAGGTCACATGGATCCATTGGCAGAGACATTGATTAGTGGTCTTTGATTGGGGGATGTTATGAATGTGTATCAGAATCCATAAATTAATTGATGTTTTGATTTCTACCTATATATCAAATAGATATATTCTTCCATTTATCATAGGGATAATTATATTCTTAGTAACTTAGGGTAATTAAAAATGATGCACTACATGTTTTTATTTATCTAACTTTATAGATAAAATTATTATTTAATAAATGGTTTTTATTTAAACTCATGAGTTTTTGAAATAATGGATTTATTTATTATTATAAATAATATGATATCCTTCATTCATTTATAGTTAGCTTATTCTTAACTATTAATTCCACTATTTTCAAGTTATTCCTTGAAATAAGTAATGGAATACCAATAATACTTATAATACTCATCATTGAACCTAATTTTACTAAAATAATCACTATAATGTATATAAGGTAATGTAAGTTTAAGAATAAGTCCACTATATGTATTAATGATTAATGAATGATTTTTCAAGATATTTTTAGACTATCCTTCTGGGATAATGTCTTATATTTTATAAAGAACACCCTCTACTTAACATTACCTTACAAAAATCTCTTTATAGGAATTTCATGATGTAAATTATTTTACCATTATCCTTCCTTAGAATAGTTCTCACATTTATTTTTGAACTTATTCTGGTAGAATAATGGAATAAAAACCATTTAATTTGAAGGGACCTCTTTATCTTAAAACCTTACAAGTAATAATGTAAAATACTTATGAGTCTTAGTGATAAATATTTTAATAACCAATCTGGGTATATCATTTACTTAATCAAGAACAATAATTTCGTATTATTTGAGAATTGAAATTTTTTATACATCATGGATTTTTTATATTTGAAATATATGATTCAAGTATAATTAAAAAATTAATTTAGCATGAAATACCATAATAATACTTATTTCAAACCCGAAATAATACCTTATTATGATTAGAAGTGGAAACTAAGATAAATGTTTTGGTAAAATCCCATTCAAAATAATAGTTTTATGAGAATCAATCCACTTGAAAAAAATGAATTTTTGATCTTCCTCTAGATGAATTAGGAATTAATCTCTTTCATTTACATGAAGTTTCACCATAATTATTGAGATATTTATGATATTACTTTGTTTCTATATAAGGATATGAATATCTGAAGCACGTATAGTATTAAATACCAAATAATTAAAATAGAAATATTTAATGTAATGATGAATATAGATATTGTATAAGTAGTACTTACTTATTATTCAATTTATTCTAGAGCACCTTTTAGTGGTCTTTATATCCACATGTAAACCAAATAACAACATTTTTATTTATATCTCTATTAATCTTTTACTTCTTTGATGAATATTATAAAGGAACCATTTACATTTAACTTGTCATTGTATTTTAAACATTATCTATAGTTCCATAAACCCAGTATATCGAAGATGATGCATTCTTTTTTATATTGTAATTAGATACATGGAATCTCATCCCGAAGGACATAATAGTTTAGTTTTCTTGGTAAACAATATACATACATTAATTTCATTTTAAATGTTAAAACATAAAATAAAAAAATATTTTTCTATGAAAATTCCATTATTACCCGTAGTGTATCAATGAAAATCAATCAAAAAAAAAAACTTCCTCATATCCTAGGGAAAATAATAAAAAAGAAATGGGTGATCTTAGATTCTTATTAAGGATAAGCGTAAAACAAAATCTATGAATATATAAAGAAAAAAAAAATGGAAATATAAATAACTAAAAAAGATTCCATTCAATCAATAACTAGAGAATAAAATAAAAAGTGTAAATGTTGATCTAATAATTCCATATAAATAATTACATGATCTTGGAAACATAACTTCAGATATTATAACTAATTAAATAATCAGTTGGAATATTAACAACTGAATTTATAATGATGGAATGTAAAAATATGGACATCTAAAACCTACTATCAAATACTTATTCAATGGAATCTAAAAACATCAAAGATTTGTTCCAAGAAATCTATATGAATGGGTATGTCCTAAGATAAAACCCAATCTATTTTGTTTCATGATACATATCGATCCATTAAGGGGCTATAGTGGGGCCAACTCATTATTTACTAAGTACAATGAATTCCTCATATGAAATGGGTGAAACAAATCACACATAAACATTCATATATAAATTGGATTACAAAATTTCAATAATTTCCCCAATCAATAAATATTATCATAAACCATTCATAGTAAATTGAATGGTATCAACATTTTATATCCCCATTCGAACTGACTATAAATCATCCAGAGAAATAATAAGGATGTTATCATCAGAGTATGTCCCCATTAAATAATAAATAAAATAAAATGGTGTCTTGTTAGATGGAAAATTATTTTTAAATACCACATCGAAAATTAATATAGGAAAATAATATTTCATTGAGAATCACCCTTTTATTTTAAAACTATAAAATTCATAAAATATTATTAAAATCCATTTCATTATAAATCACTTTTAAAAGCAATGAATTTACATAATATTAGGAAAAAAAATTTATTTAAAAGGAATCTTATAAATTTGAAAAGGAATATTAAATGAATTTATGGTCATGATGACATGTAATTTAATAAAAGTAATATATGTTAAAAATAACATAAATTTGGCATTTTAAAAAGGTTATAGAAATTACTTCTTTGGAAAATGAAAAATAATTCCTTTAAAAAATTTAAAAAAAATAAAACATGCCAAAATTTTGTAATCAATAATTTGGATAATGTTAAAATATTTTCAAAAAGATTTCCAGTAGACATGGTTCTAGAAGAAAAAGGTTTTTTTAACGAAGAGATAAATATTTTTAGATTTTTATAAAAGCATTTTATTAATAATTTCAAGTAATAGAGAGAGTAAATAATGGCACCATTACTTGATAATGTTCTTGAATGAACAAATTAGAAGAATATTTATTGATTTTTAGATATAATTATCTAAAAATTTCCCCACGTTAGACAAAAACAAAAACAACCCTGAATAATAATTATATTGTGAAACAAATCTTTACCACTTTTGGTAACTTTTTAATCATATTCCCCATGGAAGAAATACGTTTAATTGAGAAATTAAATACTATGAATATAAATTATTTAATTATAAAACATAAAATAAGGGACGTATATAAACCACAAAAAATAAATAAGTAGAGAATATGGTATAGGTCTCATGAAAGTAAAAGTGAGACGAGAAACCCTCAACCTGAGTCTAAATCATCACATCAATTATTTATTTTCCTGAATAATAAAATTATGTTAATTATTAAATTTCTGAATAACTTTTTTTGTGTTTATTATTTATTTTATTTTACTTATTACCATGTTATATATGATTAGTTAATAAATTAATTTTATTCCATTTGTTTTGATGATATTTTTTTATGTATCAAAAATGACTTTAGTTGACTGACTATGGACAAAGAGGTAACTACTAAACATCTGTAGAATAAAAAACATGAAATATTTATTATATTTTTACATCAATTATACTTTTAAAACTAATAATTATATATTTTAATAAAAAATGAACTATATTTCAATCATGGAGATAGTTGGGCATATGTGTGTATGAGTAACATTTCCATTTTTAAATGATCATAATAGAGACAAGTCAAATAATATTTTATCTTTTATAAAATTATCATAATATCATATATACCATATTATTTCTTAAAATATACTTATATATATCATCCATGTGGTGTGGTGAAGAAAATAGATTCACACACACACAAATGACATTATCATTTATTAGTTTAAAAATGAAAATGATATATTATCTTTTAATAATGAAATATATGTTGTTAATATAATACTTTTTTCATTTATATCACTTATATTAATAAATATTATCTGTATTACCTTCCATATAACGTGTTAGTGGAATAATAATCACATCGCTTCGTGAGGCGGTATTCCGCCGCACACACAAGCGACGTTATCGTATCCCCAACATAATGGAATATAAGAAGGTATATAGATAATATAATTAGTAGAAGGGTATAATTAATTTCTAAATATCATATATATACATCATAACCATCATCAAACCCAACTATGTGAGGCGGTAATGGAAAAACGAATTATGTTGGTTCACAAGGTAGTAGCCCACCATTCACATGAATGATGATTTCACAACCCATGTAATGAAAGTGGGGATTATTTTAGATCATTAAAAAAACATAAAAAAATATCAGTATATTAATGATAATTATTATAATATGTAATCATGGTATAATAATAATTTTTTTATGTTACAGAATAAATAAAATAAAAATACTTATTAAAGAACATTACCACTTCTTCAGGTATCCTCCTTAGGTTTCCACAAAAATCCTTCTTAGGTTGGATTTATGCCCAAAATAAGGATTATAGAATTATAGTAGGGAATTTTGGACGTTTTTTGGGTAGGAATTTTTTGAACCAAAATGGTTTTAAGCCATGAAGGAGAGAGGAGAGTGTGTGAACTTTTATAAGTTAGGAGAGTCTTATACATGTAATATTTGAAAAGAAAAAAAAATGTACATTTGTTTTTCATATTCCAAAAGGGTTAAAAATGAAGTATTATCAAGACTTATACATGATAATGTCTAAATATTCCTATAGAAAAAATTTTATACAAGTTTTTAGGTTATATTAATCATTGTATTTTTAGTTTAACCCCATGGAAAATGAGTTTTTACATTAACCATAGTAAATATTTTTTTCACTTATTTTACTATTTATTATTGAAAAACATAAGCTGAATTTATTAGATAATATAAATTGTTACTATTCAAAATATTTAATTCATTTTCAAAATGACGTTAAAAAAATTATAAAAATTTAATTGAAAAATTATCCCACAGATGCAACGAGATATCGAATTTTCAAAGAGAACATGTTGAAAAGGATACAATGTTTTCTTTTGAAATTTAATAAAAAAATTAAAATAACATAAATTGGATTAATAAATATATTATCTAAGTTATTATAAATTAAAAAAATTCAAAATATATTTTGACATTGTAAATAATTTAAAACAAAAATAAGTTTTCAATTAAAATTCAATATTATTCAATGTTCATAAAAATATAAATTTATTTACAAAATTAATAAAATACAACCTGAGATAATTTTGACTTATAGATTTCAAAAAATAAGTTAATTTTTTTAAATAAATTTTATGAAAGTGGTATAAATTAATTATAAATTAATTTCATAAAGAACAACATAACCACCTTTTAGGAAAATACATTTTTTAGAAAACATTTTCTTTTCTTTCAAATGGTTCTAATTTTGTCAATAATAAATATATATTCATTTTATTTAATTTACACATGTGTTAACCCTATTATATTCATAATTTAGATAGTAGAATTCATACCCTCAATTTTATGGATAGGTTATAATGTTAATGATTAAATAATAATATTTCAATTGATTACCACATTTCGTTCAAACCCCAAATTGAATGCCTTGAAATATATCGAAGATATTGAATTTATTTAAAAATATATATTTGATAAAGTATTAGGTTGTTATATTATATTATATGCTTGTTTTTTTTCATAAATGATATCAAATATGATTTTCATATTTTAGAATATCAGGGTGTTTCATTGTCCCTCAATTTATTCACCAAAAAGGGAAATAAACCATGTCCCCACCAATCCAAATCAACATGGGAAACCATAGTTAAATGATTATTTAGTAGTTTCTTTAAATTTTTCATTTTATATTTTTTAATTAATATGGATAATCTTGGTGGTAAAAAAGATAATATGATATTAATGGATAATTTATTATCCACATGGAAGCCCAAAATTTTTATGTAATCGATATACTTAATCATCAGGAGTATATGATATATAGATAGGTATCTATATTCTAGATTTCACTTTTATATTGTAGTGAAAATTTCATTTTTATTCATCTTATCTTTTTCTTTTTTATGTTCTATAATGTGAACTATCATCGTGTATGAATCCATGTACTTATAATGGGAATTCATCTCACCAAACATAGTTCATAACATGGTGAAAAATAATCTAAAGAACCAAATATGTGCATATTATAATTATCCTTTTTCTTAGGAATCTTAAACGAATGTGTTGTATTTTTTTTTTACAAAAAATAAGAAAACCATGACAATAGGGAATAATATGGACAAGATTAATTATTTAAAATGATATATAAAAATATTAAAATTGAATTTGATGAAAATATTGATGATTTAAAATTAAGGTGTCTAGATGAAATTCATAAATATAAAGGTATTCTACAAGGATTACACATGATGAAGAGAAGGATGAAAGAAGTTCTAGAGTCATCTTAGAGAATGTTATGTTGTATTTTCCCAACAATGTAAAGAACACTTTTTGGTTAATAGGAATGGTGAAGATGAAGAAGAATGAAGGTGTGACCACGCCATAAATTGTAATGTGGTAGAGGAAGAGATTCTCAACATAAGAATCCATGAATGGGACATTCCTTGGATGTCTATGTGGTGGAATCCTATATCACATATAGAACATGAATAATATAAGATGTTGAATCATGGAATTTCTATGTAAGTTTCATTTATAAAAGACCTGGTAGAGAAAGATGGTCAATTAAATGTTGAACACACTATTGATTAAGTCATGGTGAGTAAAATGGGAAATGGTATTTTCAGTACACTATATCACTTAGTTTTTTGAGTTATATGTTCACCTCTGAGACACGTTGAACAAAAAATATGAGTGGTGGTTCCTAAAGAAAAGGTACTTTCTTTAAAAAATGGTTGTAGCATACCAAGATTCACTAGGAGGAGAATTAATTGAAAACATTCCATGGATCTAGGAGTGTTTAATGGAATGTTAGACTAAAGATATAAAGGATATGACATGGTGTTTGAAGGAAATACAAGTTGGTGAGATTTTCAAAAAATGATGCACCGAATGTAATTAATTTTAATCATATTATTCATGTTTCTTTATTAATTGGTTTAATAATCACATGATTGAAATTTATATAATAATCAATGAAATATTCTATTGATGTTTTCAACATTCTAAGTTGAATTAATTTATAATAAATTCATACTATAAGGGAGAGATAATATAAGGCCCCGACCTTAAACATCTCTTAATATTGAATTAAATGAATAATTCACAATGAGTATCTTTTCAGGTTTAGAGTTTTAGAGAATTATAACATAACTACTACATCTCAAAAGATTACAAAGTAGACACTTCTACTAAGTTTCCATAGAATAAAAAAAACTCTTAAAAAAAACATGTCTAGTTCCAAGTTTTATATTGAATGACTCTCCCTTGATCCCATCCTTGACCCTATTCCACATTAGGTCCTGTGAAAAACATTTCAAAAAAAGTTGGGGTGAGCATAAAGAGCTCAGTAAGGGATACACAAAGAATGAAAACTATTAGTTTATCAAAACAACAAGTAAACCATGTATACTTTATCAAAGATATACTTTTCAACTTTATGAAGTAGTAAAAACTCTTCACTAAATAAAAGATCATTACTTACCCTATTGTAACCAAAAGATTACCATAAAACCCATATAAAGAACACATAACATATAAAGGTAACATGGGACATAAATATACTTAAGTGGAGTAACCATACGGTCGACTTCCACACATATCACTTAATATAATAGCCATACGGCCAACTTCCATATATAATTAATGGAATATCCATACGGCCGAATTCCTTACCCAATGCATTGGAGGTTATAACGTAACCACCCGTCCTGGTATTCACCACACCACCCGTCATATGGTTTATCACGTAACCACCCGTCAAATGTCCAAGTACCAATATAAAATCATAAAACATAAAACCAATATAAAGTAATGATAACATTTACACATTTCAATCACAATATATCATTTAAATATATTGACATAATAGAATACTTTATCAAAAAAATTTTCAATACCAAAATACATAAAAGAGTATATGGTATTTTTTTTAAAACATTACAGGTTGTTGAGGAAGCCAAAGACCAAATAATACTCGGGGTGGTGGAAAAGGTCATTTTCACCGCGTACATTAAAAGAAACATTCCTTTTTGTTGTTTAGTAAAACGCTTCGTAGAAAAAGATTCCTTTTGTATAAAAGTAAAATTCAAAGGGGTTTATACCCCGTATAAAAGATAGTTGTGTATAAAACTAAATATGCCTCAATGAAAGGAGATTGAGACGAAGTCCCTTACCTCGGGTCTGACTTGACACGATCGTTCTTTAACGTCCTGAATAATAAACTTGAGTTAATTTATATTTTCTTAAGAACATTTTTCGAGTTCATTATTCCTTTTATATCACTTATTGCCATGTTATAAACATTATGTAATAATTTAAGTTAATAATGTTTGTTTTGTCGATATTTGGTTCTTAAGTCGAAAGTGGACTTCTTACAATTACATGTTGTTCGTGTGGTCAAAGGTTATTTATATCCAGAATGACATTCCTGATTTGGATATCATATATATCATATATATCCAGCATATACATGTATTTATAATATTACATAATCATTTAGAAGTAAGAAATGAAATGCACCGTTCATGGAGACGGTAAGCCATACGTACGCATGAACGCTACTTTCATTTCTTTGTCATATTAATGGAATTAAAAATAAATGAGAGGTATTTATATCTTAATTCCAGAATTATATTCATCATTTAGATGTATCATTCATAATATATATCCATTATATACATGTACTTTTAATAGTACATTACATTTGAGGATAAGAAATGAAATGCACCGTTCATTGAGACGGTAAGCCGTACGTACGCACGAACACTACTTTCATTTCTATCTCATAATTTAATGGAAAGAAATAATAATTATATAGAGGTATATTATAATTCCATTATAAAATCATATATAATAACTTTAAATCCATCCATTATACATCCCACATATGGCATTAACGAATCAAATCACTTTGAGGGGGCGGTAGTCCGCACTTCCTTAAATGAAGATATCGTGTTTACCCGTAATGGAAACCATAAAGGTATGCCCAAAATGAAAAATACAGAAGATTAAGGAAAACATAAACATATTATATATCATATATAAAGATAGTTTCATATTAATGGCCACCATTGAAGGTGTTAAAAGAATGTTGAACAATCATCGTTTCGGGAGGCCGAAATTCGCCATCCACGGAAACAGTATGTTCTTTAACCATTATATGTATGTGTGTATTAGTGTAGCTCGAATAATTATTATAGAAACATAATAGTATATTGATGATACTGGAGTTGTTACAAAAGAAATTAATAAAAAGAGTTTAGGGGGTTGGAGAAGCAAAATAAAATAAAAGGACTCAAGTGAAGACATTACCTTAAAATCGGGTAACTCCCTTTGGTTTGAGCTCAAAGGCTTACTTGGGAAGACTTCTGCCCAATGAGAGGATTTAAGGAGTAATAGAGGGATGTGTAGAGACAAAATGATCAGAGAATGGCCGATCCAAAGGCTTGAGAGGTGTGGGTAAGGTGGTAGAGGTGGGGGCCATTTATAAGAGGAGAGGAGGGGCACTCTTGGAAAGTAAAGATAAGTTACATTATTTTAAAATGCGTTTCGGATTCAAAAGGTCCCACATTGATATAATTCGAGGTTAAGGTGATAAGGGTTCGAAATACACCCATTAAATAGGTTTTGGACATGTTTAGGTCATAGATTTTACATTATCATTTCATTTTATTTAAATCCTTTATTAATGAGGTAATCGCTGCATCATCATGATGTCATAAATAATTTAATTTATTTAAAGTCTAAAAATTATAAAAAAACTACTATGATGTATGAAATCGTTGTATCTTTCTAAATAATATTTATAGTCAAAAATCTGGCTTGTATAACCCCATGTAAAAATTGTTTTAGTAAAACATCTCTTGTTTGTGTCATTTTTTACTTTAACATTAAATAAAAAGTTATTTATGTCATTTCCCAACCAAAGTGGCTCCATGGGGTCCCCAAGTTGACCCATGGATTTTCGTGGTCGGCCATGACACAGCCAATTAGGGTAGGACATGTTTCAAGCTCATCTCATATTATTAAATCATTATTTTTACCTTAAACTACACTAATTACCTCTAATCGCGATTAAGAACTTAAAAGTTACTATTCACCAAAAAATTATTTTAATCTCATTGAACCACATTTTACTTCTTAATGACAACCATGTATGTCGGATTTTTGAAATTAAAAACACAGAAGTGGTAAAATTTCATTTAAACGAAAAATCAGTTTTTATAAGTACCACTTAGTGGTTTCACTATTCATCAAAAATTGAAGTTTTTCAGAAAAATACCAAAAATTCACCCTAAGATATATTTGATATTCCGAATTCAAAAATGAAGTCTATTTTACAAAATTAAAAACATATAAGTCACATTAATTAATTTAATAATTAATTCCTGCTGTTATGACAAATAGCGTGTTTTTATGAAACAATAAGTATCAAAAGATTGACACTAGTTTAAGTCTGATTTCAAAGTGTAATTAATTCCAAAGACCACTATTGGATTTAATGGTAAAAATATTTTCTAATTTCACTTTAAAACCAATTCAAAATATAATCTAATCATATAAATAAATTAGATTAAAAAGAGGTTTTGAATTAAAATACAACATTTTACACTATTCATTAAAAAATGAACTTTATCGGAAAAATACCAAAAAATTACACAAAGTAAATTTGGATGTCCCAATTATAAAGAAGTGTTTTATTTGGTCCAATAGAATTTATAAGAGTGAACAAAACTATATTTAATTATGGTTCACCATCAAAGGGTGATAAGTGAACCTTTAGTGAAAACTGGGGCATATACGCCTAAAATTGAATTATTTCCGTATTTTAAGCCTTTATCTTTTATTGGATAAATGTAAAAACATTTAAAAAACATATATAATCATATTTTAGTTATTTCTATCCATTCCCTCCAATACAACAGCTACATGTTAACTACCATTTAATATAATATTATTATATTACTAGTGTGCAACGTAAGATTTCAATGAAACTCTTTGTTGCGTATCAGGTACGCTATCGAACATAGCAACCCCTTTAAAGTAAAATTAATATTTAATTCGTAAATATTAATAAATATTAAAATTCTTTATTCTTTATTTACTTGGGATGTTACATCCTTCCCCCCTTTTGGGAATTGCGTCCTCGCAATTTTATTCACTTATCAAAATAAGTGGGGGTATTTATCCCTCATAGCATTTTTAGATTCCCACGTTGCCTCTTAAACCATATGGTTTTTCCAGAAAACCTTTACCTGGTGGATTACCTTATTTCGCAACACATTCTCTCTTCGGTCAAGAATCTGGACTAGTTGTTCTTCATAAGAGAGATTCTCTTCCAACTGAACTACCTCTGGGCTCAAAACATGAGATGGATCTGGCATATACTTCCTCAACATCGAAACATGAAAAACATTGTGTACCTGATATAAACTCGGAGGTAAAGCCACTCAGTATGCAACTGATCCAACTCTCTCAAAAATTTCATATGGTCCAATGAACCTTGGACTCAGCTTTCCTTTCTTACCAAATCTCATTACACTTTTCCATGGAGAAACCTTGAGAAAAACATGATCACCTACCTCAAAAGATAGATCCTTCCTCCAGTTATCCGCATAACTCTTCTACCTACTCTGAGCTGTTCTCATGTGTTTTTGAATCAACTTAACTTTTTATGCCAACTCTTCTACCAATTCTGGTCCCATCAGCTTCCTTTCACCCACTTCATCCCAAAATGCTGGAGATTGACACCGCTTCCAAAATATTGCCTCAAATGGTGCCATCTATATACTGGAATGAAAACTGTTATTATAAGAAAACTCAACCAACGAACGATGTTGGTCCCAACTTCCATGATAATCCATCGAAAAAGCTCTTAGCATATCCCCCAAGGTCTGAATTTTTATTTCTGACTGGCCATCTGATTGAGGATGAAATGCTGTACTAAAATTTAATTCAATACCCAACGACTTCTGAAGGCCTTTCCAAAAGTTAGAAGTAAACCTGGGTCACGATCAGACACAATGGAGAGAGGAACTCCATGTTCCTGACTATCTCTTTAAGATACAAACGGGAAAGTTGATCTAGGGAAAAAGTATCTCGTATAGCAAGGAAATGATCAGATTTAGTCAAGCGATCAATAATAACCTAGATTGCATTATTACCTCGATATGTCCTTAGTAATCCCACAACAAAGTACATGGATATGTTTTACCATTTCCACTCTGGCACTGGTAAAGGCTGAAGCATCCCTTTAGGTAACTTCCGCTCTGCTTTAAATTGCTGACAAGTCTAACACCTCACAGTAAAATCAGCAATATCTCTTTTCATTCCATCCCACCAGTAATACTTCCGCAGATCTTTGTACATCTTAGTACTGCCAGGATGAACTGAAAACGGAGAACTATGAGCTTCACATAACAACTCTCTCTTCAACTGTGAATAACAAGGCACACACAATCTCTTCCCAAATCTCAAAACACAATCACTATCAATGTTGAATTCAGGGAACTTACCCTTCTAAACCAGCTCTACCTTTTTCTGCAACTCACTGTCTTCCCTCTGTACTTTCTTAATTCTGTCTGATAGGGATGATCTCACTGATACCTAAAACAAAATAGAAGAACTTCCTGCACCAACAAATTCTATACCAAAGTTCATCAAATCAAAAACCAAAGGATCTTGTTCCAAACGTATCATGGTTAATGAATCATTACTTTTTCGACTGAAAGCATCAGCCACTTTATTTTCTTTTCCTGGATGGTAATGAATTGTACAATCATAATCCTTGATTAATTCTAGCCATCTCCTCTACCTCATGTTCAATTCTTTCTGAGTGAATATATACTTTAAACTTTTGTGATCAGTATATATTTTACACTTTACTCCATAAAAATGATGCCTCCAAATTTTTAGAGAAAAAACAACAGAAGCTAATTCCAAATCATGTGTAGGGTAATTTAACTCATGAGTTTTCAAATGATGTGAAGCATAATAAATTAACTGATAATTCTGCATAAGGACACAACCAAGTCCCTTCAAAGAAGCATCACTGTATACAACAAACTCACCATTCCTGGAAGGAAGTTCCAAAACTGGAGAATTCACCAATCTTCTTTTCAACTCCTGAAAACAATCATCACATTCTTTTGCCCAGATGAAATTAACACCCTTACGAGTTAGCTTAGTCATTGGACTAGATAACCATGAAACGTTTTCAACAATCCTTCGGTAGTAACCTGCCAAACCAAGAAAACTATGGATCTCGGTTACATTTGTGGGTCTTGGCCATTCTTCAACAACTTTTGTTTTAGAAGGATCAACAGTTATGCCATTTTTTGAAACAATGTGACCCATGAAAGAAATTTGTTGTAGCCAAAACTCACAATTGCTGAATTTTCCATATAGTTTCTTTTCTTTTAAGGTTTGAAAGATAACCCTTAAATGACTTTTATGCTCCTCTTTACTTTTAGAAAACAACAAAATATCATCAATAAAACAACCATGATTTATCACCTGAGTCAACTGAGCCATCACTGCAACAAACTGTTCAATTCTGATTCTGACCATCTCAGTATGCTGATTTGGAAAGTCATTTCCCTCAGTATGCCTTCCAAAAAAGCTTCTATGTTTCCTCTACGAAAAACCATTCTTAACACAGAAATATCTTAGGTGAATAAACATGGTAATCTGTAAATGATATATCATTTCAATCATACCATACATTAAATATTTTTGGATAATCATTTAATAAAATTATAACTCCTAAAGTTATCTAAACTAACCTTTGATACCAACTATAAGGCCCCGGCCTTAAACATCTCTTAATATTGAATTAATTGAATAATTCACATTGAGGATATTTTCAGTTTTAGAGTTTTAGAGCATTAGAACATAACTACTACATCTCAAAAGATTACAAAGTAGACACTTCTACTAAGTTTTCATAGAATAAAAAAACTCTTAAAAAGAAACATGTCTAGTTCCAAGTTTTATATAGCACGACTTTCCCTTGATCCCATCCTTGACCCAATTCCACATTAGGTCCTGTGAAAAACATTTCAAAAAAACTTGGGGTGAGCATAAAGAGCTCAGTAAGGGATACACAAAGAATGAAAACTGTTAGTTTATCAAAACAACAAGTAAACCATGTATACTTTATCAATGTAATACTTTTCACCTTTATGAAGTAGTAAAAACTCTTCACTGAATAAAAGATCATTACTTACCCTGTTGTAACCAAAAGATTACCATAAAACCCATATAAAGAAAACATAACATATAAAGGTAACTTGGGACATAAAAATACTTAAGTGGAGTAACCATACGGTCGACTTCCACACATATCACTTAATGGAATAGCCATACGGCCAACTTCCATACATACTTAATGGAATAGCCATACGGACGACTTCCATACCCAATGCATTAGAGGTTATAATGTAACCACATGTCCTGGTATTCACGGCACCACCCGTCATATGGTTTATCACATAACCACCCGTCAAATGTCCATGTACCAATATAAAATCATAAAACATAAAACCAATATAAAGGAATGATAAAATTTCCACATTTCAATCGCATTATATCATTGAAATATATTTACATAATAGAATCCTTTATCAAAACCATTTTCAATACCAAAATACATAAAATAGTATTATGTATTTTTTTATTTTAAAAACATTACAGCTTTTTGAGGAAGCCAAAGACCAAATAATACTCGCGGCGATGGAAAATGTCATTGACACCACATAAGTTAAAAGAAAAATTCATTTTTTTTGTTTAGTAAAATGATTCGTAGAAAAAGATTCCTTTTGTATAAAAGTAAAAGTCAAAGGGGTTTATACACCGTATAAAAAATAGTTGTGTATAAAACGAAATATTCCTCAATGAAAGGAGATTGAGACGAAGTCCCTTACCTTGGGTCTGACTTGACTCGATCGTTCTTTAACGTCCTGAATAATAAACTTAAGTTAATTAATATTTTCTTAAGAACCTTTTTAAAGTTCATTATTCCTTTTGTATCAGTTATTTCAATGTTATAATCATTATGTAATCATTTAAGTTAATAATGTTTGTTTTGTCGATATTTGGTTCTTAAGTCGAAAGCGGACTTCCTACAATTACATGTTGTTCGTGTGGTCAAAGGTTCTTTATATCCAGAATTACATTACTGATTTGGATATCATATATATCATATATATCCAGAATATACATGTATTTATAATATTACATAATCATTTAGTGGTAATAAATGAAATGCACCGTTCATGGAGACGGTAAGCCGTACGTACGCATAAATGCTACTTTCATTTCTTTGTCATATTAATGGAATTAAAACTAAATGAGAGGTATGTATATTTTAATTACAGAATTATATTCATCATTTATATATATCATTCATCATATATATCCATTATATACATGTACTTTTAATAGTACATTACATTTGGGGATAAGAAATGAAATGCACCGTTCATGGAGACGGTAAGCTGTAAGTACGAATGAACGCTACTTTCATTTCTATCTCATAATTTAATGGGAAGAAATAATAATTATATAGAGGTATATTATAATTCCATTATAACATCATATATAATAACTTTAATTCCATCCTTTATACATCCCACATATGGCAGTAACGAATCAAATCACTTTGAGGGGGCGGTAGTCCGCACTTCCTTAAATGAAGATATCGCGTTTACCCATAATGGATACCATAAAGGTATACCCAAAATGAAAAATACAGAAGCTTAAGTAAAACATAAACATATTATATATCATATATAAATATTGTGTCATCTTAATGGCCACCTTTGAAGGTGTTAAAATAATTTTGAACAATCATTGTTTTGGGAGGCCGAAATTCACCATCCACGAAAACAGTATGTTATTTAACCATTAGATGTATGTGTGTGTAAGTGTAGCTCGAATACTTCTTATAACAACATACTAGTATATTGATGATACTGGAGTTTTTACAAAATAAATGAATAAAAAGAGTTTAGGGGGTTGGAGAAGCAAAATAAAACAAAAGGACTCAAGTGAAGACATTACCTTAAAATCGGGTAACTCCCTTTGGTTTGAGCTCAAAGGCTTCCTTGGAAAGACTTCTACCCAATGTGAGGCTTTAAGGAGTAATAGAGGGAATTGGAGAGACAAAATGATAAGATATTGGCCGAACCAAATGATGGATAGGTGTGGGAAAGGTGGTAGAGGTGGGGGCCTTTTATAAGAGGAGAGGAGGGGAACTCTTGGAAAGTAAAGATAAGTTACTTTATTTTAAAATGAGTTTCGGATTCAAAAGGTCCCACATTGATATAATTCGAGGGTAAGGTGATAAGGGTTCTAAATCCACCCATAAAATAGGTTTTGGACATGTGTAGGTCATAGATTTTATATTATCATTTCATTTTATTTAAATCCTTTATTAATGAGGTAATCACTGCATCATCATGATGTCATAAATAATTTAATTTATTTAAAGTCTAAAAATTATACAAAAAATACTATGATGTAGGAAATAGTTTTATATTTCTAATGAATATTTATAGTAAAAAATATGACTTGTATAACCCCATTTAAAAATTGTTTTAGTAAAACATCTCATGTTTGTGTCATTTTTACTTTAACATTAAATAAAAAGTTATTTATGTCATTTCCAAACCAAAGTGGCTCCATGGGGTCCCCAAGTTGTCCCATGGATTTTCATGGTCGGCCATGACACATAAAATTTGGGTAGGACATGTTTTAAGCTCATCTCATATTATTAAAACATTATTTTTTCCTTAAACTACACTAATTACCTCTAATCACGATTAAGAACTTAAAAGTTACTATTCACCAAAAAATTATTTTAATCTCACTGAACCACATTTTACTTCTTAATGAAAACCATGTATGTCGGATTTTTGAAATTCAAAACACAGAAGTGGTAAAATTTCATTGAAATGAAAAATCAGTTTTTATAAGTACCACTTAGTGGTTTCACTATTCATCAAAAATTAAAGTTTTTCAGAAAAATACCAAAAATTAACCCTAAGCTATATTTGATATTACGAATTCAACAATGAATTATATTTTAAAAAATTCAAAACATATAAGTCACATTAATTAATTTAATAATTATTTCCCGTTGTCATGACAAATAGCATGTTTTTATGAAACAATAAGTATCAAAAGATTGACACTAGTTTAAGTCCGATTTCAAAGTGTAATTAATTCCAATGACCACTATTGGATTTAATGGTAAAAATATTTTCTAATTTCACTTTAAAACCAAATTCAAAATATAATCTAATCATATAAATAAATTAGATTAAAAATAGGTTTTGAATTAAAATACAACATTTTACACTATTCATTAAAAAATGAACTTTATCGGAAAAATACCAAAAATTTACACAAAGTAAATTTTGATGTCCCAATTCTAAAGAAGAGTTTTATTTGGTCCAATATAATTTATAATAGTGAACAAAACTATATTTAATTACGGTTCGCCATCAAAAGGCGATAAGTGAACCTTTAGTGAAAACTGGGGCATATACGCCTAAAATTGAATTCTTTCTGTATTTTAAGCCTTTATCTTTTATTGGATAAATGAAAAAACATTTAAAAAACATATATAATCATATTTTTAGTTATTTCTATCCATTCCCGCCAATAAAACGGCTACATGTTAACTACCATTTAAAATAATATTATTATATTACTAGTGTGCAACGTAAGATTTCAATGAAACTCTTTGTTGCATATTGGGTATGCTATCGAACATAGTAACCCATTTAAAGTAAAATTAATATTTAATTCGTAAATATTAATAAATATGAAAATTCATTATTCTTTATTTACCTGGGATGTTACAAATAAATTGATGCAAAAAGTAATTATATGTTAACTAAGTTTATGTAGATTATGTAGGATGTTTTATTGAGTGGTTATGTGTGGTTTTTATTTACCATAATAATACTAATAGGTGTTTAATTATTGGGTACATGAACACCATATTTTAGGAGTGTAGGACGACTATAATCAATAATTAATCGACCATATCACATATCTAAACTGAAATAATAAGAAAAACATAATGGGTTAGGGATTGGAAATGATGAAATAACTTGTAGTATCCTTAAATATCAAAATTCATTGAAACATGAGAAGGATTTTTCTATGAAATGATAGAGTAAGGTAAAGTTTTTATCATTTCACTATAAGGATACATTCCAAACTTATTTTGGAAAGAATAAGTACAATGGCAAGGAGGTATTAAAAAATTGTAAAGGGGAAGAAAAAGTGAACTTCAATAGAGAATCTATTTATATATGAAGATTAATTTAACCTAAAACTCATCAAATAACGTACCTATAATTATATAAACTATGTGATGTTACTACCCTCTTGGAGTGAACTAAGAATGTAGAAGGAGTAGTGAGCTCACCAAGTCCTACCCCAGAGCAGTGAGAGAAGGAGGAAGAGATGTAGTGTTCTTTGAGAGAGGAGTGAAATCAGCCCTAAACATTGTAAGGGGAGTGATCCCATAAAGAAGTGACATAAAAAACTATTTGAAAAGGATAAATCTATTAGTGTTCTAGTGTATCAATACTATTTTGACTAAATGATCCTTATATTATCCAAATTTAGGTAACCAAGTAATTTATATGTGTCCTATTTTCTTTTGTTATGCTCATGAAAAGAGAGCAAAAATAAAACAAATGATATAAGGGATAAGAAAGTGAAAAGTAAATTGAATGATGATAAATATAAGAGAAAAAAATCCATAACCCTAGTGTTTATTGGTTAATATATAAATAATTTTTGTGAGGATATTAAGGAATGTTAAGTGTTTGGAATAAATTTTCATACCCTGATACACCTTGCCACGTAGAGTATATCTCACTCTAAGGCATTTTTTGGAATAAAAATTTATATGAAATATATGTTCATTTTATTGGATTAATTATCATTGCAATTATTCAATTTTTATTTTGTGTTTAAGTATTGTACAACTCTTACAACATTGGTCATTATGGAAAAGGTAAAGAATTAAACGAAGAAGAAAAAATCCTCTATAATTCCTTATTGTGGATTTTTCTATGGAAAGAGAGAGATAATTTGGAACTACAATTTTAACATAAAAATTGTAGGTACTAATGAATAAAATAATTATTTTATTTGTTCATATATGATTCCTTAGAAGTAGAAAAAGATAAATGTATACCAAATTTTGGAGTTACAAATGATGAGATTATACGAAGGTGGTTGAAGTTTGAAGTAGTAATTGTTTTTGAGGAATTTGACTAAAACTTAAAGAAAGAAAATGTATGGAATAAATTGGAAAAAATATCAAGATATACCAATTAATGTAATGAAAAATGAATTTGAAAAATTGAAAGGTTAAAAAGAGACCTTTTGATGTTGTAACTAACCTTTGGGATAAGATTGATTATCAATAAGAATATTAGAATATGATATTTATAAATATGTAAAATCTCAAAGTTTTTATATAAGAAAAGTGAATAAGTGGTACCTGTCCCATAATAGATAACAATATCAAGTCGATAAATAAGAGGTATACCATGGCTAAAGATTAGGATGAGAAGGAAGTGAATAGGGTGATGATATTCATCTCACTAAGACTGAAAAGGGGAGAAAGAAAGGTGGAAAGTATGGGGTTAGTCCAATCTGGCTATCCGAATTTCTCTTCTTGAGGATGTTTGAGGTAACCATATCCCAATATGATTTATTAATTAATTTTTTTTTCAATAGGTGTAGAATTAAGGGGGATATATGATCCATGGTGTGATTGTGATGGTATATAAAATTTTATGTGTATAAAATAAAATCTAATGAAGATGCACCAACTGGTATCAAGACACTAAAGAACATGGCCATTTGGGAAAGAAATATGAATCTCACATTAATATATTTTTATGTTACAAGTCGTTTGGTATTTTATATCATCTAATTAATTTCAATATATCAAAATGATGATTAGATACAAAAGATATTCCCACAACTAGAACCCCTAATTTAATAATTTTTTATGTTGTGAATAGGTAAATGTTTTATGGGAATTGTGGTAAAAAACCAATTTTTTTAGCCATATCATAATATGTTTGAATCTTTTGAAGAAATAAAATAATTGAGTTTATATGGTATCATTTTCTTAAATTTTTAATACGTGGTATCAATTTATTCATCAAGTGGTATGATCCTCCTACAAAACTATTTAATATTTTACACTATTTTTTTGGTGTGGAAGAGTGATAGAGATCAAAGGTTGTGTGTTTAGATATGAAAAAGGAAAGGTTTATATGGGTTTTCATTGATATTCATGACTGAAATTTATAACTTTGACAAAATGTTTAATGAATCTTGTTTCCTGCAATAATACCATGCTCAGTTGGGTTAGAGGATTTGTTGATGACCAAAATGCCAAGTGGGAGTCTCACTAAATGGATTTTTTAATTAATATATAACTTATTGAGATTGGATTGTGGGAGTTTTCTAGATATGGAAATTCCAAGTAGTAATTTAAATTTAACAATAAGTAAATCTAGAATTTTTATTAATGAATTGTTGGTTGATGCCAAATAATAATGGTGAGTTGTCATGGGGGAGTATGAGATTTAGAATATTATCCACAAATTTTAACAGTAGGGTAATTCCACTTTGATTTTAATTTCTCATAAGTTTTGTTAATAAATTCATGATATTAGAGTTTTATACTGTCAAAAAACCCAATAGGATATATTTTTATGAATCCCAAGGGATTATATTTGACATTTTGAAAATAAATAAGATAAACTTGACAATGAGCTATAATTCTATTAATTTTAGATTTTTTTGGAAACTTAGAATATGTACATGGAAGGAGTATAGAGTTTATTCATAAATATGAAGGTGTTATAAAAGTACCCTTTATGTCTGAGATAAGCACCAATGAAGTGATATAGGCTTCTTGTAGAATGTTGTTTTGTTGTTTCCCAATATGGGAAAGAACACACTAAAGTTAGTAGGTGTAGTGAAGGTGAAGAATAAGGGATGAAATACCATTCCATGGATTATGGATGGGGTATAAAAGGATATTATCAACACATTTAATTTGTAAGGATACATTTCATGGTGGTCCATGTGTTAGAATTTCAGAGAACCTATGCAATAAAGTGAATCCCAGATGTTGAACCAATGTGTTTATGTGGATGTAACATTTATAGGAGACATAGTGGAGAAACATGGTAAGATAAAGGTTGCAAATATTATAGTTCATTCTATGGAAAGTAAAGTATGGGTAATGTATTTTCACTACACTACAGATCATGGTGTTTTGAGTTGGATATTCACCCATGCGACATAGTGAACCCAAAATATTCATGGCGGTGCCTATGGTGTAGGTGTTTTTATAAAAAAATATAAGCAGCCTATTATAAATCTATAGGATATAGAAAAACAAATACTAGTTTGTGGATATAGGCATTTTAAGGGTGTTTTATATTGGAGATTCAAATACCATGTTGTGGTGTCTAAAGGAATGTTGTGTTGGTGGCATGTGAGTAGGAGATTCACAAAATTTGGTGGATTTGAATCAGAAGATGAATACAATGATCTTAATTAGTATAATAATCATTGGAATCTAATTTAACTCATTTTATAAGAAAATTTTATTATGTTTTGAATCATTCATATGGTTTATTAATTGAAAATTAATTTATGATGCAGAATAGAGAGAAAGGGATCCCAAATGTTATTATCTGTTGACCGTGGTTATGAAGATCATAGAGGATGTTTTATAGAAGAGTTATGAGTAGTTTTTATATCCCATACGGATGCTGATAGGTTTATAATTATTGGTAACATGGATTCCCTATTTTAACAGGGGATATTGAACTATGGGAATATTTACTAGATCATACCGCAAATCTGAAGTCGTATAAGAAGAAGAATTTCTAGGAGAAGGGAAAGAAAAGAATATGTAACTTGTGTAATCCTTGAAGATATAAATTTAGAAAAAGGATAATGTGTTTTTTATGTAATAAAAAAGTGATTAAAAGTTATAGACACTTCACTAGAAAGAGACATTCTAGAATTATTCTAGAATGAATAAGTGATAACATGAGGAGGTACTCACAAATTATGAAGAAGAATTAAAAGTGAACTTCAAACGAGAAAATATCTATATATGAGGATAAATTCAGACACAAATGATTTTTTTGAATAAGTGACTTACAAGTCCATAAACTGGGTAAGGATTCTACCTTATAGATATGATCAAAGGAGGTGGATTGAGAAATGAGTTTTTGGTGTCCTACCCTAGAGTAGTTAGGGAAGGTAGAAGAGAGATAGTGCACCTTAGGGGAGAAGTGACCTCTTTTTGAAACATTGTGAGCAGAGTGACCATAGGTAGGAGTGCAATATGAATTTTTTTAAGATAAGTGATCTACTAGTGTTTTGTTTCATCAATATAATGATGATTGCATGCTCCTTAAAATAACCCAATGAGGGTGAACCCTGCAAATTATCTACGTTATATTTTTTACGTACAAACCAAAAGATAAAAAAAAGATAAAAAAATATCTATGGGTTATTCAATTGAAAATGAAATTGAGTCATGTTTAATAAAATAGAAAACATTTATGTCCCTTAAGTTAAGAGGTTAAGATCAAAAAAGGCAGTGAGAATGTTGCGAAAAGATAATTGTTTGGAATAATACTGTATAAAATTATTCACCCCCTTTAGGTTATGTCACACTCTAAGAACCTTTATAACCTAAAATTAGTTACCCTATCTTTATACCCAATTTGGATGATAAAATTAAAGAATCAAATACATATATCACATTTTACTATAGTATTATAATTCGTAGACTCTTGTACCAATCTAGGAAATTTATGTTGGTGAGGACATTTTCTTTCTCTCTAAATGATCGTAGTAATTCCATGGGTTTTATTTCCATTTTTACAAAAAATAAAAAGATATTATAGTACTTTATATTTAATACCAGTTATGAATGAATTTACAATTTTATTAAAACATACACTATTTTATCAAATCCTAATATCCCTCATAGTTGGATTCAGAATATCCAATCACTCAAATATTATAGTTGTAAGGATCCATATTTCCATTAAAATATATCAGAAAAGTATTTATCAAATTATTTAGAGGTATTTAGGTAGGGTTTTCTTACCAAATACATTAACATAAAACTTCGTAATCTCTTAAGTGGATTCCTCATTCCTAAAATCCTACACTATAATTTCCTAAGTGATTTCCACTAAGTTACACCAAGTCTTTCTATGCCAATAAAATATTTATGCTAACTTGGTTAGGTCAACCCAATAATTTCATTAGAACTCCATGATAATTTAAAGTAGCCTAAATAAAGATAGACCAATTCATTTAACTCTGGTTATATTCTAACATAAGTGATAGAAGATGTTTTATGATTTAATTTTTTTATTTGGGGTTTTTGTTTAAATTATGTGCAAATATTACCTATTATATTATTTATATAGGGTTTTTATTATTTCGATCATACATAATTAATTAACCATTTATCATAAAATAATTTAAGAATATACAAGTATAAAATGTATTATTTTATCTTTTTATATTTGTTAATTACTTTAGATGAGATCTTATATAAGTAATTAATTATACTTGATAAAATATGTTATATATTTTTTTTATTTGATTATATCCATATTTTTATTTTATATACTTTATGTTTTCATGTTTAAATAAACAAATAAATACACCATACACTATATTAATAAATACAAAACCATACATAGACAAAATTAAAAAAATATATGATATGATAATGAGATTTTTTATACTTTTAGGTTTATCTTCTAGTGATAAACCAACATTAAACATTTGGTAAATGTCTCAATGAGCCGAATCTTGGATTGAGTTATAGCATTTCTCTATTATCATAGGAATCTATTTGGTAGTATTAACCTTGGCCTATATCTTGAATTATATCCTCTAGCTGGAAACTATATCCTTTACAAATTATTAGTCATATGAAGGTGAGGGGTACCTGGGGTTTAGGGTTGCATTATATAAAACATGGACATGTAGACCCGTAAATAATAAAAGAGGGAGGGATAATGAACAATGAATAATATTTAATTTAAAAATAAATATTCACATAGAACCATGAAAAAGATAATTAAATTAAATAAATTAATCAAACCCATACATAGGCCGATCTAGATAATGATTTAATGTGACATAAAATGACAATGCATTTAGTATATCTAGTTATCATTCCAATTAAATCTAATTAATGTTAATTTTATTATATTTAAAAATATATTAATTAATTAATTATGTATCTTAATATTCCTTCACAATATTCCCCACATATAATAATTAAATCCTCTCTTATAATATATATATATATTTTTTGTTTTAAAAAATTTATGTACCAAATGTATACTTGGAAAGAAACATGGTTTGTATCTTCTATATAATATTAAAATAAAACTTTTTGAATATAATATTTACATGAATTAATTTTAACTTAACATGGAATGTGATACATGTTATGTATGGTCCATATCATCCAATATGTACTTATATCACATGTATTCCTACACAACCTATCTCAATGATCATGACATGTAGTTCTGTGGGTTAAGAAACATTGTCTTCATGGTATGCATGTCCACATATCACACCATATATACACACAACATGTTCCATTAAGAAATCATGTATTCGTACCTAGAAAGTAAAATGACTAATACATGTTTTGTTATCATAGATTTGAAACAACCACTAATCATAAACATACAGACCCATAATAAAGCTGAAAATCATTCGATGTGCACCCAATGTAGAAAATTAATGACACACAATGTGTTAAACTAGTCATACCCCATGGTGTATGTTTTAATTTAACTACTACAAATGTTGACCCACAAAACACATTTAAAACCTTAAAATGTACCATGCATATGGGGACAGATTTTACATGTCATGTACTTCCATATACACACTCTGTATCCATGTCTCATCATGTTTCTTAGTTGAAAGTTAATACATGATGTTTAATGATGTTGCTTATTGACCCACAAAACTAGTTAAAAATTACACGGGGTGATTAATCACGTTGGTATGCATGATGTTCACATTGTATCTATGATTTGTGTAGTGAATTATAAATTGTGTACCATATTAGCAGTCAATACGTGACATGTAATTACATTGCATACTAATCGACATGAATCATCAATATTTTCATGGAACTCACCTGGTGTGTTTGACCATGGTTACATGATATTGAATCTGGTTGTACACACCATTTTATTTTGTCTTGTAGCCAATGAACCCTACACCTTTAGATGGCTTCTTTTAGTGTTCTTCATGTGGTTTCGGCCCATTATTGGCTATAAAAACAACGATTAATGTTTCATATTGACCAATGGTCTTAAAATGAAAATGCTAACATTAAAACTAATAAATGAACACAAGAAATTGATATAAATTTTTCCAAATAATTATAAATTTTAATGTTACTACTATAATATCACTTGAACATTATAGAGTGAAATGTAAATGTTGGGTTATTGATTGATTATTTTTTTCATCCATAAAAACAGATAAATATTAATAATTTGAAATACAGTCCTAAAAATATATTTAATAAAGGATCTTGAACATTTAATTTTAAATCAATTTAAATAATAATTTCATATCCCATGATAATCCTCTCAATCAATTTCAAATTTCACTCTTATTGCATTGTTAATTTCATTGGGGAGTCGAAGTGATAATTACTCTTGATGTTATCATACATGGTTTATAAATATTCAGAGTGAGTTATTAAAACTATTGGTTCAAACTCAGTAGTGTCTATTGATTTATAGCATTCCACATTTATCCCAACAATATCTCTTATTCTCTATTATAATTGATAGAGAGGTAGGGAGGAAGAATCTCTCCAGGGATTGAAATAATTCAAGAGAGCATATCTATTGTATCAATAAACCCACACATGGAAATGTGATATATTTTTCTTTATATACTTAGGGTTAATCAATAGAAAACCATACACAATCCCTTACCAATTTATTTAAGAAATGTAATACCCCATGTAAAATAATATTAATAATATTGTTTCCGTGACATATAATATCTAATATCATAAATAAATTAATATTTATTTAAATGATATATATATATATATACATGCACAGACACACATAGACACACACACACACACATATCATTTATATAAAGTCATTAACTCGACTCATTAAGTATTTGATGTAATTTTGATGAACCTTAAATAATAAAATATATATTTAAATAAATATTATTTATTCAATAAATAGAAAAATTTATATTCACTTAACTCATGAATAATTATTTATTTTAATATTCTGGTAAATAAATAAATATTTATATCACTAAACTGGTGAATAAATAAATATTTATTTTTTAGTTTGTGAAAAATTAAATAAAGGATAATATTCAATTAATATATTATAGACTTTAATATATCATGGTTCAATTTATGTGTCCAACACTTAATTTAATACAAACTATTCAAAAACATGAAATAAAATTTATTCTTAATATTAAATTCTATACAATTGAATGAGATTCTATATACACTTAACATATAAACTTTTATTCCCTTTCTCAATGAAAATATTGGAAGTTTCTTTATGTCCATGATCATCATATAACAAAATATCAATGAAACCATAGAGAAAGAAGTTAATATAGAAACCCCAAAAATGTACAAGCAAATTCTACTATGTAATAAATTCCCTTTTCTATTGACATCTCATCAACCAAGAGTCATAATTGTGTCATCACCCTAAATGATTAACATATCGTTCTATGAATTTATGAAATTAACTAGTCTATAAACTAACATGTCTATGTATTTTATCAGAAAATTCCATTTTAATCAAAAGGGACATAGATATCTTCTTCCATTTATAAGGAAGGTACAGTTTATTTTTTTACTTATTTAACTAATTTTATATCACTTATGGAACATAGAACATATAATACACCACAACGAGAACATTTCATCACCCTTTTTGTATATACATTAAAGTATGTGATTCATGATATAAAATAATAATAGTATCAGGTCTAAGGATCAACACAAATATTCAAAAAAAAATCCAATAACACATAATTTTTTTGGAATTACAATTAAAATGTTTATCCTCATGAACTCCCTTGTTATAGATCAGAAAAAATAAAATTCCTGAGTATTAGTATCAAATTATTATGATCCCCAATCACTATATAGTCAAACATCATCTATGTTTCATCAGAAAGATTTTTTTAGAACAAAGGATATAGTTTTTAAGAATACTATCATAGCATCTCTAGTTTTTCATTATAGGAGGGAACTACTATGCCCTTACAATATGAAAAATACTCCCAAAGACACAATCCAATTAATGGTATGTTGAAGAAAAATCACAATGTGATAACATTTTTATTAATATTTATGTAATTGAAAGTACAAATTCTATCGGTTCTAGGGAACCAAATTTGACACTTTTCTGGGTCTAATATATACTAAATGTCCCCAGCTCAGGAATGAAAATGAATAGATTAACCTTCTGTATCTATTAATAATTGATCATGTCAATGATCCTATTCATCCCCTCTACTCACTCTTTAACTCTTTATGGACATGTACCTCCCCTAAATATATGTGGATGTTCTGCTAAAAAATATCAGATCACATCAGTCACCACCACCAATTTCTTAGGAAATGTACCATTAATATTCTAAATATATTTTAATAAACTCCCAATGATATTCTTCTACCATGGAGTCTTTGACGCACCCAATAAGAGAAAATAATAAACTTCTCCTTCCAAATGTCACATAGTGAAATGATCTTTCTCAACTTTGTACCCTTGAGTCTTATAAAATCAATTATTATCTTCCATGATTTTATAAAAAATTAACACACTGGTTAGCAACCATTTAAAAAATTTTCAAACTGGAAACCCATCGTGCATAAATTACTTAATTAGATCATAATGTAAATTTTCACACCAATCCAAAAAGACTACATCCCCAAACAAATTCAATAAATTTCATCTAATTTATCCATTGTAAATAAATTATTCTGGAAAACATGGATTATGTCATTAATTATTAAACTATTTATCTAAAATTGAAGTAAAAAAAATAGTAATACATAAACACACTCACATATATTTATCTTAACAGACAAAATTATTCATGAATATTCCATTTATTACAATCAGCTGAGTGATCATTACACCCCAAAATATATTTAATAAATTAAAAAATATAATCCCATATTTCCATAACAAATGAGACATCTAATATGGTTATGTTGTCTAGGAAAACACATTTGGATTTAGTAAAAATTCCAGACTCTGAATATTTAACAAAAAAAATAAAAAATATCATGAAATTAAAAATGAATATAGTTTGATACCATTTTGTAGTGTGTCACCATAGCCCAAATATGGAACCTAGAATAATTGTCACATATTTTAAAGTCCACTCTTAGATCATGGGAGGTTGGAAGCTATTTTCAATAGTATATGAATATTTCTTGGGGAGTGATTTACTATCTAATATTATATTGCATCATTAAAACAAAAAATAATCATATCAATTACAATAAGTAGTTAAAAAATATATACTAAAAATTTCATAATAATATCCCATAAATGTCTACATATGACATACATCGAAACACGACTCAAATGTAAAACTTAAGTATGAAAATGTGGGAAATAAAACTAAAAAAAGTCATAAAATACGGTATATATATCCCCTTCCACATGAATCCAGAAGCACATAAACTCATCTCCAGGATGTATCTTGAAATCACATCCATACTATAGAGGCCTATTTACTTTCCTCAAACATTAGGTATATAATATTAATGCACAAAAGGTGTGTACATTCTGAGAGTGAGAATATAATTCTCATTTGAAATAATTTCAACCATTTTCATATCAAGGAGTTTCAAATGTGATAATATATAAATAATATAAATCATTAAAAGAGTTAAAAACATCATTTTCAAGATAGAAATAAAGAATTATTTTCTAAATAAGACATCCAAATAGAATCATACCTATTTTGACATAGGGAATTAACTATAGAATATGGTATCCAAACACTTATCACACAATAATATCACATTCTAAAAACATGGAATCATATATTTCCCTAGTATAAACTTAAGGATAGTACAAACCAATTTATCTCTTATTAATATACCATGTCTTGGCCTAAAACAAGGCACCTTGAATGTGACCAAAATCATTTAAATTAACCTATAATAATAGTGCTAATAGAAAAAACTAAATAAATTATTTATTTCCATATCTAAATATAAAATTAATATCCAATATATTCCAACAAAAAACTCAAATTAATTGCAAAATCTCATTCTAACATTAATTGTAGAAACCCCAATACTAGTAACCTGGAGCCAGTGGTTACCTGATTACATTGGTAGAAGATATAATTGATTATATCACAAAATATCTCATAATTTAGTTGTATAATAAGACTAGATAGATACATGATTCTCAAATTACATTTTATTACCTGAAATAAAATATAAATTCCAAGTGTAAATTTATCATTTCTTATAGTATATCCTAGAAATCATTAATGGTTTACTTTTGGTACCCTAGGGACTCAAAAAAAGGTGAGCTCATATGATTTATATGGGTACACTTATAATGGGATATATCATATAATAAATAAGAAATTAATAATAAAACATAGATAAAAAATAATCAAATGTTCCATATAAATAATTTATAAAAATAATAATATATCCATGTATGACATATGAACTTAAATAATCACATAGATAGAAACAAAGAGTTTCATTATGATATAATGCATAATTCTAGATAATAAAATCTTACCATGGAATCATCATGTGAAGAAATAATATATAAATAGTTAAGGAATATTCCAAAAACCCAAAATAGTTTCTCTCATGAGACTTACCGATATATCGAGGGGATATGTAGTTTTAGGACCATCCATCACTAAATCATTATAATAATATTGTTAAGCTTTTGATCATAAAATTAAATATATTTATAGGAATACGCTAAATATCCAAACTATATTTTTCCCGTGAGACCAACTGATGCAACAAGGGACTATTACGGGTATACCCATAACTTACAAATTCCAATTCATTTTCCATAGGAATAAAATAACTAAAAATATATTTACTAATAAAATTTACTTTGTAATAAATTAACATCTATATTTAAATAAAAATATATGAGATTTACTTACATCACCTAGTCAATAATATATATAATATGATCATCAACCATCCATAAGAAGGTGTATTGTATTTTTAAAGTATATACCTCATGGAAAGAAATGAGTTTCACATAAACTTCCTCAAAACACCATCATCATGAGCCATCCAAATAAATAAGGTGAATACTATTATACGAGAATATACCAATTTTAATATAAGTAACTTCAATGGATGTTTACATAGATCAAATACTACCATTTAGTGTTTTTTGTATAAATTACTTTAATAAATAATAATAAATAATCCCTTTTTTGAAATTCATGAAATTTCATTAAATGGTGTTCTATTTAAAATAAAATAGTAAGGGTTTTGGAAGGTGATTCAAAAAACATAACACCATAAGATATAAATATTTTATAGTTAAAGATGAAAATGAACGAAAACTCAAAATAGTTCTTTGAAAACATTTCTTAACATTGTTTTAAAATTTTGAAGTTCCACATCACTTTGGAAAAGGATATTTTTTAGAAATTGAAAACAACGAATTTACAAAAAATAATTATTTGGAATGCAATTTCCATAATTAATACTTAAAAAATATATAAAGGTTACCAAATTCTAGTGTTAAAATATTTTGAAATATTTTTATTTTAAAAATAATCTTTTATAATGGAGCAGTGAAAAAGATATAAATTTTATCATGATGAAATGTGGAGTGGAATTTAAAACATATTATCATGAATGAAAAAACTTTTTTATATTTTAAAATACTCCTTTTGAAACCCACATTAAAAAAAGGATGTTAAAATTTCCTTTTAAAATATATAAAAAGGGAAATTTTAAGGGCCCATGAAATCTCACATAAATATTTTCCCAAATATAAAATAGAAATTCTAATGAGGAGAAAATATGGATAAGGAAGAAAAATAACATTTAGAAAGAATGAGGATACTTCCTAACAATGTTTTACTTTTCTAAGAAAGGAATTAAATAAGGAATATGATTATAATTAAATATTTCACTATACAATGAGTGAGAAAAGGAATATATCATATGAAATAGGATATTGAAGAATATATGTTACTTAGAAGAATGAATTTAAATAAGAAAAAATATTACATAGAGAAACTAATTTTGAGTTTTCAAAATACCTTAGAAATATCATAATCATTTATGTAATAATACATTGGAAATGAGTTCATGAAAATTACTTATAAATCCACAAAAAATAAAATATTATTACAGATTTTATACAATCATATGATAAAATTTATAAAATTATAATAATTTTTTTCAAGAATAATCATTATGACTCAAAGAAAGAAAATTGAGTTATGTAAAATGATTACAGATTTAGTAATGCTTGAATTAAATAACCATAAAAATAAAACAGATGATGGATTTTTAAATCCATTAAATTACATAAAATCTTGATAAAAATTCCCATAGGTAAGTAAAGAAAATAAAAAAAAAGAAACAAGTGGTGGATATTTCATAAGTCTTAAAGAATAAAAATTGAAATGAAAAATTTCTAATGAATTTTATAACATTTTATTAAAAACATATCAAAAGATAAAACCTTAAATAATACTTAAAATTTAATTAATAAATAGATAATTATTATATAATAATTAAAATAATAATAAAATACACTATATAAACAAGACAAGGTGTATAATACAAAACATTTCTTGAAGAAGGGAATTTGAGATGAAAAAACAGTTACCCTGTATTTTTGCATTATTGAATGTGATATAAAATCCTATTAGAGAAAAATAAATATCATAATATTTTTTTTTTCATATTTATTAACTTTTATACTCTTCAATTATAATCATTTATTATATATTTATTAGTTAGTTATATTTTATTCTCATCATCGGAAGTTAGTAATCTTAGTTGTTTTGCACACACTTGTAATGTTGATGTCAATACCAATAAATTGATACCAACTTCATAATTCCTAGATTATTTATGGTACATGAATATATGTTTTATAATTTATTATAATATCCCAATTTCATTCAATGAGAATTTTTATTACAGTTATTGTATATGAAATTGTTAGCGTACCAGTTTCGGTAAATTTTATTGAATAAAGAGAGGTATATTAATAATACGTTAAATATTAACATAACATTTCCATAAAATTAATCCAAATATTATTTTATCATTTATTTATAATAATATAAATATTTATGTTTTCATTTTGATCTATAAAATAAATATTTAGTATTTTTCATGTAGATTTTTAAACCAATCCAGACAAGAACATGCTATAATCGATGGGTGAGTATGGTTAAAAAATTGACTCCTTGGTAATAATATAATTACTATATAAGTATAATGTTGTTATTTATGTATTTTTAAATATTTTAAACATATATTAAGATTTTTTTATAGAGAATAATATTTCCTATGAAAATGAAATATGTTTCTTTGTGGATGTGGTAGTTCGTACGTATACAAGGGAGACCTTCTTGATTTTCATAGAATATAAAGAAGCTAGGGGTTGGTTTTAATTTTCAAAATATTAATAATTTTTTAAATATCAAATTTATTAATTAAATATAACCTTTTAATACTAAATTTAATTTAGTTATGCTAAATAAATCATGTCACTTATGAGGGTGGTAGTCTACTTGTGAGACATGCGATATTTTCATTTGTCGAATGGTTGGGAGGAAGGCTGAAAATGGTTATCTAGTAAGAATAATAAAATTTTATTACAATTATCATGCTGATTTAATTTTTTAAACATGGTAATACTATATTTAGAGGATTTATATGAAGAAATAAAGGAAAATAAATTAAAAATGAGCAATTGATAATTTTACCTCACTTCTTGGGATAACGCTTTTGAATTTGGATTATGGAACCTAGAGCTGGCCTTTTGAGAGGACTATAAATTCTTTGAAGTGAAAAAGAGTGGTGTAGAATTATTTTATTATAATTTTGTCAAATATATGAGTGTTTTTTAGTGAAGATAAGTGGGGATGGTGGTGGTTCCTTTTTTAAGGGAGGGGAGTGGCATTTTTGAAATGATATTAAATGAAAAGTCACCACTCAAAGGTTAAGTGGATCCAATAATGGAAAATAATAAAGTAGGGAAAGATTTAAGGTTAATAAATCCTAAACTAGAATTTTTAACACACGATTTTAACATTTTTTGAGTTTTTTAATCATAGATTTTTTACTTTTACCAATACTGGTTTTTACCAAGATAACTATTTCTTAACAAAGTAATTTAATTTCTATCATAAATATAACATTATAATAATTTACAATTTTGGACCTAATAGTATAATATATTATTTTTTAACAAATAAAATTTATGTAACACACATATATCTTAATATATGATTGACTTTAAATAGGTCAATGTGTTCGATATTTTTCTCGACAAGTAACGTTGATCTTAAATGAAAAATATATTTAGATAAAATTTCAATATTCAGTTATGGATGTTAAATCAAAGCCATTAAATTAGTAGTAATTAATAATATTAATTTAATTATGAAATATATGTATAAATAAAATAAATGATGCCTTTAATATAAGTGAAATTTAATTAGTTTACCAAAAATGACTAAAAATATCATTTATTATTTAGAAAATTATTTTTTTAAATAATTCTATTCTATATGATTTGAATTTATATTTAAATAAACATGTGATTTATTTTGATAAAATATTATTGATATTGATATTTTTTCATCAAAAATTTAGTTGGCAGATGATATTAAATACGAATAATAACCGATAATATTTAAAAATTCCTTTTTTAGTAAAGATAGATTTTCATTATATTATATGTTTTTACTTAAAAAAATTAAATTTATATATTTTTGGAACAAGATTTTAAAAAATGAAAATTAATTTTTGATTTAACATGATAAAATAATCTTAAGATTTTTTTTTGATTATTTATGAAAACAATTTTTAGGTGAAAATATTTTTCTAAATCATATGACTTTTAAGATATTATTAATATATAATTATAATTATAAATTTATTAAAAATTTTATTAAGACCAAATATATATTTTATATGTGACTTATAATTTTAAAAAAAATTATTTTAATTTACAAACCCATATTATATATTTTAGAATAAAAATAATATTTTCTCAAGAATTATTTTTAATAAATAATAAAGTTTTATTTTAAAATTAATTTTTATAAATATTATTATTGTAATCAAAATAAATTTATTTAAAATTTAGAATCATTATTTTGAAATTTTGTAATAAGTCACATTTTTTTAGGCATATAGATTATTTTGCATTTTGTAATGACCCAAACTTTTATAAATAAAATTACATTTTTAGTTCAATTAAATGTGTTATTATATATTATGGATATGGAAAACACATGATCTTATTTGGTTTTATTATATCCTATCAGATTTAAAAGTCCATTAAGAATAATTACCATTGATAATATTTCTGTTGAACAGTGATCATTTGATTAGTATAAATATAGGTTGTTAACAAATATGATTGATATAGACAGAGGAAGTGATGTCCTCAACAAGAAATATCATACCCTATGAAGCCAATTTATTAGATATTACAAGGGATATATAATCACTCGTATTTACATTGACCAAATCCAAGAAGATATCAAATAACTCAAGCCTGGTTGAAACTATTTAGTGGAGAAGTTCAAGCTCATTGAGATCACGACCCAAACAATGTACACTGAACCTGTCAAAGAAAGTCAAAATACCACACACCGAACCCTTAGGAAATTTTATAATTTAATAAATAGATATCTATCAAGAGCATAATAATATGAATATATATATACTATATTTTTAGTATAATAAAGGTTAAATTTTCATTTTATTATTATTTATTTATATATGATTTTGATACACTAAAAACAAAATCGTTTTTTATATAGTATTAAAATTCAATTAAGGGATTTAAGACATAATTTATTTTTAAAATAAATAATATTTTGTTAAAATATTAATATTAAATATATTTTTTAAATATAAACGATCTTATAATTTTCATGATGTCAAATGTACTTTTTATAAGGGTTTGAAAACCGTTATTGTCAAAAAACTCACCATTTATAAATAATTATAGATTCATATTTTAAAAGTTAAAATTATAATATTTGTAAATTTTTTTGAATAAAATATATATTATTTTTGGTATCAGAACATCGAAATTATTCAATGGTAAATTTTTCATAATTTTTTGAGATAATAAATTTTTCGGGTAAAATTTTCATACGGTATAAATTTAAGATGTGTATTATGACATCAAAATAACACAAAGGTAGTGTAATAAATACTATAAAGGGTATCCAAAACCAAATATATGTTTCATTTTTAAAATAATATGATTTCTACATTTATTTTATTAATTATTTAAACCCTTTATGAATACTAAAAATCCTATAATATATTTTAATGTTTTAAAATCATTTTTAAGGACATGAATTACTTACACTTCAGTAAGGGTAATATTTTAATAATTTCATCCCTTTTCCTTTTAAAATAATTTAAACCAACCCTATTCGGTAGAAACCATGGATAAAAACCATGATAGGGTTTTTTGTTTTGATTATTTTATTATATAGAGTTTAAAATCTAAGTTTGAAAAAAACCATTAGGTAATGTTTTAGTCTCATGATACATCAATAAATAGATTAAGGAGTAACCCTAATACATCATGTGAATTTTTCCATCATTATTTCTTGTAAGTTAGACTTGTACTATGTTTTTTATTCCATGTATTAATTTGTTTTCACATTTCTTATGTTGCCTTTATGTTATGATACTATATCAGGCCTCATTGTCTATGTTTATGATTTTCACCCCTTTTATGCCCCATAGATATGCCTATTGTCTAATATATATTACTTTCCACATGTTATTACATATTTGTTACCATGATAGGCTTTATATCTCACCCCTTCATATATATGTCCCCAATTTGCCCTCTATAGTTTTAAATATGAAGGATTAATACAAGCATGTTATGAATTTTTTTAATAAATTACAGGTATTCTCTATTTAATGTTATCATGAAATGTACCTAATAAATAAATAAACTATATGTATTGGTTGTATATGTTTTATTATGTGTAATATTATGTAATTAATCATTAATTATTGTGTAATAAAGATAACAGTTGTCATAGTTGGTATTAAATGAAAGTTTAGTTATTTTTGGGATTAAAAGTAAAAAAATATAGAAACATTCATAGGGATAATACTGAATATGAATACATTATTAATGTTTTTTAAAGTATATATTTAGTGGTTTCAAATAAAATAAATATCTATATGGATACTGCAAGTGTATGTGGCTCTAACACAGATGTACATAGGGAAAAAACTAGCAAACACTGCATTGAGTTTGAATCTTCCAATAACTGGTGCACGATAATGGGGCTTGATACACACCTAGTTTTAAATTATTATGGGATATTATTTAGAAAATTCATAATATCATTATGAATAATAATTAAGGGAATAAAAATTCCCATAAGTGTTTATATTATCAAACAGATCACAGATAACATAGATTGAATCCTTGAGGTTCCTAAATTAAATAAATTAATGTAATTTAGAAATTATTAATTAAATTAAATTTGGTTCTCATTTATGTGTTTAATAGTATTAATGTAATGATACCTAATTTCCACTTTATTCTAGACAACAAATGTAATTTGGAGGAACTAAGTAAATAACTAATGTGAATGGTGATGTGATGAATTCCCAAACAAGATGGACAACCCAAGAGGAGTAGAAGTCAGGAACACTGTGATGATACGTTCTTAGATAAATCATGTTAAGAATAGAAAATTGGATCAGTAGGATTTCAAAAACCCACCTAAGAAAGAAAAAGATGAAATTTAGACCTTTATGTGACAAAGGTCTCTAAATTTCAATGAATTATATAATCCCTTAATCACAAAATTCTGAATGAACTCCATTGAGAAGATATTCTTCATCCTTCAATGTTTTGAGTAAGAGAAGTTTATACTAGATGTTTATTATATGGTGGGAGAAGATAATAATTGGTTGTCATTTATCAATAATAACAACTCTGTGGAAGATATTTAAGTGAGGGAATTCAAGGAGTTTCAGAAATCATTTTTTAATAAATATTTTCATTATACTCCCCAAATCAAAATTGAATTTTTTCCCTTTACCTCAATTAAAAAGATGACGAATCAATCAAGGAGTTTGAGGAGAAATTGACAAGTATTTCATGAAATGCCTATTTCTTTGTCATTACCTCTTAATATAAGGTTTAACACTTATTTGATGGGATAAAACCCAATCTATTAAAATCTATTGAGATTTGTGAATTTAAAATATATGAGGATTGTTTTGATGTATCATAAATTTTGAAGTGGATATTGGAAAATTTAAAGGGTATCATGGGGATAAGAAGTGAATGTGGAGTTTAATACTGGTTGTTAGATGGAGAAATATAATGGTGCTATGAAATCTCAACATCCCATTTGTCAAATGTACAAAAAGAAGCACCCCAAAGATTTCCTAAGTGGGATGAGGAAATGATTTAATTATATGAAGTAAGGACAGATAAGTATGTATTTATAATGGGATAATCCCACTAATTAAATGGAATTAAAGAATTCCCTAGCCAGGACTCATCACATTGTTCATTATTCTGACAACTAGGAACAAGATCACTTTTCAAACCAATACACAAATGGATGGGTTTTCGAAGATAACCAACAACATCCAAGGAAATAAGGGAAATATTTCTCCATCACAAATGCATAGGTGGATTCAAAAAATAAAGTAAGGATGGGTGTGAGAATTATTAATTAAATAAGAAGGATTTTTTTGGATTATTTTTTTATGGGTTTCTTCATATCACATATTTTTAGTACAAGTATTAAAACACCACAAAAAATAATTTAAGTAGAGTTGTCGGTTAAAATGAAAAATGTGGAAATTATTACATCCCATGTATATGACCCCCTGTCAATATTTGTGTATTGAATATCCCAAAAAACCTTGTTATACTCCCTTTAGTGGAATTTGATACAATTCTGGGTATTGATTGTCTTTCCATATATTCGGCCCACATAAATGATCATGATAAGGAAATCACTCTCGGAATTGTTAATCATCCTCTATTTCTATATATGGGAAAAGAGATGGTTGAGTCTCTTTTAGCTCCAACATCTCAAGAATGGATATTTTTTCGCTATGAGAAAGAGTATCTATCTCTAATAATTGATTATATGGAAAATATAACTGTTGATGAATTTACCATCATGAGGGAATACACAGATGTGTTTCTCTATGAATTTTGATAGTCTTCCTCATAGTTGAGAGGTTGAATTTTCAGTAGAGATTATACCTAGGGTGTTGGAATTATCCAAAACCCTTTAAATAATATATGTTATGGAACTTAAGGAGTTGAAGAAAAAGCTATAGTATAATCTGCATAATATTTTCATATGCCCAAGTACTTAACCATGGGGTGCACCAGTCCTTATGGTTAAGAAGAAGGATGGGAAAAAGAGCATTTTACTTGATTATAATGAGCTCAACTATATTATTATAAGTAACAAGTATAATATTCCATGGACTGATGGTTTTTTCAATAATATATATCGATAAAAATACTTATCCAAGGTGGAACTTGGGTAGGGGTATTACCATGTAAGGGTGAAGAAGAAGGATCTCTCTAAGACTACTTTCTGAACAAGTTACGGGAAATAAGAGTTCATAATAATTCCATTAAAAATCACTAATTATCTTATAATCCTTATTAACTTGATGAATATATTCATTATAGATTACCTTGAAATTTTTTTGGTAGTATTTATATATTATATTATAATATAATAAAAAATTCAGTAGGAGGATTATGAGTATATAAGTAGTTTTTAAAGACCTTATAAAAAGAGAATATTTACGAAAAGTTTAGAAAATGCGAGTTCTGGTTAAATTAAATCTTATTATTTGGGTATATTATCCAAAAAAATGGGATATCTAAGAACCCTACAAAGATAGATGTAATTTAAATATGTACAAAACCAACATATATGATAGAAATATGTAGTTTCCTAGGATTATCTTGGTACTGTTATCGATTTGAGAGAAATTTATCATGATTATAGAAAACTATAATGCGGTTTACTCTAAAGGGAGTCATGTTTGTTTGAAATAATGAATGTAAAGAGAGTTTTAAGGAGTTGAAAAATATGCTTCTCACTACAATTTTTCTTATGTTAACCATATACGGGAAAATTTTTGTTGTATATAACGATGCTTTGAGGAAGGGATTTTTCTATATGTTAATTCCTAATGAAAAAGTGTTGCCTACGATTCACGTAAATTGAAGTCTCAGGTTTAGAAGTACCATGTGCATTATCTAAAGATATATTTAGTGATATTCACTTGGAAATATTGGTGGAATTTATAATTGGGGATAAGTGTGAAATATATATGGATCAAAGGACCCTCATGTATATTTGCACACAGAAATAGATGAATATGTTCCAATGATGATGGTTAGCAATGATTAAGGACCATGACTGCTCAATCCACAGCCACCCTTGGAACGGGAATAAAGTGGATGATTCTCTAGGTAAAACTGATCTTGAAATCGCCTCATTGATGAAAATTGAGAAGGATACCATATTCTTTTAATTGAAAAAAAGTATATGTGAATCATAAATTAAATAACATCGTCAATCATTGAATTTTTTTTCTCAATCATACCCGCATGTGAGTATAAAGGATGTTCAAAGAGATGATGTGGGAATTATGAAGAATGTGGAAGATATAAGAAGAGGTAAATCATTGGAGTTTAATTTTAATGAAGGATTTGTGAGATTTGGGTCATGACTATGTGTAATGTCAAATCCTAATTTAAAGGAGTTTTTGGATGTTGAATATAGCTCGACCTTCTCAATCAATCCTGGAAGTATAAAAATTTATTGAGATCTATAAGAACACTATTTTTGGGATAATATGACGTAAGAGATCCCAAAATATACATCAAGATTTATTGTGTGTAAGAAAGTGACAGTGGAATGAAAAAAACCAAGGGGATGATGAAATCATTACCCATACCAACACGAAAATAGGAAAACATCACTATGAAAATTTTCAAGAGTCTTCTAAAGAAATAAAGAGAAATAATTCTATATATCCTATAGTGTAAAAACTTACAAATACTTCCCATTTCATTTTAATTTTATATGACTTCTCACTCGATCAACTTGTAAGGATATACATTATAGAAGCACTGAAGAAGTATGAAACACCAATATATATTCTATCTGATCGAGATCCAATATTTACCTCATATTCAAGAATATTATTCAAAAAGATATAAATATTGAGTTGAACTTAATCATGGCCAATAACCCTCAAAATGATGTCCAATTTGAGTGAACTATCCAAATAATTGAGGAAATATTGAGACAATGCTCAATTAAATTCAAAGGAGGATGGGATCAACATATTCTTCTAGTCGAGTTGTCATACAAAAATAGCATCCCCTCAAGAATCTAAAGGGTTAAGTATGAATCAATTTATGGGAAGAGGTCTATAACACCATCATAATAGGATGAACTTTGGTAACAAAAAAAATCTATGCCCTGGAAATGGTGGAAACTGCTAAGACCATTTAGCAACAAATTAAGGATGCTCTATATTGACAGAAGAGCTAGGATAACAATACTTGATGAGAGATACAGGTTGAGGTTGGATACATGGTATTAAATCTCATATCTCCATTGAATAAAGTCATGAGATTTGGGAAGAAGGGAAATATCAGTCCAAGATACATCGACCACTTTGAGATCCTTGATCACATCAGAGTGGTGGCCTACAGAGTAGAACTTTCAGCAAACCAATCTCAAGTACATGATGTATTCCATGTATCCCTCTTCAATAAGTACACACCAAACCCCTTATATGTACTAAATTTAGATGTGGTACCATTTGATAATGTTGTTTTCTATGAGGATAATTTAGTGAAGATATTAGATCATTGAGAAAAATTTCCATGAAATAAGAGAATGAACCTAGTAAAAGTGTTGTTGAGAAACCAAAAGTTTGAAGAAGCGATGTGGGAACCAATGAAAATGATGAGAAATAATTACCCTAATCTATTTTAACACGTGAAATAAAAATTTCAACAGTGAAATTTATGAAGGGGGAATATTGTAATGACATCAACTTTTATAAATAAAATTATATATGTGGTTTAATTAAATGTAATATTATATATTATGTATATAAAAACAAACAAGAACTTATTTCGTTTTATTATATATTTTTGGATTTAAAGATACATTATTCACTATTAACGTGGATATTATAACCATTAAACAATGATCATATGATTAGTATAAACATACGGTGTTAATAATTCTAATTAACATAGATAAAGGAAGTGATGACCTAAACTAGTAGGATCCTACCCTATAAAGCCCATTTATTAGAGCATCAATGGGAGATATAATTATAGGTATTTTATCTTGACTAATCCCATATAAGATCCAACAACTTAATCATGAGAAAAATATTTTAAATGGATAAGCTCAAGATCATAAAGATCACAACCCAAACCATGTATGTTGAACCGCACAATGAAATTCTAACCATCAGCCACCTAACCCTTAGGATGTTTTCTATTGTAATAAAGGGATATGATCCAGACCATAATAATATGAATATGTATATTATATTTTTAGTATAATATTGGTTATATTTACATCTTATTATAGTTATTTTATAACCGACTATGATACAATAAAACAATGTGTTTTGGGTAATATTCAAATTCAATTAAAGAATTTATGAATTAATAGATTTTTTTTAATAAATAATACTTTGTTAAAATATTATTATTTCATAATTTTTATTAAATCTAAGAAAATATATAATTTTTATGAATTAAAATGTAATTTTTATAAGGGTTAGAAAACTGTTATTGTAAAAAAGCCCAACATTTCTCAATAAATGTTGATTATTATTTTAAAAGTAAAAATTTACAAATTTAAAAAAATAATTTGATGAAATAAATATTTTTTTGGGAAAATAAGTTCGAAATTTTCAAAAAAAGAACTTTTTCATAATTTTATGATACTGTCAAATTTTCAGGAAACATTTAAATATTGTATAAATATACTATGTGTATTATGACACTACAATAACCCAAAAATGATGTAATAAATACTATAAATAGAATATAATACCAAATATATGTTTCAAATTTAATATAATTTAAATTTTAGTTTATTTGATAATTTATTTAAATCCATTATGAATCCTCCAAAACCAATAATATATTTTATGGTTTTAAAATCGTTTCTTTAAGGACACGACTCACTACCACATCAGCAAGGTTAATATTTTAAAAAGTTTGTCCCTTGGTATAATAAATAATTAAAAAAACCCTCCTTGGTTCATATCATGGGAAAAAACCATGTTAAGGTTTGTGGTTTTTTTATTTTATTATATTGAGTGAAAAACCAATGTTATAGAAATAATAAAGAATTCCCCACTCATTACCTATATAAACACACCCAAGCCCCCATTTAACATCACTAAAAAACCTCGAAGAAATTAATTATTATTCCATATCTTATGAATAGTCTTCCTAAGTTTACCCAATCTCTTTATTAGATACTCCCAAGAATTTGGAATCACCCTCTCAATGTAAGGGATTATTTTATTCTCTTCTTTTTTTAAGAATCTCCATTTCTTATGTATTTTATATCTATATACTAATGTTGTGATATGTTCTCACAAATCCCCATTAATGAAATAAAAATTACTAAATGATAGGATACCCCTTTCACTATCATTAATACCTTAAATGAATATTTATATTCCCCTATTATGCTGCCAAAATTTCACCATGATTTTCCATGCGAAACAATTGTGTAGTGAATACCAGTTCCCATTTTCTTTCAAGGGTGTTCAACTTTTCACTCTAACTATTTTATTAGGTACATAAATAATTTTTTCCACAATCCTTGATTGTGCAATATACTTTTATAATAAATTAATCTATTTTGTATGATCTATGTGGAATACTTATGTATTTTTTTGAAATGAATGAGATGGTTGCGCCTAGAATTATATAGTGCTCCAACGCATTGGGTAATGTTTTTGAATCATGAGATTCCATGCGTGAGATTAAGGAGTGAACCTAATCCATCAGAAGATTTTTTTCATATTTATGTCATGGATTTTATCCTTGAACTATTTTTATGATTCCATGTTTTTAGTTGCTTCCACATTTCCAATGTTTCCCTATTGTTATCATGCTATATCATGCCACATTGTTCATGTTTAGGATTCACACCCCATTTATACCCCATTGATATTCCTATTATCTAATATGTATTAATTTATTAATTTTATTCCATTTTTGTTCACTTATTAGAAATTATATATCACTCCATTCTTATGTATTTCCTAGGTTATCCCATGTAGTTTTAAGTTCAAAGGATTAATATGATCATGTTAAGGAAGTTTTCAATAAAGATGATGTATTATCTATTTTAAGTTTTTATGTAATGTACCAAATTCACAAATACACTATATTAATAAATGTTCTGGGTTTTATTATTTTTAATATTATTTAATAAATCATTAATTAATTTTTAATAAAGAGAACAACAATCATACTATAGGTAAAAACTAGTTACCACAGTAAAAGTTAAAAGGGTAAAAGTAATAATTAAATGGGTAAAGAACCTAAAAAATGATAATAAAATATAAATAACTGAGTCAATGTTGTGTGAATTAACGTTATATATGCTAAAAATAATTATTTTTTAATTTTATATCCACATGGAATGTTTAACAGGAAATCACTTTATATTATGTTGAAATATATACAAAAATTTCATTATGACCACTTATAAAAGGGGACCTCACCACCCATTCAAGTAACTCCTAAATATTCGGTCTTCTCCTTAAAACATAATATTTTTTACTTCACATATATTTATATTACACCCTATTAAGCTTATGGTCTCATGATATTATCCCATTCCATCCATTTTTATGTCATCTTCCATGGAAATCTGAAAGTGCTCAACATGAGTAATCATTTTTACTTGACTAATTTCTTTTTTATTTTTATTTTAAAAATATAATTTTAAAATAAATTTATAACAAAATAAATATTTGTTATATAATGAATTTGATTATGCTATGGGAATAATAACTAATTTTTTTTATTTTCTAATTAGAAAAGGTGTATACATGAAGCGTCGATTGTACTGAATACCACCTCTATGACAAAACCTGTTTCATTTTCCATCACAACATTACAAGGATGATATAAAGTGGGAATTTAATAAATAAATATTATATTTATATTCAATTTATGATTATGAAATAATGAACTATATTACATCTTCCTCATATTCTAGGAAATAGTAATTTTCAATCATGCGTAAGTGTGGACTAACGCCTCCAGGGAATGTTGGATTTCTATTTTTTCTCATACCCACATTACATGGATGGTCATGAGGATGATATTAAATTTATATATTATTTTTATGATGTAATTAAATATTTTATGGAAAATATTATAACCTATTAATGGTATGATCTGCAAAAGATTATCGTTAATTCAATCCTTCAAAAAAGTAAAGAAAGAGGAAAATTGTCTCTTCATTTTAAGTAATGGATTTATATAAATTATATTATATTTATATTTCAATGTAATTTTGATATATCATAGTAATAATAACCAAAAAGGACATTTTTCTTCTTTTATAATGATATTAAAACTAAACTACCTTATAATAATCAATTACTCATGGTAGGTACATTTTAGGGTCAGTTTAACCACATACTTGAATAATAATATAGATTTATACCCTGAATAACTATGATAAATTATATATTTGTGTAGTATAATATAAATATATAAATATTTTATTCTAGTATTATTATAAAAATATATAACTCATTAATTAAGAAAAAACATTTTGTTCATTAAGAATCAGTAAAACGTGATCATCCCAAATTTCATCTTCATGGTTTGTAACCAAAAAAAATCATTGGATGATATTATACCTTTTATAAATATCATGGAAAAATATTTCATTATGTCTAATTATCATATAATTATGAACTTTTTAACAATAATTAATACAATCACTATTTTTATGAAACTTTCTCAAAGAAATAAAGATTACTTCGACTTGATGTTGAAAATATGTAAAAGATAACATATATATATATAATGATTTTATATATGGATTATAAATTGATATATTTATGAATAAGGTTTTTGATTATTTATTTCAGGAATTTAATTAAATCATTTATTACATTTTTTTGCAGGCATGATATAAATCAGGATCCAAGTAAGGGTTTTCATATCAAATTATTCTCTTCGAGACATATTTGGTATTATGCACCTAATTTAATTTATGTAGGGAATATAATACTTATTTGAGATATAAAATCATGAATTATATTTTACTTATGGTATTTTAATTTTAATTATATTTCCTCTATTTAACGTGTCTTTTATTAAAATGTTACTCAATCCTTAATGTTTTTCATGGTCTCAATTCTGATTCTTTGAGACATGTTAAATGATTTGCACTATATTTCCTTTGTAAAATATTTTATTGATTTTATATCATATTAATGTTATATAAATTTATTTATTACAATTAATTGGATAATCTAATAAATATTAATTTATTATTAATGTATTATGAATCAAGTATTACCCCAGTCATAAGAGTTTTTGGCAACTCAATTTCCATTCATTAAGTTATGATAATTCAATCAAACTTATTTTATATAAGTTGGGGAAACTACTAAATTTTAATTTATTCTGTTTTATTGTATAATTTTTTACATTTTTACTACATTAAATAACTTTTACATGTTTCATGGTTTTTGGAGTATATTTCTAGTTAGGGATATTAACAACTCAGATGTCATTTATTCGAGTTATAATGTTTTATCTTGAACTTTTGTTTTCCAAGATTGCATTCTCCTTAAATTTTTTTTATTATATGTAATTTTATAATAATCATTTGTAAAATGATGTTTTAATACAAATGAATGTGTTTTTACTCTTCTAACAATCTTATTTTTAAACAATGGTATTTTGAAATTGATTAAAATGAATTTTTATTTCAGTTTCTCATGTTTTTTCTTGATCTACTCATTTCTAAAAGATAAATTTACGAGTTTTCAAGGATCCATTATTTTAGATTATTTATAATATTAATGGTTTTGAAATCATTAATCCCATGTTTTAAAATGTTTTATTTGAAAGTGACATGAATGTTTTAATTTTACATCAATGTTAACAATGTTTCATAAAATATATTTTATGTTTTGACTTCCACTTCCATTTTTATTTTATAAATGAGTTACCTTAATTGGGTTTATTTTTCTTGATTTATACTATAATATATATATATTATCATTTGGGGTATTTAACTCATGGTATCATACAATTTTATTCTTGATCGTTTCTTTTGTGATACCAATCGAAGCATTCTATTTACAAGCTATTTCTCATTCATGTCAACACCCTTCTATGGTTTTGTTCATGCACTAGGGTTATTTTTTTCAACCATCCAAATAATTTATCTGGATGTCTTATGATAATGTTATTCTAGTACAGACTTAGACTTATACTCATTTATTTATATGGTGTGAAAATAAAAGTTCACATAATTCATATTGGATGATATTCACCAAGAAATAATTTTATTTTATTTTATTTATTTAGGGAAAATTACTGGAGAAACCTATACTATTATTCCAATATGGGTGATTTTTTTAAAAGTTAATTATGTATTCTTTGACCATCCACCGTCTTTCTTAGGGCAAATTATGATAATGTTATCGATTTTATTAACATTAGGAATATTATAAACATTCATGATGATTATTGACTGCTAATGTAGGTTGATATTGTATTGATATTCAATAATCTTCATCAAATGGATACACATATTTTTCTTCATCCAATAGTTTCTAAGGGAATGGTATAAAAAGTCTTGTTGACACTTATGATGAACGCGTTAGACTTAATCAAGTGATGGGTGGGGCACAATATTATATATCCCCTTGACACATCGACATGTCTCATGAGAAAATATAGTTTGGGATTTGGTCTACCACTCCACATAATAGGATAGGGACTCTGAAAAAGGATTGATAGTATGTTTTTATGTCTATCATTATTAATTCCATCAGTATGAGGTAAATTACTATTATTATCGATGTTTAATTTATTTTCTTCAATATAAGATGCTCCCAACATTAGTTTATTATGGATTTATGTTGTTCATTCATTCCTACCATACCACCTATTCCATGGTTAGGTTGTAAAAGATTCCATTATAAACTACCCCTTACTAAGAAGCTAAGCTCATCTTTTCCATGTTTAGATTTCTCCAGGTTATGAAGAAATTATTACACATGATATGACTAAAATTATATATTGTGTATAGAATATGAGGCAGTTCTTAAGGAATTATTATGAATTAATTAATTTATTTTATGTAAGTTTTATTCATTAGTTGAGAAAGACATGAATTTTGTTATTTTATATTTTTCTTAACTATTTAATGCACTAAATCTAAAATGTGTTAGGAATATATGTAATGAAATATATTTTTAAATCATGTAACCATTTGAAATTTAATTCTAAGAATTTATAGTGTGTATAGAGGATAATTTGTAAAATATTTTTTTATGTAAATAATTTCGGGAGTGTGGGTTCAGAAAACAAAAATTAATACGTTTTATAAAAATTAATTTCAATATTAGAGAACGTAATACATAATTTTTTTTTAAAAGTGTATTTTTTGTGTGTAAAAATTATGATTAGGATAAAATTACTAATGTTGTTGATTTATATTAAATTAATGGGTCTTTATTAACCAAATAAGACATATGTGGCTTCAAAAACAAGGAAAAATTGAATTCCACCATTTGGATATGTAGATGAAAGAAACAAAATGAAAATAATTTTTATTAGAGATAAAATATTACCTGAATTTAAAAATGATAGACATTAGTTTTTTGAATTCAAAATTTAATTTTTAAATGATTTAATTTTTAATAAAAATATTTATTTTTTATAGAGAAAATGTTTTATAAAAATTCAAATTATTATTGTTTTATGGAAATTTCATATAATTCATAATATTTGAAATATCATAATTTTTCATTATTCACCCAAAAAATAAACTATCTCTAAAAAATGTAAAAAATAACCCGATGATAATTCTGAAATTTTGAATAAAAATACTAAGTTCCTTTTATCTATTTTAATTTTTTAAATTTATTGAAATTATTTTTCATACATGGTTGAATAACAATAAATATATTTTTAATAATTAAATGATTCATGTTTTAATATATATACTTTATTTTCATGTCTATTAAATGTAAATGTGAAAAATAAATTTCATTAATAATTTAATTATTATGTCATCCTAATCTCAACTTATATAACCCCACAATATCTCTGTGTAAGACTAAATAATATTATATGCTCTAGTCATAGCTATATGTGGTGATTCTAATGTCATGGATATCATGCAAATTTCCATGAACTTTAAATTCTATTGAAAAATATTTCACTCATAATATAAATTTTGGAGTTTTTATTGGGCTAGTTATAGGTAATAAACTTATGATTCCACTTCCTTTGGAATTATAGACAAATGAGTTTGATAACCAACACTATAACGGGCCGAAACCATTTATTCTACATTATTTATTGATTTTTTAATATCTTTGAATCTATTTATGACATCTTACTCAATTAATATGTTATAACAGTCATATATATTTTTTGTATGATTTTAACTTAATAAAATATATCATGGTTTTTTACTTCGATGTTTGATGTGAAAAAATATATAAAAAATATTATTTATTTAAAAGAGAATTACATATGAGTTGTTACACTACTAATACCAAACACACTTTCATGCTCAAATAAATAATTTCAAACATATATCTAACACATCAATTTTTTTAGCTTCCTAAAATAATTACCTAATCAATAATTATATAGTAAAATCATCAAAATTTTCATTCCAAAATCTATTAAATTATAAATAATTTCCAAAAAAAGTGTATCATTTAATTTCCCACGGTTTAAATGTAAAAAATTATCAAGGCAGATAATCCACTCTATTAGTCTATTTCGATGTTTTAACCCAGTTTACACAATCCTATTCATCTAAATAAACATTTTTTATAATTATTATTCGCTGGAAAAACCCCAAAAAACCCAAGTATCATCTTCTAACCAATCCATTAAAATTCATATATGCACATTATGACTTAATATAAGGATGAATCACACACATCACTCCAAAAAAAATTACTTAAAAATAAATTTTATCATACACTTTATTATCATTATCCATTCTAATAATGTTGAAATTAGATAAAAAAACTACCAAATCATATCACTTTTTAACCAACACTTTACACACTAAATTATCTAATTTTATAATTAAATAACCTTTATAAAATGTTTATATCACATAATAAATGATTAAAAATTATTCAAGAACATTAAAATTAAATTTTCATGTACTTTAATTAACTTGAATATTTAAAAATATATTGAAATGACCAAGTCATACATCATTATAATATGAAACACTAAAAGAATAAGAGGACACAAACCCCACACTTGTTGCATAATCGACACAAGGAACAAATCCTCATCTCTTCTATGAACATAATGAAATGTGAAAATAATTAAACTTAATGAAAATAGAGGGATTTAGAATGTGAATATGATTAAAACTTGTTAACTACTCGTAAAAGGTATGGTTAAGGAATCTATTACTGATATGAATCTATCACCACCAACATATCATGTATCTAACCAAAAAATATAAATCCTTGAAGTTTCTGAGAGAATGAGAGATATTAGGGCCTCCAAATATTATTAATAATGATCCATAATAAGAGAAATCCTATATTAAATGAAAAAATATACAATAGAATAAGTAAAATATTTTCTTCATTAAAAAAACACACAAAAGGATACCAGATTCATAGTCACACATCACCAGGTACCTAGTTAATTCATTGGTGATCCTACCTCTTTTATCTACACCAGGTACTTGTTACCCATCATTGGGTTCCCAATGGCACCATTGGGGGAATTTCTAGTTGGTTCCACCTTTAAACAAATTTCCCTTACCCCTATTCAATTAAAACCACCAAAAACAACTCAAAATAAACCTCAAAATTAATTTCAACACATAAAAAATTAAATCAAATACATTCCACAACTTTTGGGATCGTTACACATTAGGATTTAACTAATGAATAAATTATAAATCAATACATGAGAAATCATAAAAACAAAATTCTAATCAACAATAATAAATCAATTTTTTTTAACATGACATTTGATTAATCTAAAAAAATTTCAAATAAAAGTTATTAAAATAAAGAATGATTTCTATTTCATGGGTTCATATTTTTCTAGAAAAAAATCCAAAATTTATTTTTCAACCAATTCATAAAACATGTTTTATCCCAAAAAATCATTTAAAAAACCAATCATTTTATAAAATTATAATAAAAATATCCATTTCCATAAAACATAGGGAAACAACCTATTCTCTTTAATATGATGAAAAATACACATTTCCTAAAAAATAATGGAAACTCCACGTTTCATCATGATTACCCATGATAAGGTTTTTAGTGTTTATTCTTTATAGTGAGTCAAGTGTTTTTATATTTGGGAATTTTTTTTATTTTGTAATGTATATTAATTAAAACAATTTATCATTCAAGTATGTTCCTTGTGTATAATATGGGAGATCATATGTTAAAATCCCTAAGAATATATGTATTACCAAGATATCCCAGATTGATTATTATCATATTGGGATATTATATACTTTGATTAGTTTGAGTATGACCAATTATAAAATGATACGACAGATCATTCTTTGGATATAATCTTTTAAACTTGTATTTGGACTTACAGACATAAATTAAACCACATGGATTGTCATATATGTGTCATTGGTTATACCTTAGTTAAAACTATCTATGGATAGTTCAACTTGAGATTATTAGTTGTTTCCCTACTTTTTAGTTTTCATAATTTAATAATTATCTAAATTTATTTAGATTTTGGATTGATACATGCCAACTGGTTATGACAATAATCAAAAGAATGAATTTGATTTACTAAGATATGATATGTTTTCTCATATGATCGGTTATGACATCATGGTGATAAATTGAGTTTTTGATATGTAATTTCATGATCATGCTAACATAATTACTTGATATATATTTCTAAAATATTTAGTTACATTGGGAATAAAGAAAACAAGATAATATATATATGGTAGACATTGTTTGTGACTCATTTTTATTCTCAATGTCAAGGGTAAATTAAATTTAATAATGTAAATGTGGTGGATCTGATCACACAAAACACATTTATGATTTGCATATCTATAATATTATACAAAATATTACTCTTAGTTTATGATTTTAAATGAGATTTTTAGTCATTGTTCAATTTATAAAGGGCCCATAGGGTCAGTCATTAAACAATGTTAATTGATATTTTTGAACTAATTTGATTAGTTCTTATATTAAAGTGTTTATGTTTACGATAACCAAAATTAAGATTTATGTTTTTATAATGTTTAATATTTAATTAAATAATAAATATTTAACTAAATAATTAATGTATAATTATACTATAAATAATTATTTTTTATACTGTTGATACATAAACATAAGGAAATAATATATCCAAATGATATTTATTTGTGGGATTGATGTAATAGGAATCCAAGGACAACTACATGACATAATATCATAGGGATAAATAATTTTGACAATTAAAACCTCTAATGTTAGATTTTTCACATTTAAGGGCTGACTAATTTACATCTTAATATTGTTTAATACATAAGACATATTTGAAGGAAATTTTATGAACCAAATAATATTCATAAAATTTTAATTACAAATACTTTTATTTTCTATATGTTTAGCTTCCTAGATGATGTTGAATGTCCCTCTTTCTAGAAATATCCCTGAAAAAACGTTTTTCTACATTTAATTGTGATAAAGAGAAGGTGGTTCTAAAAGGTACCTAGTGTTACTCATATGAGATATTATTTAGTGTTTTTATATTTCCTTAATTTATTCTTTTACCTTTGGAGTGATGAACATAAATTAGATATGAAGAGTATCCCACTTTGGCGTTAGTTATTAGAGATATCTATGGATGTGTAGGAGTCCTGGATTTGAAAAATTCAATATTGGTGAAAGTATTATAAATCTTCTTAAAAAGTTATTTTTATTTAATTATTTGGTATTAAAATTTACACTTACTTTCTAGGATTTGGATGAGTTTTATTTACACTTACAGTAAACTCTGGGATTTGGTCTCATTACTAAAACATATAAATCGAATATTTAATCAATTCCCAAATAAGTAAATGATATCTAACACTGTAAAAGGAATCATCCTTCACTCATTGGATTCAATTCATCACTTTACTTTTCATGTGTGTGAACTAAGTGATCACAGGTTCACTCAAACCAAACATTTGTCTTTACCATGAAAAAGAGAGGGCTGTGTCACCATGACCACGATCATCCCAATAGTTTCTCACTTAAAAAAAATATAATTATTGTCATTAAAATGGAAAATATTTTATTTTTTAAAATTATTTGTCGATGAAATAAATTTATAAAAACACACACAATCATTTTCAATAATTTCAAAATGAAAAAAATTAAATATTCTTCATGAAATTTGGCACCTTTTAATGGGTATTTTCCACAAATCTTATTTTCAATAAAAAATTAATCCCAATAAAGGGAATAATTAAGAGTTTAGAAAATAGTATAACATCAAATATTCTTAAATTAAATCAATATAATTAAAAAATTATCATTTCCAGTTTAAAATATCAAAGGATTTTAAACAACAAATTTTCAGGTCAAATGATTTTTCACCAAAAATCTAGTTTTTATAAAAATATATGATTTAAAACAAAAATAATTAATTTTAACTAAATGATCAATTAAAAATAATGATTACTGAAAAATATATTATTCAATATCAAAAAAATTATCTATAAAACACTATGATTTTATAATTTTTTTTGAAATTTATTCCTTCAATTGTGGTATATGAAACCCTGAGATTTAAGCGATTTGTAATATACTTTGAAAGTATTATTATCTAGATGTGACCTTTATAAAATATCTTTTAAATTTTCAATATATATTCAAATAAAAAAATATGTGAAATATGTATAAAAATAGTATATAATTAAATTTTAAATATTAATTCATAATAATTAATGTAGTTTTTCTTAAGAATTTTATTTTATGCTTTAAAAATATATCTACTTAAAAAATTGGTTTTACTGTATTTTTCTCAGGCACGTTATAAATAATTTCCATTTTTTAAAAAAATTCATTGATTAAATAAATATCATTTTTCAAATAATTATTTCAATACTAACATAGAGTGTAGTTTTTAGGAATTTGCTGAAAATATTTATTTTTTGGTGGATAGTATAAAATATCGATTTTTAAGAAAACATTTTTTCTTTTCAATTATTTACCAAGTCACATTTTGTTTTGAATTTTTTTTTAAATTTCTATTAGATCCATATAATATAAATAATTCAATTAATTCCATTTGTAACATCATTACACAATATTTTTTATAAAAAAAAATTTATCCTTAAAAATACATTTTTATAGAAAACCATTTTTCATCGCATTTTGTAGTATTATTTTTAAATTAATTTATAATAATTATATAAATTGAATTTGAGGAAATTCAATCATTATTTTTAGTCACAATTTCCAAATTAGGCAATGTGACACTTTTAATTTTTTTAATTATGAATATTTACTTTGGTAAATAGAACATTGACCACGATAAGAGTAAAAATGCGTTAAAAGGGTTTAAACCCAAAATATAAGGGTTAAAATGAACAAAAAATGTTTAAAATTTTAATTTTATAGTTATATTTAGATCTTATATCATATCATATTCAAAGAAGATTCAATTTTGACCCATTTTCTTGAGTAATACATTAATATATTTTAGTATTTTGAAAAATTCCAATGGTTACCACTCTGCCACTTATAAAAAAGAACCATTTATCTACTATTTTAAATAATTAAAGAGCCTATTGTCTCAGTAAATACCTAAAAAATATTTTCTTTACATTCCTCCGTATGACCTATAGGTATTATTTTTAATCAGAATACCATCCTATGGAGGTTGTCTGATGAAGTGGTATAATTCTTAACCAAGTGTTTTATTTTTTTTTCTTCTTTTACCTATTTCAAACCAATTGTTAACATTTTAATATAATAAAATAATTTTATCCCCTATTATTTAATTTTATTATGTTTATGTTATAAACAATTTTATCAACTTGTCCATATAATAGAAAATGAAACATATTTTATTTGTACAGACATATTACCACCTCACGAAGATGATATATTTAAATTTTCCTCACCCAATCTTATGGATGGTCATAATAATGGATCCATATGAAATAATATTAAATAAATGAAATTATAAAATTGGAAAAAATTCTAACTCTTACTTTATCATTCAAAAAAATCATCCCTTGGGCGTACATGGGGACTACCGCCTCTCAAACTGATGTATATTATTTTTCGACATCACATAAAATGGATGGTATATATTTTTTGATTAGATAAATAATATTAAATTTATAATTTAATTATAATTTTGGTAATATAAAATAATGATTACATTAATTCTCTCATGTTCTTTGAAAAATAAAAACATAACTCAGAATTTTGTATGGACCACCATCTCCATGATGTAAAAAAATTCATTTTCCATAACCTCTTTTCATAGTTAGTTCTAAAAGTAAAATTAATATATAAAAATTATAATTATAAAAAAATTAGTATTATATTTATGATATAATCATCATCTATTCAACTATAGTAAACCTATTGAAATAATTTTGGACTTACGAACGAAACATCCTTAATATGTATTAAGTAAATTTAATAAATTGAGTGATTAATTTTGACAGGGTAATTAGTGAAATAAAAGGAATATAAATAAGATAATGAACATTAAAAACATTATAAATCATGTAAATAATTAACATAACGTTGTTATTGTAACACCCCAAGCTTCTACGGTACGCTTCCCTTTGAATAATGCAATAGCCTGTGTTGTACGAAACATCGAGTTCTAACACACATACCACAACCGATCAAACTAGCCGTTATGAATAGTAATACCTACTTTTTAAAAATTTTATCTCTCAAAATAGACTTCATTTTTTATTCGGAGTATCGAATTTAGCCTAAGGTGAAATTTTGGTACTTTTCGGATAACTTAAATATTTTGATGAATAGTGAAAATTACTAAATTTTAATTAAAAACAACTTTTTTAATCAAAATAATGAATAGTGATAAATTATGAATTTGAGTAGTTTTAAAGTATATTCATAATATAGTTTTACCATTTAATACAATGTTGGTAATTATAAATAATTTCACAATTAAACCGAACATAAACAGGTATCAATCTTTTGATAGTTATTATATCTTAAAAACACGTTTTTTGTTTTGACAGTGGGAATTAATTTTAAATTTATTTATTCAACTTCTGTGTTTTGAATTTGGAAAAATGGATCCCATATTTGGAATCAAGATGTTCAAATTGTGTAAATATGTAACTTTTATTTTTAGACATTTTTGAATAATTACTTCGATAATATATTTTATTTACCATGGTTAAAGGGTAAATCCGGTAAATAAGGGTTAACACATAATATTATAATAATAACAAATTACCCTAAAATGTGTACTAACCTTATTTGTTGAACATTTTCGACCATGACCATCTTTGGGTCGATTTTGGGACCCCATGGTGCCACTTGTAAGTGATAGGGACACTTTATTTTAATTAAGGTAAAATGAATACAAAAATGACACAAGCATATATCCTTTAGAAAATATTTTTTTACATAGGGTTATATATGTTGGATTTTCGACTATAAATATTAATTAGAAATATAAAAAGATTTTCTACATAATGATATTTTATTTATAATTTTTAGACATTAAATAAATAAATTAATTTATTACACAATGATGATGCAGTAATTACTATAATAGTGAAAAATTAAAATAATTGATATTATAAATACACAAATAAATATAATTGGAGACTTTTATTGAATTAAACTAATTTTAAAGTTTAATATGAAATATTATTATTGATTTAATTGACATTTTTCGAAGTAATAATTCTGATATGAGTTTCACAAAAATCAATTATTGAATAGTGTCAAAATTGACATAAAAGAGTTTTTTTAAAAAATATTATATTATTAATTGATATTAAATTCTTAAAAATATAAGGACCGGACAAGAGACTTATATCATGATAGTTTTATAATTAATGGACCACTTGAGGGTCTCTTGGATGTATATAGAATGTTTATTAACCATATAATATAAAAATACAAAGAGACATTGTAAAAGTGAAACTAATTAACTAAGAGTTAATACTTAAAGATATGGTTAATATAATGACTAACACTATCTAAATTCTATTGGATTAGTGGTTTTAGACCTATACCTACGTTAAAATTTAAGTAATACACTTTGGAGCCATTAGAAACCAAATATGAATTTATTATAAAATAATATTTCTAACTTTTCCAAAGGTGCCCCTCACCCCTCTTATAAAAGGGCACTCCTCCTTCTCATTAACTCACACCTTAAAAGCTTTTTGGTTCGGCCAAAATCTATCCAAATACTCTCTCAACTTCCCTCACTTTATCCTAGAGGCCTTCCTTTAGTCAGAAAGCCAACTTAAGGAGCCCTGTTGATCAAATCAAAAGGAAGAACCCGAAGAAAAGGTAATGATTTCACCACCCTTTTCCAAGTTCCTTTCTTCTTACACTTCTTATTTATTTGTTATTCCAATTATAAAATAATTAATCCAGTATCTCCTATATAATGTAATATTATTATAAATATGGTACAACCATATTCAGTATTCTATCCATCCTTTGAATAACATGTCACCATACGTGCGTACGTACAGCTTACCGTCTCCACGTCGTGGGGTAATTGTTATTCAATAAATTATTATTTGGATGGGTATAATAATGATGTGTAACTCATGTAAATAATAAATATAACATGATAATGATTCTGTATATATGATATACCATCCAATTATATATAATATCAAAAGATTGATATTGTCGCTCGTGCGTATGTACGGACTACCGTCTCCACGAACGCGATAAGATTCATTCTCCATCATATCCATTCAAGTATAATTCTCATTTGATGATTAATAATAGTATATAAGGACTTGATATAATTATGGATATGATTAATATACAACCTATCCTTGACAAACATGGCTTATGTTACAAAACATATAAAAGAAAACGAGTAAGCTAACACCCGAAACAATGATAATACTAAGATATTATTAAAAAATCAATGTTAAAAGATCATATATGATATCATATTAATGTATACGATTCTTGTATAATTTAATAACAATTATTTAACCATTATACAGGAGGCTAACCTACCCCCAACCAAGGAAAAGTACAAGGTAAGTGTTTATTTCGTAATCTCTTCATTATCCGAGGTTGTTTATACGTAATAATCTACTGGGATCTCTTTATCATCCACATCCATGTTTCTTAAAAATGTATTTAAAAATGTTTTACTATTTACAAGAATATGGTTTAAAGTCATTTATACCCTTTTTTGACTTTTTATAAGAGTTTTATAAAGGAATCTTTCCATCGTCTTCCAAACAAGGTGCTTTTTAACCTTTTCGACAGAATTATGGTAATAATGTTTTTTAACTTATAATGCGGGTGCGGCTATCTTCCACCATTATAAAATATTTGAAGCTTCCCTTACAAGATTATAAGAATATTTTCAAATAAAATGTTTTATAAATATATGACTCTTAAATGATTTCAAAATAGAAAGAGATATTTCTCTAAAAAGAGTTTTGATTTCATCTATGTCAACATCCTTTGATGGATTTTACGCTTTTTTGAAGTTGATTTATTATTATACAAAACTTCTATATTTTATTGAAGGTTTTGTGATATGTTTGACTGTGGATGTGTTATTTTTATACCATTCATGGTTTATGCTGAAAGTATTGACATTTCGTATGCTAGTTTTAATACGAATGTTTATGTTATGTTTAAACCTTTTCATATGGGAATGAATTGGACTTGATATGTGACGGGTGGAGCCCGCTATAGCTCCTCGATGCATCGGTAGGTCTCATGAGACAAACTAGTGTCTTGGCACAAGGCCTTGGAAAAATAAAATTTTTAGTCTTAGCACGAGGCCTTGGCTATGTGGTTATGATAGTCTGGCATTATGCATCCCATCATTATGAAAGTGGTTATTGGTATTGCATGTGATTATTCGATTAGTAGAATATCCATGTGAATAAGTAAATGGAATTATTTCATATTATTTTTTCCACACTATATTTAAGTTCAAGTTTAAAAGGCTTTTGTTTTAGTTATACATTTCCTTAAATGTTTATTCTTATTTATAAAAGTTTCTGCTATATTGTTATCCTTACTGGGCGTTTGAGGTCACCCCTTTTCTATGTTTTATTTTTCCCAGGATGTGAAGAAATAAATTATGATTGACCTGCATGGATATTATGAGGGGATAATAGTGTGGACTATGGAGACAATATGTTGTAGTAGTAGTTTTTCACTTTATGATGTAATGTAAAACTTTATGAATATATCTAGTGTTTCTAAGGCTTCTAAACCAATCGGTATTTCGAGATTTGATCTTTCTTGTGATCATTCCAATGTTATGTAATAATTCACCGACTCTGGGTAACTGGGGTCGGGGCATTACGGTTGGTATTAGAGGAAGTTTAGTACAAACCTTGGAAGCTAGATTTAGATAAATTCTGATTAGAGCACGTAGACCTAAGATGGACTTTGAGGATTAGTATAGAAGAACTTCCTAGAATTTTGGTATTGTAGATATTTTGTGAGTTTTCCGAGAAATACATCTCTTTCTGGATATGAGCAGGTAGAGGCGGCTCTGGCATAGATGTACCTAGGGGTAAAACCTGAAAACACCGCTTTGAGCTAGACTCGAACAGGAACTGGTGCACGACAATGGGCCTTGCTGGTCTCTTGGTTACGACACTCCCAGGGGATATGCTTAGGATAACTCTCATTTTCTTTACAAATCATTATGAATGGTTTATGAGTATATACTTCCCCAAAGAATTTTTTTTTATGATTATGGATTATATCCATAAATAGTTCAATTTATGTTAAGTGTTTCATAAGTATGGGATTATGTATTTTGATTCATAAACTGATCTAGTTTGTGCCATTGTTTAGAAATGGCGCCTAGTGGAAGAAATGGAAACCGTATCAATGCACGCACTCCATGTAGGGATTTCCCTCCTACTCAAGATAATTATAGTGGAGCCATTGATAAAACTGGTGCTGATCATCTAATCACCATACTGGGATAACTCACTCAGGTTATGAATAATAACCTTACCCGTATGGAGCACCCTGATCCGTAGCGTGGAGGATCAATGTTAGATCGATTCATGAGGCAACAACCACCAACGTTCAATGGGAGTACAAATACCTAAGTAGCTGAGCAATGGATAAATTCCCTAGATAAAATATTTCAAGCTTTGGGGAGTAGTGAAAGGGAAAAAGTTATCATGGCAGTTTACCGCCTCCTTGGAGATGCTAATCAATGGTGTCCATTGATTCAAAACCCGAAGGAAGATGATGAAGTATCAAATATGAAATAGAGGGAGTTCAAAGATCTGTTTTTAGAAAAATACTTTCCTTGTGACCATCGAGCAGATATGGGAAGGCAATTTATGAGTCTGAGACAAAAGGAGGATGAGAATGTCACAAAGTATGAGGCTAACTTTACAAGGTTAGCAAGGTATTATGGAGATTATATACATAACCCAAGAAGTAATATTGATCGTTTCTTTGATGGGTTAAAACCATTTCTCCATCGAGCATTAGTCTCAAAATCCTTTTTGTCGTATGAATACATTGTGTCATGTGTTATCAAGACAGAGAATGAATTCTCAAAGTTTTATGACTTTAAAGAAAAGCAAGAGAAGAAGAGATCTGCTGATCAATCTGGGAATGGAAATAAGGGGAAGAAGGGAAAGGTTGAATATCCATCCTGTGGTAAATGTGGGAAGAAATGCCATGGTACTTGCTTGAAGGGAATGAGCGTCTGTTACAAATGTGGTGAAAAAGGACACCAAGCTCGTGATTGCAATGGGAAGAAGGAAGATACCAATGTTCGGTGCTACAATTGTAGGGAGATGGGACATTATGCAAATGAATGTCCTAATCGTCATGGGAACTTACCTTAGAAAAGGCCAAAGGACCAAGGCCAAGCTTTTTCTATCACTACTGCTGTGGTAGAAGCTCTAAAAGACGTGGTGGCAGGTAATTTAATGGTTTACTCAATTTTAGAAAATGCATTATTTGATTCTGGATCATCACATTGTTTCATATCTTCCCAGTTTGCTAAGAAAATTAGATATTTCCAATTTGATTTAACAAGGGAGTTGTCAGTTAAAACTCCTAAGGGAAGTATCATTGCAACAAGGTTTTGTGAATCAGTCCCCATTAGAGCATATAAATGTTCTTTATCCGCTGATCTCATTGTCATACCTATGATTGAGTTTGATATAATCCTCGGTATGGATTGTCATTCGGATTATGATGTGAAGATTTATTGTAAGAAGAAGGAGGTCACGATTTTTGATGATGATGATAAGGAACACCTTATCTTTAGAGCATAATTGTCACCACCTAATTCTAATCTAGATCCACCCCCAGTAGCTCAACTAAATTCAATTATTGGGGAGGAAGAGAATGAAATGACTGTGGGTGAGGAAAGGAATGTTCAAATAGAGGATGTACCTGTTGTGAAAGAATATGTAGATGTATTTCCGGAAGATTTACCTGGACATCCTCCAGAACGAGAAGTTGAGTTTTCCATTGATTTAATTCATGGATCAAGGCCTATATTGAAGACCCCTAATAGAATGGCCACTGTAGAATTAGTCGAACTAAAGAAACAACTAGAGGAATTAAGCAATAAGGGATTTATTCGCCCTAGTGTTTCTCCATGGGGAGCCCCTGTTCTTTTTGTTAAAAATATATATGGATCTATGAGGTTATGTATCGACTATATGGAGATTAATGCCATAACAATAAAGAACAAGTATCCCCTACCTCACATTGGTGATTTATTTGACCAACTGCATAAAGCTCAATACTTTTCGAATATTGACCTTCGATATGGATACCATCAGTTGTGTGTGAAGAAGGAAGACATTCTGAAGACAGCATTTCGAACCAGGTACGAGCATTACGAGTTTACTGTAATGCCTTTTGGATTGACTAATTCACCCTCTGTATTCCTGGATCTGATGAATAGCGTTTTCAAGGAGTACCTTGACGAATTTGTGGTGTTATTTATTGATGATATCTTGGTATACTCCAAAAGCTATGAAGATCATGAAAATCACTTGTGCATTATCCTGAAGACTCTGAGAAGACATGAATTATATGGGATGTTTAGCAAGGGTGAATTCTGTCTTTAGGAGATTTATTTTCTTGGACATATTCTCTCTAAATATGGAATCTCTGTTGATCCTTCTATGTCCAAGGAAATCCAAGAATGGCCAACACCTACGAGTATAACTGAGGTATGCATTTTTATTGGTTTGACAGGTTATTATCAATATTTCATCCTGAATTTTGGCCGATTGGAAAACCCATTAACTAAGCTCACACGTAATGGGGTTAAATTTTTTTTGGACAAAAGAGTGTGAAGAATGTTTCGAAGAACTGAAGAGAAGATTAGTCGATGCTCATATATTGACTCTACCTTCGGGGAATGATGGGATTTTTATTTATAGTGATGCATCGAATAAAGGACTTGGTTGTGTCCTTATGCAGAATGATAGGGTTATTGCCTATGCATCACGACAGTTGAAAATTCATGAGAAAAACTATCCTACTCATGATCTCGAGTTAGCAGGTGTGAACTTTGCTTTGAAGATATTGAGGCACTACCTATATGGTGAAAAATGTGAGATTTATAATGATCACAAGAGTTTGAAGTATATTTTCTCACAAAAATAACTCAACATGAGGCAAAGGGGATGGCTTGAATTACTTAAGGATTATGATTGTACGATACACTACCACCCGGGGAAGGCAAACAAGGTGGCAGATGCTTTGAACAGAAAAGACCATGGAGTTTTGAACAATATGAGAATTTAAAGGGATCTAATTTTCATGGATCTAGTGAAGATGGACATGGGAATAACCAGGGAAGGTGAAACACCAATTCTTTTTCAAATGTTTGCCAAACCATATTTACTAGAAAGAATTAAGAGTTCTCAGTCCGATGATGAAGAATTTCAAAAGAAGATTAAAGCTGTGAATGATGGGAGATTGAGAGACTTTGTGTATGAAGATGGAATTTTGAAATTTGGGAAGATACTTTGTGTTCCCGATATACCTGATCTAAAAAGGGAATTTCTGGATGATTCTCATAGTTCCAATTTCTCTATACACCCTGAGAGCAAAAAAAATGTATAGATATTTGAAGGAACATTTTTGGTGGGACAACATGAAGAGGGAGATTGCTGATTTTGTGTCAAGATGTATGGTTTGTCAACAAGTGAAAGCTGGAAGGAAACAGCCTGGAGGAGTCATGAAATCTCTTCCCATATCGGAGTGGAAATGGGACAATATTATGATGGACTTTGTCATGGGACTACCAAAGACTCCTACAAGGAACGATGCAATATGGGTCATTATTGATCGTCTTACCAAGTCAGCACATTTTCTTTCTAAAAGAGAAGATCTACGACTGGAACATCTAGAAAGTATATATATTGATGAAGTTGTGAGACTTCATGGAGTACCCCTATTGATTGTTTCTGATTGTGATCCCCATTTTACTTCAAGATTCTGGAAAAGTCTTCAGAAAGCCTTAGATACGAAACTTTATTTGAGCACTGCCTACCACCCTCAAACAGATGGACAATCAGAACGAACTATTCAAACCTTATAAGACATGTTAAGATCCTTCTCACGTGACTTTCAGGGTATGTGGGATCAATATTTACCTATGGTAGAATTTTCCTATAACAATATCTTCCATTAGAGTATTCATATGGAACCATATGAAGCGTTATACGAAAAGAGATGTAGCACACCAACCTGTTGGGATGACGTTGGTGAAAGAAAACTTGTAGTCCCAGAACTGGTGGAGGAAACAATGGAAAAGGTGAAGGTAATCCAAAACCATATCAAAGTAGCTCAAAGTAGGCAGAAGAGGTATACCGATAATCGAAGGAAGGATTTGGAATTTCAAGTCGGTGATCATGTTTTCCTGAAGGTATCTCCATAGAAGGGAGTCATACGTTTTGGTAAGAAAGGTAAATTGAGTCCCAGGTACATCGGACCTTTTGAAATTCTAGAACAAATTGGGGTTGTAACTTATCGATTGGCAATGCCTCCAAGTCTCTCCAAAGTTTATGATGTGTTCCACGTATCTCTATTGAGGAAATACATGTCTGACCCAACGCATGTACTCACATACTTGGAATTAGAACTGAAACCCGATCTATCTTATTGCGAAGATCCCGTCAAGATTCTTGATACTAGAGAACAAGTACTGAGAAACCAGATTACTCGTCTGGTAAAAGTCTTGTGGAGAAACCATAAGATGGAAGAGGCAACGTGGGAACCCGAGGAACTTATGATGAAGAACCACCCGAGTCTTTTCATGCAGTAGTATTCTAGAAATTTCAAGGACGAAATTATTTGAAGGAGGAGAGAATGTAACACCCCAAGCTTCTACGATACGCTTCCCTTTGAATAACGCAATAGCGTGTGTTGTATGCAACATCGAGTTCTAACACACACACCACAACCTATCAAACTAGCCGTTATGAATAGAAATACCTACTTTTTGGAATTTTATCTCTCAAAATGGACTTCATTTTTGGATTCGGAGTATCGAATTTAGCCTAAGGTGAAATTTTTGTACTTTTCGGATAACTTTAATATTTTGATGTATAGTGAAAATTACTAAATTTTAATTAAAAACAACTTTTTTAATCAAAATAATTAATAGTGATAAATTATGAATTTGAGTGGTTTTAAAGTATATTTAGAAAATATTTTTACCATTTAATACAATTTTGGTCATTTGACATAATTTCACAATTAAACCGAACATAAACAAGTATCAATCTTTTGATAGTTATTATATCTTAAAAACACGCTTTTTGTTTTGACAGCGGGAATAAATTATAAATTAATTTCTGCCACTTCTGTGTTTTGAATTTGGAAAAATGGATTCCATATTTGGAATCAGGATGTTTAAATTGTGTAAATATATAACTTTTATTCATAGACATTTTGAATAATTACTTCGGTAAATGTTTTATTTACTATGGTTAAAGGGTAAATACGGTAAATAAGGGTTAACAAATAATATTATAATAATAAAAAATTACTCTAAAACGTGTCATAACCTTATTGGTTGATACATGTTCGACCATGGGAATCTTTGGGTCGATTTTGGGACCCCATGGTACCACTTGTAAGTGATAGGGGCACTTTATTTTAATTATGTTAAAATGAATACAAAAATGACACAAGCATATATCTTTTAGAAAATTTTTTTTTACATAGGGTAATATATGTTGGATTTTAAACTATAAATATTAATTAGAAATATAAAACGATTTCCTACATAATGATATTTTATTTCTAATTTTTAGACATTATAAAATGTAATTTATTTATGAAACAATGATGATGCAGTAATTACCATAATAGTGAACAATTAAAATAATTGATATTATAAATACCCAAATAAATATAATTTGAGACTTTTATTGAATTATAATAATTTAATAGGTTAATATTACATATTATTATTGATTAAATTTACTTTTTTCGAAGTAATCATCCTGATATGAGTTCCACAAAAATCAATTATTGAATAGTGTCAAAATTGACATAAAAGAGTTTTTAAAAAATATATTATATTATTAATTGATATTAAATTTTTAAAAATCTAAGGTTCGGCCAAGAGACTTATATCATGGTAGGTGTATCATTAATGGACATATTGGGGGTCTCTTGGATGTATATAGTATCTTTATTAACCATATAATATAAAAATACAAAGAGACATTGTAAAAGTGAAACTAATTAACTAAGAATTAATACTTAAAGATAAGGTTAATATAATGACACAAAACTATCTAAATTCTATTGGTTGAGTGGTTTTCGACCTATCCCCACCTTAAACTTTAAATAATCCACTTTGGAGCCATTAGAAACCGAATATGATTTTATTATAAAATAATATTTCTAGCTTTTCCAAAGGTGCCCCTCACCCCTCTTAGAAAAAAGAACTCCTCCTTTTCATTAACTCACACCTTAAAAGCCTTTTTGTTCGGCCAAGCGCTGCCCAAATACTCTTTAAACTTCCCTCACTTAATCCTAGAGGCCTAAATTTAGTCAGAAAGCCAACTTAAGGAGCCCTTTTGATCAAATCAAAAGGAAGAACCCGAAGAAGAGGTAATGATTTCACCACCCTTTTCCAAGTTCCGTTCATCTTCCACTTCTTCTTTCTTTGTTATTCCCATTATAAAATAATGAATACAGTATCTACTATATAATGTAATATTATTATAAATATGGTACAACCATATTCAGTATTCTATCCATCCTTTGAATGACATGTCACCATACGTGCGTACGTACGACTTACAGTCTCCACGTCGTGGTGTAATTGTTATTCAATAAATTATTATTTGGATGGGTATAATAATGATGTGTAACTCATTTAAATAATAAATATAACATGATAATTATTCTGTATATATGATATACCATCCAATTATATATTATTTTAATATAAAAATAATGATATTGTCCCTCGTGCGTACGTACGGACTACCGTCTCCACGAACACGATAAGATTCATTCTCCATCGTATCCATTCAAGTATAATTCTCATTTTATGATTAATAATAGTATCTAAAGACTTGATATCATTCTGGATAAGATTAAGATACAACCTATCCATGAAAAACATAGCTTACGTAACAAAACATATAAAAGAAAATGAGTAAGTTAACACCCGAAACAACGATTATACTACGATATTATTAACAAATCAGTGTTAAAACATAATATATGATATAATATTAATGTATACGATTCATGTATAATTTAATAACAATTATTTTACCATTATAAAATAGGTTAAACGACCCCCAACCAAGGGAAAGTACAAGGTAAGGTTTTATTTAGCAATCTCTTCATTATCCGAGGTTGTTTATACGTAATAATCTACTGGGATCTCTTTATCACCCACATCCATGTTTCTTAAAAATGTATTTAAAAAGATTTTTACTATTTACAAGAATATGGGTTAAAGTAATTTATACCCTTGTTTGACTTTTTATAAGAGTTTTATAAAGGAATCTTTCTGTCGTTTTCCAAACAAGGTGCTTTTTAATCTTTTCGACAGAATTAAGGTAAGAATGTTTTATTAACTTATACGGTGGGGGTGGCTATTTTCTGCCGTTATAAAATCTTCTAAACTTACCTTACAATATTATAATAATATTTTCAAGTAAAATGTTTAATAAATATATGAATCTTAAATGATTTCAAAATAGAAAGATATATTTCTCTAAAAAGAGTTTTGATTACATCTATGTCAACATCCTTTGATGGATTTTACACTTATTTGAAGTTGATTTATTATGATACAAAACTTATATATTGTATTGATGGTTTTGTGATATGTTTGACTGTGGATGTTCTATTTTTATACCATTCATGGTTTATGGTTAAAATATTGACATTTCATATGCTAGTTTTAATACGAATGTTTATGTTATGTTTAAACCTTTTCATATGGGAATGCATTGGACTTAATATTTGACGGGTGGAGCCCGCTATAGCTCCTTGATGCATCGGTAGGTCTCATGAGACAAACTAGTGTCTTGGCACAAGGCCTTGGAAAAATCTTATTTTTAGTCTTGGCATGAGGCCTTGGCTATGTTGTTATGATAGTCTAGCATTATGCATTCCATCATTATGAAAGTGGTTATTGGTATTGCATGTGATTATTTGATTAGTAGAATATCCATGTGAATAAGTAAATGGTATTATTTCATATTATTATTTCCATACTATGTTGAAGTTCAAGTTTAAAAGGCTTTTGTTTTAGTTATACATTGCCTTAAATGATTATTCTTATTTATAAAAGTTTCCGCTATATTGTTATCTTTACTGGGCATTTGAGATCACCCCTTTTCTATGTTTTATTTTTCCCAGGATGTGAAGAAGTAAATTATGAATGACCTGAAGGGATATTATGAGGGGATAATAGTGTGGACTATGGAGACAATATGTTGTTGTAGTAGTTTTTCACTTTATGATGTAATATAAAACTTTATGAATATATCTAGTGTTTCTAAGGCTACTAAACCAATCTGTCTTTCGAGATTTGATATTTCTTGTGATCATTCCAATGTTATGTAATAATGCACCGACTCTGGGTAACTGGGGTCGGGGCGTTACAGTTATTTAGGAAGATAAAAAATTAATTTGATAAATCTCACTCGAGGTAAGAGATATTTTATATTAAAATCTAGTATTAAGATGTTTTGAATATTTCATTATAATATTTTCCTCCAGGTCCCTATTTCTTGATGAATGTGAAAATATCTAAATATGTTAAATGAAAAGGTAATTTTATATCTCCTTTTACTTTCTAAAAAATTTCTTCTAAAGGAATATTTTTTCACATTTTGTATGGAATGTTTGGCTTTTTATTCAATGTACTAAAGGAATGTTTTTAATGTATATGAGGTCAATGGATTTTCCCCACTACAACCATTATTTGATATTTGGATTCCATTACATGATTCTATATTATCTTCTAAAAAACCTTCCTCCATTTTTTGGGTATTTAATTTTTTAAAATTAGGTTTTATAGGAAAGGGATATATCAATATCAAAAAGTGTTTTACTTATTGGTTGAAAAGTATATTTTTATGATATTGATGATGTATTTCAAATATTTTATTTTTTTCATGTATTTTATACTCTTTGAATATAGATAATGATGAAAAGTGTGATCTATATTTCTCTCTAATGCATTGGGTAATGATTATGTCTTCTAGAGAATTATGTTGGAATTATACATGTAAGTTATTGCTTTTAAATGGGTTCAATATAAGTGATTTTCCAAAGAACTTGCATAAATTTTCTATGATTTCAAATCACTTTTCATGGAAATATTTTGATTTCAAATGGTAATATAATGATATTTTGTTTAAATAATTTTTTTTATTTTCATGAGTAAATGGTATGTTTTATGAAAATTTTTATCACGGGATCTCATATTTTCTAAGAAACACTCATGATTAATATTTTTCCATTAATTTTTCTTATAATGTGTTTTTAAACAAAAATTGATATGTAATGATAATTTAATGTGAATGTAAACAATTATTTGAGCTCAATAATTATTATGTAAAAGTAAAACTATCTTATATGGTATCATCAATTTGAAATATACTGATGAGTTTATTTTCTTCTTTTTATATATACCATACTATGTTTTTTTTACTCATCCCAAATTTTAAAATTTTTTTCACATGTTCAAATGATTAGTTTAAACAATGATGAAGACATGTTGAAAATCATGAATACTTTTCAATTAAATAAATCAATTTTTATATTAAAATTATTATGCTATGAAAAAATTTAACACTATATGGAAGTGTATAATTTATATTGAATGAGTTTTTCTGTAAGTGTTATGATCAAAATTATCTATAAGTATAAACATGAAAAGGTGTTCAGAAATGCAAGAAAATAAATTCTTATATTCAAATTGAATTATTGGTTGTCTAAGTATTATATCAATATTTTTGGTATCATAGAAATGGTAAAGATAACATTGGAGTATAATTTTTTTTTCTAAAGGATTGAGAAACATTAATGGTTCATATTTTGGTTTCAATAATAATTTCGAAGTATAATATTACCTTAAAGGTTAGTATTTTTAATTGAATCATGGTTATTTTGGGATTTGGTTAATAATTATAAGAAAACCAAACTTAAGTTAACCTATGTTGAACCTATGGTGAATCAAAATTATTATATACTACAGAAAGGTGTTATATGGTAAGAAATTCACAATAAGTTGTTTTTTCTTTCATTTATTATGGAAATTATTTTATATGAGGTCACAAACATATTTTATTTGGGTGAAAGAAATTATTCATGATGGATGGGGTGAAATCCTACTAAAACCACCTTGCTATTTATGCGGATCCACTTTAAATACAAATTTAAAAATCTAACACATATGATTTAGACACCTTATATAGTATTCTAATTAACAAAAAATCACCCTGTAATGTATCCCAATCATATTCTATAATTTGATATCATGATAGAACTTTGGTTACACATGACCATGTTATGAAAAGATAACTTCCATATGATAACTGTTTTGGAAAATACAATAAGGTGATTTTGATGTTTTTTTTGGAAGAAATTACTCAGGAAAAGGATTTATAATGCTCTAATTGGATATAAATAGGGATAAATTAGAGTATATTATGTATCTATATTCTAATATATTATTTTAATTTTTAAAACACAAAAACGTTTTTTTAAAAAGTCAAGTAAAACTATATCTTAATGTATTATATGAAACAAGTTTGATATTATGACTCAATATAATATATTCAAAACACTATTTTTTTATAAATTTATATCTTTATGAACATCTGTTTAAATAATTATGTAATTATTGTAAATATATAAGGAAAAAATATATACATTTAATGGTTTTGAGGCATTCAAAAAATATATAGACTCAACTTGGTTGACCATGGGGCAGATTTATTTGAAAATGGGTTTGGAATTAATGGCGATATATATATACATATTTAAAAGGTATGATTTTTTTATTTTAATTAGAAAACATGAATATATTAATATTTATGAATCTTAAATAATGATTCATATTTTTTATTATAGTATTTATGGACAAAGGAATTAGATGGAAAATCTTGGTTAAGGATTGTGAAGAACGTTGAATTATTTAGGTGTATATATAAATTATTTAAAGAGACGAGATATAGTGGTATTTTATATAAGGATTGATAAATTTAATTATGATATTACGTTTAATGGCTTTAATACTATTTTGAAGTATAGAAACCCTGAAACCTTACTCCTAGATCTTGTGCTAAAATCATAAAATTTACATTTCTTAATGTTAAATATATAAACGTGTTCAAATTTTTTCCTACCAAACCATACAAAATCCAACAGAAAAAGTAAATTACTTACACACCCAAGGATATTATATATTTAAATTTTTAGATAAATAGTAAAAAATCTTACATAAACTCTATCCATGAATTTAAGAGATTATTTTCCCACTATACCCATATTTTCGTATTCCATATTTGGTCATAATCATAATAAAAAAGAAAATATTGTAGACATAAATAATTCATAATCAATCTCGATAACCTACATAAAAGGAAAAATTGGAATTTTGAGCTCAAATTCATAGTAATTGTTAACATAAGAATTATACATATAATGTCATCAATGAGTATAATAAATGTATCAGGGTTTGAAAACATAATCAGAGTGCATGATAAAATCATAACATAACTCATACCTATCAATACCTAAATCATCAACAATAAAATATGGAATAAGTATTTAACAATGTAAATATTCTTAATACTGAATAATCACAATCCATGTGATATCAATCTTTATCAAAGGAAACATTATAAACCAATATAAAAAATTGATAAAACATGTTGGTATATTGGAACATCATCATCATATAAACCTTAGAAATCTATTTCAATTATAATAACCATATGATGAACTTCCAATATAATTATCCTAATAACACAATCATTACCCAATGAATTGGATCTCTATTTGGGCACACCCCTCATTTAAGCTATATCAAGGTAAGCCAACCCTATATGGGTGCACCAATTGTATAAGCTATATCGGTCTCACCTATTACTATCTGGTCACACCCATCATATAAGATATAGTGGGCCCATTTGATGTTATCTAGGCTCACACATCATATAATATATACTGGGATCACCCAACACTATCTAATAACACCTATCATATATAATGTCTAAGAACACGCACATTAATATAGTACAAAGAGATTACATCTCTGCCTAAAATCATTGAAACAAAATTTATTATTTTCAAAACATGATTAGACCATTGAAAAGAAATTAGTTCCATTACAATATCATTGAAACATGATAAAACCGTGGAAATGAAACTAGTTCCATAAAATATATTTAAAACAAGATTAACCCCTAGAATATAAAAGGGTCCCATAACAATCTCTTCAAAAAAATATTAATACATCTAGATAAATAATTAGGATGGTATCATTAAAAAATATCCCTATGAGATCATAAGTAACATAAAGGGTTACTGATATTGATGAATGAAAATACTATTAAAAGAATATTACAAACATTTTTGAGTAAAATAATCTTTTCATTTTGAAAATCAATTTTAAAAAAATATAATTCAAAAAATATTGTGAAAATCATTTTTTTAAAAATACATGGAAATATATAAATTTACCTTAATGGAATGTAATGGAATTTACATCAAAAAAATACATTCATGTCATAAATGTTAAAAATAAACATTTTTTCAAAAATTTTGGAAACGGGAGTAAAATGTGACCTATTTGGAAAAAATTAAAAAACAAATCCTTTTATAAAAATTTAAAAGTTGGTAAAAGATCATGTCAAATGGATTTAAGAAATTATTTTCATTTAGAAAATATTTGTTTGAAAACATTTTAGAAAAATTGAATAAAAAAGAGAAGGATGCTCGATATAAAAGATGAAACACAATCGATGACACTTACAAAATATTATATTGTTGTTTCTTTAAAAAATTATGTAGGTAATGGAAATAAAATTTGTTAACCATGTTAAAAATTAGAGGATAATAAAATATATTTAGTTTAAGAAAATATCTTGACATTACTTCCTCAAAAAAAGCATGAACATCAATTATCCAAAAATAAAGGATATTCTAACATAAAGCCTTTTCAAATTTGGTAACTCTTCAATCATAATCCCCATGATAGAATAACATCGAATGATAATTTAATATCATGATAATAACAAGATTAATGATATATAATTTATATGGTGAGTATATAATCTTAAAAAATTAATATGGGTGCATATCATAAATATATGCATTAGGAAATAGAATTTAATATGAATAATCCTTTCAAAAATCATAGCATTGAATTTGAGAATTAATAAATGAATAAATTATGTGTATAAAATGTAAATACAAATAAAATAATTGGAAATACAACATAATACAATCAAAATTCATTTCACATGTAATCATATAAAATAAAATAAAATGAAGAAGTAATATAACCAAATAAAAAGTGATTGAGTTATGAAATTCTTTACCATGTGGAAGATTTCAATTAAAAACTCTTTGGATGAAAAAATTTAAAAATTAAACATAAAATACCCTGATTTAGGATGGATTTTTGATACTACTTGTAAAAATGAAATTTTATACTCCCCAAAAAATGAATAAGTTCTTAATTTAGAATATGTATCACTAAAGTATAAGTTAGATGAGAAAACTCTCACCTTGAGTCCATACATTCCTTGTTTATTATTTAACTCATTTATAGTAAGATTATATAAATTATTTTATTTCTTAATAAAATTTTATATGTATAATAACATATAATTAAATCATTTATTTCATTTATTCTTGATGACATATTCAAATAATTAATCAGTTAAATACACATCTAGTGTTTTGAGGGCATTCAGTTCATTGTTTGAAAATGTATTTGGTGTGTTCAATGTGGACACATAGGTAATTATTTCAAAAAAATATAGAATAATAGTCGTTGAATATTTATCATATTCAAAAAGAAATTATACTTTTAAAATAAATTACGAAATATGGTTATGAAAAATTAACAATGTTTCAGTCATGGAGATGACATGCCATATACACAAATGAGTAATGTTTCAATTTTTCAAATATCATTATAGATATAAGTTAGGTAATATTATTATGACCCAACACAACGGGGCTCGAGCTAAGACTCCCAAAGCCCATCTCCAATAGGCCAGGGGAGGGAGACTAATGCCATGTTGGCTATCACATACATGGGATGCCTTAGCCTAAGGTACCTATACACACACCCACATACAACAAAATAAAATAGAGAAAAAATATCTAAAAACTGAAAGGAAATTCAAGAATACATCTATCCCCCAACCAGAGTACAGAAAAAGTAAAAAAGGGAGAATACAGGACCCCCAAAAGAAAACCGCAAAAGCATCCAACCTGCTCAGATTGAGGGGGTTTATATCAAAATTCATCCACTGGAAAGATCCTCAGCTCAGCTCTGGTAAAAACCCCAGTCCTACAAGCTCACTAAGCTCCACCTACTCCAATTCCTCCTGGGACTCCATCAAAAATCTTGTGGTCTACAGAAGACACAAAACATGAGTGGGAAAATGCCGTGTAGGGGTGAGTATAAAGATACTCAGTAGGCGCCCAAAAAACCATAAACATAAAAGGAGAAAATAAAAGGCATCAATATGCTCATCCAAGACTGAGGGAACTCAAACAAGAGAGAAACTCTATCTCAAGACCGTCCTTGGCTAAACTCAACTAGAAAGATAAAACAAGTATATCCCTATACATATACCAAGAATATCCAGATATACTCATCTCAAGCACCAAGACTCATGAGGGTATGACCTCATTTCCAGCAATAGGTTCAACTCGAGGCTCTAATAAATACACATAACTTGGAGAGCACACTCCATGAGTCCTATCATCCCAAAATACACATGTCTAAGAGATACACTCCACTAGGTTACATCACCATTTTAGATGTCTCATACGAGCGAACATTCTCATCAGATATCATTACTGAGGATGTCACACTGAAACAACAGATCACGAAACTCCTTAGATAGGGGATCACTCATAGGGGCCACTAGGGGATATAGAACCCACCCCGGTCAAATGAAGTTCTCAAAAATATGGGATCACTCCCAAGATCTATTGGGGGATACCACAACCTGACCAAACATTACAAAGATCATATCACTCAGATAGAGGATCGTCACCCGTGTAAAGGCAATGGTGATGATAATGGAAACCCCATATGGTATAAATTTCAATGTAGGGGATTGAACTGATGATTCTATAAACCCTACTAAATCTACGCATAGAGTAGGGGATCACATTACCGAGGATACTACAACCCTACGGAAAACTACACGTTAAGTAGGGGATCATAAACCTGACAATACCACAACCCTACTAATACATACCACTGTGTAGGGTATCATAATACTGATGATGCCACAAACCCTACAGGATGTCATGCTAGATAGGGGATTGTCTCTTGTGTAGTGTTAGCCATGATGATACATAGAACCCGATCCAGGGAAGCGATACTAGATGATCCTACCCTAGCCCCACTGGAGGGATTCCACCACTCAATCCGCACAAAACCCATCAAGGGGATCAAAAACATATACTGAGGTTGTAAGTACACATGAACCCTCATAGAAATGAACTAAGGTAATTCAGTCCATTGCTACTAGTCCAAACATCGCTAACCCAAGAGACCCACAACATCACTACACTTCGCACCTCCCAGGACCAAACCGAGGCTACCATCACATTCTACATGGGAAAACATGCAAGATCATCTACTAATTTGCCTCAAATAGGAATCCAATGAAAAGGTCGTAAAATTCTGAAAAGGTGATCTGTAGGGACCATTCCTTAGTTTGGATACTCATCAAGTGGATCACACTGTTGTGTTACCCTTGGAAAATCGCCCAAGATCGACTACTAGTTCGTCCAAAAAGAATACCTGAAGAAAAAGTCTTGTTTTTCCGTAAACGAACAAATCATGACTAATGGTTCCCATACCGTAATCTCATTCATAGAACCCGAAAACGATCTTGAAATATCTTCTTTACCATTAGGATCACTAGGCCACTGACGGTGCGTCAATCAGACACTCCTTGCAAAAGTTATGGCGGGTCGAAGTTAAATAATAACAAAATATTATTATTTCAATGTTTCGTAGCCACTAACCACAAAACAAAATAAAAAATTTCAAAAAACATACTCAAAGGTTCCCTCTCTACCCAAGGATGTTTTTTCCAAAAAAGAATCATGATTTGGACTCGTGGTATGCATTCTATGGGGGTTAAGAAACCCCCCAGAAAATTCTGGCCGGACCACCGCTGCCTCATCAGAACCCTCCGCCATCGCCAGATCGGAACACCGCGACACCCCAATCCACAACGAAATACACTTTTTTCTACCATGAAATCCCTATATTCAAACATTTCTACATTCAGAATCTAGTCATGCTGTAGGAAAACTTTTGCAGACCACCGGGAGTACCCCAACGCTTCACATTTAGATCCAAAACATGTTTCGGAAAGCTCTGGAACTGATCTACACTTACTTGATGAATATTCAAAGAAAAATAATTCATAATCATCATTGGGGATTTTAAAACTCAAACCACCTACCTTATAGGAAATATTATGAAGCTTTAGGTGTAGAATGACGCCATTGACGCACTAAAGCTCGATCTGCTGATGATCATCATCAAAAAACAACCCCAAACGACACCATTCGTGGATTATTCGTCAAAGGGAAAGGGGGTGTCAGCCTCTATCATAGAAACGAATTGGGGGGGGGGGGTATTGTTGATTTTTTTCTTTTTTTAAACAAAATACTCATTTTATCTTCCCACCAACACACCTTCACACATCACCCGGTAAAGAAAAAATTAGGTTTCCCCTAGGTTAAATGCGGCATTCTGAACGCAATGGTAGTCTCATAATTTTAATCCGAGACACCATTAAGAAGTTATTAGATCCAATTTCCAAAAATAAATAAATTTATTTATTACAAAAACTACCTTTAAAACTTTTTCCACAACATACCCATGCCCGCAAAACATACAACGCTCCTAGGGTAAACAACACGCTTTAGATGCAGCTGTGCTCTTGAATTTCTGATCCAAGATACCGTTTAAGAGATAACCCATATCCTCCATGTTCATAGTATAAAAATAAATAATATTTTAATAAAATTAATTCTAGTAACACCGGGCCTTGTAATCTCATGTCGTCTTCGCACCTAGCTTTGGAATTATTTATAGGAATATTCCAAAGTTCGACATGGAAAATCCCGAGTTGCTAAGTCCTCCCAACCTTAAGAATTTTTGTCCCCAAAAATCCATAAACATTATTAAAAGAAACAGAACATTGAACTGGGTCTCCCACACCAGCGAGTTCACCAAATACCACAAGAAAGAAACCATGAGTTCTAAGGCTTCCAACTACTTCACACGTTGGCGAACCCAAATCATTTCATACAAACATCCCACCACAACCATGCCCCAAACACACAAGTCAGAGTGACTCGTCCCCCACACCTCAACAATTATCTTCTTTGGGCGATGTTGACTCACCCCCATAGTTTTAATCAAATCAAAAAAATGTGTCTCAAGGGGAAGGGATCTGGCATCCCCGTGCATTTGAAGCACGCCGAACAACACCAACGTAGGGTATCATAATAATGATGATTCCAAAAACCCTATAGGGATTTCCTACTAGATAGGGGATCGTCTCCCATGTAGTGTCAGCTATGATGATACCTAGAACCCGATATAGGGAAGCGATGCTAGATGATCCTACCCTATCCCCACCTGAGGGATTCCACCACTCAATCCGCACAAAACCCATCAAGGGATCACAAACATATACTGAGGTTGTAAGTATACACGAAACCTCATAGAAATGAACTAAGGTAATTTACTCAAATCTTACTGGTCCAAACATCACTAAACCAAGAGACCTACAACATCACCACACTTTGTACATCCTAGGACCAAACCGAGGCTACCATCATATTCTACGTGGGAAAACATGAAAGATATGCTACTAATTTGCCTTAAATTGGCATCCAATGAAAAGGTCTTAAAATGATACAATGGTTCCCTATAGTGTACATGCCTCAATTCTAATAATCATCAAGTGGATCACACTGTTGTGTTACCCTTGTAAAATCGTCAAAGATCAACTACTCATTCGTCCAAAAATAATATCCAAAGAAAAAGTCACGTTTCTCTGTAAACGGAAAAACCGTGCCTCTTGGTTCCCATACCATAATCTCAGTCCTAGAACCCAAAACCTATCTTGAAATATCTTCTTTACCATTAAGATCACTACGCCACTGACAGTGCGTCCATCAGACACTCCTTGCAGAAGTTATGGCAGGTAAAAGTTGAATACTAATAAAATATTATTATTTCAATGTTTTGTAGCCACGAACCACGAAACCAAATAATAAATTTCACAAAACATACTCAAAGGTTCCCTCTATACCCAAGGATTTCTCTGCCAAAAACGGATCATGATTTGGACTCATGGTTTTCATTTTATGGGGATAAGAAAAACCCCCAGAAAATTCTCACCGGACCACCGCAGCCTCATCAGAACCCTCCGCCATCGCCAGATTGGATCGCCACGAAACCCCTCTCTCCACCGTACTCTAATTATCTCTGGCATGAAATCCCCATATACCACCATTTCAACATCTAGAATCTAGTCATGCCATAGGAAAACTTTTTCATCCACCAGAATTACCCCAACGCTCCACATTCAGATCCGAAACATGTTTTGGAAATCTCGGGAACTGATCTACACAGCCTTGACGAATATTCAAAGAAAAAACAACTCATAATCATGATTGGGGATTTTAAAACTAAAACCTCCTACCTTTTAAGAAATATTTTGATGCTTTAGGTGCAGAATGACGCCATCGATGCACTAAAACCTGATCTGCTGATGATCGACATCAAAAATGTCCCCAAAACGACACCATTCGTGGATCATTCATCAAAGGGAGAGGGGGTGTCAGCATCTCTCATAGAAACGAATTGGGGGAGGGTATTATTGATTTTTTTACTTTTTTAAAAGAAAATATTCATTTTAGATTTCCACCAACACACATCCACACATCACCCGGTGAGGTAAAAGACTAGGTTTCCCCTAGGTTAAATGTGGCATTCTGAATGCAATGGTAGGATCATAATTTTAATCCAAGACACCATTAATATGTTATTAGATCTAATTTATAGAAATAAATAAATTTATTTATTACAAAAACTCCCTTTATAACTTTTTACACAGCATTCCTGCACCCGAAAAACATAAAAACCTCATAGGGTAAACAACATGCTTTAGATTCAACTGTGCTCTTGAATTTCCGATCCAAGATACCATTTGATAGACAACCCATATCGGCCATGTGCATAGTATTAAAATACATAATATTTTTATAAAATTAATTCTAGGAACACCGGGCCTCGGAATCTCCCGCCGTCTTCACACCTAGATTTGGAATTATTTGTAGGAATATTCCAATGTTTGACATGGCCAAACCTGAGTTACTAAATCCTCCCCACCTTAAGAATTTTTGTCCCCAAAAATCCATAAACATGAAGAAAAGAAACAGAACTTTGAACTGGGTCTCCCACACCAGCGAGTTCACCAAAAACCACAATAAAGCCACCAGGGGTTTTAAGGCTTCCAACTACTTCACACCTTGGGGAACCCAAAGCCTTTCACACAAACTTCCCAACATAACCATGCACCAAACACACAAGTCAGATTGACTCGTCCACCACACCTCAACAATTATCTTCTTTGGGTGATATTGATTCACCAACATTGTTTTAATAAAATAAAAAAAATGTGTCTCAAGGGGAAGGGATATGTCTTCCCCATGCATTTGAAGCACGTTGAACAACACAAACATAGGTTCTTACCAACACCCTGAATAAACCTCAATACAACAATGAGGAGGAAAGGGTACCACCTAACAATGTATATAAAAATTACTAAATAATGTAGAAAGGAAACATAGAATATCTCTATCCATCCATAGAGCCTCTGGGTATACAACCTCTAAGGCCTGCAGTTGTCCCTTCCCTCGTCTCTGCATAGGCCCTACTGAAAGGTCGCAAACCTAATGAACGAGCCCCGAACCATATATAGGAATTAGTGTGAAGGGTCTGTAAACCTCACTGAGTACTATGATATAGTAATTCCGTTCTATAGAAGCTATAGATTCTACTGGATCATCATTATCCTTAGTGTAACCAGATATAAATCTTCACTGAAGAGTCACTAAAACTCTATCCATGTGAGGGCCTCCTCATCGTGGGACCATGTCACCAGACTCCACCATCAACCTGCTGAACCATGCAGAAGGCTCACCGCTAGGATGACCATCTAATCTGGATGAGTCCTCACCAATTGGAAAACTTAGGTGACAACTTCGAGCCATTCATCAGCTGCCTGGGGGTCTAGATCATCCTGATACCTCAAAGGCCACTGCCTAGGGAACTCATGCAGTGCACTTAGCCTACACACAACCTCTTCTTACACTTCTGGCACAACCAGATGCTCGATAGGTGGGGGATAAACTTGCGAACCACCTAGAGGTCTAGACTCAAAACCTATGCCCTTATTCAAAGCCTCTACTCAAGGCAGATCATCACAATAATCCCACTGCGGAACCCTCACTAATTCTCATCATGGAGACATCCTGAAATAAAATTATGATGCACCATAATCAATAAGTATATCTTGGGAGATGAATCAAGAAGGACAAGGAAAACCCAAAACCCACTCCTATATGATGTACGTATCATTATTCCTCTATGACCGATGTCCTAATGTACCTAGTTGAAAGGCAGGTTATCAGAGTCATAGTCCATGGATACGTTGGCCGTTGTACAAACATTGGATTCTCTATCCTGAAATCTAATCTCAAAACAACCTAACACTGATGCTATGAAACCCAAACAAAGCTCAAATCTAGACCAACTATGATATAAGGTCCCAATGGTGGAACCTACTCTTATACCACTCTATCATGACCCATTCCAAAGGGGATTGATACACGACTTCCCAATACCTCCTCTAATTGGCCAAGGAATACCGACTAGCACCGAGTAGTCTATCACATACATGGGAGGACTTAGCCTAAGGTACCAGTACACACACACACACACACACACTCAAATATGCATCCATGAAATAGTGAAAAAATATCTAAAAAATAAAAGAAAAATTCATGCATACATATATCCCACAACTAGAGTACATCAAAAGTACATAAAGGAAAATATAGGGCCACCCAAATGAAAACTGAAAAAACATCTAACCTGATCAGAATGAGGGGATAGTTGTTGAATTCACTTGCTGGAAATATCCTTGGATAAGCTCTAGTAAAAACCCTAATCGGTCATGCTCACTAAGCTTCGCCTGCTCCAGGTCCTCCTAGGATTCCATCAAAAGGCCTGTGGTCTTCACAAGACACAAAAATTGAAGGAGAAAAGTCTGTGTAGGGGTGAGTATAAAGATACTGAGTAGGTGCCCCAAAAACCCAAAATAAAAAAGGAGAAACTGAAAGGAATAACATTTCTTATCCCAGCCATAGGGAACTTGAATGAGAGAGAAACAACATATCAAGACTGTCCTTAGATAAACTCAACTAGATCGCTCAAATCACTATATGACTATACATATACCAATAAAATCTAGATATACTCATCTCAAGCACGAGGTCCCATGAGGGTCCAACCGAATCCCTAGTGATAGGCTCGACTCGAGGCTCTAAGGCATACACATAACTTAGAGAACACACTCCATGAAATCTGTTATCCCAAAAGACACACGTCCGAGAGATACATTCCACTAGGTTACATCACAATCCTAGATGTCCAATCTGAGTGAAAATGATGATCAGATATCTCCACTGAGGATGTCAGGTTGAAACAACGGATCACCAAACTCCTCAAATAGGAGATCACTCCTAGGATCCTCTAGGGGATTTTAGAAACCACCCTAGTCAAATGAGGACTACACAGATAGGGGATCACTACCAGGATCCACTGGGGGATACCACAACCCAATATGACATTCCAAAGATCATATCACTCAGATAGAGGATCGTCACCCATGTAAGGACAGTCAAAACGATGATAGAAACCCCATATGGTATAACTTTCAATGTAGGGGATCGAACCGATGATACCACAAACCCTACCAAAACCACGCAATGAGTAGGGGAAAACATTACCGACGATACCACAACCGTACAAAAAAACACCTGGTGAGTAGAGGATCATATACCTGACGATACCACTACCCTATAAATATGGCCCACTACATAGGGGATCATAATCCCAATGATGCCACAAACCCTATAGGGCGGTCCTGCAAGACAAGGGATCATCACCCTGGTAGTTTCGGCCACAATGATACTGAGAACCTGATCTAAGGAAGCAAAGCTAGAGAATCTTACCCTACCCCAACAGAGGTATTCCACAATTCATTCCGCACTTTACCCACCAAGGGGATCACAAAACTATACTAATGTTGGAATGTCACACAAACCATCACAAGAATGAACCAAGGGAATTTAATAAACTACTACTGGTCCAAATGTCGCTAACCCAAGTGACCCACAACGTCACCACACTACACACCTCTTAGGTCCAAAACGAGGCTACCATAACATTCTATATGGGAAAACATGCAAGATAGTCTATTCATTTTACTCAAATATGAATCCAATGTAAAGGTCCTAAAATGTTGTAAAGGTGCCTCATGGGGCCTATTCCTTGGTTTAAAATTTCATCAAACGGATCACACTGTTTTAATCCCCTAAGAAAATTTCCTGAGATCGACTACTCATTTGTCCAAATTAAACACTGGAAGAAAAAGGCACAGTTCACTGTAAATGACAAAACCGTGACTCAAAGGGACCACACCTGAATCTCAGTCCTAGAACATGAAATATCTCTTGAAACATCTTCTTTACCATCATTATCACAATTCCACTAATGACATATCAATCAGATGCTCCATGAAGAAGTTAAGGCGGGTTGAAGTTGAATAATAATAAAATATTATTACTATTTCATCATTTTATGGACCTAGGTTTGGAACCCAAGACATAAATTTTCCAAAACATTCTCAAAGTGTCCATTTTGATCCAAGGATCATGTTTCCACAAATAGATCGTGATTTGGGCTTCGGTTATCATTTTACAAGGGTTTAAAGAACCCTGGAAAATTCTGACCAGACCACCACTGCCTCACTGGAAACCATCACCACCGCCTGACCGGACCACCATGCTGCCCTTAAAAGAGCTGCCACATCACCTCAATCCCTACCAGACTCTGCCGTTCTACATTACGCCATTGTCGTATTTTGGAATTGCTGCTGCCAGAATCTGGCCATGCCTTTGGAAAACTTTTGCGGACCACTGGGAGCACCCCGGTGCTCCAAATTTAGATACAAAACATGTTTCAGAAATTATGGGACCTGATGTACAAATCCTTGATGAATATTTGAATAAAAACAATGCATAAACGAGATCAAGCATTTTAAAACTCAAATTTCCCACCTGGTAGGTGAAATGTCCGAGCTTCAGGTGCAGAACGATGCTAACGATGCACTGAAGCTTGATCTGCTGACGTTTGGTGTTAAAAAATAGTACATGGTAGCACTTACCGTGGATCATTCATTATAGGGAGAGGAAGTGTTGGCCTTCTTATTAGAAACAAATTGGGGGGGGGGATATGATTTATTTTTTTCATTTTTTAAATGAAATCATCATTTTAATTCCCTGCCTATACGCCTCTGCCTGACACCTAACACAGAAAAGATTAGGTCATCGCTAGGGTAAATAAAGAGTTCTGAACAGAACGGTATGATCTAAATTTCAATATGAGACTTCATTCAGAAGTTATTTGAGCTGATGTTGAAAAAATAAATAAATAAATTTAGTTTAAAAAACTCCCTTGATAACATTTTCCATAGTAGGCTCATGCCTGCAAAACTTACACCCCATCTAGGGTAAACGACACGCTCCGGACGCAACCACACCCTCAGATTTTTTATCTGAGCTATCTTTTGAGAGAAAAAACATCTACACCATGTGAACAGTATAAAAATAAATAATATTTTTATAAATTTAATCCCATCACACCGTGCCTCAGAATTTCACAGCTTCTTTACCTCTAGCTCTAGAATTGTACGTAGGAATATTCGAAAGTCTGACAAGGCCAAACCCAAGACGATATAAATATTTCATCCTTATATATTGAAAATAAAATAATAAATACCATCCTTTTCTTTAAATATACTTATATGGTGAATCCATTTATTTTAGTGATGAAAAAAATAATCACATCACTTCGTGGAGGCAGCAATTCACATGCACACATGAATGCAGTTATGATTTTTATGTGTAAGAAAGAAAATTATATATTATATTGTATGAATGATATATATGTAATTAATATCATAATTATTTTATTTATATCCCATATATTAATTAAAATTATCCATATTACATTTTATGTAAAGTGTAAGTGAAAAATGAATCACATCAAATTAAGGGGTGGTAGTCCGCCACACGCACGAGCGACGTTTTTGAATACCCCACAGAGTGGAAAGTAAAATGTTATATGTGATATCACATTTAATTAATTATTAATGTGTTAAAAATATCATAAATATAATTTTATTCCATCATTATATCAATCCGTGAGTGGTGATGATGGAAAACGAATGATATCGGTTGGAGAGGCTGTTGTCCACCTTATATATGCATGAAGATTTGATATCCAATTTGATAAATAAGAGATTTATTTTCTTAATGAAATTAAAATAATTAAATATAATTATATTTTATATATTGGTGTCATTATATAATCACAATTTAATAATATTTTAATGAGGAAGAATAAGTAATAAAATAAAGATGATTAGTTAAGCGTGATACGTCTTCTTTGGAAAACCTCCTTAGGTAAAAACCATAAAGATTACTAGGATAGTTTTTTGTAAAAACAATATCTCTCTTATGTGGTTAGTAAACTAATGGGTACATTTTTGTAGGTTATTTATGATACAAATGTAATTGAAGTTGTGAATTAGAGAGGAGAGGGGTGGCCTTTTATAAGTGAGGTGAGTGACACACTTATAATGTTTTTAAAATAAAAAATTATACACACATTTTAATCATGAAAAAAAGAAAAAAAATGAACCATTATCTAGAATCAAGAATTATAATGTGTAAAAATTTATATCAAATAGTTTTTAGACACGTTTCTATGTCAATTTAACCGTTATTGTTTAGTTTAACCCCTTTTAAAACCTGTTTTCCCCTTAACCATGGTAATTAATTTTTTATGTTTCACCATTAATTTTGATAGAAAATAATGTTGAAATTATTAAATAATATAAATTATTAATATTAAAAATACATAATCCATTTAAAAAAATTATATATACAGAATTTCTAAAATTTATTTTTTAATTTAAATTGCAGACATGAAGAAATTGCTCATTTTTAAAAAGTATATTTTTCAAGAAAAAAGACGATTTTATATTAAATATATGACAAATAATAATAATTTTATTAATATTAATTAAAATTCATTCATATATAATTTAAAAAGTTCATTTAAATAATTATTCATTATGGGTTTTTGTAATTAATTAAAATGGAGAAACATTATTCAGTTTAAAAGAGTTTTCAGAAAAATCTTATTTATAAATCAAAAAAAAAAACTATAATAAAATCTAATATGATGTTGATAAAAATAAATTTAGTATTTTAAATGTAAATTACTAATATTTATATTAATTTAAATCATATTAAAATTGTAATTATACATTTAAATTTCATTATTTATAAAAAAATGACATTTTTTAAAAAATCTGTATTTTCACTATTAATAAAAAAATCAATAATTTCTAAAATATAAAAATAAATTAACCCATAGTTATTTATGAAATAACTATTAGAAAAATTAATTTCTTTTTACCAAATAAATCTTATAAAACTTACAAAAAATATTAATAATATTTTCTTCACAAAAATTAATAAATATCATTTTTAAGAAAACATATTTTTGAAGAATAACATTTATTTACTAAAAATTTATTTATTATTTACTAAAAATTTATTAGTAATTTATATTTAGTAAGATATATATATATATATATATCATAATATAGTTAATACCATCAACACCCATTAATTTAACAACTATTTTATATTACTTAAATATTTAACGGTTTTTTGTGAATGATGTTTCATGAAATATATTCTATTGAAACAAACATAGGGGTTGTGTGTGATGAAATATATCAAAGAGGTTAAATTTATTTTCAAATAAATATATCTCAATGTCTTTGGGTGTTATATTCTAATTTGAATATGTTTTTCATAACTTATACACTACAAAATATAATTTTCTTTTTTTAGATATTAGGGTTTTACATCCTCTCCAAATTAATAAATTGTTTCCTCATAATTGTTACTTAATCATAGTAATTAATGGTTGGAAATTTCAAAATATTTTTTTTGAATTCCCATATCATAAATGTTTTTAAAAAAACATTTATTAAAATGTGGAAAATGAAAATAAAAATGTCATCACAATGCATGGTTTTCATATAAGAAAATATTTGTGGTAGGGGAATATATGGGAGAAAAGTATAATTAATTATAGGATGTGATAGATATCACTGATAATATAAGAGTGAATGACCAATAGAATGTTATGTACCTTCAAATCATAAATCTATGATGAGTTAAAAGACTATTGGTTCATAAAAACTGAAAGTACTATGATTAAATTTGGGTTTCAGGATCTCTTTCCTAGTGTTGAGGAATCCTTTACCATGTAGACAGAAAATGTAGTTAAATATATTAACATGACAATTAAAATTTCATCCTTTATCCTAATTCATCCAAAAAAATATATTTTCCTCTAGATAATGAGTATTAAAGTTGATTTTTTTTCATGCCTGAAGTACTAAAATCATCTTTTAAAGAAAATATAACCATAAAATGGATGACAAGATATTCATCATATCTTAAGACATTAACCAAAATCAAAATAGTTACCACATGACAAGATAATTTTTAAATTAAATGAACATGAAAATGATACATTAATCTATAAAAATAAAAAGTAATACCCAAAAATAAAATTAAATAATTCCAGAAATTGATTACCATATATCCAAAATAACCTCTAATATAATAATTAAAGTGTGTTTTAACATCAATGTTTATCTCATAAATTTTATCTTACAAGAATAAAAATTAAATGATCTAATTCTAAAATATCAATATTTTCTTAGTTACCAAATATTTGTTCAATCCCATAGTTATCTATATGATAAAACACGTGTTCCCAATTTACCTCAATATCCCTTATCATAAAAATCCAAAAGGTGATCAATACCTTAAAAATTATTTCCTAAAAAATGTAAAGGATTACTTAATATTAAACATAATCTACACATATACACCGACCCAATAAAATGTCTCTCAAAAGTTTCATTAATCACTTTAAGATCTCATCACTTAAAAACATAAAATTAGTACCTAAGACTTTGGACATATAGTCTACCTTAATCTTATAGACCTATGATGGTATCCATAACTCTTTGGATAACCTCACATGAAAATATGCTAAAATCCAAAATTATCTAAACTCTTCGATTATACCAACTATAATATATCGATACAAAAACTCCCAGACCAAGTACTAAAATCATAAACTGTACATTTTTTGCTTCGATACTGATAAACATGACCCAAGGTTTTCCTTCAAAACCTTACAATATCAAAAGGAAAAATTGGATAACTTATATACCAAAAGAACTTTTTGGTTTATAGTTTTAGATAATTAAGAAGAACTCCTACATAACCAATAACCATGAATTTAAGAGAGTATATTCCCACTATACCGAGATTTTTATATTCCTTATTAGTTCATTATCATCTTTTGGAAGAAAACCTTATAGACTTAAATCATTCAACATCATTCTTCAAAACCTGTGGAAAAGGAAACCGAGGAAGTGTGAGATCAAATTCTTAGTAATGGTAAACATAAGAATTAATAATTGAATATCATCATTGAGAATATGAAATTCATAAGGTTATGATGGAATAATCAGAGTTCATAATGAAATAAAAATATAACCCATACAAATAAGTACCTGAATAATCAATCTTGAAATATAGAATAAGGATTGAATAAAAGAAAAAGTAATAAGAATCAATAATTATGAGACATGTATTATCAATATTGATTAATTTAAATATTATAAACCATATGAAGTATAGATAAAATGTTTAGGTATCTTAGAACATAATCATCATAGAACCCTTATTAAAATATAAAAATTGAAAAAAAACATATAGATGAATTCCAATATAATTCTATGGAGAACATAATAATTAACCAATGAATTAGAGCACTATTTAGGCCCACCCATAACAATCTATATCGAGCTCACCTATTGGTATCAGGATTCCGCCATCATATAAGTTATATTTGGATCACCCAATGCTACATTGGTTCAACCATCATATAGATATATTAGGATCTCCCAGTGTTATCTGGGTATATCCATTTTATAAAATATCTTGGGCTCACTTTGTGCTATTTTGACGCACCCAATATATATAATGTTCAAGATCCACAACATTAATAATGTAGATAGAGCTTGAATTTAATCATAAACACATAGAAAAAACATTAATTATTTTTAAAACATGATTAACCCATATAAAATAAATGGGTTTCATAATAATATCTTTAAAACAATATTTACCCTTACAAAAAAATAAGGTCTATAACAATTTCATTGAAACAGGATTAACACATGGAAAGTAAATGGGTTCTATAAAAATAATTTTGGTGAAATATTAATATATTTGGGAAAATAATGGGGACGGTCTAATTAAAAAATATCCCCCATTTAATCATATGTAAAATCTAGGGTAGTTTAATTGATGAATGAAAATACCACTAAAATATCATAAAAATCATTCTTAAGGAAAATAACATTTTCAATTTTAAAATAACTTTAAAAAGAAAAAAATTCACAAAAAACTATTAAAATAAGTTTTTTTGAAACCAATATTCAAAAATATAAAAGAAACATTAAGTAATGTATTGGACATGATAATAAGAAAACCTGTTCTGGTCATAAATGTTAAAAATAAATATTCTTTTCAAAAAATTCTGACAAAGGGAGTGAAATGTTACCCATTTAGAAAATGTTAAGAAATATAAATTTAAAAAAATATAAAACAAGGTAAAAGGTAATGGAAAATTTATGTATTAAATCATTTTTTATAACAGAAAGTTTTTGAAGGAAGTTTAGAAAACAAGGCTATAAAAGTGAAAGATACCCTATCTAAGAGAAGATGCACAATCAGTATCACTTAGAAAAGACTTTAGTGATATTTATTCAATAAATAGGGTTGAAAATATAAAGAAAAATGTGTAAATAATTCAAAACCATAGGATAATAAAATATACATGTTTCAATAAAATAATATAATATTATTTCCTCTAATTTAAAATTGAACATAAATAATCCTGAAAGAGAGGAAATTTTAGAATAAAGCCTTTTACACTTGGTAACTCTTCAATCATAAGACCCATGACACAATAAAATAAAATTATAGTTTAAATATCATGATCATAATATGTTTCATTAAATAACATGTTATTGGGAAGCATATACACCTCACAAATGAATATAGGTGAATATTATAAATTTATGTCACAAAGTAAGATAATTTGAGATGAATAACACTTCTAAAAATCATACAATTGAACTTGATAGTTAATAAATCAAATGATTATGTTTATCAAATTTAAATAGACATAAAATAGTTTATATTTAACATAATATAATAAAATTTCATTACTCACATGAAATATAAAATACAACACATAAGTAATATAACCTAATGAATATAAGTTGAGTTATGAAAATTTTTACCCCAAGAAACATTAAATTCAAATCCACTTGGGTGAAATAAATAAAATGGAAATATAAAATATAATGATTTATGATGTAATCATGATATTAAATGTCAAATGGGTAGTATATACACCACACAATATAAATAACAGGTGAATATAGTATATGTATCATAGAAGTTAAAACGAGATGATAAAATAATTACCTTGAGTCAATAATTTACAAGTATATACTTTTACACATGTATTATAAGATTATATAAATTATTTTATTTATTAATAAACTTTTATATGGTTAATAAAATATACTTAAATCATTTATTTTATTTGTTTTTAATTATATATTCAAATACTTAATCAGTTAAGTCTACATCTAGTGTTTTGAAGATGTTTAGTTCATTGTTTTGAAACAGATTTAGTGTGTTGATAATGTTCTAAGAGATCCTTATTTCAACATATAAAAAAATTATAATGAAATCTTTATCATATTTATACAGAATTTATACTTTTAAAACCAATCGTGAAACCAGTTTATGAAAATTTAACAACATTACAATCATGGAGACGGCAGACCGCACGTATGTATGAGTAAGATTTTTATTTTTCAATGATCATTATAGAATAATGGTAAGTAATATTTTATATTATAATAATTATAATAATATCATAAATAACATACTATTTATTTCAATTTACTTACCTAGTTAATCCATGTGTTGTTTTGATGAATAAAATAATAACATAATTTCATGGAGGTAGTAGTCCACATGTGTGAAGAGATGATGTTTTCATTTTTCAGTGTAAGAAAAAAATGAATTATTATATTTTAATAATGATAAATATGTAAATAGTATCATAATTATTTAATTTATATCACATATTTTCATTAGAATTACCCTTATTTCTATCCATGTAAATCAGTAGTGAAAAATGAATCACATAACATCACGAGGTGGTAATCCATTATACACAAGATTCACATTTTCTTATCTCCCACAAAAATGAAAGTAAAAATATATACATGATATTATATTTAAATAAATATTAATATGTTAAAAATATCATATATAAACTTTTATTCCGTCATTATATCAATCTAATATAGGCGATTATAGGAATCAAATGACATTCGTTCACGACGTGGTAGTCTATAATACACATGAATGATGATTTCATATCCAAATTGATTGAAGATGAGAAAAATTTAGGTTATTAGATTAACATAAGAAAATATAAGTATATGTAATATCATTTTATTTTTATATATTAATAATTTAATAATATGTTAAGTAGGTGGAGGAAGAAATAAATTAAAGACGCTCGGTTAAGGGCGATACCTCTTCTTTGGACAACCTCCGTAGGTAAGGACCCAAAATATTCATAGGATATATTTATGATTAAAATAAGAGATTTAGGATTTGGGGAGGAAATATAGGGTTTAATTTGGTAAGTTATTATTTGAAAATGTTTTTTTGAAGTGGTGTTGAATAGATGATAAATAGTGGCCTTTTATAAGTGAGGGGAATGACACACTTGTAATTTTTGAAATAAAAAGTTATATCCACATTTTTATCATGAAAAAAGGATCAAAAAGGAATTTTATAGATAAATATACATGATAATTAATAAATTGGGTAATAGTATAGATTCTAGAAAATATTTTAGGTCATTTCAACCCTTTTATGTTTACTTTAATCCCCATTAAGAACCGTTTTCCCTTAACCGCCGAAACTAATTCTTACTGTTTCTAATACTCATTATGGTCAAAAATAAATTTGAAATTATTATATAATATAAATTATTATGGGTAAATATATTTAATACAATTTATCAATTAAATTAAAGTAAGTAAAATAATTTAATTATAAATTAAACCTGTATACAAGATGAAAATTCTTTGTTAAGAAGTTTATTTTTCACCAAAAATGGATTTTATATTAACCCTATGAATAATAATATTAATTGCATGAATCTGTATTAATATTAATTCATATATAATATATACATTTAATTTAAATCATTCATCATTATATATAATTTTAACTAATTAAAAATGGGAAACACTATTCACTTTAACATAATTTTTAGAATAATCATGTTAATAAACCCAAAAACATACTTATACTAAAATACAATATGAATCTAATTAAAAGGAAATTAATTGAATTAAATGTAAATAAATAATAATTATGTTACTATAAATTATATTAAAATCAGAATTTGACTTTCTAACTTCTTAATTTATTGAAAGGAAATGAATTTTTTAAATAAATATGTATTTTTCCCTATTCATTGAAAAATCAACAGTTTTAGAAAAATAAAAAAATATCTACCAAAGAAAATTATTGAAATTAATATTTCAAAAAATAAATTAAATTTTAAAAAATAAATTTTCTAAAATTATCAAAAAGTAATTATAATATTTTTTCATCAAAATCAATAAAATCATTTTTGAAGAAAATATATTTTCAAAGAATAAAATTACTTTACTAAAAATTGAGTTATTATTTACTAAATATTTATATCTACTGTGATATATATATATATATCTATGTCATGAATTAGTTAATACTATTTATACCCCCCAATTTAACAGCCAGGTTATAATGGTTATATATTTCACGGGTTGTTTAAGATCAGAGTTTCATGTCCTATATGTTATCGAAAAAACTTTAGGGGTTATATGTATATAAATCTATTAAAGAGATTAAATTCATTTAAAAGTATAAATATAATAATGGTTTGGTGTGTTATATTCTCATTTAATCTTGGTTTTGTGTGTCGTATACACTTTTAATAATAATTGTATTCTTTTAAAACTCAGGGATATAGTGGGGGGGGGGGTTTATGAATATTTATGTGATAGGTGTATATTGGAAGAAATTTATTGAGTTTTAATATATCATTAATGTATATGTAACCCTTAATATTATTTTCTTTAATGAAATGTTTTTTTGAGTAAGAATACATTCATATTATGTGGATATAAGTTGAATGGTTTTGATAATATTTAAGGTTTTTATGATCTTTGATATTGAGGTGATGATAGTTAATTGAGATAAAAGGGTTATTATAATTTTTGATAATTTTTTTTTTCATATTCATAGCCATGAAATTGAAAATTAATTATATGACTAAGTGATTCATGTTTTTTAATTAAGTTTATTATTTTTTTTCAGAATTATGTTATTAAGATAAAAGGAAATATTATTAGTTATGATTGAATTTTTTAGGAATATAGAACAAGTTAAATTTTGGAAGAATACATGATTTTGTTATGGGTTTATAATGATTCATGTCATTTTTTGAAGATTAACATATTTTTATTATTATATGATTATGGAACATACATTTTTGGTAAGTGACTTTATTAGTGAATGCTGTTATTTGTAGATAAATTTTATGTTAATCTTGAAAGATTTTGTGACCAAATCATCCAAATATATGGTTTTCAATTTTGGTTTGGAATATTTTGAATAATTCAAAGGTTATTTATTATTAGAATTATTTATGTTGAACTTTGGGTGTTATTACTGAAATTTTTTATATTGTGTTAGGTCCACTAGGATAGATACCCTGAGAGGGGGGTGGGGGTGAATCAGGGTATCACAGATTAAAACAACTACCCATATTTATCTTGTCTCGCTGTTAAGAAAGATTCTCTTCTCTCTCTTTCCAGCATTAATGTATAAATAGAATCTAAAGTATGCACATGACACATAGATTTTTACTTGGTTCACCCTCACTGGGCTACGTCCAAGGAGCATACACCGGCGATCTTTCGATGTACCAAATCCACTAAAAGCGCACTACTGTTTACAAATATTAGGATAGATCACTTCTATTCCCAGGCTTACTGCCTTTACAATGTTTAGGGCCAGCTTATTGATTTCCCAAAGGTCACTCCCTTTCTCTCTCTCTCTCTGGCTCACTACCGGTGGAGAGGATCACCTTCTTCCTCTTCCTTTTCTCACTGCTCTAGAAAGAATCCAATCACAGTTTAAAGACCTGTAGGTCTCTTCATTATCACTAATGAATATATCCTATGTTGTATGTGGATGCTCTATTGAAGTCCAAATTTCACCCATAGATGAATCTCACTTTACACCGAAGGTATCGGGAAAACTTCCAGATTCCACACAGCCCTGAATAACTACCATGCATCAACCATACCTGGAACCCTTCTCTCATCCGACGAGCAAGTCTCGACGCGCAATTCCAAACCGACGTGAAATTCCACCTCAACCACTTGCACGACACAAGATTCGGCAACTCCAAACCTGCACAACTCACTCCCTTTTACGCCCAAACCAATACTGGCATACAAACACCAACTATTGCTATTCTTCAAAATCCGGCACACAAGTCCACCTCAAACACTTGTGAGACACCTCCTTCTTCAACTCAAAACTTTGGAGACTCACTTCATTTCTAACCCAAACCACCTTAGGCACACCAATATCACTTGGCGCACAACTTCTACTTGCGCGACCACACACCACTTGCTCGTCCACCACACCTGCATGAAAGGATCCCTAATTTTCTCTATGTCTTGAACTCATACCGAATGAGGAGTGTTCGACCTTTATTTATAGGAATTTTGAAACCTTGCGCGACGGTGCACAAGTTTCGGCGCACAAGTCTCTACCATGCAAGTCACTTGTGCGACTGACCCTAAAACATGGGCACCCCTTATCCATTTTCCATATTTTGATGTTATGATCTTGGAAAACATTATGTGCACAAGTTTCATCTCCTTCAAGTACATGGCGCGCAAGTCCCTTTTCCAAAACCACTTTTCATTATTTTTCGATTTTCTGGACCAAAAATTTGGCAAACACTAGAAAACAGCGCCACCTTATATCTACTATTTTTGTACCGCCTCCAGATCATCCATTCATTTGTAAAAGTTCTTAATTAAAAATGGATCGTTAACCACATCCCTTGAACTAAACATGTTACCATGAAATCCCCTTATTCAACAAATTTGTACATCATGGTTTGCTTTTTCAATAATCACAATACAGATGTCCACTTTGTCAACAAACATAATCACCTAAAAAATTCTTCAATGATAACATGAGGGATTTTTTACAACATATTAATATTTGAAAGATTGTTGATATTGAATATTATCTTATCATGTTTAACAATTTTTTTTGGTTAATTCCACGACTCGTCCCCCGAGTCTTGTGCTATGACTACCCCAAGCCCGCCTTCCATAGGCTAGGGTTTGGAAACTAGCACCAGAAAGGCATATCTGTAAAATGGGAAGGCATTTCTTTAAACTTTTTTACTCACAGACCTGGTACACAATAAGAGAAAACGACGTAGTATAAATGATGAAGGTAAAAAGTGTGAACTAAATCAGAATGGGTGAGTATACAAAACAAAATAACAGAAAGCACAAAAAAGGGAAAATATCTCCTGAGGTCATCCGCCAAGGATCCTACCTAAAGGGTAGGTACAATTCATCACTGCGGATCTCCACGTCAACCAGCCACCTCCGTACACCATCTATTCCTAGCTTCCAAATCTCAGTCATATATTAATATCTTCTACACAAGACACCACAAGGTGCAAGCAAAGCCCGTGCATGGGTGAGTATAACAATACTCAATAGGGACCCCAAGAACCTAGAAAGTCTCCCATTATTCCAAAAAGGAAAAACCACAAGGCATGATATTAACCCCAAATCACAAAGTAAAAGACATCTCACACCAGGTATATAACTTAAAGAATAGAAATAATGATGATTACTCGTAAAGTTAAATCATCTTATTCCATTGAGAAGTTCCACTGCTGAACCACGAAGAAGTCATTTTATTGCTGATCCACCCAGGGTTGTAAGTCACTAATCCACACAGGTTTGTAAGTTATCGATCCATAGATGGTCTTAATTCATCATTTCACATAGGTTAGTAAGTCACTAATCCACGATGTGATACTCTAAGGCTGGTCCTCGTGTAGTAGTGCTACTGCTAATCCATACAGGGTCGTAAATCATCAATCCACATGGGGGCATAAGTCACTGATCCACAACAGGATGATTTAAGGCTGGTCCTCATCGGGTTGTGCTACTGATGATCCACATAGGGTCGTAAGTCATTGATCCATACATGGTTATAAGTTTCTAATGCCAATCCACAAAGGGTCGCTCTTCACTTGACAGCCAGCCACAAGATTCCTGCATTGGTATGATTGAGTTCCCAAAAACCACTCCTCAAGCCACTGGTCATATTTCAAACACCAAAAAGTCTCACAATGAAGTAACCCATATTTTCAAAATGTCTTATGGGTTCCAACGTTACAGACAACACTTCAATCGGATTCCCGGTCTATAAGTTATAGGAATTTTAGTATCAAGGGCCTAGTTGGATTTGAGTTCGATCCACACTAGCTATACTACAACTTTTTCCAAAACCCAAGTGGAGTATGTCAAAAGGCCCATCACATCCCAAGGGTCCCAACTCTGCAGATGACGGATCAATTGGACACCCGGTTTGCGAGATAGTATAATTTAGTGTAACTTGACTTGTCAGGTCCGTTAGGGGTCTGGTCCGGTGTGGCCCGTTGGGCCCATGTGTCCAGACTGGCTCGTGGGTCCGACGCAGCCAGTGGGTCCAGCCTGGCCAGCGGGTCAAGCCTGCCTGGAAACCCAGCCCGCATAAGGGCTGGTTCTCCTGGATTGAAGTGCTGCTGGGGCGCCGCTCGGTCCTCTGAAATGGCCGAATGGAGCCGGTAGTTACGCTCCAGCCGAGCGGCCCAAGTGGGATGCTTTTCTCCCCACACATCACATCGATTCCTCATCGTTCCACCCACCTCGGCGCATGTAGGCACCACCACTCCTTTCCACCCACTGTAGCGCCTAGATGCATCACCATGCTAGTGAGTGCTTCTGCAGGACACTAGAGATACTCTGGTGGTCCATTTTCTTTCTTGACTGTTCCTATTCCCCCCCAGTCGCTGCCTGCACTTCGTGGCCCTCAAAATTATATTGCCGATATGTTCGTTGATCCGCCTAGAAAAAACACCAAGTATATGTTTGGAGGAGGGTCCATTCCTTGTTTGGTTCGGCCTGTGCCCTCCGCATTAGTGTTAAATCATGGGAAGGAATCATTAAAATCAAGAAAATGATTAACCCAAATCAATTTACCTCAATAACTCCCATAAGAACGGATGAATCTCAGATTATCCTAATATTTGGTTGATCCAAGTTCATCGTGTTATTCAAGAATGAGGAAGGAAAATATTCCAAATGCATAAACAAATAAACTACATACCTTTATTTTGATAGAAAACTATTGGGGAAGAAGGAGATCCACAAGCATTTTCATTTGACTTTCGTCGCCTCTCATCATCAAACAGATCTATTCCTTAATGGACATTGAAAAAAATCTAGTCTTCGTAGGAGGAATTTATCACCGACCCTTCGTCAAAGGTTTTTCTCATGGTTGTCAAATCCCCCTTTACCAACAAATTGATTAACTCATCGAGGTAATGTGTTTTACATTAGGTTCATTAATGTGGTTCATTAATGAACCCATTAATTAACTGTGCATTGTGGTTATACAACCAGTGTAAGATGTAATTTAATGACCGTCACTTAATGAATGACTAACTCTAAGACCCCACTATCTTCACTCAACAGTTGCAAAAACAATAAAATAACTGCTTTAGTTGTTTTTTTATTTAATTTTTGTGAAAGTCCAAAAAATTACATTTTCTTCTGAAATTTGATAAAAAAATTTAATCTTCTCTTAAGTGAATCCCAACGCTGAGAAATAAACGATGCTCTCAATTTATCAATTTGTGAACCACTTCAAAAGATTGAAAATCTTGCCTACACGTTTATTAAATGGAACTTAAAAAGGTTCAAAATTCTATTCTGGCCTCTCCGGGCCTTAGAATCATGTGCCGTCTATTTTTCCATTATCGTAATAATTCCAAATAATTAAAAAAATTATATGTAATATCTAGGTCATTACATTCTCCTAACCTTAAGGATTTATGTCATGAAAAGCCACAACAGAGGCTATGAAAAAAATCAGGGATACTGAGCATGAATTTGATCCTCCTTCTCCCATGAGCTCTACTGGAGGTTCTCGTGCTACAAATGAACGTTCCCCTAGAGTAATCGACTATACATCAAGGAACCAGTCTTATCAATACATTATCTCTATTGGGGACTCCGCAAACATTACCCCATCATCAATGTACAAATTTTCCCAGTCTATGATGTGTGATGGGTTATGCACGTATATCTTCAACTAAACCACATGGAAAACGTCGTGCACCCTATGAATCTATGGGGGAAGAGATAAGTGGTACGCCACCTCTACAACTCTCTTGAGAATCTGGAATGGTCCAATGAACCTCATAGATATCTTAACGCCCCAAACAAACCTCTGCAAACCACGTCGAGGTGAGACCCGTAGGAATACATGGTCTCCATATTTAAATTCAAAGGGTCTTCATATTCTGTCAGCATACAAATCTTGCCTACTTTTTGTAGTCTTCGTCCACTCCTGGACGATCTGTACCTTCTTAGTGGTAGCCCATACCAACCATGGACCCATAAGTTCTCAATCCCTTAGGTCTGTCTAGCATTGAGGTGATCTACAATGTCTCAGGTACAAGGTCTCAAATGGTGTCATACTTATGGTGGTGTGATAGATGTTGTGGTATGAAAACTACACCAGTGGTAGGTGGTCCTCCCAACTATGGAAAAAAATCAATCACGCATGAACAAAGAATTTCATCAAGTGTCTACATGGTCCGCTCCATCTTCCCATCTGTTTGAGGATGAAATGTGGTGCTCAAATGTTCATGAATTCAGAACACCTCCAAAAATCTCTTCAAAAAATGGGATGTTAAACATGCCTGATGATATGAAATTATCATTGATGGAACCCCATGAAGTCAGAAAAAATCTCTTGTACATAGAGGCATCCCAATCCCTCTTCTAATATCTGCTCTCGGATGGGTAGGACGTGGACCGACATGGAGAGTCAGTCAATAATCACCCAGATGGAATCATGGCCCCAGAATATATGTGGAACCCCTATCATGAATCCCATGGAGATTCCATTCCACTTCCATTCTGGTAACTAAAGTGGATGTGTTGTGATAGCTGGAATTTGAAGTTCGGCCATCATTTGCGGACAAGTGAGGCATTGTGAAATGAACTCTTCCACTTCTTTCTTCATCCCTGGCCACTCGTACTGACACCAGATGTCCTTGACCATCTTTTCCACACAAATATTTACCACTTAAGGGGACGTGAAAAACTCCCCCAACACCTCCTCTCATAGCCTAAATAGTACCATGGGGCATCCTTTTAAAAGGATGACGTGCTCCCCACCTTCAAAAAATGTTTTAGGAGCTTGTCCTGAGGATATATGAGTACGTAAGGTCTCGAAGTCTACATCCCAAAGATGTTCCTACCTGACTAGTTGACGGAGTGGGGAAGTGACTATCATACACTGTAGGTAAGATTCTCTATCACTATCCATGAAGGATAACTGCAATGCAGCTAGCTGCTCGGTCACCTCAGCCAGAAACTGTAAACTAGTCCTCCACCTAAGTGCGTCTGCCACCATGTTCCCCTTCCCAGAAGTATATAATATCTCAAAGTCATAGCCCTATAGGAACTCCATCCATCACCACAATATTAGGTTCATGTACTTCTGTGAGAAGATATATCTGATACTCTTTTGATTAGAGTAGTCAGTAAACCGTTCACCCATCAAGTAGGGCTGCCAAATCTTCAAGGAAAAGACCACTTTTGCGAACTCCAGGTCATGTGTGGCATAGTTATGCTCATTCTGTCTCAACTATCATGAGCCGTAGGCGATCACCACTCAATTATACATTAGGATACATACTAGTCCAGTCCTTGATGTGTTGCAATAGAATACATACCCAAAGACCTCTTCTGGTATCCTCATGATGGGGGAACTCGCTAGTCTCCATATCATTTTTTGGAAACACTACTGTCATATCTTTTTCCACAAGAAAAGTTGTCCCTTCTTTTTCAAAAATGAAAGGGTACTTATATTATAGAAAATTCAGGTATGAATCTGCTGTAGTACCCATCCGAACCTATGAAACCCCGCACCTTATCCATACTCTTGGGTGGCTACCAAGAAAGCACTACATCTATATTCACTGGATCAACTGAAACTCTATCCTTGGAGATAAAACATCCTATAATATAGAACTACCATATCTATAACTAGAACTATGAGAGCTTACCATAATTATGGTGCTCTCAGAGTGTATCCAGAACTATCTATGGATGAGTGGCGTGCTCCTCCTCTGACATTGAGTAGACCAAGATGTTGTCAATGAAGGAAACCAAAAAGCTATCAAGGTAAGGTTGGAAGATCCTATTTATGAGTCCCAAGAACACTACTAGGGTGTTGGTCCTGCCAAAAGCCATCACCAAGAACTCATATTGTCCATACCGGTATCTGAAGGTCGTCTTAGGTACATCCTCATATCATACCCTAAGCTGATGATAACCTAATCTGAGGTCTATCTTTGGAAACCACCAAGACCCTTTAGTTGAATGAAGAGATCATCAATCCTTGGGAGTGGGTAATATTTCTTCACAGTCACTTGGTTCAGACATCAATAGTCCCTGAAAAGCCTCAAACTCCCATCTGCCTACCTGGAAAACAAAACTGGGGTGCCCATTGAGAAGCATTGGACCTTATGAACCCCTTCCCCCGTAAGTACTCAAGATATACCCTCAACTCACGAAGCTCTGTAGGAGCCATACAATATTCTAGTATGATATAAGTGCCTTCATGGGGTACAATTCTATGTATAAGTCTACTTCTATGCAATAAGGTAGTCCCATAACATCCTCAGGAAATACATCATCATACTGGTCCACTCCTACAGGATAGATCAGACTCCTCTCATAAACTTCTCCAAGGGTAAGGATAGAAAATTGATAAGTGATCGACTCCACCCTCCTCTGAGAAAGTCCATCCCGAGCTTCAAATGTTCCCTTCTCACCGGTGAAGGAAACCCTAGTCCCATCCTCAAAGACGCACAACACTTAGTGCCTAAAAAAGTCAATCTGAGCACAGCAGTTGATAACTAGTCAATAACCTAGATGACATTGTATGTCCTTGATGCTACTACTAGGAGATCCTAGCCGAATCTATCACCTCCTAGAGTAAGCTCACACTACCTTCACTTGTGCGTAATCATCGAATCATCTCTCATAGGAGTCTCTAATCGTAAGGATCAAGCCAACAACTCCACTAGAATCTCTAATCTCCGAACGAGAGGCATGGAATTAAAAGAGTGTCTGGATCCTATGTCTATAAGAGCTATAACTAGCATGGAGTAGATAGAAAACATACCTCGAATCATCTGTCGAGCACTATGGGAATAGGACTTAGCTGCCTAAATATGAGCTTGTCCCTATTCATTTGCTCCCTGAGGTAATGGTGGAGCACCTGTAGGTGGTGGCAGTAGAACCTCAAATCACTGCCCACCGCCAGCTATAAGGACAACTCCTCGACCACTTTTGCCACCCTGTGGACCTCCCCGCTCAAACCTATGATTTTTGCTTGGCGATCCCTCAACCATCTGTAGATTTTTGATGTGGCAGGTTGGGTAGTCACGAGTCATGTGACTCGACCCGCCACACGAGTAGCATAGTCTGCTCCTCTACTGACCTCCTCTGTCCCGTGAGCTCCGCACCTCTGACCATATGTCTTGGGGTTGTCCACCTGAAGGTCTGTCTCACTTGGGCCTCTAAATCATCCGCCTACTACCTGATGTAGTTGTCTCAGCTATGTGTCATCTGGTAGTGGATCTCGCTGTCGGTGCCTACTCAACTATGAATCTCTCCACCCGAAGTGCTCACTCAAGAACTCCAGACTGCATCGGTATGTTGAGAGATATCATCGACACACTAATATTTTGTTGGATTCCCTTCTCAAAGGTGCGGGCCTAGAAAAAAGGGTCATGTACCATGTCAGTGGAGTAGTTGGAGAGTTCAATGAATATCGTTGAGTACTGAGCTACTACCAGGATTCCATGCGGTAAGTGCAGGAGCTCCTAAATATGCACAGAGTATATATTTTCTAGAACGAACTCCACCTTGAAGATTCTCTTGAAGTCCAACGAGGAAAGAGTCATCTTATCATGCATCTGGAGCATCTGTCTCCACCATCTCCCTGCTGTGACATGAAAGAGACTAGTAGCTAGGATCACCATCTAGTCTGCTAGTGTCCCATCTAGGTAGAAAACACTAGCCATAGCCTCAAGCGAGTCCTCAGCCACCTGCATATCCATCTCACCTCAAAACCTCAGAGGCCTCTACCACTGGAACTTGTGCAACATGCTAAGTCAGTGTGCATTATCGGCTGGTGGTGCTGGTGGAAACTGCTTCTCTATGTGTAGGGTGCAATTTTTACACCACCCGAAGGTACCATCATTGTTAGAGGGACTTGTACTGAAGCCTCATTGATCGGTGGGACGTCATCTTGATCCCTCACTGGAATCCTCGATGGATATCTATGTGGCGATATCCTATAAAGAAACAGGTGCCCATAGTCTATTAGTCATACCTGGTGATCTGACACAAAAGAGATAAAAAAACATTTCAAAAACATGCAAAATCAGTCTCTCCATGTAATGATTTAGAAATCAAAATTTAGGGTCTAGTGTATGGATATGTCAGCGGCGGTGGCAACATTGGACTCCCTAAACTAAAAACTGTACTTAAAATAGTTAACACTATTTCCCCATTGAAAAGATCTGAGTATTAGTTCTTCTGTAGAACCGACCACTTTGATACCACTTTTTTATAACGCATTTCCCGGGGATCGTGTCGTGACTACCCCAAGCCCCCTTCTAAAGACCAAGGGTTAGCGACTAGCACCAGAAAGGAATATCCCTAAAATGGGAAGGCATCACCTTTAAACGTGAAAACCCATAGATCAGGTACACAACAAGAGAAAACAATGTAGTTTAATTGTTGAAGGTAAAAAGTTTGAACTAAAGAAGAATGGGCTAGTATACAAACCCAACTGAATGAAAGTACAACAAAAAGGGAAAAGCACCTCCTGAGGCCATCCATCGAGGATCCTACCTAATAGGTAGGTACAACTCATCACTATGGCTATCCATGTCAACCGTCACCTCTATACACCATCTAGTCCTAGATCCAAAATCTCGCTCAAAGATGTCCATCATCTATAGAAGACACAACAAGGTACGGGCGAAGGCCGTGTAGGGGTGGGAATAAAAATACTTAGTAGGGACCCCATGACCCCCAAAGGTATTCCAGAATTCTATAAAGGAAAAATCACAAAGCATGATCTCAATCATAAAGTACAAAGTAAAAGACATCTCACACCAGGTATATAACATAAAGAACATTAATAATGATGATTAGTTGTAAAACTAAATTATCTTATTCCATTGAGAAGTTACAATACTGAACCACAAAGAAGAAATTCTATTACTGATCCACGCAGGGTCGTATGTCACTGATCCACACAGGGTCAGAAGTCATCGATCCACATAGGGTCAGAAGTCATCAATCCATATAGGGTTGTAAGTTGAGTATCTACCATGGGCCTCTCTAAGGATCATCATTTCCGTGTCACGCTACTATTGATCTACAAAGGGTTGTAAGCCATCGATCCACAGAAGGTCGTAAGTCGCTGATCCATGACATGCCATTCTAAGGCTGGTCCTCGTCGGGTCGTGTAAATTTTTATCCACATAGGGTCTTATGTCGTCGAACCATACAGGGTCATAAGTCATGGATTTAGATCCATAATGGGTCATTCTTCACTTGGCAGCCAACCACAAGATTCCTTCACATGGTGCGCTTGAGTTCTTGAGAAACCACACCTCAATCCACTGGTTTTATTTCAACCACCATTTAGTCTCATGAAAAATTAACCTAAAGGACTGCCATTTCTCAAGGGTTCTAATGTGACAGATAGCGCATTAATCAGACGCCTGGTCTGTAAGTTATAGGAATTTTAGTACCGAGGGCCAGTTTGGATTCAAGTTCGATACCACCCAACCAGACTCAAAATTTCTACATAACCCAAGTGGAGTATCTCAAAGGGAGTTTCTATTCCAAAGTGTCCCAACACCGCATATAGAACATCAATTGGACACCCAGTTTGCAAGATACGCCTGATTTAGTGTAAAGGGACCGGTCAGGTCCGGTAGGGGTCTAGTCTGACCGGCCCGACTCATGGGTCCAAACAAGATCAATGGTCCAACCCGAATCACGGGTCCATCCTGACCGTGAGTTTGGCCTGACTTGTGGGTTCGGCCTAGCCGTTAGGTCTGAACCTCTTAGAAACTCAGCCCGTATGTGGGCCGGTTCTCCTGGAAGGCGGCCCTGGCAGGGCGTCGCCCGATATTATGAAATTTCTGGCTAGAGCCGGCCTTTATGCTTCAGTTGAGCATCCCGAGCGGGCTTCTCATCTCCCCATGTGGCACATTGAAACCACATTGTTCCACCCACCGTGACCCGAATGGCCACGGCTCACACCATTTTGGTGCCACAGTCCCACGCGGTCAGCTCAGCCGGCCGACTGCCACTGGTCGCCAGCACCGCCGTGCCATTGGTTCTGTGCCATAGGGTGTTTCTACGGGCCACCAGAGATGCTCTGGTGGTATGTTTTCTTTCCTGTCTCCACCCACGGGCCTCCTGGGTCTCCACCTTAACTACATGGCCCTCAAAATCACATTGCTGATACATTCATTGATCCACCTAGAGGAATGCACCAAGAACAAGTTTGGCGGAGGGTTTGGGCCATGTCTAGTTTGGCCCGCACCCTCTACGTTAGCAATAAAACATGGGATGGAAAAATTTAACACAAGATAATTAATAACCCAAATCAATTTTCTGAAAAAACCACCATAAGAATGAATGAATCATAGATCAAAAAGTTAGTTAGTTGATCCTCATTCTTCATATTATTCATGAATGAGGAAGATAAATCTTTTTACCACATATGAAATTAAACTCCTACCATTATTTTGATGGAATTGTTGTTGAAGAAGAACAATATCCAAATACGTTTTCTTTCAAAGTCCATCTCCGTTCATCGACATCCACTTCGATTCCTCAATGAGCGTCATCAAAACTCTATTCTTCATTAGAGGAAGTCATCGCTGGCACTTCATGAGAGATTTATCTCATGGGTGTCAAATCCCCCTTTCCCATTGGATTTATTAACTCTTAGAGTTAAAGAGTTTCACATTATGTTCATTAATGAACCCACTAATTAATCATGCGTTGTGGTTACACAACCAGTGTAACAAGTCATTTTATAAACATTATTTAATGATTGAATAACTCTGCAGCTCCACAACAATCAGTCAACAGTTGCAAGATGAAGAAAATAACTTATTTAGTTATTTTTCTCTAAAAGTCTGAAAAATAACTTTTCCATCCGACTTTCCCTGAACAATATTAAGATTCAACTAAGTGAATCTTGGTGCTGTGAAATCAATCGTGCTCTCGAATTCTCCATCCAAGTACCAGTTTAAAAGATAGAAAATATCGCCTGCATTTTTACTAAACGTACCATAAAAAACTTTCAAAATTTGCATTTTGGGCTCTCTGGGCCTCAAAATCATGTGCCATCAATTTTCACAGTTTAAAAATAATTATATATAATTAAAAAATTATATAGAATTTACGTTTTTTATAGTTAATTTATAATCATAGTAGGAAAAATTTCTACCTTTTTTTGGATATTGTGATCCATTAAAAGATAATTCTAGTTCTCCATACCTGATAAGTTTATTTTCCATATTCATTTAATGTAGTAAGAGACGAGATAAAAATAAAAATTGATCGATGCACAACCAAATGATGAAATTTTCCTTATGAAATATTAATAAATAAAGTATTTATATTTTATTATTTTCTCTATCTTGATTGTAAAAGAATCCTTTTACTATAGGAAAGGGACTTTGAAATAAAAACTCTATCCTCAAATATTTATTTTTGATGAATTTATTGTCTTCCTTATCCCCTAAATTTTTATGGTTTTATGGTCTTGAAAATTCTCATTACCGTTCTCTCTATCAATCTACATTATTATTTGGATTTAATTTTTCTCTTATATATCCATATTTTCTCTCCCCACAAATGATCTCCTTATCTTGGAACCATATTACATGTTATTCTAGTCGACCTTACTATTTCCATTTTTCTATTTTCATAAGGATGTTTTATTATCTCTTTTTACAGTATGAATTTTCAAAAATGTTTTTCTCAATATATAAAATTTTTTCCCTTTGTGGATCATATCTTCCATTAACTTGAATTTTTTTAGAAAAATATTAAAAACTATATTATTTAGAATAAGATAAAATTTCAAAGATTTAATATATTTAAGGGTAGAATAATATTAAATTAAAAGATTTTATAATTTATATTCCATTATTAATATATTCAGATGTGTGTGGTAAACACAACATTGATCATTAAGTGATTTAAAATATATTATAAAAATATAATTATTTAAATTTTACTATTATAACACACCTATTAAATTGGTGATATGAACTAGAATAACTGCGATATAAAAAATATGTATAGTGGATTTTTAATGAAATTTTGTTGTTTAATTCATAATATATAAAACACTCAATTTTTAATAAAGTAATATTAATATTTAAAAATATGTTCCCTTCAAACATGGAGTTTAACGTATTTTTGCCAAAATATTATAAATAAATTATAATATTTTTAGAATTTTGTTATGATGATATTAAAATAATTTTTGAAATCATCATTTCAACAATAAATTATAGTGAATTTTTGAGTTTTTTATGATATTTTTTTATTTTAGTTTAATAACAGAAAAAACCGATTTATAAGAAAACTATATTTTATTTTGAAGTATTAGAAAATATTCATTTTTTCTATTGGTTTTAAAATTACATTAGTCATTTTTTTAATTATATATAATTCTATCAATTTTATTGGGATAAATATTACACTTTAATTTTTTATAAAAACATTTTTATACTTAAAAATGAATTATTTTGTAAAATTGTTGTATCAACTTTTATATTGGTTTGTTTTTAAATTAAAATTTTACCATTATAGGAATGGGATTTTATTAAATGGAATCCATATTTTTTTATTAGAATTTATAATTTTTTAACTTATGATACTTTCATTTTTGTTCATTATGAATAGTAACTTTGGTAAAAAAATCAGTTACCACTGTAAGAGTTAAAAAAAAGTTTAAAGAGTTAAAAATAAAATGATAAGTGTGAAAATGACATTTTTTTTCAAAATACTATTTTATGGTCATATTTTAACCTTATATCATCTACCCTTTAAATTTGATTCATTATGGATCCATTTGGATTGAGTAAGACATTAATATATTTTAAGCTTTCTAAAAATCCCAACTATGTTCTCTCCCTCAAATACAAAAGGACACAACCTATCCTCTCTTATAAAAAATTTAAGAGTTTCCTATCTCTGCCAATTAATAACGAAATACCTTAATAAAATTTCACCCTAGGACATAGAGTTCTTGTTTTATAAAAATTCAATCATTACAAGTCTTTATGAATCAAATTTTGGAGGATTTTTGAAGAATAAGTATGATTCTTAACTGAGTGTTTTGTTATTTACATATTATTTTACCTCTTTCAGAATAATAATTTTGACACCTCGAAAAACTAAAGTAATAACCGTGTATTAAATAGCATGTATGACACACGATAGAAATCACATAATGTAATATAATATCTGTATACTTTATAATATATTTACTATTTAAAATATATTCTATATATTTCAATGCATGAAATACCGAGTTAACTTGAAATGAACATAAAAATGGGTTATTGTACATCATACACAACAATGGACTTCCTCTATTGTTTTCTTTACATGCAAAAGAGACCTTCTTCGATGATATGCACTAAACACAATACCGAGTCTTACCAGGAAAAAATTTATAATTAAAAAATTATTATTTTAAAAAATAAGATATAAACTAGAGATTATGAATAATATTAACTAACATATGAAAATATATGGTTTATAATACTAAGTAATTGGTTATAAATAAATTATAAATTAATATAAGAACCAATTAAATATAAAAAACACATTCTTATTGAAAATTATTATTTTTTCTCACAAAGAAATTTTTTCTTAATAGATTAAATTAATTACAATTATTCAGTAATATTAATGTAATTAATATGTTACGTAGTCACTCAATTATTTTTAATATTTATCTAATATATCAGGTAAGAATAAGATTGGATCAAACAGAATATTTCACATAGTAACCTATATTTTTATTCATGTATTTTTTAACCGCCTTTTAATGGAGAACCTATTTTAAATATTAATTTTGATACAATTATGAATTTAAATTGTTAAATTAAGCTTCATTTTTTAATTAATAATATCCATATGATCTTATGATGATTTTTTGGATTTTTTTGAGAAATGTTTTTTAGTGAATAATGAACAATATTGCGTTTTAGTTAAAAAAATGTATTTTCATTTAAATAATTATCAATGATTATTATATTATAAATTTATTTCAAAGTAAAATTGTATATATTATACATCTATTAATATAATTTATTTCATTATTATAAATATAACTTTTAATTTTAATATAAAAACATAACAATCTTTTTAACATTTTCTACTAAAACCAGTTAATCCGTTTGTCTATGAGATTAACATTAATCCAAAATTTTCCATTTATGTGATTTGAATGTTGAAACCCTCATATAAAACATTTTTATAAAGATGATATATGCAGTATAATAAGACCAACTTAATTGTTCACAAAAATTATTAGTAAATTGATGAAAATTAATTATAATGATTAAGGTCTAATTAGGCTTAAAAGTATACTAAAACCTTACGTTTAGGGGTCCAAATTACCTAGACACTTGTTCAAAACAATATTTATGGAAATATTTCGGCCATTATACTTCCATTAATGAGTTGTGTTGGTTTTTATATCTTTTTTAGGTAATAACATGTGCACACCTAATTTGTTTCTAAGAATACCTTTTGAGTCCCTTTCTTTCCCTATAAAAGGCCACCACCTCTACCCATTCCTCACACCTCTCAGACCTCTTATGTTCAGAGAAAACCTTCCAAAATAGTCTTCCAAAATTCATATCATTTATATAGAAGCATAAATTTTGGAATAAACCCTTAGAACAAATCCCTTTGGTTTAAACCAATACATGTTACCTGATTAAAAGTTAATGTCTTTTCTCTATATCTCTAGTTTCATTTCCACTGTCCAACCCATAAAATCTCCTTATTCTGTTATTTTATAATAATAATTGTATCCTCAATATAATAGTTTGGTTTTATTCAGATATTTTAGCCAACACTTACACACACACCACTATATAATGGGTAACAAACAAAATGGTTTTGTGGATGGTGAACTACTGCCTCACGAAATGATGATTATTCATTCTTCCATTACTGCTTCTAATCATGTCAATTATGATGTGATATTTTCTTATATATGTTATATATGAAATTTATTGTGTCTTTATACTTATTTATACATTTTATAATACAAATATTTAGTACTTTCCATTTTACTTTAATACGATAACATCGTTTGAGGAAGTTTGGGCTACTGCCCCTCAAAGCGATTTGATTTGATCACACGATACATGAAATGTATAAATGATGGTTATAATTATAAATTTGAGTCATAAAAACATCTATATTACATTCATGAAATAATTAAATTTCTTGATATATATATATATATATATATCATTTTCTTTATTACCCCTTCACAAACTCCAAAATAGATAACGTCGTTCGTGGACGTGTGGACCACCACCTCCTCACCATGATGTGATTACTTTTACATTACATAATTCTATATAAAAGTATATGTGATTAAATAATATGGTATTTATTATATAATTATCATTTTGGAAATATTTGAGTTAGTTACGTTCTTTCTTTAACGATCATTTGAAAATGGGAATGTTACTCATGCATACACACAACGTACCATATCTGTGATTGTAACATTGATTCATTTTTCATAACCATATTTTATCATTGAATTTAAAAGTATAATTTATGTAAAATTATGATAATTATGTCATGATTATTATTATGTAGAGTTTATATAATTACTCATTTGACCATAGATTACCAATAATAGTTGTTTTGACACATAAACCGGATTTGGTAAAAAAACACCCGATATAAACTTAATTATTTATGTAGATGTACTCAACATGGTAATAAGTGAAATAAAATAAAATATAAAAATTAAAATGTTTATGAATAATGTATAAAATTTACATAATTTTATTATAAAATAATTTAAAGGACATTCACACAAAAGGAAACACAATGTATGGGATTTTCGTCTCAATTTAATTTCCATTAAAGTGTAATTATTGTTATGCACCTCGTTTATTTTACATGTTGTATATACTCTATTTACATGATTTATCTGGAATATAATTAATTTCACGATATTTTAAACATTTATACAATGTTATTCATTCTTAAGGATTATGTTTTAAAATATTTCAAAGTGGTATGGGAAACTTTTTAATCCTTAAAAATTATTTTCCTCATGACAAATTATAATAATATTTTAATGGAATTTACATTCGAGGAAATTATATATCCATTGGAAAATAATAAATTTTATTATACTCTGGTTATCTATGACCATTTTCATGTATTAATACACTTTTCTCAATCTTTGGTAATCAACGTGTTTTAGAAAAATTTTCTAAGAAACCAAATTTTATTTCTCTCTTTAGTTAGAGAACCTATATTATTCTAAAAACAATGTTTTCTAAATTTTTTTTAAAAAATGATTTAAAAATTATTTGGTAAATAAAAATTTACCATTTTTTTCTTTTACCAATCTTCTGGAAGGAATATTATTGTCTCTTTCCAAATGAGGAATTTTATAACCTTTAGCCGCATGAATGGAATATTATTTTTACCTCATACGACATGTGTGAATTTATTTTCCATAATTTATTTGAAGCCTCCTTCGGAATGTTTTTTAAAGAATTGATTTTCAATTAAAAAATTTTTTCAAAAGAAAAGGATATTTTCTTCACGAATATTTTTAGAAGTTAATTTTTTATTTTATCAATGTAAAAAACCTATATTTTACACCACTTTCCATTTGATGTATTGATACCATACTAATTTTTTCTCTGAATGGTTTATTATTTATTTGAACAATTAGAATATTCAAATTTAATTCCATGATTAATTGTTTAGTCTGCTTGAAAGATTAAATATCTTATTAAAATTGAACACTGAATTTCCCCTAAATTATAGATTTCAGTTATCAGGGATATTACTACTGCCTAAACTGTATTCCTACTTACATACGATATCTATTGAAAGTTGTTTGATTATCTGAGAAAATATTGGAAAATCTGTATTCTTTATTCAATATTGATATTTGATAAGTAATATTATTTATTTTTATTATTAAATATGAAGAATGATTTAGACATGCAGTGAAGTGTGGTTCCTGGACTTTATATTTATCCTCGATGCATCAATAGGTTCTCATGAGACAAACCAATTGTGAAAATTAAGCAAAGGATTTATCCATAGTTTTCAACTATCTAGAGGATATATCTCGGTAGTATTAGGTCATCATGTACCTTATACATGACTTACATAGGGAAAGAATTTCCCTCATAGTAGTTTCAGTTATTATTCATCCATGATATTTTGTGTTTATATATCTATGGATACTTTTTATTTTAGTTAATTGATTAATTGAATGTGTTTTAGTTTCTTATCTTACCATATTTATTACCAGATCTATTAATTTGAATGGAATGTGTTTCATGTTATTAACTTTACATATTTATTACGTACTTCCATTTAGTTTATTGATTACATGGCATTCATGTTCTGTTATTTACCTTTCCATATTGACTATTCTAATGGATTTATTATTTCATACACTCTATATTTTTCCGTTATCTAGATTTTGATATCACCCCTTATTGTGTTTCTTTCCCTAGGAATACAAGAAGCATAATATGGAAGAAATATATGAATATACTATATGGCTTTGATTTATCCTCAGGCTATTTATTTGTTTTGAAGAAATAAATATAATATAATTATAGTATCCATTTGTAATGAAATACTAATTTAAGTATCTAGTTTTCCAATGCTACTAAACTGATCAGCCCTTCAGGGCTTGATTCCTTGTAATTATTCCAATGTATTTATTAGCAGACACCGACTTTGGTCTATATGGGGCTAGGTTGGTACAATCCTTACCATTATGATATAACAAAATCAGTATATAAAATATAATTAAATTTCATTCTATTTATTTTTTAACAATTTGAAATATACTTATACATCTAACGGATGTGAAAACATCTTTTGTGGAGAAGTGCAAACTACCTCCTCCCATAGATGATGTATTACTTTTTTCATCACGGAATCTTATTGATAGTAATAATAATGGAAATTAAAGAAATAATATGCTATATATTATAAAAATTTAGTTCTATAGTAGTAAATAAATATTTTAATTATTTATTTACCATTTCACAAAAAATAAAAACATTGCTCATGCATATGTGCATACTACCACCTCGTGAACCAACATATTTTATTTTTCAACACCGCCACATATGAATGATATATATAAGTAGATATAAAGAAATAATTTTATATTTATGATATAATTATAATTATGTAAATATATATAATACTTTCTTTATATCCCTCATGTTTTCTGAAAAATGGAAATGTCACTAATGCATACGTACATACCACCATCTCCATGATGTAAGAAAATAAAATTTTCATAACCACCATAAATATTTTGTTGTAAAAGTATAATTTATGTGTAAAAATAATAATTATGACATGATAAAATTATTTAAATTATATAATAATTATCCATTTTTCTTGAGTCAACCTACCAATGTGATTTGGGATTTACGATCTAAACAACCTCAAAACATCCAATGTAAAATTAAATAATTAAGATATTAAGGATGAACCTAATATAAGTGAAATAAAAGGAATAATAAAATGATAATGAAATTGAAAAATATTCTTATGAAAATAAATCATTAATATTACATTATTATAATGTAATATAAATTATTTACAAGATAATTCAAACTCGAAGTAGGAGATATTCTATTTTAAAACCCTATTTTCATTTTATTTGAAGAATTATTTATAATAATTTTCTACCAAGTACATAATGTTTGATGTATTTGTGTATAATTAAATAAATTAATTTAAAATGTAATTTTATCTCTCATTTTTCATTCTTAAAATATTATTAGGAAGGAATATTTTTATGTATTTCATATATAATTATTTACTTTTTTTAAAAAGTAATAATTTAATGTTTTTTAACATATACGACATCAATTTTTATTTAAGATACTACAACTACTATTTAATATCTGGATTACCGTATAATATTCCATGTTTTATTTTAACAAAAACCCTATTCCCTCTATTATATGTATCTTTTTTTTAAAAATGTGGTTCTAAATGAAATGGATATATTAATATCTCATGGTGAATTAATTATGATTTGAAAACTATATTTTTAGGAGTTTTAAGATGTAAATGATATATTTTATGTGTTTCATGTATCATATAGCCCTCATACATTTTTTATGATAGTGGGCATGTCTAATATAACTATCTAATGTATTGAGTAAAGATTATGTTAAAAATATAATTATGTTGGACTTAACTAAGTAGGTTATTCCTTATCAAATAGTTCTTGAAAGGGTTCTATAAAGATGAAATACCCAGACACCTAAAATAATTTTTATTTTTGTAAATGAATGTTAATAGAATTATTTTTATTTCATAAGGTAATATAATGATTTTTTATTTAAATGAATGATTATTCCATTTATAGGATAAGGGTATGTTTTTATGAAATTATTTATCATGGGATCTCATGTTTTATATGAATCCCTAATTATTATGATTTCCCCTTTATGTTTTCTTATAAAGGATTTTATGATAAAAGTTGTGTAGTAAAGTTGATTTCATTTTAAATTGAATGATTATTTGAGCCCAAATTTTTTTATATAAAAGTAAAACTCTCTTATATGATCTCATGGTTTTAAAATGGATTAATGAGTTTCTATTTTTATATATATATATATATATACTTTTATGAGATTTTTTGTGATCATAAAATGTTTTAAAATGTGTTTAACGGGGTTTAAGGATGAGTAGGAATACCGATGAAGTAAATTTTAAAATAATGTATATTTTTCATAAAAATAAAACATGTTTCATATTATAAGTATTATATTATGAAAAAATGAACAATGATTGCCATTGTATAATTTAAAATGCCCGAGCTTTTATTATAAGAGTTATTAACTAATTTAATGAAACTATAAATATGAAATGGTATTTGGGATTGATAAAAAAGGAATTATTTTTTAAAAATTGAATTATGTTTTGAATAAGGATTGATGCGTTATAGTATCCACACAACCTTCCAAAATGTGTTATTCCTGAGTTTCCCAATATTAGTATCCAAGATCACACCAAGTGAAATAATCCTAAAATTGTGACCATGATGAATGATAAAACTTGATCCAATCTTAATGATATAAATATCCTTCATCCATATGTGTTGATTTATGACATAAACGAGAGAAATCACCAGAGGGAAACTAGTTTTTCATCTTACCTGATGTATAATGTCAAACCATCAGTGCACACTCATGATACATCAAATAAGAGTGAATAGAGAACCAAAATCACCCAATAATGACTATATAAATTTAAATTTTTTTATAAAAATATATAAGGTCTGATTAAAAAGAATTATGTGTGTTTGAAAATGAATTGATACAACTATTACTTGAATGCATGGTTGTTATACACTGTATACTAAATAAAAAATGGGAAATCCATACATTTTATGTACTTTCTCTTATAACCTTATGGTTACCATACAAATTCTAATTCCTCCAATGACCTATAATTCAAAGTTTCTATACACATAATCTGAGACTATGCTGGTGATTATGCAACCTTGGAAAAATCTCTCCTAAATTGTCTCTAAAACATGTATTCCCATAAAAAATTAATCCCTGTTGAAAAATCCCCATTCTAAATCTTATAGTGTAATAAAATTCAGTTTTTATATCATTTATCAATCTATTTAAAAAAATAAAAATTCAACAATAAAAGTAACCCCTTAAAACATCAAGGCTACAACAAATATTTATTAAAATGAAGTAATTCAACATGCATCCCAAGAATAACGTGTTACATTGACCCCAATTATATTTATTATAATTATACAGAAACACATCATGAATATCTAAATAATTGTGGATTTGGTGTGATCAAATCGACCACATGGTCTTTGTAAATGTTTCTGTTATCCTTAATATCATGATTAAGCATGTAACATGGGAAAATTCAAGGTTGTATACGTAATCTATTTCTATCAATTTATCAGTTTTTTGACCTTGAACTTACTTATTACAATATCAATTTAGGGTCATGATTCTATAATCCCATAATACATGTAGATATATCCCATCATGGAAAATTCAGTCATGTTAATTTATTGGTAATACTCATAACCTCATTTTGTTAATAAAATTATCAAATAACTATAGATAGGTGTCAATGAATTATGGACAAAATATAGATAACCATTTTGAAATATCAAGTTGAAAGGTCTATAACTAATTTTCACTTGATGAACACAAATAAAACATGTTACAATCTATGTGGTTCACTTTTTGTGGGTCAATCCAAATGTTCAATTACTTGAATCCACTGATTGATAAATTTTATCTCCGTATAAATGTATATACATATATTGATCCTAATATATCATCATAACCCCAAAAAATGATTAACAAACATGTCTAACCTAGTAAAACATAGATTCTATTGGATTATTATAATTTAAACTTGAATTTCACCAGGAAAGTTAAATTGAAAAAATGATAAGGGTGAAGAATCTATGATTCTCAATTTCAAATTTAAATTAAGTATTACATACATACCTATTAAATAGAATGTATATTCTTCTAAATATATTTTAAGTACCCACAGAACTTGAGAAAAGTCAAACAAACATAGAAACACAAAATCTTTACATGGTTCATCTTCTATATTAGAATACCAAATCCTCATTGTGCAAGGAAATATCCATGGAATAGATCATATAAATCATTTAATAATGTGACTAAAAAATCCTTAATAACTTTCAAGATACTAAACCTATAAAATTTTGAATCCATCTAATAATAATATGAATTCCTACTATTTTTAAAATTTTATATTTTTGGAAGGAAGATTACCTTCTTTATTCTTCATGGTATAAAAACATCAATGATATATGTTGTTTTGTTTGGAATTGGAGAATTATACACTAAGAGTAGTTAAAAAATGAGTTTTCAACATAGCTTATTCAATGAGGCTTAAAATATATTTTATCAGTATATGCTCAACTAGTCACTCTAAAGTAATTATTTGTCTTATTTTAAAATAATACAACTAAGTATTCATTAATTCTAAAGCATTAGTAAATTATTATTACATTGAATTATTAACTATTTTAATTCTAATTATTTTTTCATATCTTTAAAAATATCAACCCACTGAAATCTCTTCGACCCCTTTTAACAGCTCTAGCCCCCTATTTTGTTACATTTAAATCAATTTTATTACTATTTATATCTCCAAATATATCACAAATAAATCATGATATTGAAATTCATAATTTATTTGGAAATCCCCCAATGTAAAAATTCAATTTAATCTATATTTTTAGGCAAATAAACATTAGTTAATTCTATATATAATGATGTAAATGTGACTAAAAATATTCATTTTTTTAGAAAATAGAAAGTAATAATTTTTTAGGAACATATGAAAATATAACCTCACATGGTTTTTAATATATAAATCTTATATAGCCTTGGAATTTAATCATTAAATATCATACACAAATCTTGGAGTTGTTTTATTTCCTAAGAATCCATCCAATCCCACATACATAACATACATTCTATGAAATTCTAAATTAGAAAGGCTTAGATTACTAACTTTACATAACTCTTACTAAACTATTATATGTTTTAACATTTAATGTTCATATTAAACTACATTATTTCAGATGTTTTATATTATTCTTATACAAACATTATATTTTTAGCTCAATGTTACACAATTATTAGAAATCATGGTTCATTATTATGTAACCTTGAAATTACATATTTCACTTTTACCTAATGTTTATAAATATCAATTACTTTAACAAAAATCATATTTTAAATAATAAGTTCATGTTTCATTAAAATAATATCCAATCATCCAGAGTTCTTCAGCCTTATATAGTTCCTTAATGAAACTAATATTATATAAGTTTCTTTGTAAATAATGCAAAACTCCTTATATATTTGTGAAATATTTTGTCTAATTAATACTTCGTATATTTCTTTAGAATAGTTGTGGATGTAAATTCAGGTATGTAAATAATAATACCATAATAGTGTGTGACAATTACCATTAATATGAGAAGATAGGTGTATCCCTTGAGGTGTATTAAACATAAATAGTGGCTTTTATATTTCAATATTGTAGTAATCATTGAATTTCTTGATTGATTTGGAAAACTAAATAATGAGGTATCACAATCACACTTTAATAACTTATTTTTGATTGTAACCGTTATGATTCTCAAGGTATAGTATTAATTGATAACAATATATGAAAAATGGGGATTTACAATACTTCAGATGAAATTTTTAAATGGTTTCTTGAGACGTGTGAAGGTTAAATTTTTATTTAAAAATATTTTTTTTATAATACCCCTTAATTGAGACTGGTTGAGTTTTATAAGCATGGTATTATTTTTTTTGTGTAATTTGGACAAAATATCAAATCATGGTTATTTATATCTTTCTTCCTACATTAGTTTTTCTCACATAGTCATGGATTAGAATTATTTAAGGATATTTACTACGAATATGATGTGATGTGATTCTTCTCTCAATGAAAAAAGGGTGGTATTCATATTTTAAAAAGTATAAGAGTAGTTTATCTTAATATTAGATAAATAAATAAGATGTGATGATGGGATTCCTAAAATTATCCTTGATGTTTATTTTCAATAAGAGAGAAAAAGGAAAGAACATGTATTGAAATGAAAGGTGCTTGTTGTTATTGAAAACAAAATAAAAAGGGGGATATTGTTGAACCTAATAAATTGTACTATATACTATTATCAATTTGGAAAGCTACCCTAGCACAGAGGTGAAATCTATATATGACTCTAGAAATATTTAATGATTGATATTGGAAATGAGAAAACCATGAAATATTTTTTGATTACATAAAAATATTTGGGACATGTTTGGGGAGAGATGAGGATGAAAAGAATAATTTAAGAAGAATTAATTTAAGGAGGATTTTAGGATTTAATTTTATTTTTTTTTGTTAAAATTTATCTTATTGTTTTATATTCATATTAATAAATTTTTTTTCCAAGATTAAGCTACCCAGCCAATGCTAGAAATGGAGGTGGTGCATTGAGGTCAGAAACATGCATTGATGCATGGAATAGTGTAGATTTCACATATCACACATAGATATTTCCTAATTCATGTGGGGAAGCGTACACCATGTGTAGTGTACATGTATGTGGAGATGAACCACTTTTCATAGAAGAGTGACTTGTACAGGGTCAAGGGTAATTATGAATAGTGATGTACCAGTGTAGAACTATTGTTGTACTGACTGGTCGCATCACTATTCACCTTACATTAAAAATTACCTTATAAAATAGACCATAAAATCAAATTTATCAATGAAATTGAATCAAAATATACACTATGTATTTAACCCCCCAAATCCTTATCTTGATGCTTATTATAGATGACCTCATGAAGAAGCATGTGTAGTCAGTTGACCGACCATGAGTGTAAATATCGATCACAAGAAAAGGATGAAATTACAGTATGAATACTGAGTTACCATGTGATATTAGCGACCTAAATAGTAGAGAAAAATCAAGATATGAGTTACCTCATGATGAAGTACTCAATAAATCATACGAAGTTTGTTGTAATTAATAGTTCACGTGTCAAATGATCACATGGTTTCATCCAACCACATGATGAGAATGAAATTATTAGGAGGTGTTACCAATCACATTAAGAACCAATATAACACCCCAAGTATTTTCAAATAAATTTAATATTGAATACATTATACATTGAGTGTCTACAAAACAACACTTTGTTATAACCAAGCCTATGAACATAATTTTTTCACTTCTATGTTTTGAATTTCAAAAATCAGACATCCAATGTTGTGTTAATGGATATTTTTGGAGTCTAATAGAACAAACATAATTTTTGATGAATAGTAACGTACCCTTATGAAAATTAAGTTACCCTTATGAATAGTAACCTAACCCTTAGAAATAGTAATGTAACCCTTTAAATAGTAAGTTGGCCCTTATGAATAGTAATGTACCCTTATGAATAGTAGGATAACCCTTATGACTAGAAACATAACCTTTTGAAAAGTGACATGACCCTTATGAATAGTAATGTACCCTTATGAATAGTAATATAATCATGTAAGTATAAATAAAATATAGGCACCTTATAAATGAGAGTGAAAATTTTAAAAAAATAATTAACTGTTTGTATTTTTGTGAGTCGTAAAGATTTAATGATAATTTTATAATTAATAAATTGATATAAAATAAAAAATAAATTTTAAAAAAAATGTATTCCTAATTCAAAATATTTTTGTCCTAGTATTTTGGGGAAATTTGATAAAACCTTAGTTATTGTTTCAGGGCATTACCAAATCAGTTTTAGTTTTAAAACTATATTTTACGAGAAAATGATGCTTTTATAAAAAAATTAAATTTCACAAATATATAAAGTTATTTTGATAAAATGGAGTTCATATTTGGATTCTACACATCGAAAAATGGTCAGGGTAAATTTTTGGTATTTTTCTAAAATACTCGATTTTTTTATGAATTATTATATACCGTAATTTACCTTATATATACATTATGAGTTAAATACACTATTTATAGAAAAATTGCAGATGTAATCACCCTTGTTTCAAAATAAATTGCACTTACTACTATTTTTGGTCATGTAATCATCAATATTTTTTGTAATATAAAAAAATAATAAACTAATGATTAAAATATTAAGTAAACCCACCTCTCCTCCACTATAAAAAACACCCACACCCACACTCCCCTCTTCTCTTCTCTCCCCTAATGACTTGTTCCTTATCTAACTTCTTCTGAAATATCCTCCCCCATATCCAAAAACCCTTGGTCGCATAAAAAGTCCAAATCGTCTCTCCAAAAGGCTCCAAAGAAGATTAATTTAAGAGGTAAATTGCCCTTGTCAATTCATTAACATTCATTTGAAGTTCCTTTGTTTTATTTTCTACCCTCACCTCTCTTCATCCAAATGTTATGAAAACTCCCATACCTTAAATTTAATTTAATTTTGTTATGATTATAGAATATTTTATTATCATATCTATTTTACCCTTCGTTTATGCTAGTCGTAAAAAACACCATCTGAGATGTGCTAATTTACCACATTCAAGGACGATGGGATTTTAATTTCTATTAACATATTAAATTGTTGTCATGGAACCATTATTATGGTCCAAACTGACTATAATATATGTATTATGACTCATATATGGTTCTGAAATATTTTTTACACATGGTTTAGATTTATATTGAAAAATGAACTCATTGCTTTCAAAAATCGCTAATTAACCCAAACAGTTATCATTAAATAATTTATATAATGAATCATCTTCACTCTAGGTAACCAAATGAAATTTAAAACCAAGTAGCATTATATATTTTCACTAATAACTTCTAACTTCAATTTTGGACAACCATCCTCATTTTACATGATTCTTCTTTCATTTATATAAGTATACTGATCATGAAACAAACAGACATGCACAATGAAATTGAACCTCTTTGCCCATAAAAAAGGCCATGAATGAAATTAATAAGGATATAATAATTCAATTAAATGAAGACGAGGTTATGGAATTATTAATTAATTAAACTAAAAATGATTATTCAGGTCAATAAAATCAAGTGGAGGAGTCCTTCGGACTTAAGGTAAGGGTTAATTCATCTTACTTCCATTTTTGTGAGATATTCCATATTCACTACCATTACTTGTGTTTGGGGTATGTGTGATTCCCATTAATGTATCATATCTTGAATATATTTATTTTCATGGAATTAAATGTATTATTTGATGATTATTATTTTTGGTCCATACTGATTGATTGATTATAAAGTAGTAAGTGATTTCTACCCGAACTTCCATTTTCATTCAGGTTACTCTTATTTTCTACTTACATCAATGAAATTCTTATTTATTATTATGTACTCCTCATAAATCCTATGTTAATGTTATATATATTTTTACTAATCATAATCCTTATTTATCTTATAGGTAATTACATGTTTGAAAAGAATCTTTCATAAATTCTTCTGATAAACAATCCGGATTCAAGGGAAGAAGGGAAATTACGGTTTTACCAAATGTGATAATTGTGGAAAGAATCACCCCGGAAATTTTTTGAAAGGAACGGGTTTTTGTTATAAGTGTGTAGAAAAGGACACCAATTTTGTGATTATAAGGGTAAAAAAGGTTTCCAATGTACAATGCTTCAACTGTAAGAATATGGGACACTATAAAAATCAATGTACCAAAAGAAAAAGGAATATTTACCAGATGATGTTACTGGATAATGGGAAAGTCTTGATACTACCATAGATGAAGTAGAATGATTAATACTCCTCATCAAAAATCATGTCATTTGAATATTTTATCTGCAATGTAATGGTTATAAGAATTATAGAATATATGAGGATTTAACTGTAGTACTATTTCATTAAGTATTTGAGGTTGTATGTTGATTTTAACCAATGATAAGTGGCTTAGTAAAAAGTTTATATGTTGGGAAAGAATATGGTTGAGGGAAAGACAACCCTAAATATATTCCCAATGATTAAGATAATGATGAATAAATTATTGATTTGGAAAAGTATTGACCACCTCAATAATGAATATTGACTTGTCAAAAAGTGGTCTATGTTATCATTGATAGAGTTTAAATAATTTTTTGATATAAAGAATATCTCCAATAACACATGTAAGTGTAACACCCCTGGAAATGTGAGACTTAAAAGGCTAAATGTTACTACCCATGCCAACAAGGTGCACCTTTCTTTTCGGGAGATTACCTGATTAGAACTCCACAGTTAAGCATGTTTGGCCTGGAGTAGTAATCAGGATGAGTGACCATCTGGGATGTTTCCCAGGGTGTGTGTGATTGAGGACAAAACACAATGAAAGAACATGTGTCGGCCTATGGGGACAGTCATTAGTCTGATAAGAAACCCTAGTGAGTAATAGCCTATGGTGTTCTGGGAAGGAAACCAAGGTATTATAGGAGACCCATGGGGTCATATGACAAGGTTCATGGCCCTGGGAGGTGGGTCATGACAAATGGTTCCGAGCCAATACCCAGCCAGAAGTTCTTAGGCACTGCTTGGGTTTGAGGCTTGGGGTCTACAATGAGGGCGTTGTGCTTTAAAGGGGTGGATAATGTAACACCCCTAGAAAAGTGAGACTTAAAATTCTAAATGTTACTACCCATGTAAACAAGGTGAAAATTTATTTTCGGGAGCCTACCTGATTAGAAATCCAGAGTTAAGCATGATTGGACTGAAGTAGTAATCAGGATGGGTGACCTTCTGGGAAGTTTCCTGGGGTGTGTGTTAGTGAGGAAAAACACACTGAAAGAACATGTGTTTGCCTGTGGGGACAATCATTAGTCTGATAAGAAACTCTAGTGAGTAATAGCCTATGGTGTGCTGGGAAGGCAACCAAGGTATTACAGGAGACCCATGGGGTCAGATGATAAGGTTCGTGGCCCTAGGAGGCGGGTCGTAACAGTTAGGATGAGTGCATGTTTCCAATAAGGTTTTATGGTAATTCTAGTTATTAAAATATTTCAAGAGGACACATGATGAAGATATTCACATGATTGGAATTTAAAAATTTAGGGTTGATTCATGTTGATTAAAGGGAAATAATAAAGAAAATGAATTGAGTAGGATAGATGTTGGAGTTCTAAAATAATGATGATTTCCAAGGACCCTGTGTACATGGATCTAGGAAGGATGGATATTGGAATGATTCTAATGTATTAGGTCATGATATTTTGGAATGTTGAACCATTTTATAAATAGTTTAAGCTAAACATTATAATAGGATTTAGATCTTCATGTCACAACATGATGAAACCTGTGTTAAGGGATGAATTATAGATTGTTGACGACACAAACAAAAAATAATATTGTGTTTATGAATTAGAAATTTATATTTATACTCATATAGAGTGGAATAATTCCTCAACTCTGGGATAAGAGTCTTAAATAAAATGTTTTCCCTATTATCACACATACACACACACACATATATATATCATGATATAAATGAGATATTTTATAACTGTAGTTTATGGTTTTGGGGTAATGATATTTCATCTGAGAATGTTCTCTATCACATTCCATTAGAACATGATGGATTTATTATTCTTCCATGACCATGTTTTCTAGTTAGAATGTGTAATTTTGGAGTAACTGATGAATTTCACTTTCCCCCTTATTAATAGGATATTTTAACCATATTTTTTATATGGATTTCCCACAATAGAATTTTCAAGTATCATCCATTAACTTTTGATGTTTAAATTCAAATTTCGAGTATGATGTTTTTGTGAGCAGGGAAAATGTAACACCCCAAGTATTTGAAAGTAAATTTAATATTGAATTTATATAACAATAAGTGTCTAAAAAACAACCCTTTGTTATAACCTAGCCAATGGACATAATTCTTTTAACTTATGTGTTTCGAATTTCAACAATATTACAAACAAGGTATAGTTCATGAATATTTTTGGAGTCTGATAGAACAAAATTAATTTTTGATGAATATTAACACACCCTTATGAATACTAACCTACCATTATGAATAGTAACTTGACCCTTAGGAATAGTAATGTACCCTTATGAATAGTAAGTTGGCCCTTATGAATAATAATGTACCCTAACGAATAGTATGTTGGACCTTATGAATAGTTGCATACCCTTATGAATTGTGACATGACCCTTATGAATACTATTGTATCATTTTGAATAGTGAATTCACCAATTTAAGTATAAATAAAATTTAGGCACCTTAAAAATGAGAGTGAATATTTTGAAAATTAATAATTAAGTGTTGGTATATTTGTGAGCAGTAAATATTTAATTACAGTTTTATAATTAATAAATTGATTTAAAAGAAAAATGATTTTTCAAAGAATTTATTCCTAAATAATTTTATTCCTTAGGATTTTGGGGTAATTTAATAGAACCTTAGTAAATTTTTCAGGGCATTACAAAATCAGTTTTAATTTTAAAACAATATTTTACGAGTAAATGATGTTTTTATTTAAAAATTAAATTTCACATATTTAGAAAATTATTTTGATAAAATGGAGTTTATATTTGGATTATACATGTTTAAAAATGGTAAGGGTAATTTTTTTTCCTGAAATACTTGAATTTTTATAAATAGTTAAATACAAAAATTTTTCCCTATCTATACATTATGAGTAAAACGAACTATTCCTAGCATCATCATTGATGTAAGAACCCTTGGTTCAAACACACATTCACATATTACTATATTTTTTCATAGAATCGTCACTATTTCTAGTCTTATGGAAAATTAATAAACTAATGATTAAAATATTAAGAAAACCCTCCTCTCCTCAACTATAAAAACAACCCACCCTCCCATCTTCTCTTCATTTTTCTCAAGCCTTTTAACTTGTCAAAATTTTCCAAAATAACCTCCCAATCTCCTCTCCCATGTCTATCAGCCCTTCATATCATAATAAGACCAAATCCACTCCCATAAAGAGGCTCTCAAGAAGATTAATTCGAGAGGTAAATTCCACTTTTCAATACATTTATTTCTTTTCAAGTTCCTTTGTTTTCTTTTCTATCCTCACCTCTCCTAATGGTAATTTTTTTAGAACTCTATTACCTTAAATGCAATATACCATTGTTATAATTATAGAATAACTTATTATAATCTCTCCTTTACCCTTTGTTAATGATAGTAGTAAAAAACACCATCAGACATGTGCTAATTTAGCACATTCAAGGACAATGGGTTTTCAATTTATATTTTCATCTTAAATTATGGTCTTGGAACCATTATTTTGGTTAAAACAAACTATAATATATGTATTATGTCTCATTTATGGTTATGAAATCTTTTTTTTCACATGTTTTATATTTATAAACAAAATGACCTCATTGTGTTCAAAAACCACTAATTAACCCAAACGATTATCATTTAATAATTTATATAATAAATCATAGTCAGTCAAAGTAACCAAATGAAATATACAACCGTGTAACGTTCTAGATGTTCACTAATAACCTATAAAATTTATTCTAGACAACTATCCCCATTTTACTTAGAGTCAATGGTCTTGGTGAATTCCATGGAGTTTCTTAACCTCTATCTAGGTGTTAGGACCTTGAAAAAGTATGAAAACTATTTTACTGAACTTGTTCATTTTTCTCCTAATGTGGTGAATAATTATATATTAATATATGAAAGTTTTTATATGGGTAGTTGATCAGATATTCAATCCCATGTATTCATGCTAAATCTTACTTCTTTTGATTATGTGATTTATTGAGCATTGATGGATGGGCTTGACCTAGCTGGTAAGTAAGTGTTCATGGGAGTTAACTTTTCTCTTAGTGGTAGTTATGTGTGTTACTATTTAAGGAATATGGATAATTATCATTAAAATAGATAAATTTAATATAATTCATCTTCTAGACCTCCTTCCGTTTCGAGAATATCCCCCTTGACTTGAATTTAGTATACAATGGTTGGGAATTCAAAAATGGTTTACACTGAGGCACCCAAGATCTATATATCACTTAGACACTATGGTCACGTATATATTTTTTATAAATATCTACTTTTCTTTTCATAGTTAAATGGTATAATTCGTACCAAATATTACTATAGTGCAATTAGATTCTTCAAAAACATAGGATTTTCAGCCACATACATTTGGATCCAAGCATTTTCATGTAGTAGAAGAGTCTCTAGAGGAAAATGATGTGGGTTTAGGAACTATTATTGGAACCATGGCAATATTTTAATCTTTAGTTAACACATTATTTGATATTGGCTCATCTAAATCAATTATATTGATTGATTTTTTGAACATACTAAACCTTCTGATGAATATTTTTTCTTATATGGATATTACAAAACCCCTCAGAATGAAGAGAGAGAGATGGGTCTTTTGTGTCCTTCTTGTGTTTTATATTTTTTAGAGATAGATTTCACCTAAAATTTTATTATTCTTGACTTGAAACCAATTGATGTAATTTTCAGGATATATTTCATTATTTCTCATATGGCTCAAATTTACTTTTACCTTTGGATGATCTCAATTTTTTACACCCGATGGGGTGTGACATGTTTTTTTGGGAGAATGGGACCTGAGGTTGAGTTGATATGGAAATAATTTTATATATTTGGTAAGGGTAAACTCAGTGATTTATTTTTAATTTGAGTGAAAATATTTAATATAGGATATCCCATTATTTTTCATCTAGTTTCTTGACATGATTTCTTCTTAATTTTCTAGTTTCCCACTGGTATGAGAGGTATAATCATCTACTGATTTAGTACCTAGTACTCATATTTGACTATTACTCCATACCATATGAAACTAGTATATTAAAATTTTTGTAAATTTTAATTGAATGATCTTGTAAAGAATTGTTTTATATTCCCTAGTTTGTCACTATGTGTGGCTGTTGTTTTCTTTGTGATGAAAGATTATGAGACACTTTTCTGACGTGTTTATGACTTGAAACTCAATATAGTTACAATGAATAAAAAGTATTTGTTTCCAAAGATTTATGATCTATTCGACTTGTTGGAATGGGTGATGTTTTTCTTGAAGACTGATATTTGATTTGCTTATTACTAGTTGGAAATTAAAGAATTTATAATACCAAAGACTACATTAATGAGTAGTTATGGCCATTAGAATTATCTAGTTATTACATTTGTTCTGAACAATTATCTTATAGATTTTATGGAATTGATGAATTTTATATTCTATGAGTGCCTTTATTTGTTCATTGTAGCATTTTTGGATGAAATCTTGGTTTACTCTATGTACGAGGAAGATCATGTTTGTTATTTCAAATCAATTTTGGAAATCCTGATAAATAACTTACTTTATGAAAATAATTCAATGTGAAATTTATATATTGGAATGTGATATTATTGGGACAAGTGGTCTCAGAATAATGTATTTCCTTTTATCCTAAGATGCTGAATCCGATTATGACATGAGAGTGACCACATATTTTTTTTGAGATTCAGAGCCCCTTGGGATTTGTTGGGTATTAGTACAAGTTCAATAAATATTTTGTGTATATGGATTTATTTATGACCAATCCAACTCAAAAAGGAGTGAATTTAATTTTTTATGTGAAATGTCAGATTTATTTACAATAGATGAAATTTAATTTGAATTCTACACCAGTGTCGACTCTTCTATTGGCAGGACAGATTTATGTGGCCTTGTTTTACTTGTAATGTTTGTTTTTGGGATTTATTCTCATGCAATGTGATCACATGGTATGCCATAAATCTATAAATCTTAGGCCACATTAGAATAATTATTTAACCCATAACCTCAAACTCACCACTATGATGTATTAAATTAATTGTTGGAAGCATTACCTTTTCGTAGAAAGGTTTATAATTTATTCTAAAAAAATCTTAATTTATATCTTCTATCAAAAATATTTTAAATTTAGAATGATAAATTGGGTGGATTACCTATAGTATTTTGATTTTGACATTACCCATATCAATGATAATGGATATTTAGCCACTGCTATATTGATCCAGAAATTTACAACCCACACAATGAATGAACCACTAGTAGAGTGGATTATGACCAATCTCATTTATCATTTGCATTTGGGAGTCCAAGAGGATGCCACTGATGTTTTTTTGGAAAATCATATTCCAAACTCTTCTCTTCTTGATGTTATTATTTTGGATCAATGACTTATTGTTGATTTATTTGGAATTTGGGACTCTGTTCATGCTAGGGATACCATTAGTGAGTGGTTTTACTTATCTAAGGTCATATTATCTCGGTGGAACAAGTATATTATGCCTTTTCATGTGATAAATTCTATTAAAAGGGATTTTCATAATTCCTAGTGTCTAGTTCACCTTGGAGTCACAAATATGTTATATGAATAGAGATAATGATTCTGGTGATCGAGTATGAGATGAGACGTCACTAACTTTGTTTTTTCATTATTATAATTTCCAATAGGCCAAGGATATCCAGCATATACATTTGGGGTTTCGTTATCTTCTTCTAATGTTGAAATGAAAGTGAGATAATATTTCTATTGATTTTATAGTCTTGTAGCCACATAAACAACTAAAATAGAATGAAATATGGGATTTGATCAATAGGATGACCAAATATTCTCACATTATACCCATTTAATAAACATCCAAATTATAAAATTTAGTAAGTAACTATTTGAACGATTTTTTCTATTTACATGGGTTTATTTTGATTATAGTCTCTAATAGGGATCCTTATTTTTATTATTGCTTTTGAAGATTTCTCCACGAGGCAATAGGATCCTAGGTACATTTCATTATGGCATATCATCCATAGATAGATGGATAGATTTAATGATATTTATAATTTCTAAAAGACATGCTATGTTTTAGTATTATTGAATTTGTTGAAGATTGGAATGAACACTTGTGATAGGTTGTGATTTTCTTTAATAATAGTTGTCAATATCATATCAGGATGGCTACTTTTAATGCATTATATGGAAGAACATATAAATATCCATTATGTTGGTTAGATATTGGTGATTCTTCCTTGGTATGGTCAAGCTTTTTATAATATAAGATGAGGAATATTTAGTTTACTCATTAGATAATGATGACATCATAGAGATGGTATAAATCTTATGATGGTCTCCATTAACAAACTACATATTTTTCAATCAGGACCAAGTGTTCTTGAGTGTTTCACCTTAGTTGGGTCACCGATAGTTTGGGAAACATATAAAACTTTCAACTAGGTCAGTAAGTCCCTTTTATACTATTGATTGGGTGGTGAAATTTTCTTACCATTTAGAATTGACACCAAAATTGGCCTCAATCCATGATGTGTTTCATGTATCATAGCTTCAAAAGTATCTTTTAGAACCTTAACTTGTCCAGAGCTGGAAAGATATTGATTTTGATCCCAATTTATCAATGAATGAGAATCTATTTAGGATTGATGATTTTGAGAAATGGTCACTTTATGGGAAAACAAAAAATTTAGTATGTGTTTCATAGTAGCATGGATTTAATTTACATGAGACTAGGGATAATGAGGAACCGATTTTGAAGCAATGCCCCTATCTATTTGACATAGAGCATTATTGGGATAGAATGTTTTTATAGTGGTGAGGTTTTAACATCTTGTTACCTTCTTTTAGTTACTTATTAAACCTTCTTCCCCCCCTTTGTATGGGTCTTTTCTTGGGGTGATTTGGGTGAAATATGGAATTTTTTGAGTCTTTTTTGGAAGTGCACGGTTAGCACACAATTTCACCAAACTATGAACCCCTTATGAAAACCATTCACTCTACATAGTAGGGCCGAATAGTTGGTGTATGACATAACTAAAAAATTCACCCACCTAGGAAAAGTAGTGTACCCTATATAGTAGAGGAACATGGTTAGGGCACATGATTTATTTAACAATGAATTCCCATTAGTAAACCATTCATTTAGGAATTAAATTCCATAAAAATTATTTTAAAATCTAGAGACAACCTAGTTTAACCACTAGACATCCTATTTTATTAGTAAACTAATTCCACCATGAAGGGTCTCATGAGGTTAGTTTTAATCCCCCAACCTATTTTATTAATGGATCAATGCTTCAATTATTGAATTTGATCTCCACTGGGTTAGTGGATCTACCTTATTTTCATTTCTTACAAACATCATTTCTCTCCATATAAGGTATTAATAGATCATCATGTTATTGAGGGATCCAATCACCATTTTAATGTATTGAATATTGGTTTGATTTCATGATCGCTATTATTTTCATTCTTCAATGGTTTTCTCATTGAGGGTGTAGTTTTCATTCTGTGATTCCATAAGTCTTTTCCATAAAATTAAACCTACATTTGTATAATTGATTTGATATGATTTTTTACATGATTTAAAACCCCAAATTTGAGATGTTTTATGTTTTATATGTAAATAGACCTGTAAATTTCAAAAACCACCAATCTAAATGGAAAATAATTTCTGGGTGGATTTGTGAAAAAAATATATGGCTTTATTTGGATGTTGATATAATGTAATGATTAATCATTGATTCTTGATAACACTATATTAAACATAAATATGATTTTAAAAGGAATGAATTTGATGAAATCAATTTTTTAGTTTTTAAAATGAAAAGGCATGTTGAAACTAAAAACTTGGAAATTGAACTATGATTGATGAAATGATTTGAAATCAATTATTTTTTCATATATTGATTTATTGATAGTTTTAGGCAAATGATAGACAATTTAGTTAATGTGTTATTAGGGAAAGTATTATCATGACCTACCTACCTAGAAATGGATTGATGATTGTATCAATGACTAAACCCAGTTCATCATGATTTCTCTTGATGGATCCCCATAATTTGCTGTAGATTTATTTCCCATAATAGGTCCTTGATTGGGGTGTATATTTGAGTGTGCACAACTATTTTGTGTCGCAATGATAATTGAACATTTTGTGGGTCCTATTTCAAAAAACTAACATAACTCCATGCTTATTTTCATGGTGATTTTTTACTTGATTATACATTTCCTTGATTATATATATATTATATTAATTCTAGTTATTTTATATAACTGACTTATATACAATTTTTATTTAAGCCTTTTTGATGAATTTTACTTTTTGTGTGTGGAAATCATGTTCTATTTAAAATATATAAATGCCAATCCAAAACTAATTTTATTTATGCTGATCCCTCTGGAAGATTTGTTGAATTCTTCATGTGATTGTTATTTTAATAATCACAAATCATCAGTTACTTAATCTGGTTGGATTTCTCATATACATAATCACAATCTCTTAATGAATCTATGTATATTGGTTGGATAGTGTTTTTATCTCTTTTTTATTGATTTACAAGTATTCTGGAAGTCCTCTAGATCAAAGGACAACGGTCGCACTGATCCATATCAAAGGACAACGGTCGCACCGATCCATATCAAAGGACAACTGTCTCACCGATGCTGATCAAATGAGTCACCGAAGATGTCTCACCGATGCTGATCGAATGAGTCACCGAAGATGTCTCACCGATGCTGATCGAATGAGTCACTGAAGATGTCTCACTGATGCAGATCGAATGAGTCACCGATGATGTCTCACCGATGCTGATCGAATGAGTAACTTAATATGTCTCACCGATGCTGATCGAATGAGTCACTGAAGATGTCTCACCGATGCTGATCGAATGAGTCACCAAAGATGACTCACTGATGCTGATCAAATGAGTCACTGAAGATGTCTAACCGATGCTGATCGAATGAGTCACCGAAGATGTCTCACCGATGCTGATCAAATGAGTCACCGAAGATGTCTCACCGATGCTGATCTAATGAGTCACCAAAGATGTATCACCGATGCTGATGACCCACTGATCACTTGACACGCTGATAGAAACAAACAGCTGTTTGAATTTCTTTATCTTTGTTTAATCTAACCAACGGCCATATTCGGAATATTTTAAATTCTCTGTCATTTATTTACTGTCTGTTGTTGGATGTCAGGGAACCGTACCTCGTACCTACAAAAAGAAATCATTTCTTTGCCGGAGCACATGATTTAAATAAAGCAAGGATGTGCTACTGATGAAGTAGAACAAGAAGAAGAAGTGAGACATACATAGAAAGACAGACAGACCACAAGGTGTGCTGAAAAGAATAACCGGGTGTGAATGCAATGAGACAACTGAACTTACATGAGAAACTTTTTCATCAATGCAAACTAGTGAAGAGCTGAGAACGAGATCATAATACAAGAACTTCATCGACTACTTCTTCTCCATCTCTGAACATGGAAGTCAAGGAAACATACGATACTCTATTTTCCAGACAAAAACCAGAAGAGGACTCAGAGCGAATTCTGATCAATCATAGGAGTCCAGAACTGCACGACAAATCACTAGATCCATTTCTAAACTCTAAATATTTGCTCTGGGATTTATGATTTTACATATTGAGCAGTGTGTGTTATCTGTTTTACACACACACTGTCTCCTGTACTCTAACTGGAGGATTTGTAAATCCTCACTCAATACTCTTAAATCATTTATTTCCCACTAGGATAGTGGTAGAGGTCGTGTGACCTGGACAACTAGTTGCTGTTGTGCTTGTTCCCACGAATAAATGTGGTAGAGGTATTGGACCTGGATAGCTGGTTGCTGTTGTTATCCCCGATCTAGGGTGTGTATCATCTTTTTATAAATGCTTTTGAGAGGACTAAGTCTCAGTTTGAGACTAAACCTCTTGGTTATATCTGCTGTGCTATATCTTTCAAAGTTATTCTTTTATTCCGCTGATAATCTCTTTAGAACTAAAACTGTTTTAAAGTCACTTTGATAATTAAATTCGCAAGTGTTTATATCATTTGTAAATTAGTAAGTTGGTTTCAAAAGTTAATCAACCTTTCTGTTTTGATTAACTGGGAAATAATCAATCCCTTGAGAACCCAACTGAAACCTTACTTTGATATAAATTCACTACAGTTTAGTTCTGTATTTTTTTGGGGGTTTTAAGACAAAGTTTTTAAAACAGAAATTTTAATTGGAACTCAATTCACCCCCTATTGAGTATCCACTCCGACCAACAATTGGTATCAGAGGTTGCTTTAAATATTTTATAAAAGTTTTATTTTAACTGTGATTTTAGTTGTATTTTAAAGTTCTTAAAATTTCTATTATTTCTAAATTTTTATCTCTTTAAAATCTTTTCCTTAAGTAAGCTATCATGGATAATAGAGTTGAAGGTGTTGCTACCAATATACCACCATTTTTTAATGGCACTAACTATTCTCAGTGGAGAATCAAGATGAAAATTCATTTAGAAAGCATGGGTTTTGATATTTGGACTGCTATAGAATCTAAATATAAAATTCCTACTACTGTTAGAACTACTTGGAATGAAGCTACTAAGACAACCTACAATAATAACTGCAAAGATATGAATGCCTTGTACTGTGCTCTAGGAGATGAGGAATTTAATAGAATATCTGCTTGTAAAACTTCTTATGAAATTTGGGATACCTTAGTTGTTTCTCATGAAGGAACAACTAATGTTAAGGAAATGAGATTGAATACTTACACTATTAAGTATGATAATTTTAAGATGAAGCCTGATGAACCCATTTCTGACATGTATCTCAGGTTTAATGAAATTATAAACACAATGACTTCTCTGGGTAAGGATGTTCCATGAAAGGAACAAATTATGAGAATTCTGAGATGTCTACCTGAAAGATGGAGGGGAAATTATGTCTCAATTAGAGAATCATGTGATATTGGTGAACTTCCTGTCAAGGAACTAATTGGAAAGTTGATGATGTATGAAGAGTAACTCAATGTTAACAAATAAGAAGAAGATGAACAAAGAAGGAAGTCTGTTTCCTTCAAAACAATAACCTCAATGAATAAGGATAAGGAAAATCTTCAAGCTATCAATGAAAGTTCAAGATATGAAGACAGTGAGAGTGATTCTGATAGTGATGCTGAGATGACTCACATTTCCAGAAGATTTAAAAAGTTTTATAGGAAGAAGAAGTTTTTCAGAAAGTAAAACTACAAAGGTAATTATGACAACAAGGGACATTGGAATAAGGATTGGAAGAAATCTGACAAATCAGATGAAGTTGTCTGCTATGAGTGAAAAAGGACGGGACACATAAAAGCAAACTGTCCAAAGCTGAAATACAAGAAGAAGTATGAATACAAGGATAACAAGTATAAGAAAGCCATGAAGGCTACTTGGAGTGATTCTGAGGACAGTTCTAGTGAATCTGAAGTTTTTGAAACTGAACATAGAAACAAGGCAAACATGTGTTTTATGACAAACACTTCTGAGGTAACTTCAGAAACTCCTACTTCTAATTCATATTATTCTGGAGATGATTCTGAGTGTGATAACATGTATAAGTATGAACTGTTTGAATATTGTGATATGTTAGAAGAAACCTGTAATGAGCTGAAAGACAAATACAAAGGTTTAAAGAAACAGTTTGCTTTAACAATTAAACATAAATCTAATCTTGATATTGAAATGGAAAAGAATGCTAAGTTTCTTAAAGAGAACACTGAAATAAAATTATCCAATGAGCAACTAAAGAAAGACTTAGAGAAATTTACAAATGGGAAAGATACTCTTACTTAGATGCTAGGTAAGAAAATAGCACCTAGATACACTACTGGTATAGGATACCAACCTGGACAAAGGAAGATTACCAAAACTAGATTCATTCCTAAATCTGGACAGAATGTAGCTAGCTCTAGAACTGCATATGCTTCAACGAGTTATATTCATAGTTATGGATCTAATAAGGTTTGTCTTTCCAAATCTATTAATTCTAGAAATTCTATGAGACCCATTAGACAAATCTGGGTACCTAAAGTATTATTGGCGAACCTGTTTGGACCCAAGAAGATCTGGGTACCAAAATCATTTCCTATCTAAATCTGTTTTGTAAGAAACCTGCTTAAAAAGCTCTTGTAAAAAGACCTGGTACTTGGACAGTGGATGTTCAAGACATATGGCAGAAGACTTCTCATTCTTTAAAAGCTTAGGCAGAGTTGATGGAGGTTTTGTCACCTTTGGTGATAATTCTAAAGGGAAAATCATCAGCTTAGGCCATATTGGTAACACTGACTTAGTATTAATTTATAAAGTTTTATTTGTTGATGGAATTAAATAAAATCTGTTAAGTATTTTTCAGTTATGTGATGATGGTTTTTATGTTAAATTTGAAAATGATTCTTGCAATGTTTTTAATTCTAAAAATGCTTTGGTGTTTTCTTCTTTATGAAATGAAAACGTTTATGCTGTCAATTTAAATTCTTTAGCTAAGAAAAATATTACTTGTTTAAATGCTTTTGATAAAGAGTCTTGGCTCTGGCACAGAAGATTAGGACACTGCAATGTGCATTCACTTAGAAAACTTGCTAGGAAGAACGTAGTTAGAGACCTACCCAAACTTGAATTTCCAGCAGACAAAGTTTGTAATCCCTGTCAAAAGGGAAAGCAACATAACGTTTCTTTTAAATCAAAGAATGAAGTGTCAACTTCTCAACCTCTCGAGTTGGTTCACATGGATTTATTTGGACCTTCTAGAGTTTCTAGTTTAAATGGGAAGCACTATGTCTATCTTCTTTTAGATGACTTTTCTAGATATACTTGTATATACATTCTAGCTCACAAAAGTGAAGCTTGTTTTTACTTTGTTAAGTATTCCAAGTCTGTAGAGAACCTCAGTGGACTTAAGATTAAAACCTTGAGAAGTGATCATGGTCGTGAGTTTTAAAATCATGAGTTTGAATCTTACTGCTCACACAGTGGCTATAGTCACAATTTCTCTGCCCCTAGGACACCTCAACAGAATGGTGTAGTAGAAAGGAGGAATAGAACCCTGCAAGAAATTGCTAGAACTATGCTTAATGAGTATGACCTACCCGTTTACTTTTGGGCTGAAGCTGTAAATACATCTTGTTATCTTGTTAATAGAGTCTTGATCAGACCTGTTCTTAAGAGGACCCCTTATGAGTTATGGAACCATAGGAAACCTAAGGTTAACTACGTCATAGTTTTGGCTGCAAAGTCTTTATTCTTAATACTAAAGATAATCTTGATAAGATTGCATCCAAGAGTGATGAAGGAATTTTTCGAGGTTACTCAACTCCCAGTAAAACCTATAGAGTTTTCAATAAGAGAACCAAATGTGTGGAAGAATCTGTTCACATCAAATTTGATGAAACTGATCCACATGAACCTAAGACCTCTCTTGGAAATCTTGAAGATGAACTCTCGGGTTTGAACCTTAATGATAAAAACAGTGGACCTGTAGTTAAAACATCCAGTTCTAGAAATTTTCCAGACCCTACTTTTGTTGAACCTCAACTTGTAGATGAACCTGAAATCTCGATCCCTACCTTTTCTAGACCAACTAGAATTCTGAAGAATCATCCCTTAGATGCTGTTGTAAGAAATCTTGATAGAGGGACACAAACTAGAGCTTCTCTTAGAAATCAGGTTGAACATCAAGCTTTTTTGTCATAGCTAGAACCTAAAAATATCAATGATGCTATCAATTATGAATCTTGGTTAATGGCTATACAAGAGGAACTAAATCAATTTGAAAGAAACAAAGTCTGGAAATTAGTAGAAAGACCTAAGGACACTATCACCATAAGCACAAAATGGGTGTTTAGAAACAAAGTTGATGAATCTGGAAACATCATTAGAAACAAATCTAGGCTAGTTTCACAAGGTTACAATCAAGAAGAAGGAATTGACTATGAGGAAACCTTTTCACCTATAGCTAGATTAGAGGCTATTAGGATATTACTTGCTTATGCATCACATCTGAATTTCAAGTTATATCAAATGGATGTGAAAAGTGCTTTTCTAAATGGTTTTATCGTTGAAGATGTTTTTTTAGAACAACCACTTGGTTTTTCAAATCCTCATTTTCAAAATCATGTTTTTAAACTTTCTAAAGCTTTATATGGTTTAAAACAAGCTCCAAGAGCTTGGTATGAAAGACTTTCAAACTTTCTTATTTCAAAAGGATTTTTAAATGGAATTGCTGATCCCACTCGTTTTATAAAAAGAATTTCAAAAGATGTATTGATAGTTCAAATCTATGTTGATGATATTATTTTTGGATCTTCTAAAAATTCTTTATGTACTGAATTTTCAGAGGTTATGAAAAATGAGTTTGAAATGAGCTTAATGGGAGAGCTTAAGTATTTTCTTGGTTTTCAAAATTTTCAAAATAGAGATGGAATTATTCTAAATCAATGTAAATATACTAAGGATTTATTAAAACGTTTTGGTTTGGATAGTATTAAGGAAAGTGATATACCTATGAGTACCACCTGTAAATTGGATATTGATGAAACTGGTAAACAAGTAGATCAAACTAATTATAGAGGTATGATTGAGAGTTTACTTTATCTTACTACTAGTCGACCAGATATTATGATTAGTGTGTGTATGTGTGCTAGATTTCAAGCTAATCCTAAAGAATCACACTTACTGGCTGTTAAAAGGATTTTTAAATATCTTAAGTATACCATGAATTTAAGTTTGTTTTATCCAAAAGGACAATCTTTTGAACTAACTAGTTATTCAGATGCTGACTTTGCTGGATGCAAGTTAGATAGGAAAAGCACATCTGGAACATGTCATTTACTTGGAAAATCGCTAGTATCATGGTGTAGTAAGAAACAGAACTCAGTTGCATTGTCTATTGCTGAATCAGAATACATCGCTGCTGGTAGTTGTTGTGCACAGATTCTGTGGATGAAACACACCTTATTGGACTATGGATTTGATTTTAAACAAGTTTCAATTAACTGTGACAATACTAGTGCGATCAACATATCTAAGAACCATGTGTCTCACTCTAGGACTAAGCACATTGATATCAGACATCACTTTCTAAGAGATCATTATCAAAAAGGTGATATTTCTCAAGAATTTATTAGTTCTGAACATCAATTAGTTGATATTTTTACAAATCCATTATGCTCTGAAAGAATGAATTTTATTAAACAAGAATTGTGTATAATCGATCTGTGAAACCGATATGTGAAACCGATCTGTGAAACCGATCTGTGAAACTGATCTGTGAAACTGATCTATGAAACTGATCTGTGAAACCGATCTGTGAAACGGATCTCTGAAACTGATCTATGAAACCGATCTGTGAAACTCATCTGTGAAACCGATCTGTGAAACTGATCTGTGAAACCGATCTATGAAACTGATCTGTGAAACTGATCTGTGAAACTGATATGTGAAACCGATATGTGAAACCGATCTATGAAACCGATATTTCTTTATATTAATTTTTATTTTGTGATTAATTAACTACTCTTATCTTTATTATGGGAACCCTAAATGATGAAATAAATGATACACGACTATTCCTATTCCCCAAACCGTCTACCTTTCATTTCTTTCCCGCGAAACCTTATTTCCTCTCTTCTCCACCACTTTGATCCTTCGAACTCCTGCTTTCCCCAGAATCATCATGTGGCTATGTAGAAGAGACCGAGCAAAGGATCAGAAAGTCCTGAACCTTCAAAGCGTGCTCGAGGCGAGTTGAGTAGTACCACTCAAAGATCAGTAAATCCGAACCTGGAATCTCGGATTGTTGCTGTAGAAAAGGAATTTAGCTCCGCCTGGATTTTGACAAGTATGTCTCTTTTGTTACAAGTTTTAGATTCACAAGGAGGGAAATCCTGGTTCTGAGACAACACTCATGCATACTACCCAAAGATAGTGCATGATTTTTATATAAATCTGCAAGTTACTTTAGATGGTGTCGAGGCTTCCAGAATGTCTTCTGTAGTGAAAGTAAAGAAAATATCTCTTTCGTCTAAACAATGGGCTGAATGTTTGAATGTACCCCACAAGGGGCGGTATGAGGATTTTGCTGGAAACATTCCTCCAACCACTGAATATTTCTCTTATGAGTTAGCATTAGAGCTTTTGACTAGAAACAGATAGTCAAGGAGAATCATAGCATCAGAGCTGGATGGTGAATGTAGACTTCTCTTTAAGTTTATGCAGCACCAAATTTTCTCCAGGAAAGGAGATTTTGCTGTTGTAAGATACCAGGATGTTTTTCTATTGTTTTTACTAAAGACCCATGAGAATATCAATTTTTGTAGATATCTAATGGTGCACATAGTTGGAATGGTGAAACCTTCTAAGAAAGACACTTCCCTGTTCTATCCCAAAATGATCTCTGCTATGTTAAAGAGTTTGGAATGTGTTGATGAAGATGATAAGATAGCTAAATCTGTTAGTTCTTTTTGTATTACCAAAATAATTTGTAATCGGATGAAAATAAACTAGAACCCATGGAAAAAATGTTGGGTTGCTGATGAGGACAAGTTGTATGAATCCTATAATCCCAATGTTCATGGATAGAGGCCGAAGGGTTTGAGAGACAATGGTTTGAAATCAGATGAGGAACCAATTTATTCTGATGAAGAAGAAGAAGTAAATGTTGAAAGGAATGAAGACACTAAAGAGTATGAAAAACAAGGGATGGAAGACACAGAAACAGAAGAAGGAAGTATGTCACCCCATGATTATAGGAGTGATCCTGATACTGTGAGTCCTAAGAGAAGAATAGACTTTGGACCTGCCAGTCCACCTTTACCCTTACCTGAATCAGAACAAGTTCTTGGTGATGAAGAAGCTAGTGACACTGAAGTATCTGACAGTGACGTTTCTGTGAAGAATGGAAATGAGAATGGAGATGATGATGATGATGATGATGATGATGATAATGATGATGATGGTAATAACCGACCGGTGGATGGTCTTGCTGTACCTCCAACGGAAACACATCAAACTGTACCAGAAACAGATGCCAATGGCAAGAGAGAATCACTTAAAAACAATGGAAAAGAAAGTTATGATAAACCAAAATATACTCTGTGTGCTGTTGTCTAGGATGATTACCCTGGTTTTGCTGTTTTGGGTTTAGAGTATTCTGAGGAAGAAGAAGAAGAATCAGAATCTACTGCGGTTATGATGGAAAGCCAACCAGTTGGGGAAAGGTCTGATCATGTTGCTGATGCTGCTGGTGCTCATCTACCTAGTTCTACTGTCTCTTAGTCTGATTTTGACAAGTTCAAAAGGGAGTTGCTTACTGCTGTGAGAGACACATTCAGAGAAGAAATTTCAAATTCTATTAAACCAGACCTGGCCAATACTGGTGAGTTTATTGGCAGACACATAGCCTCTCTAAATCATATTATAAAGGATCTACAATCTGGGTTAGTTTCTTTATCCAACGAATTTAGATCCACCATCTCTGGTATAATGGAAGTGTTGAGAAATCTGATTGAACATCTTAAGAATACTGATCTGAGAAAGTTGATGGCTGAGATAACTCAGATAGTTGCTCAAGCCAGTATAGCCAAAGTAACCAAGATCACTACTCTTGAGCTAGAGGCTCTAATACAGTTTGTTCATGATGAATTGGCCGCCATTAGGCAAGTTCTAGATTTGGACTCGTTGAGGAAGATGAAGGAGCACAATGATCACATTCATAAGATGGTAACAGTATATTCCGTAGATGCCACTAAAGCTCAGAGAGAGATCAAGGAAAAGGTTGATCACTACTTTTCAAAAATCTATACCAAGCATGAGATGACCACGAATTTCAAAGTGTTAGCTGAAAATATGAGACTACCTCTAGTCACTCAAGCTTTCAAGACTCAAGTTTGACAGTTACAAGATTTTAATCCAACCTTGGAACGGATCATGGAAAATAAGGATGATTTTTAGAAGGCTATGCAGTATGGTGCAGAAGTTATTCAGAATTTCATAAATCTTTTGAAGCCTTATCTGAATCCACAAGGCACTGCCATTGTGCTTCCTACTGTTGGCCCTCTCAGTGCCTCTGATGTTGCTCCACATCAACTCTCTATTGCTCAAGCTCTTTCTCAACTCCGACCAGTTCCTCAGCAATCTTGTCAACAAGCTCCTACAACTCCACAGTAAATCCCGGTGGCCTCCTCTCCTCCAACCTCCAGAGTCATCTTACCACCGTTTCAAATTCGCCCAGTTCAACCTGCCTCCAAGTCTTCCAACTTACCCACCATTGATCCTTATGACAAGGGCAAAGCCCCTTTACACCCCCAGTAATATTTGTGCGTTGTTGTTGATAGGGTGAACCCTATTATGATTGTACTGTGATGTCTTATAAACTTTATTCTCTTTTCTTTTTATTCTCACTGCTGCCTTCTTTTAATCTATTCTTTATCTGTTTTCCCTCCTTTTTGATTATCCCAAAGGGGGAGATGGGAGAAATCTGTATATCTATGGATCCATGGGAGATATGGGGGAGATGGGAAAAATCTGTATATCTATAAATCTATGGGAGATATGGGGGAGATTCATCTCTAAAGGGGGAGATTTATCTCTTTTTATGGCAATGCTTGCATAAGTATTTAAAGGCCTAATTTCCTGGGGAGATTTATATCTCATTACGTTTTTATTCTTATTATGACTTTTTATTGATGATATATTATATTTATTAATGGATATGTTTTGTGATTGGCTAAGATTTGTGATTATCAAAAAGAGTGAGATTATTGAGCCCTCTGGAAGATTGTTGAATTCTTCCTCTGATTGCTATTTTAATAATCACAAATCATCAATTACTTAATCCGGTTGGATTTCTCATATACATAATCACAATCTCTTAATGAATCTATGTATATTGGTTGGATCATGTTTTTTTCTCTTTGTTATTGATTTACAAGTATTCTGGAAGTCCTCTGGATCAAAGGAAAACGGTCGCACCGATCCATATCAAAGGACAACTGTCTCACCGATGCTGATCGAATGAGTCACCGAAGATGTCTCACCAATGTTGATCGAATGAGTCACCGAAGAAGTCTCACCAATGCTGATTGAATGAGTCACCGAAGATGTCTCAACGATGTTGATCGAATGAGTCACCGAAGATGTCTCACCGATGCTGATCGAATGAGTCACTGAAGATGTCTCACCGATGCTGATCGAATGAGTCACCGAAGATGTCTCACCAATGCTGATGACCCACTAATCACTTGACACACTGATATTTATAAACATATGTTTGAATTTCTTTATCTTTTTTTAATCTATCCAACGGTCATATTAGGAATATTTTAAATGCTCTGTCATTTATTTAACGTGTGTTGTTAGATGTCAGGGAACCGTACCTCGTACCTGCAAAAAGAAATCATTTCCTTTGCCGGAGCATGGGCTTTAAATAAAGAAAGGATGTGCTACTAAAAAAGTAGAAAAAGAAGAAGATGTGAGACATACATAGAAAGGCAGACAGACCACAAGGTGTGCTGAAAAGAACAACCGGGTGTGAATGCAAAGAGATGACTGAACTTACATGAGGAACTTTTTCATCAATGCAAACTAGTGAAGAGCTAAGAACGAGATCATAAAACAAGAACTTCATCGACTACTTATTCTCCATCTCTGAACCTGGAAGTCAAGGAAACAGACGATACTCTATTTTCCAGACAAAAACCAGAAGAGGACTCAGAGAAAATTCTGATCTATCAAAGGAGTCCAAAACTACATGACAAATCACTAGAGCCATTTCTAGACTCTAAATATTTTCTCTATGATTTATCCTTTTACATATTGAGCAGTGTGTGTTATCTTTTTTACACACACACTGTCTCCTGTACTCTAACTAGAGGATTTGTAAATCCTCACTCAATACTCTTACATCTTTTATTTCCCACTGGGATAGTGGTAGAGGTCGTGTGACCTGGACAGTTGGTTGCTGTTGTGTTTGTTCCCACGAATAACTATGGTAGAGGACTTGGACCTGGACAGCTGGTTGCTGTTGGTATCCCCGATCCATGGTGTGGATCATCTTTTTATAAAAGATGTTGAGAGGACAAGGTCTCGGCTTGAGACTGAACCTCTTGGTTATATCTGTTGTGCTATATCTTTCAAAGTTATTATTTTATTCCGTTTCTAATCTCTTTAAAACCAAAACTGTTTTAAAGTCACTTTGATAATTAAATTCACAAGTGTTTATATCATTTGTAAATCAGTAAGTTGGTTTCAAAAGTTAATCAACCTTTCTGTTTTGATTAACTGGGAAATAATCAATCCCTCGAGAACCCAACCAAACCCTTACTTTGATATAAATTCAGTACAGTTTAATTCCGTATTTTATTTGGGGGGTTTAAGACAAAGTTTTTAAAATAAAAATTTTAATTGGAACTCAATTCACCCCCTCTTGAGTATCCACTCCGACCAACAATTTAAATTGAAATAATAAATGGTTTATTGAGATATTATTTATTATATAACACATGGATAGACCCAAATGGGTTGTTTATCTCAAACACTACCATTTCCTTTGAGCCTATGTATATTATCATTTTTCATGAAGAAGAAATGGGAAAGTAACACTTGGAGGTGGTGGTTGTTCTTGATCATTGAGACCTAGAGTAATATAGGTGACCAGTGGATATGTGATACACCTATCACACGAGATGTCTGAGATTTTATCTTGATATATGTTATTTTCTTGGTGAGGTACTATTTTGGTTATTATTTCCTCTATTTGAGTTATGTACACTATCTTTAAGGAGTGTTGACATACCGACCTATTTCATTTATCATCCATTGTTTTGGGGATTTTTTTGTCTCATTATTCTTTTATGATTCCATGTGCTTATTTCTAATCCATGGTGATCAGGGATTCCTCTACGACTATCATAGGATTGGATAAGGTATAAGAACACAAAGGTATTTTTTTCTGGTTCATCCCATAGGAATTCAGTATATAGATTCCAAGGTATTCTTAAAATAAATTTATAAATATAAATTGGATCTTATTGAGGAGAATAATTACCAAACACTTTCAAATTCAATTTTTATCACAAGGAATATAAGGGAGTTAAAACTAGTAAGCTATATGTTAATAGATATGTGGTTCCAATCCCATCTCTCAATGATGGTGTTATGAAGAGATGGATTAATAGATTCATTATATACTTCAAAACTCAAGATATATTTATTTATAATATAATGTGAAATTTGATTCTTAGAAGATGGATCAACACATTAAAATAGTACAAATTATCAAGACATCAGTGATTCTAAAAGGCATCCAAAGTCAATTAAAGTGAATACTAATGCACTATCAAGTTTACCTTATTCAGTGTCTTCTTAGAAACAACCATGAAAAAGACAATTTTATTATATTATTGGAATATAAAGGATCAAAAAAATAAATTTTCAATAGTACATGTTTATTGGTACCATGTTCTATCATAAATTCAATAATATCTGTCAAAATGCAATAAAAAAATGAATGTTTTCCTTTCTCATTATGCTAGAATGGTGAGGATGATTGTTTCTCAAGATGTATTAGTGACTGTATTTCTTTAACAATTTTTTTCCTTATGTATATGAAATAGTATAATTTTCATATACATAAAAATGATTTATTAATTTAATTATTTATGAAATATTTCATTTCCTAGCATAAAATAAAACATATATGTCACTACTATTATTGTCAAAATACACCTCTTAAGAGAAAAAAAGAAAAAAAATCCCTAGAACCAATAAAATGGGGTTAGGTTCATTTATGAAACATTTATAATAATATATAAAGAAGACTATATTTTCATTAAAACCATTTAGAATAAGATATGTGATAAAAACATGCATTGACCTTATATAAGAAATATAATGGAATTTTTTTAAATGAATATTGTAGAAAGTATAGATATATCATAAAATATTAAAATAATGTAATGAAGAGAGGTGTTATAAGAATTTTCATGTGTCCTATGCAATGAAATTAATATTTTTCACTAACAGTACAATTAAATAAATATCTGATATTTTAATTTTTATGAGTATATTAAGTAAATATTAACAAACAATGTGTTTTTTGATAAAAATAAGCATTGTAGATGAGCCATGATTCATTCCTTAACTCATTTGATATATAATGGGGTTAAAATGAATGATGTAGTAGCTCATTTTTTTATATGTTACAAAATATGATAATCTTGGGAGATTTTAAACCAAAACTCAGGTGATTAAATCCTAAAATAATTTCTGGTTGAAATTCAGATTCCTAATCATTATGATTAGCATGTTGAATTATTTAGAACATGAAAATTTGATGCATTTAATGTTCTAATATCAGATCATTAGTATTAATTTTTAACATAATGATCATCATGTCATGGAATTTCAATGTAATTATTGAATTACATTTTTTAATGACAAGATGTAAGAGGTCTCTACATCAGTCACGAGTGGTGGTTCCAGGAAAAAAATATGATTAAGAAACAATTAGTTTTTATAATTATGTATAAGAATTCATGCCTATAGATAATTAGGTGCGATATTTTATACTATAGCACCCATGGTTGTTGGTAATTAACACTTTAATTATGAATTTTAGTTGTATAAATTTAATGGGTTATGTGTTTAGAGCTTTGTAGGAATTTTTGAATGTTTTTAGGGATTTTTTTGGAGATTCATGTTTTGAGAATGGTTAGTAGAAACCATTAAATGCCAACTAGAAAACCATGATATTGAAACAAGGGGCACTGGGAAGGCAAACAAATTGTCCAAACCAGATGGCCACTAAGGAAAAAGTATGAAAATTAGGACAATGTGGTTTAGTATAGTTGGTGAATGGATTTTTGAAGCATGATATTCAACAATTAAATGGTTGTTGGGATGCAGTGTCTAGTGTATAATTTTCCTAATAGTGTGCCCTAACTATGTGGTTTTTAAAATAAGATCAAATTTTTGTGGATCTAAGTCCTATTACACCCTTAATGACTTTTTTCCCTTAATCAAACCCTAAATCAATTTCTACTCCCTCCCAAGGTAGGAGAGACCCTTCTTCTTTATCATGGAGATATTTTTTTGGTGATTTCAAGTGCAATAGAGGCCAGGATTCCTTCATAAGTGACCGTTCCTGGTTGTTTTCCTTATTTTTCATTTTATTACCTCTCTTAAATGCATGAATATAACATGTCAGGGATAGACTCATGTTTTTTTGACAATAATGTTAAGATATGGTTGTTTGGATGACATGGAATAATATCTAAGTATTTTTAAAGGAGTTTGAATCTAGTTTATTGATAAGTTTGTGCAATTATTCATTTTTGCGTATGTTGTGTGGTTGGTGGATTTACTCTCAACTCACATTGATTATAAATAAGAGTATTTTTTTCAAATTTATAGATCATATTGAATTGAATTTTGGAATTTATGTGAACATGTTGATGGAAAACAAGTTTAGTTATGGATTGTGTAATTGTGGAAACATTTTGTTTTATGGAAAGTACCTTGTTTCATTATTCTAAAATGGTGATTTTAAAGAATGTTTTTTTGATTCATGGAAAATTGTTTGGGGAAATTTTTTCAGTATTTTATTATTGAAATGTTTTTTTATAATTAGTTTGGCATGTTATTTGGAATAAATGTTTGGTATGTTATCATGTAAATTTGGGATGGATATGGGTATGAGGTTTCCACCATCAATATGAGATGGATAAGGGTATAAAATTTCCCCCATTCAAATGGTTCACTAAGTTATTGATTTGGGAATGGATGACTAACCATTCAAAAGTATAGGGAGGTCCATGGTTTTATTCTTAAGTGTATTTGTGGAATGGATTGTGAGTTTCCAAATGGATTTAAATATTAGTTCGGTTGACTTTTTTGGATGCTTTAATTGAAAAATTAATTTTTTTGGGTAAGATTTTTTATTTAATGTAAAAAATTTAAATCGTTTTATATAAAGTGTTTTATTTAAATTTTTCTAACCTTTTCTATCCTAGTGACATGAGTTTGGACAAATTTGGGGAAAACGTATTGAGTTTTATACCCACCCACTACTAGGGAGCATTAGTGAATTTTTAGATATTTTATATTAATAAATAGGTAATGGAATGGTATCTCATTTATTTTATTATGAATCATGAATCTTTGTGCTTGGATTTTGGAGTTGGATATTGGATCCGGTTGGGAGGTGTTTAGTTGGTGTCTTTGGACTCTTTGAGATTTTATGGTTTGGTTTCCACTTTGTACTCTAATATTAGTCATTCATTATTGGTTGTAATCTGATACAGTTTGGTTTAGTAAAGTGTATTTTGAGTTGTGTTACATTTTTTTGATGCATCATATAGTGGTCTTTGTGGTTATGGATAATTGGTTCAATTGTTTTATTTTAAAGGTAAAATCCTTCCCCAATTATTTTTAAATACCATGGAATTTTTCCCTCTTTTTTTTGTGTTGGGGTTGTCACCTAAGGCCTAGTAGATCCCTGTCACGTTCCAATATAATGAGGGGTGGCATGTTACAAATGGTATCAGTCTTGACTGGTTCATCTTCTATTTTGGAAAAATGGTATTGATTTTTTAGTTTGGGTGATGGAAATTAATTATATGGTATTACTTTAGTTGAATTGGTAGATATGAGATTAGATCATGAAAACATGAAATCTAGAGCATACATAGGTGTATTTAACTTATTTTTTCTGAACCTAAAGTTACCAAGGATATTGGGTACATGAGTTTTTTTATGACCCTTCAATGAGAGTTTACTCTTCATCATGGGCTTATCTGTTGAGAAGAGCATGACATGAAATTCATGGATAGAGGGAACCAAAGGGACATACCAAGGAAAGAGGATCATTCAATTTAGTAACATAAGTAGAATACACCTATCTTTTAGGGTTATTTAGAAATAGAAAAAGAAGAGGTGTGGCTGAATAGGATGAATCAAATCTTGAATTTCTTTTGCACACATGTAAAGATGACAGTCAAGTTGGAGCCATAAATTCTTGATAATATAGAATGACAATGGTGTGACTTTTCAGTTCATAATAAATTAGATAATGGAATTTCATGGGATGATTTTGAATAATTTTACAATTTGTTTTATCCTCAAATATTAATAATTTCAATAATGATCGATTTTTTTGGATTAAAACAATTGAATCTCTTGTTAAAAGTGTGTGTGGATAAATATATAAATTTACTTTTATTTTTAACCAAAATTGTTTCAAGTGGATCCTTGAAGGAACACTTTTTGAATCAGGGTTGAGTATAGATATTCACTTGAATATTTCCCTGCTTTTTGTAATATATTATACAAACATAGTTAATAATGTAATGTTTTCATTAATTAAAATCATATGAACTACAATTATAGGAAACATGTTGATACCTATAGAAAATGGAATCAACTCAAATGATGGGAATAAATATAAGAGGGACACTTATTTATATTATCGTGGTATTACTTATAATCATATTGATGGATCAATGAATCTTCATATAAAAAATCATGTAAGTTGGGATGTTCTCAGTGTGGTTTTTTCAATCACAAAATGTGATATTGTATAATACCACCTAGATAATGTCACAATTACAATCAGATGGAAAATCATCAGCTATATTGTCATAGTGCACCATGTTCAGGTGTTAGGGACACATCTCATGTTTTGAAGATTTTTTATAATTCAATGGGATGAGGGAAACAAAATAAATATCATCATCAGAACTTAGTAATCCATGGTGAATCTTGGAATACCATGACTCCACCAGCAGTTCAATCTCAATTGGGTAACAAAGAATACAATGCAATGAATAAGAAATAATATGGAGTGGGTCAAGTGATTATGGATTATCAATATGGAACTTAAATGGTGAGTGGTACGATTCATTTGAATTATACACTTATTCATGATTTTTTTGATATGGGTGCATCCATTTAATTTATTTATTTTCAAACTATAGCTCTTCTAGGTTTCCATGTTGAAATGATGTATTCAAATTTTAAAATTCAAAATCATCACGACCAAAGAGAATGAAGAAACTTTATATGAAAATGATTCTCTCTAACTATTGATGGTGCTAAATTGATTTCTTATTTCACTATACCTCAGATGGATTCCTATAATGTAATATTCTAAATAGATTGGTTGCTCATGTTCAAATATCAATTTAACTAGCGTTAGTTTTAAAAATAATTATGTTGTTGAGAATATCTTTAGAGGAGATTATAATGTAAAGGTATGTTCAACAAGAATTTTGTCACCCATGGTTGGAACTATCTCATATAAATTGGCATATTTGAACATTGAATCAGTGGATGACATTAGAAATAGAAGTTTCTAATTGATTTTGATCAGTTTAATAATGTATTTTATAATAATTTCTTCAGATTTCCTCCCACAAGTGTAGTGATATTTATGATTGATCTCTTACCAGGGACTAATCTTATATTACATCCACTTTATCAGATAAAACCAACAAAAATAGGGGAGTTGAATGCCCATTTGGAAGAGTTAGAAAACAGAGGGTTCATTCATCTACATATTTCTCCATAGGCATCACCAGTTTCTTCTTTAAAAAAGTATGATATAACTCTTAGGATTTGGATTGATTACCATAATATTAACCAAGTTTTAATAACAAATAAGTATACTCTTCCACTCATTGATGATCTGTTTGATCATTCGAGGGGATTCTAGTGGTTCTCTAAAGACGACTTTCATTTAGGATATCACTAATTATGGGTTTATAAGGAGGATACTACAATGGAACCATTTAGGAGTATATATATTCTTTATGTGTATGTGTTTATGCCTTTTGGTCTTATAAATGAACCATCCTTATTTATGGTATTAAAGAAACAAATATTTAATAGGTATATAAATTCATTTTTGTGGTGTTTTTTGACGACATGATAGTTTATTTTATAAAAAAATTTGAGCATGATAAACACATATATATAGTATTGGTTATTTTGAGGTATCATCTTCTATATTTCAAATTACCAAAGAGTAATTTTTGGAAAAAACAAGTACATTTCCTTGGCCATGATATCTTTGAAAAAGGTGTTTATATAGATCTATATAAGATGTAGGCTATAATATATTGGAAACCACTAAATAATTTCTTATATATATATAGTTTCTTCGGTCTGGAGAGTTATTATCGATGTTTTTATCATGAATTTTAATAACCAGTTTTCTCAATGACAGGGTTGATGATGAAAAATCATAAATTCCAATGGAATGAGGAAAGTAAAAATAATTTTCATGAGATTAAAGTTATTCTTACATCAATATTTATCATGATATTTTTAGAACCTGGATAAGGTAATTTTCTATATTTTGATTCTTTAGGATTTGGTTTGTGGTGTGTTCTCAGGCAAGGTTATCATGTTGCTGCATATAGAAAATGGAAATTTTGGTTTCATGATAAAAACTATCCAGCACAAGATTTGGAATTAACACATGTAGTCAATTCTTGGGAGACTTGTCATCATTACCTATTTGGGGAGAAACATATGATGTTTATGGATTATAAGAGTTTGAAAGATAATTTCTAACAGTGTGATTTAAATATGTGACAATGAATATGGATGGAGTATATCCAAATTATTAAAATTGACTTGATATATACAATGGAGAAATTAAATTAGGCGGTCGATGAATTAATCCTAAATTTATTTGGGAATATTGAAAAAGAGGCTTCAAAGCTATTGAAATTCATGTTGTTGATAGATGGCATGCACTGGAATGTGAATATCGAGGTACTGTTTTGGTTTTCTTTCCTGTATAATTTGTTCCAGATTTGGATGATATGGTTAAAGAGGCACAAACATATGATTCTTAATTTATTTATATGATGTCAAAACTCAATATTGTGGATCCCATTGAGGTATAGATGATGTATGGGAGTTTATTTTATTGGTTTAGAGATCAGAAGGACGTACCTTTTTGTTGTATATAACAACTTCTACATGATTATCACCATTTGACATGTGTTGTTCATCCTAGAATAAAAAATATTTATAAGGAACTGAAATCACAATTTTTATGTTTTTTAATTTAAATAAAATTATTTTAGTCTTTTATGAGATGACTAAAATGCCTACTGGTTGAGGAAGAGAACCATTAGAAAATTGGTATGATGTAGTATTTATTAATTTCTATATGGAAATGGGAGAGTATAGCTATGTATTTTGTAACAAGTCCACCAATGAAGGTTCAGAACCATGATTCTATATGGGTGATAGTGGATCATCTCACAAATTCATCCAATTTAATCCCTATCCTTTAATCTCACACGGTGGAAGAATTATAAAAAATCTATATGTGAGAGGTGGTAAAGAGGCATGGAATACCGGTTTTGATAGTATTAGATTGAGATCCTAGGTTTATGAATTGTTCATGGGAATACTTACACTAATCCATTGATACAACGTGGACATTGAGTACAACGTATCAACCAAAAATGGATAGACAATCTAAAAGGATGGCAATTTTTTTGTAATATATGATTTGGTCCTGTATAATAGATTTTGGTGGCTTATGGGAGGATCACATACCCTTAGTGGAGTTCATGTATAACAATTTTTATTATTTCTCAATATATATGGATCTATTTTATGAATTTTATGGGTACCCTTATAGTTAACCTCTTTTTGGGTGTGAAAGATGTGATACATCAATGGTTAGAGAAATCCTTCTACAAGAAAAAAACAAAGATTCCCCTTATCAGGAAGAGAATGGAGATGGGTTTGAGTGATCAGAAATCTTAAGAAAATAATTATTGAAGTCCATTTACATCCGAGATGAGTGACCACATGTTCTTGTCAATCTATCCAAGGCTTGGACATTGTCATTTTGGGATTTTGGGTAAGATGTATCTATGATACATAGGTCCTTTTGTGATAGTTTAATGGGTGGATGAGGTAGAATATCAATTTTATTTTCCAGAAAGGGCTAGTTCAGGGAACAATGTGTTTCATGTATCTCAATTTGAAAAGTATCAACCTAATCTAGACTATGTGATTCTATGGGGCCATGTTGACCTAGATCTGGATGCTACATTGGTTCCTCTCTTAGTGATGATTGTGGAAAGGAAAGAGAAAGTCTTGAGGTGTAAAATCATCATTATAGTGCATGTTTTTAGGTAGAATGGTTGAATTCAGAAAGTAACACGGGAAGGAGAAAAATAAATGGTTGATAAATGACTTGAAGTCTTTCGGTACAAATGTGGTTTTCAAATTTACAGGGGTGGAGAGACCAATGGTAGGGTGAATGTTGCACCCCATGATTTCATGTAATTAACAATAATTTTCTATTTTAAGTATATAAATTTACAAAGTAATTTTTTTGAAGGTTCAGAGGAGTTTTGGAATGTTTTAAGGGATTTTTAGAGTTTTATGGTCTGATCATGGTTAGTATAAACCATGAAGAACCTCCCTAGAAAACGAGCAACTGAATCAATCGGAACTGGGTAGGTTCACAGTTAGGAACACAATTTTTCCTCCAAGGAGAAACCATGAAAATTTTAATTGAGTTGTTTATCATGGTTTGTGCTTGGTTTTTCTAACTATGTGATATAACCATGGGTGGGGTGTTGGCAGGAAATGGCTGGCACATAGTTAGCACACAGTTTTTCAAACCATATTCCCTAACAATTAGCCATTAAAAACAAGATCTTGATTTTGTGGATCTAAGTCATATAAATCCCTTAATTCCATTTCCCCTGAATCCAAACGTAATTCAATTTTCTCTCCCAACCAAGGCTAGATATACCCTTTTGATCCAGTAGAAATTCGTTGGAGATTTGACGTGAGTTGGAGGCTTGAATTTCATGGCTAGTGTCTGTTCTTGGTTGTTTTCCTTTCTTCTTCTTCTTTACTCTCTCAGATTCATGGATCTAATTAGTTAGGAATAGATCCATGTTGTGTGTTCCCAATCCCGGTAAGATATGGTTACTTGGATGATAGGGAATAAGATCTAAATATGTTTTAAATAACTTCAATCTTGTTTGTTGAAGAATTTGTGTTGTTCTTTATTTTCACCTAAGTTTTTGAGGTAGTTGTATTCACTCTCTAATATTTTATATTAGGAGTATAAGGATTTAGTTCAAATTTATTGAATTATTTGAATTTTATAGTGAAATTGATGTCAATTTTTTGATGGAAACTCTCTTCAGTGATGTTTTTTAAAATTTTGGAAATTTGTTGTTTTGTGGAAAGTGACTTGTTTCATGATTTTAAAATGGTTATTTGAAAACATTTTTTTATTTTTATTCATGGAAAAATGTTTTTAGAAACTTGTTCAATAAATGAATCATTTTATTGAAATGTCTTCTAAAATTGGTTATGAATTGTATTTGGAATAAATAGTTGGTGTGTGTTCATGTAGATTTAGTATGGATAAGAGTACAATGTTTCCCCAATCAAGATAGGATTGATAAGGGTATGGAATTTACCCTATTAAAATGGTTCACAATGTTATGTCTTGGGGAATGGATGCCTCACCACTCATGAGTATAGGGAGGACATGGTTTCATGCATGTGTGGATATGTGAAATGGATTGGGTTATTGGAAATGGATTTAATGAATGGTTTGAAACACTTTTATGGTTCCTTTCATTGAAAAATTGCATGGTTTGGAAAATGTTTAGTATTTTATATAAAATATTTTATTTGTTTTCAAATAAATAGTTTTATATAAATTTTGGAATCATGTTATATCCTAGTGTCATGAGTTGGGATGTCATTTGGGGAAAACACAATGTGTATTCTACTCACCACCTACTTGAAAACTTTGGTACGTTTATAGATATTATATTTCCAAACACTTGTAAGTGAATGTTATCTCATTTATTTCGAGATTTATTGTGATATTTGTTTCATGGATTATATGTTTGGAGATTGTGGGAGGTCGGGAGTTACTAAGTTGGTGTCATTGGAGTCTTTTAGCATTTTTGGTTTGGTTTTTTCTTTGTACTCTAATATTAGTATTATTTTACACTTTTTACATTGATATAGTTTAGTTTGGTTTAGTGTACTTTGAGTTTTATTACAATTTTATCATTCATAATATAGTGGTTTTTATGGTAATGGTTAATTGGTTGGTTTGTTTTATTTTCAAATGGTAAATCATCCCCCAATTTTTTATGATTCCCTTGGAATTTATTATCATCCCTTGGGGTCATGGGGATGTCAGATAAGGCCAAATAGCTCCCCCATCACACCCCAAGACAATGAAGAGGATGGGGGTGTCTTGTAGATGATTGGTACCTCAATCACCTTTATATTTCTTAATTAAATTTAAATACAACTTCCATGATTTTTGTATTTTTTCTGGTTGTGAATTTCCAAATTTATCATTTGAAAAAGGTTTTTTGTCACTTTATTGGTTTTGTTTATAAATATGCATGTGACAATTTTATTTTAATTGAAAAAACATTAATGTAATTTTCAATCAACTTATTATATATTTACGGTGTTTCAAAAAAAACATTGAAAATAATAAAATTAAAAATATCTTTAGTAAAATCATTCAACTATAAAAAATATATATAAAAAATCATCTATAAATACTCCAATTTATATAACTGTTAACTTATCGTTCCACAATTATGAAAATAAATTTAAAATAATATACATCTATATAAAAATATAACGTTTCATTCTAAACTTTTAGAAGTATGTGAATAATTAACATGTGTATCATGAATTTTTTTTTTACAATTTTTAAAATAAAATAAATTAAATGGTTATGATAGTTTTAAAATAATTTTCCAATACAAATAAAAGTAGTGAAAAATATACCTTTTAACAGTTATTTTTAATACATGATTACTTTATTTCATAAGATATTAAGTGAATACTCGACATGGATGAAATATCTGAAAACACAACTAGATTTCCATAAAATTTGTTCACTAATCAGAATGGACAATCTGAACCATGGATATGGAAACAGTGATGAAAATTGTGTAATAAATAATTAGTGTAGAAAAAAATTAAAATTATATATCCATTTAGCTATATATTTAGTACTATTTGGATAATGAAAATGAAATAGAGCATCAAAAGAAACCCAAAAATATAGTAAAACCTAATTTAAAATTAAAGAAATCATCGTGTGAGATGAATTAGATGATTTACTAGCTTACATTATCTATTCTAGTACTATATTTCATTGAAATTTGAATATATTAGAAAATTATTAAATGGTAATTCATGTATTCATTTAATAGGGTCCTGACTCAATTTATTGGATAGGATCTCACGAAATATGAATTTGGTATCCTTAAATCATTAGAATAAAAGAAAAATGAAATCTCATTTAATTATAATTTCTATGAAACCCTACCATCAAATCAATTATAATAGTAAATACCCAACATTTCATGTTCATAAAACATGATTAAAATATACACATACCCTATAAGAGGCTAAATCATTTACTAATTATATAATTAAAAGGTTTGTGTCAATACTCTTCTTGAAAACTAAACTTTATATATGAAAGTGTAAAAAAGGTTTCAATAATTTATAGGCAAGAAGAAAAACTTGTGGAATAGAATCATGTAATATGTTGGTGTGGGTGCTGGTGTAGATGATGGTGATGAATCAGGTGTGTGATACTGGAAAAAATCAATGGTGTGGTGGTGTCATGGGATGAATATGAGAGGAAAGATGAAGCATAATTTTATGTGATGTTTGGAGATGGATTTAATTATTTTTACAATTATATATTTTATCTTTTAATTTTAAATAATTAATATTCAAATATAATTACATATCTCACCCCAAAATATATGTATCCAAATTAAATGTATCTAAAATATAGTTATAATTAGTGGAAAGATATTTATTTGTTATAGTAATTACTAATAATAGATTCACATGTTAGTAAAAAAATGTGGGTATTAGTAACATATTGTAATCATTTTAAATGATGGTAAAATATTTTTTCATATTTAAAAATCCATATAAAAAGATTTAAATGTTGGTGAAAACAATCGTAGGAACTTAAAATTTATACTAATAAAAAATAAAATATGTCAAAAATTTTCATTTGTACCAATAGTTATATTATCTATTAAAAAACATCTATTTAATAAATCATTTAATAGTACAATCACGTAAAGAGTTTCATCTTTAACTATTTATGCAACTCACATGAATTCTTAGGTAACATTCCATACATAATTTTCAATGGTAATTCTATAACCTTCTTCATCATGATATCCAATAGAAATAAAAATATTCCATTGATCAAGGATATTTGAAAAAATACATATACTTGAAGAATCCCATATTTTTCTTTCAGTTATTAGCCTCCACTTTTCTAATACAGCATGGGCTTCACCATCCACCATATAAACTTTCCAAAATTATCAAACAAAAAAAAACAACATATTTTTGAATCCTTGTTGAATGATAATACGCTTCTGAGTCAATCAAATAGGATTCTGAAAAAGTATTCACATTAAACACATAATATTTTTTATCATCCATCATATTAATAGAATATAGACAACCTGACCTTGATTCCTTTCTAGTGTTTTCATTATGATTAATATAAAATTTTTTTATATGTCATTTCTATCCATAATTATATGATTTAGGACCATGACCATATGAATTTAAATAAATTCTTTCATGAGACTTTTCTTCTCCTATTTCTTCTACTATACTTTTTAATGGGGAAACCTTCCCCTTCCACCAATATTAAGGGAACTAATGGTCTTTACATTAAAATCAATTCACTAAAGTTCCTCATTGTGTATCAGATTATTGATATCATCAAACTCTAATTTTGTGTGTGGGAGTTAATATCTTTAGTAACCATGTAATTCCAGCTCTCCTGATGTGATCATAAACGAATCAATTTACATAAATCAGTATAAAACATTACCTTTATTAATTGGAGTTAACCAATAATTATATTGTATATATTCACATGATCTTCCTCTTTTATTCATTGTGAAAAAAATATTAATAACCATTGAAACATAAATACATTGAAAGGGTCATTATTTTTTTATACATTTATTCTAATGCCCTCATAATATCCATTGCAGTTTTCTGTTACAAAATTTTTAAAGATACAATTTATGAAGAAGACATCCTTACCCAAAAAAGTGAAATTATATTGAACTATTCCCATTAATCATTCACTATCAACAATAACTTTACTATGGATAAAAGAACATACAAGTAATTTTGATATAGATAATATTCTCTCTATATTTTTCATAATCGAGAAATCTATCCATCAAATTTATCCTTTGGGATCTTCTATTCATATGATTTAATGCTTAAGCTACTACTGGTGTGTGAAACCATGAGTGATAAAATCACATTAATTCCACTTGTTGGGAGGGAACTAAAAAAATAATTGCCTATAGTATCGATAAAACCACATGATGTTTATTTTCTCAATCTGTATGAAGTCCATGATAAATATTAGCAAAATTAAAACCATACCATAAAATAATTTCCTCCCATTGACCAGGTGTTCCAAATGTAATAAGTAAAGACACCTTTCCCACCTCACAAAGTCAAAATTCATCACACCTTATAAAAAACTCACAAACGTGTAAATTAATATAAATATATAAAACCGAATTAGGTAAAGATATAAAAGAACAAAAAGGGATTATTTTTGTTTAGACAAGTTTTCATACATATATGAGAGGAGCCACTGGGATATTATAATATTATCAAAAGTATAGATATAAAAATGTGGATTGTCCCTTAGTTTTATCTCATTAAATAATGATTAACACACTATAGTCTTCTGATTCAACATATACATTTCATGTGCAATATTTATGATTGGGATTCAATTCCTTGGGTTAGGTCCCTCTATAATTTTTAGGAAAACATAATTTTTTGTTTCACTTGCACCACTGTCCCACATTCATGGAGTGCCCCATAAGTGAAATGTTTATTTTGATTACCCATACCACTTTTGACCTAAAATTATTTCATTAGTAAATACTTATAGGTTCTTACATCAATATAATTACTTCTATATTGTTTGAAAACATTCTCCACCACCCTTGATATTATCAGAAGACACAAACTTATATTGAGTATAATATTGTTGAAGAAGTGGAATAACACTTCCTTCATACCAAATTCAGTCTCATATCGATGACCAAAATTATAGTGAATGTATTTTTAATTAATTAACTTTTCATTGCCTAAATATAGGATATATATCCCCACATTATGGATGTTCAATTTTGGATGATCGTCTACGAGAATGATCAAGCATCAATTATAAAGGGTATGAATTCTTCATTGAGGTATGTAGTTCCTCATACATATAACATCTCGAGTTTTATGAATGAAACACTATGTTCAATAGTGAACATGATATGGTACATTGAGCTTAAATGAACTACTAAATTTAATTATTTAAATGATACTTTTATAAAATAGATGTTGGAAAGCAGAGAATAAATAGTATAAAGTGAATTATGAAAATATGGTCTACACATGTTTAAATAATTATTCATTGGTTACTAAATTTATTATAAATGGAAATAAAAACCAATCGAATATAAATGATGTGTTTTTTATGAAAACTTATTTAAAAGAGAATAATTATTTTTATACAATCATAAAATTATTTATCGTTTTTTATATATTATATATTAAATTTAATTTTTTAAATTCGTTTTATACATTTTATATATTGACATAAGAACAAACTCAATTTCCCAAATAAAAGAAGTATTTTAAAAAAATACAGTTTTACTACATTTTGATGGAGAACCATTTTTAAATCTAGTGTTTGAAAATTTTATAAGTTATATTTTATAAAATAAAATTATTATAGGGAATCAGGACATCAAAATTTAAATTGGTTGAATTTTTTTGTATTTTTCTGACCAAAACAATATTTTAATTAATAGTGAAAGATTCTGTATTTTTAATTCAAAATTTCTATTTCATATAATTTATTTTTCTTGATAAATTATCATTTTAATTAGTTTTTAAGTATATTTATATTTTTTTATCATTTAATCAAATGATTTTCATTGTAAGTAATTTCATATTGAAATTTAGTATAAACACGTGTCAATATTTTTATAGTTTTTACTTATTAAAAACATGCTTTCTGGTTTTGAAAATGGGAATTAGTTTTAAATTAATTACTGAAACTTATGTATTTTTAATTTAAAAAAATGGAATCCATATTTGGAATTATAAGGTTCAAATTTTTTAAATAGGTTTCTTTTATTTTTGGACATTATTAATAGTAACTTTAGTAATTATTTTTATTTACCTTGGTTAATGGGAAAATCATCAAAATAAGGGAAACAAATAATATTATAATAATATAAAACTGCCATAAAACATGTCCAAATTCAGTTGGATGAGATATGTCCAATAATGATCATACAAAGGTTTATTTATGGACCCCATGGAGTCACATGGAAGTGATAATGTTATGTTATAATAACTAATTTAAAGTAAAGAGAAATATAATATACACATGTGTCTTTTACTAAAAAAATTCTAAGGTGTGGTTATATAACTGATATATTTTACAATATAAATTCATTATAAAGATAAAAATATTTTCTATATCATGGTATTTTATATTTAATTTCTAGATAATAAATAACCTAATTTGTTTATGACACAATAATGATGCAATGATTACCTTATTAATGAAAGATTATAATAAATGATATTATAAATATTATAATAATTTAGATTTGAATATTTTTATGCCATAAAATAATCTTATAGATTATTATGACATTTTATATTTTATTTAATATAGTTGTTTCTAATGAATCGTGTTTTTATTACTTACAAAAATCAATTACTAAATAGTGTCAAAATTGACATAAAATAATTTTTTAAAAAAAATACTATTTTATTAAATGATATAATAGTCATAAAAATAAACGATTCATCCAAATGGATTATAAAGTGTTAAAACTATAGTTAATGATCCACTTGAGGTTTGATTATCATTTTATATTCATTATTTTAACCCTATAGTTTAAAAATACAGGAAGAAATTGTAAGAGTTAATTAATTTAAATAAGGGTTAACATCAAAATATTCGATCAAATTTGTGACCTAAATTTGTGTAAAACCTATTGTTTTGGATGATTTATACACTTAATAATATTATCCTATAAATATATCACTTTATAGAAATTATAATTCAAAAATCAATTTATAATAAAATAATATTTCAAGACATTACTAAAGTGCCCCTCCCCCCTCTTATAAAAGGCCACCAACTCTACCCACTTACTGAACACTTTAAAGCCCATTTTCTTGTTAAAAATATGTTAAAATAATGTCTCTAAATACATATATTCTACATATAATCATTAAATTTGGTATAAGGTTATCCAAGAAATCATTTTGGCTCAAATCAAATGGAGTTGCCCGATTTAGAGGTAAAGTCTTCTCTCAAGCTCCATTCATTTATTTTCCTTAAAAACTTCCAATGATATTATGATTATTTTATTATATAATAAAATAAGTATCCTAAATATAATTGGTTTTTAGGAGAATTATTTTAACCACAGTTACACATACCTCCATCTAATAGATACGAACATACTGTTTCTGTGTACGGTGAACTACTGCCTCACGAAACAATGATTGTTCAATATTATCGTACCACCTATCATGGTGTAAACTATGAATGAACTGTATTTATATAGGATATATATTATATTAATATTGTATCTTATATTCTATAATTTTCATTATTAACATACCATTATGCTTTCCATAATGTGTAAATATGATAATTTCATTTGAAGAAGTGTGGACTACTGCTCCCTCAAAGTGATATGACTCATTAATTACTTATATAGAACATATAAGGGATGAATTTAATGAAATTATGTAACATATAAGGCATATATATTATAATATAATTATAATATACCAATGTATCATTTATTTATCATTTCTTTAATATTAAAAATAAATGCAAGTAGCATCCATACGTACGTACGACCGACCATCTCTGTGAACCATGAATTTTATTAAATATATCAAAATGTTATGGAATAATATAAATACAAATATACTGTATATATATGATTTTTAAATCATTAATAATATTATGGATATGATTTAATTTTTACCCCATGGACAATTTACATCAAAATAAGTTCATTTTTGACTCCAGAACCGAATATCGACAAAACATCTGATATGAACTAAAATAATTATGTAATTTTTATAACATGGTAATAAGTGATATAAAATGAATAATAATATTTAAAAATGTTTTTAAGAAAGTATAAATTAAAATAATTTTATTATTCTAGAAATTAAATAACGAATGAGATGAGTCAGACTCAAGGTAAGGGAACCTACCACCCTTCTCTTTTCAAGAACTCCTTTTATGTTTAGCTTTATTTTTCTATTTTTGTTATGTTGGGATATGTACCCATTACATTAAATTTTATGTAAAAATTATGATACCCCAAATTTTCCTTTATCACCTCATTTTATGAATTCTTAAGTGATGCCGTTAGGTTGCCAAAATTTCGTAATGGAATTTCTGAACACAATTTCCACTCTTTGGGTTTTACGCATAATGCGTTGAACATATAATTACAAGATTAAATGTGGATCAATGTTTATTTATATATGATGTAATTTAAACTTCCCTTTGTGGGGATATACCGTGGCTACACATAACCACCCCATTAATAAATTCTTGATCCATTTATAGGAACTTTGTAGGGGAAATCATAACTCAGTCTCATTTAATTGAGTTAAATATACATACCATTGGTTTTGGTTTTCAAATAATATGTGTGAATGGAATATGATTGTTTTAAAATAAATATCCAATTATATTCAGTGTATTTATATTTTTCACAAATAATTTTTTCATTGATTTTTTACTCAATCTAAGGATATGATATTTGTATGGGACTTCATCTCAATCTCTTTTAATTGAGGCATATTTTGATATATACATGACCATATTTTATATGGGGTATAATCAATACCTTTTACTTTTAAACATATTGAAATATTTTTAAAAGGAATCTTTATTCATGAAGCATTTTACTTTACAAAAAAAATTAATGTATGCTTCGACAACAACTTCCCCGCTGCTACGACAATTATTTGATATTTGGATTCCTCTATAAGTTGTAATGGTTTTAAAAGAAAATTAAATACCATATTCTTTTGTAGGTAACTTGGTATTGAAAATGGTAAATATAATGATTTAATTATATCAATATCTTTAAATGATATCTTTTTATTGCAATGTAGAAATTTTATTTTTTCCTTTATGATTGGTTTATGAGTAATGATTATATTATGGTTCTTGAGAATTATTTATATATATGGGTGGTGCCATGATAAACTGAGGGCTGGTGGCCTGGTGATATCTCTTCAATTCATTTGCTAATTTTATGGATGTAAACATTAATGTATATACAAAGATATTTGAGGAATATACTGTTATGGGAATTCCAAACATAACCATAAAGGTTACTCCCTATGTAGCTGTGAAAGCTACTATGTATATATGACATGGATTCCAAAAGATTACTTCATGTTTTATGATTTATATTATTCTTATTAGGAATCATATTATTACATTATATAAGTTAAATAGTTTATGTTTTACGAGTTAAATGTAGGATTTTTTTAGAATGTTTTTCTTGAGTTTTAAATATTCACATACTAATGGTTTTATTACTTATTTTATATTACTTGGTTAGATTTTTAGGCTCATCCCATGTTTTTAAAATGTTTTCCACATTCTCTAAGGATGGGTAAGGGAAATGAATAAGTTAAGAAAATTTTTATCAATAAAAGGAAGTCATGTTTTATTTTAAACTGTATCATTTTGTGAAAAAATAGATAGTTAGTGGAAGAGTCAAATTTGTAATTTTGTTGTTGTTATGTAATATTTATGTCCTAGTTTTCTAAAACTAAAATCCACAAAATATTCTCAATGCGCATTCTTTAATTAACTCATGATTAGTTAATGTTTTAGGCTATGGCCTTATAGTTTCTATCAGAGGGTGGTTTATACAAATTTGGAGATGAGTATGTTTTCCTAAGGGTCATGGATATCATCATTGGTTTATAATTTTAAAGTATATCCTAAGTTCAATGTTTTATAATCCCCTTTTTAGGATTTATGATCCGAAATATTAAGGTAAAAAATGATATTTTTTGGGACATCCCCGATGAATAATTTTTGGGTTATTAGTTTTTAGGATGAAAAACACAAGGGATGAAATAACTTTTGAGGTTATAAAAAGTTATGGTTATTTCTGAGATATTTATAATATTTTCGGATTAATATAGGTATAATAAAGTTTTTCTAAAGAAAAACATGTAGACCGTGTAAAAACTCATCACGTCGGACAAGGTCGTGAGAATCAAACTCACAAACAGAGTGCGACAAACCTTTATCACCTACCAGTTGCCTATATGAAGAACCCAGTTAGTATGACTTTATATTTTTAGTTAAACAAGTTTATGAAATAATTATAATTTTATTTTAGGAACTAATGTTTTATCAAATGGATATCCTTGGTATTAGAAAATGATTTGGGGATTGAGTGAAAAATTTTATTTTGGAAGATTTTCACTACTTTCGGAACCCTATATACATAAATAAAATAGAATACTATGATATTTTATTTGAGGAGTAATTATTAAACTCAATTTTGGTATAATACATGTTTTCATTGTGGAATAATGGTGATTTTTGTTATTTATGGAAGTGATTTACCTATTTTGGAGAATATGTGATAGTGAAATTACTTATTTATATGAGACTTTAAGAGTGGTTGAAATTATTAAGAGATTAATGTTAAAACTTATCCTTGAAGACTATGTGATCAAACCAATAAAAATTTTGGGTTTCAATATTGGTTTGGATTATTTTAAATAATTTTAAAGATAATAATTTGTTGAATTGTCTATGTTAATCTTGGGTATCAAGGATGATTTTTTTGGAGACTAATGTAGTTTTTAACATATAATGATTCACTCATTTTGTGTAATTATCATACCTTGTAGTAATAATTTTGGTTTTGGTTAATTTATAAATATATAAGAAATAAATAGTTAACCTTTTATGGATTTAGTTTTTCTTATGATGTTGATTATAGTGTTTTAGGCATGAAAAATTTGTCTTGAATACTCATAGTTTAATTAAAAGGATGAGTGTTTAGTAGAAAATGGTTAAATGATGATACTATACCTTTCAAGTAAATATATTTCTTTATATTCTTATTCTATGTATTAAAATAATTCCTCAAATTTATGAAAAGAATCATAAAAAATCATTTCTGGTTTTCTTTTAATACTACCAAATCAATGATCGTTTAACCCATCATTTTTTTGGGTTTTTGATTGTTAACTTTCTCTTGATCATGATTTATATCACTCTCTATCAGAACATGACACTTATTTTTTCTACGAAATGCATTTTTTCCAAAATGTAATCCTAGTATGTGATATCTTGGATGACCATTGTACTTCACTTTATATTTTTTAAAGTGGATGTTTTATTAACCCTTTTTCTAATTTTGGTTTTCAAAAAAGGTATTTTAAAAAGTCATACCCTAGTTACCAAACCCAAATTGAAATTGTAGGGTTTCAATTTATTAAAGTAGGTAGGATGTAACAACCCGAGTTTTAAGAGAGAAAAACTATGTTTAATAGCGTACATGATACCCTACATCGATCTTAAACGAACAACAAAATATTATTATTTAAATTTTACTATTATAACCTAGCTGTTCGGATGACGAGAATGAAAAATATCAACTAAATTACGAAAATATGGTTTACATATGTTTAACCAATGATTCATTGGTTACCAAACTTATTAGAAATGGATATAAAAACCAATCCAATATAAAGGATGTATTTTTATGAAAACCTATTTAAAATAGGAAAATTGAGTTTATACAATAATATAACACTTTATGAATTTTTATATATTATATATTCAATTTAATTTTTTAAATTCATCTTATATGTTTTCCAGATATAATTTAAGAACAAATAAAATTTTTTGGATAAAAGAAGTATTAAAAAAATTCAGTTTTACCACCTTTTGATGGAGAAGCCTTTTTAAATCTATTTTTTGAAATTTTAATAAGTTCTATTTGCTATAATGAACTTATTATTTGGAAACAGGACATTAAAATTTACCTTGGTTGGAATTTTGTTATTTTCCTGACAAAATTTATATTTTGTTAAATAGTGAAAAATACTGAATATTTAATTCAAAACTACCTTTTCATTTAATTTATTTGTATTGATAGATTATCATTTTAATTTTTATTAAAGTATATTTAGATTATTTTTTTATTATTTAATCAAATTATGGTCTTTAAAAGTAATTTTACATTGAAATTTGATATAAACACATCTCAATTTTTTGATGGGGTTTACTTGTTTAAATCACGTTTTTTAGTTTTGACAACGAGAATTAATTTTAAATTAATTACTAGAAATTCCGTGTCTTATAACACCCCAATATTTAGGGTATGAATAATTTCAATTCATTATATATATTATAATCCATACAACATTGAATCTTTTTTAAACAACACTTGGTTATAGGAGATAGTTTTAAACTAGCCAGTAAACATAATATTTCAACCTCTGTGGTTTGAATTTCGAAAATCAGACATACATAGTGGTGTTAAGCAATATATTTAGTGTCTTTTAGGAAAAACATAATTTTTGAATAATAGTAATTCACCCTTATGAACTGTAACTTGAATAGTAATATACTCTTATGAAGAGCAACTTGAATAGTAATATACCCTTATGAATAGTAACCTGAATTATAATATTTCCTTATGAATACTAACTTGAACCTTATGAATATTAATGTACCCTTATGAATAGAAACCTCACCTATATAAGTGAAAATAAAATTTAGGAACCTTATAAATGTGAGTAAATATTTTAAAAATCTATTATTAAGTGTTGTTATTTTTATGAGCAATAAATAATGAATTACAACTTTATGATAAATATATTAACATAAAAGTTAAATAATTTTCATAAAATGTATTCAAAAATTTATATTTGGTTTTCCTATTATTATAATATAATATTACGAGACCCTAGTTTGTTTTACGAAGTGTCATAATATACGTTATAATGTTAAATTTGGTATTTTTTGACTAAATGATGATTTTAATTAAAAATTAAAGTTATAATATTTATATAATTATTTTCATACAATGGAGTTCATTTTTTGATTCTACATGTCGAAAAATGGTTTGGTTGAATTTTTTTGATTTTTATGAAATAGTTTAATTTTTGTTGAATAGTAAAAGTACAGTTTTTTATGAAACATGGAATTTTTGTGACATCATCATGAAATTATTATGATATAAAAATTTATTCAAACTATGTAATAACTAAATAATTAAATTAAAATTTGAATATTTTATATAATATGAAAATTATATTTTTTTCATGATAAGTATGAAAATCATTGTCAATGTCGACGCAGTGCCTGCGTAGGAGTGAAAAAGTCAAAATTTGTTTCTTATATATACTAATTCAGTGATTAAAATTATTTTCATGAATTATTTATTAATTATTATGTATTTTTTATGTCTTTTTTTGTTAATTTATAATTTTAGTGTCATGTAACATGAGTATTATCCAAATGACTGTGCAATGTATGCTTAGGGAAAGAAAAGGAAAAATAACATATTTAATAAGATGTATTGTTATATATAAGAGTGAATATGCATAATAAATGAATTTAGAATTTCATTTTGAACCTAATTAATTTATTTTTATGATTTTAATTTACTTTTAATTTTTATATATAATATAGTTAACATTAATGCTTATGAAACGCTGATGCAATGATAGTGCAAGAATAAAAATATTAAATAAAATGTTTTTATATAAAATTAAAATAATTATTAAGAAATCCATATTTGGGATAAAACGTATTATATATGTAATTTAAGACTATAAACTTATTTTATTCAAATTTGGGTCACATTTCACCCACAAGAATCACTTGAAGACCTTTAGAATATTATAAATAAAAGTAAGACAAATTGTTCACTCTATAAAGTTTAGTTTGTATAAAATTTTCAATATATATTTTTCTTTGAGTTTTATTCGAAAAAATTATTATTTGGAAACTTCAGAAGGATATATTTCTCATTTAATTTTAGTTTTAATTTTTATAAAAACAATAAATACCATAATGGCATCCATAAATATGATACTGTATTAATTTACTTATTGAATAAATCAAATAAATGATATTTAAAATGATAAAATAATTATAAATTTATATTTTTAAACTAATTAACTAATTACACAAATGAATATGACATTTTTATGATATAATATAAATTTGATTCAATTTTGAAACATATATTTTATGTGTTTAAAGTCTTATTTATGAATAGTTTTTATATTGAGAAGATTGTTTTTCATGAATAAAATATTTTATTAAATTATTTAAAAATATAAAAATTATTTAAAGAGGACCAAAATGATAATATTCAATATAAAATGTAATGTACTTTATTTTAAGGACTTTTTGGAAGTCTCCAAACCTATAGTATATTTATTATAATTTAATAATTTTAGTAATTCCTAAGTTATCCTCCACCAAACTTATAAAGGTAGACTCTTTATTTCACAAATATTAATCACTATAAGACTTATTGTTCAGGAATACTCCAATAAAATCAATACTGAATATCCCTTAAAACATTTTTGTGCTTTTGGTATAACATAAAGACCAGTTACAAGAGCCTTGAGTTTTTAAAAGAGATATTTTCAAGAGGTAACATTCCTTCTTATTATCTTTCAAATTTTGTCTCACTTATATCTTATCCCTAACTATTATTAAATGATTCATGAAAACTAAAATATCAAATATATACTTTAATTTTGTTTTGTTTTTGATATATGAATCATAAAATCTATTATTTTCTTCTTTTATTCTTGAAGAACAAAAGCACCGTCCGTGGTGTGTCAATTAACCGCCTATATGGATGATGCATTTTTGTTTCCCTTTATGACAATCATGGGAAGCTTAAAATCCCATATAATTTTTTAAAATTACTTATATATATATATATGTTATCAATTAAAGATTATTATTTATTTTTTACAAGTAATTTTATAATAAACTGACCTTTGAAACCATGAGAAGAACATAACCGAAACAATGGGAAAAATAAAATATTGTAAATAAATGGGTGGAAAATGGTAAGGGAAAATTATGTGTGGTATGATAAACATTAGTTTAGTTATGGAATAATTTAATAACACTATTGAAACTATATTACACAAGTTTTGAACAAATTTGAAGAAAGTCAAACCCAAGGTAATGGATATCTTAACTCAATTTCAATTCATTGAGGTAAACACCTTTGTCATTGGATATGATTTCCTAGGAAATTTATGAATGAACTATGATTGTTTTATAATATCTAATCACTTTTATTTTATGGGTTTATAATTTCCAAACATAATTATGTCATTAAATTATCCTAACTCAAATGATATGATCATTGTAAGGGGTTTGTTACCTCAATTTTAATTCAGTGAGGTTTCCATTGTTTGCCACTTATTTTTTTCATGTAGGGTGTTGAGTACGGCCATTTGATATATATTATACTGATTTAATTTATATATATTCTTTGATTCATTTATTGGTTATTAATTTTTGATCATACGACTTGATTGATTACAACGTGGTAAGGGACTTTGTGTCAATTTCCATTTCATTGTCCTTTACTTGGTATTGTGCAGAAAAACATTCAAATGTGGTGTATCCACTGACCAGTTGAGATAAATTTTGATTTGAAATTTTAATTATATTATATATCCATATTATGGTTTCATGTATATGATTATTTTAATATGACGTGTACCCTTTCATATACGATGTTTACTTAGAATGTTGATTTAACAATAGAAATATTTATGAATCCTTATCCTCTTCTCCATATGGATATTGAGAATGTATATTTTAATTATATTAAATATATATATAAAGAATGATTTGGATTTTTAGTGAAGGTAGGGGCCTGCTATAACCCCTTGATGCACCGACATGTCTCATGAGACAAATCAGTTGGTGACAAACCCTTCGAGTTTGTTTCCAAAAAATCCGACGGTTTTCTACCCATATGAATAAATAGTTTCGATGGTATAGAGGTATCACGTGATTTAGAAAATACTTACCATTAATAACAATTATCTTTATTCATTTTCAGTTATTATTATCCATGAGGTTTCTGCTATGAAAATATCTATAAATGCAGTTTTATTATCAGTTTACTAATGGCATGTGTTTTTCATTTATTCATCATTCCATATTGACTATGCCAATTATATTGTGATTCAATTATTGTTGATTCGTGCATCCAATATTTTGGACCCTTACTAATCATTTGAGATCATCCATTTCATTTGTTTACCTTCAATAGGTTATGAAGAGAAGACCATTTATTGAGTTTTCGTTGATGTATTTTTTATGTTTTTTATGCATTGCATTTTTTACCTTTCTCATTGTAATATGAGTTTCATGTATGTATCCAGTTTCTTGAAGAATACTAAACTAATTCTTCTTTCTGGATTTTATTTCTCTTAATCATGCCAATTTAATTGGTAATACACCAACGCCATGTTTTTGGGGTCGGGGTGTTACAGTTGGTATCAGAGAAAGCTTAGTAGAAACCTTGGGAACTAGATTTACATAGTTTAGTTAACATAACCCTAATATATACTTATCGGACAAGAATAGAAGTACCACCCACATCTATTTTTAGGGCATTATACATGAAAAATTTCAAGGACAAAATTCTTGAAGGTATGAAGAATATCAGAGCCCAATATTTTATGGTATAAATAATTTCAATTCATTAAATAGCTTATAGTACTAACAACACTGAGCCTTTGTGAAACAACACTTAGTTATAAGATATAGTAATAAAGTAGCCAGAATACATAATTTTTCCACCTCCGTTATTTGAATTCCAAAAATAGACATACAAGATTGCGTTCAGTAAGATATTTTGATACTGATAGGTAAAATATAATTTTTGGTGAATAGTAATGGACCCTTATGAATAGTAAATTGAATAGTAATATACCCTTATGAATAGTAACATAAATAATAATGTTCCATTCTAAATAGTAACTTGACCCTTATGAATAGTAATGTCCCCTTATGAATAGTAAATCCACCCATGTAAATAAACATAGAATTTAGGCACCTCATAAATGAGAGAGAATAATTAAAAAAATTTACAATAAAGTGGTGGTATTTTTATGAGTTATAAATAATGAATTAAAATTCTATAATTAATATATCAACATAAAAGATAATTCATTTTCATAAAATTTATTAATGAAAAATATTTTGTCTTTCTATGATTACAATATAATTTTAAGAGACCCTATTTAATTTTTCAGAGTGTCATAAAATAAGTTATAATGTCAAAATTGGTATTTTTTGAGTAAATAATGATTTTAATTAAAAATTATTATTGTAATATTTAGAAAATTATTTTATTAAAATGGATTTCTTTTTTGTATTCTACATTTCGGAAAATGGTTTGGATGTTTTTTTTTGATTTTTATAAAATAGTTCAATTTTTTTGAATATAAAAAATATAGTTTTTATGAAATACTGCATTTTTGTGACATAATCATGACATTATTATAATATAAAAATTTATTTGAACTATGTAATAACCAAATAATTTTATTAAAAATGGAATATTTTATAGAACATGAAAAGTGTATTTTTTAGGATAAGTATAAAATTATTGTCAATATCGACGTAGTGCCTACGCAGTACTGACAAAGTCAAAATTGTTATCTTATATATACTAATTGATTGATAAAAATTATTTTAATGAATTATTTATTAATTATTAGGTATTTTTTATATATTTTGTTGTTAATTTATAATTTTAGTGTTATATTACATGAGTATTATCCAAATGTCTGTGCAATGTTTGCATAGGACATGAAAAGACAAAATAACAAATCTAAGAAGATGTCTTGTTATGTATTACAATGAATATACATAATAAAAAAATTTAGAATTTTGTTTTGAACCTAATTAATTTATATTTATGATTGTAATTTATTTTTAATTTTTATATATAATATAATTAACATCAATGCTTATGAAACATTGATGTAGTGCCTGTGCAAGAATAAGAAAATTAAATAAAATGTATATAAAAATATTTATAAGAATTATTAACTGACCCATATTTTGGATATAACCTATTATAAAAGTAATATTAGACTAATATATATTTTATATTCTATTTGGGTACACTTTGGACCCACAAGATTCACTTTAATACATTTAGAATATTTTACTTAAAAGTAAGACAAGGTGTTCACACTATAAATGTTAGTTTGTATAAAATTATTAATGTATGGTTTTCCTTGAGTTTTATTCAAAAAAAATTATTCTTTGGAATAATAATAAGATTGTATTTCCCATTGAATTTTATTTTTATTTTTTATACAAAAAATAAATACCATAATTTCTTCCAAAAAGATGATGTAGTATTAATTTAATTAATGAATAAATCAAATTAATGATATTAAAAATAATAAATTAATTTTTTTTTCTTTTGAAGCTAATTAATGGTTTTCATTGAATAATATGAAATTTATATGATATAATATAATTCTTTTTGTTGATTTTATAACCTTTTTTATGTGTTTAATGTCTTATTTATGAATAGTTTTCATATTGAGAAAATCGTATTTTATGAATAAAGTATTTTATTAAATTATTTTAAAAAACAAAAATTATTGAACCAGACCGAAAATGTCACACCCCGACCATGGACACCCATGTTTTTATTCTTTTCTCAGTCCCGCGACTCTGGGTAGAGTCGCGTTTTGGTTCGGGTTTGAATTTTTGATGCATTGATGTTTTCGGTGGGTCTGCAGTCACCGCACATTCGGTCTGGGTGGGTGTAGGGTCACCGTGCATTCGGTCCTATCATGCGTTCGGACCTGGTGAGTGCGTTGTTTCCCACCTATTTAGATAAATATTAAAATTAAATGAATAAATTAAATTAAAAAGAATCTTATAAAATTTTTAATAATAATAATCACAATAATTTATAATATTGTTACGATAAGTATAATTATTATTTTATTATTATCCTTTATATTTTATTATTTATTTACTTTTCCTTTCTTTTTGTTATTTTTTATTTTTTTATGCTCCTTTTCCTCTTCTTTCTTTTCTTCTTTTTTTCCCACGTGGTTGCTCCTCCTGTACCGCTAGAGACCAGTCTTTTGTTTTTTCCCCTCTGCCTCTGTCGTGTGCTCGTCGCCCATCACCTCCCTCTCCGGATTCCTTCACACCCTCCACCCCATACGATCTGCAGCGGAGACCTGCATCCCTGTCCAGGATTCCACCTCCACTCCTCATACAGCCAACCCACCTCCACCAGTAGCCCGTGTACCTACCTGCTACAGCGACGTCGTTCTCCCTGACTACCCCTCGAGCAACCCTCCTGCCTTGCGCACACCAGCCCTAACGACTCCTCCAAGATGGTCGCCTCTGTCACATGCCCTGACCATCCTCACCTCCAGTAGTCGGTGCACCCCCCCCTCTTGTTGGCTAGCCCCTCCAGAAAACGCGGCACCCAGCCAGTCGCCTGACTTCGTCCCTGTTCGCCGCTGCAGCAGTCGGCACTCCGTGTCATAGCTCTGCAGAACCCCAATAGTCAGTCTCAGCTCTCTCATCCTCTATCTTTCGCCGCACAACAACCCACTCCCTCTCCTCTATTGTACCCAGCATGCGCGGCGACCCCGCTGCCTCCCTCATTCACCAATGGAGACCAGCCTTAACTGCCACCTCTCCCGGCCTCCTACCCCTTGGCTACACCCAATCAAACCTACCCCGCAGCACCCACCAACCACCCTGTCGCGGCCAGCCCCCAGTTACCCCGTCGCGACCACTCGCCGGCCTCCCCATTGTGGACCCTCGCTGGCCTCACCCAGCCAGCGCCAACCCTCACCTCTCCCTTATAGTGCACCTGGTGCATTCACCTGAGGCCAGCCACTGCCGAACCACCTCCTCCCAATGTGGTGACCTCCAGTCTGATGTGCAAACAACCCCAGAGGCCTACCCATGTGTGCAGGAACTGCCTTATTGGCATTGCCTTGTTTCGACGCCCGCACCTGCCGGCATTGCCCCGACCAACCCACCTCTGCCGGTGCAATTTCTCCCCTTTGGTATACCCTTTTATTTTATGTTCCTTTAATATTTTTATTTGATACATATACATATATATATATATGTGTTTGTATATATATTACCCTGGTTTGGTTTGAATTTTTATTAATTAAATTTTATTTGGGTCGGTTTGACTTTCTGGGACCCATGTGGGTGTTTTTAAGTGAGCGCCATCGTCGCGCCTAGTTTCTGAGTTTGCTTCATCGTCACGCTTTAGTTTCTAGGTGAGGGTTTCATCCCACCACATGGTTTCATATACATTAATTGTGGTTTTTGGTTTTGTTTTGAGTTCTTAGTGTTTTGTTTGCAGTACGTTGGACCATACTGTGTAGTGTCGGACGTGCGTGTCCCTTTTAATCTCAGTCTCGAGGTAGGTCCCCCACTGAACTCATCATTAAATTTATAATTTATTAATTTCTTGATGTTTTATTAATTTTAATAAATAAAAAATAATATAAGATAATTAATTTTTATCTGATTATTTGGTGTAAAAATAGCTGTTTATTTTATACATGACACTTGGAATGTTTTTTGGACGCACGGACACCCAGTAGTGGAAGAATTCCCATTTGGATTTTAAACATAATTCACGGAATTTAAAATGTAGTTTTGTTTTAAATGATAAATGATTTCTTATGAATAAGTGTTTTGGGTTTTCCTGAGGAATGATGTTTTCCTTTAATGTTGGTGATGGCCCGTTTGGCACTTTAATAAAATAAATAATTTTGGAAAAACTCACTTTGGGGATACTTAAGGGTGATCGTTGGTGTGCATTGATTTCACTAGTTGTGTATGATATTTCCGCCTCGTGACTGATTGATTTACATTGTGGACGCACCCCTTTTTATTTCATGTGTTGACCTTGGAACCTGGCATAGTGAGTGAATCTTATGAGAACGATTTCTGAACTAGTTTAGATTAGGCACTGGCTAGTGGCCCCATAGCAGGGGAATACTGAGTTATTGCTTCTATGGGGATTGGGCCCCTCCGTTAGGCCATGAAGGGCTATACTGGGTGTTAGGGTGTTATGACGTTATCGAGTTAGATCATGCTTTCAGGACGAGTTACATGTATACTACGTTCTGGATTGTTCATGATCCCCTAGGTTTGACCCATGTTTCTTTTAGGGTTTATTTGTATGTGGTGGACCGTTGGGAGGTCTTGTTCGGTTGTTGGATCCTGTGTGCCACGTTTTCCATTTCCCTTTGTGTGTGTTGTGTGTTATGTGTAGTCTTCCTTTTTGGATAATAAATAATGTCTGGTTTTCTAATTGTTCGCAAAAAATGTTTTATAATGAAATGCACCTATTCCCTTTCAAACATTAAAAATTGTTCTTAAATTAAAAAGGGAAATGGGCAGATACATGTTTTAGAAATGAAAGTGTCTGTGTGAAAACCAATATTTTGTATATTTAGTTCAAACCTGGAATTATTAAATTTCTTTATTTAAAGGTACTACATTAGGAATAGTTTTTTTGGTACACATACTGAGTTTTAATAATCAAGCCTATAGTTATTTTCTTGTTTTTAGTGTTTGTAAAGACTATAAATTGGGTGCGTTCACCTTGGACGACATTTGGATGTGAGTGGGAAAGTGACCCGTGAGGTCACATAGAGATAGTGGTTGTCTCTTTCAGTATCTTTTACTTTATTTTCTTCTTGTTTAGTTACATTACCCTATTTATTTATTTTGGGATGCTCTGTTTTATTTCTGATTCTTTATTTGTTTATTTATACCGGGTGAAATCATTCCCACAGCCTCTGTTGATGCCCTGTCACTTGTCACCAACCCAGGAGGATCGAGAAAACCTCTCGGGCTTTGTCGCGGACCAGCTCGGGTGACCGGTTCAGGGTCGACCTGGGTTGGTTCGTGAAAAAATGGTATCAGAGGAGGTCGACTCTTAGAGAACCTCGCTTTTTAGAGTTCCCTTTGTTATTTGGGATGTTCGGTAGATGGATATTAGGACTGTCGGGGCTCAGGAGGTAGATTGTAGGTCGGTTTTTAATCACCACCACTCGTGATGAGACCTAAGTTACTAGGGTTAGTTCGGGATCTGAATATTTTTTCTATGGTTTTTTTGGATTGAGGAATGTAAATGGGGGAGAATCAGTTCACTTTGCGGCCTCACATGGGGTGGTGGACCATGTGGAGTCCAAGTGCCCGGTTTAAGGTCCTCTTAGTGTTATTCCTTACTCAGGGCATGGCTCACCACCATGTCAGTAGGTTAGACATATGCACTAGTTTCTCATTCCAGTGGGTTATTACTTCTTTTGATTTGTTTTAGTCTCAGTTCATTTGAGTGTGCGTTAAAAGTGAAATTGGTTTTTTAGTGGAAAAGTGTTTCTTCCAAATTGTTTTTGAAATTACTAAAGTGGGTTTTTAAAGAGGAGGTGTATCGGTTTGGAAAAATGTGGTATGTGTTTGGATTTGGTAAGGAAAAGAAGTGTTTGAACCTTGGAACTCCTTATGAAGGGTCACACGTGCATGGGTATGTATGGAAAGTGTGTGGGGGAACTTGTTCACTGAATATGTGAGTTGTATAGAATGAATGCACATGTGATAGTACATAAAGTTCCATAGGTGAGTTTTGAAAATTTTAAAGAAATAACAGTTTTGGAAAAGTGAATTCTCCTTGTGTTGTATATGTTTGGATTAAGGGACTCTTTCCCCTGGCTTGTGTTATTGACTTGATTGTGTTTTGGCTTGATGTAGTTTTTGATGGTGTTTTTCATGTTGTTATGAGTATTCCGCCAAGAAAGCCTCCCAAATTTTTCAATGAGTTATGCTCAGTTCTCAGTTCATTTTGTGCGTTGCTTGCCTATCGAGGTAGTCGAAGTCTATTAAAGGTAGTTGTATTGTTATAAAAGATAGAGTGTCTTCGGGTTGTTGGGAACTCTGAGGGTAGTTTAGGTTAGTACTTCCCTAGAGTTATTTGAGGGTTCATTTTTGGACAAGTAAAGATGAGATGTCTCATCTTCGTTGGAGTTTTGGGTGTGATTAATGGTGGTCAACATCCGCAAAGGTTCCCCACCTGTAAAGAAGTGCGGGCCGATGGAACCTGTCTCTAAGAAACCATCTTCGTCGGTACTGGCTCCTAGTTCGTCAAACCGCTCTCTTGTGCGGCACCAAAATGGCCTGTCCATACATTCTATGTTGTCAGGTTGCATCCCTTTGAAAATGTAAGACAATCGTGTTTGTTTGAACCATCGAACAGAAGGATTTAGAGACTATAAGATGAAAATGTATAACTGTGAGGCAGGAGATGCTTCAGCTATTAGGGCCCCAGCCACAGGTCTCAGGGTAAAGCTCGTGCATAGTCAGGAGTTGCCGAGGGTGTGTTTAACATCGGTCCAGATAATGTCGTCAGCTTTGGAATGGAAATATCCAAAATTTCCCTTGTTCTATTCTCATCGCTCTCGTAAACTCATCCTTGTGTTGGTGGAATGATGAGATCGTTCCTTCACCATCCTGGCGGTCTTATCTGCTCTCAATATGGTTCGTAAGTTGTTTTGTCTCTCTGAATGGTGTGGGCCCGTGAATAAACGGACATGTTCTGTTTTTTGAGTTGTTCCTAGATGTTTTCGATAGGGGAATGTTCGTTTCGTGAAGTTAATGGGAGGTGTTGAGTTAATTTCTCATCCTCAAGTTACTGGATTTTTCGGTATCAATCATTCTGTCAATGTCTTAGGTGTGTTGTTCAGTACATGTGGGGAAAATGAATGAGTTTGTTTTGGGAGTTCCCGTGTTTCCCCCCCAGGGGAAGGTTTGTTCAGGTTTCAAGGGTTTTTGTATTAGTGAATTCTTGTGGTGGGGATAACCCTCTCGTGTTCTCCCCTCAATCTTGGGCAGTGGGTTTCCATGAATGGGTCGGGAGTGACATTTATTGGGAATGGTCACCACGAAGCTCTCAGTTCTCTATGTTTTTGTCTGGGCAGGAACTCAAGTTGTGTAAACTATTGGCTTGGTGTCTTTCTAGGGGCAGAAAGTGTCTGTGGTGGGGAGAATTGTCTAAACCCAACCACAGACGACCATGTTTTTTTTTCTTTTCTCAGTCCCGTGACTCTCGGTAGAGTCGGTTTTGGGTTCATGATTGAATTTTTGAATCTTTGATGTTTTTAGTGGGTCTCGGGCTAGTGCACAGTCACCACACTGCTAGCGGTCCCTGCGCATTCAGTCTGGGTGGGTGCACGGTCACCGCACATTCGGTCCGATCATGCATTCGGACTTGGTGAGTGTGCGGTTTCCCACCTGTTTAGATAATTAATAAAATTAAATGAATAAATTAAATTGAATAGAATTTTATAAAATATTCAACAATAATAATAACAATAATTTATAGTATTGTTATTATTATTATTATTAATTTTGTTATTATTATCCTTTATATTTTATTATTTATTTTATTTTCCTTTTTTATTTTATTTTATATTTTTTATTCTTCCTTTCATCTTCTTTCTTCTCTTCAATTTTTTCCACACGGTTTCTCCTCCTGAACCGCTAGCGACCCGTCTCTTGTTTTCTCCCCTCCACCTCTATCGCGTGCCCGTCGCCCATCACCTACCTGTCTGGCTTCCCTCTCACCCTCCTCCCCATCCGATCCGCAGCGACGCCCTGACTCCTTCTCCAGGCTTCGACCTCCACCCCACATGCAGTCGACCCACCTCCGCCAGCAGCCCCTGCGCCTTCCTGATACAGCAACGTCATTCTCCCCGGCTACCTCCCGCGCCACCCTCCTGCCTTGCGCACACCAGCCCCAATGGCTCCTCCTGGTTGGTCACCTCTGTCGTGCGCCTTGACAATCCTCTCCTCCAGCAGTCGGCGCACCCCCCACTTGTTGCCCAGACCCTCCAGCACCTGCTGTACCCAGCCAACCGCCTGACATCCTCCCTGTTCACCGCAGCAGCAGCTGACACTCCTTTCCATAGCTATGCAGCACCCTGATAGTCGGTCTCGGATCGCTCCCCCGCTGTCCATCGCCACACAACATCTAGATCCCTCTTCGCTGTTGTACCCAGCCTATGCGGTGACCTCGTTGCCTCCCTCTTTCACCGACGACCACTAGCCTTGACCACCACCTCTCCCAGCCTCCTACCCCTTGGCTGCGCCTGATCAGACCAACCCCGCAGCACCCACCGGCTGCCCCGTCGCGACCACCCCCCTGTTGCCCCATCACGAACACTCATCGGCCGCCCCGTCGCGGACCCTCGCTGGCCTCACCCAGCTAGGGCCGACCCTCAGACCTCCCTTGAAGCGCACCCAGTGCCTTCGCCTTAGGACAAATCCCATAGACCCACCTCCTCCCATCACAGTGACCTCTGTGAACAACCCCAGTAGCTTACCTTTGTGCGCAACAACAACCTTGATGAAGTTGCGTCGTTTTGACGCCCACACCTGCCGGCGTTGCCCTGACCAACCCGCCTCTACTGACACATTTTCTCCCCTTCAGTATACCCTTTTTAATGTTCCTTTAATATTTTTATTTGACACATATATATACATATATATATATATATATGTTTATATGTTACCCTGGTTTGATTATAATTTTTATTAATTAAATTTTATTTCAGTCGGTTTGACTTTCTGGGACATGTGCGGGTGTTTCCGAGTGAGCACCATCATCATGCCTAGTTTCCGAGTTTGCATTGTCATCAAACGTTAGTTTTGAGGTGAGGGTTTCTTCCTACCACTTGATTTCATATACTTTAATTGGGGTTTTTGGTTGTGTTTTGAGTTCTTAGTGTTTTGTTTGCAGTATGTTGGACCTTACTGTGTGGTGTCGGACTTGCGTCTCCCTTTTCATCTCGGTCTCGAGGTAGGCCCCCCCACTAAACTCATCTTTAAATTTAGAATTTACTAATTTCTTGATGTTTTATTAATTTTAATAAATATGAAATAAAAGAAGATAATTAATTTTTATATGATTATTTGGTGTAAAAAGAGTCATTTATTTTATACACAACACTTGGAATATTGTCTTGACGAACGGACACCCAGTAGTGGAAGAATGCCAGTTTGGATTTTAAACATAATTCACAGAATTTAAAATATTGTTTTGGTTTAAATGATAAATTATTTATTCTAAATAAGTGTTTTGGATTTTTTTGAGGAATGAATTTTTTCTTTAATGTTGGTGAAGGCCTGTTTGGAACTTTAATAAAATAAATTATTTTGGAAAAACTCAGTTTGGGGTTACTTGGGGGTGATCATTGGTGTGTGTTGATTGCGTGAGTTGGGTATGATATTTGTGCCATGTAACTGATTGATTTAATTTGTAGATGCACCCATTTTTATTGCATGTTTTGACATGGAGACCTGGAATAGTGAGTGAATCTTCTGAGAACGATTGCTGCACTAGTTTAGATTACGCACTGGCTAGTGGCCCCATAGCAGGGGAATACTGAGTTATTGCTGCTATGGGGATTGGGCCCCTTAGTTAGGCCATGAATGGCTATACTGGGCATTAGGGAATTATGACTTCATCATGTTAGAGCATTCTTTTAGGATGGGTCACATGTATAGTACGTTATTGGATTGTTCATGATCTCCTAGGTTCGACCCATGTTTCATTTAGTGTTTATTTGTATGTGGTGGATGGTTGAGAGGTCTAGTTCGGTTGCTGGATCCTGTGTGCCACTTTTTCCATTGCCCTTCGTGTGTGTTGCGTGTTATGTGTAGTTTTCTTTTTTGGATAATAACTATAGTTTGGTTTTATAATTGTTCGCAAAAAATGTTTTAAAATGAAATGCACATGTTTCATTTCAATCATTAAAAATTGTTTTTAAATTAAAAGGGGCAATGGACTGTTACTTGTTTTTGAAATGAATGTGTGTGTGAGAAAACCAATATTTTGTATATTTAGTTCAAACTTGGAAACAGTAAATTTCTTTATTTAAAGGTAGTGTATTGGGAATAGTTTTTTGGGGACACCTACTAAGTTTTAATATTCATGCCTATATTTCTTTTCTGTTTTTATTGTTTGCGTAGGCTACAACTTGGGTTAGTTTGCCTTGGGTGACGTTTGGCCGTGAGTGGGGAAGTGACCCGCGAGGTCACACAAAGATAATGGTTGTCTCTTTCTATTAGTTTAAATTTCTTTTATTCTTGTTTAGTTACATTACTCTATTTATTATTTTATGCTACTCTGTTTTATTTCTGCTGCTTTATTTATTTATTTATACTGGGTGAAATCATTCCCAAACCTCTGTTGATTCCCTGGCGCTTATCGCCAGCCCGGGAAGATCAGGAATGCCTCTCGAGCCATGTCGCGGACCGGCTCGGGTGACCGGTTCAGGGTCCACCCAGGTTGGTTCATGACACAAAATGATAAGATTAATTCTATAATGTAATCCCTTTTAATTTTAGGACTTTTTAAAGTCTTTAATCCGAAAATATATTTATTGTAATTTAATAATTTGTTTAATTCCTAAGTTATCCTCCACCTCACCTAAAAAAGGAGAATCTTTCCTTCACGAATATTAATCACCATGAAACTTTTCATTCGGCCAAACTCTACCAAATTATATCCTAAATATCCCTTAACAAATTTTTTTTTCTTCTGTTATAATAAAAAGACCACTTTTAAGATCTTTAATGAGGTGTTAAAAGAGATATTTTCAAGAGGTAAGATTCCTTCTTCTTATCTTTCTAATTCTTTCTCACTTATTACTTATCCCAACCTTTTATCCAGTTATTCATGATAACTATAGTAACATATATATACTATAATGTTCTGGTTTTATGGTATTTTCATTATAAAACCTATTATTTTATTCTTTTATTCTTGAATAACAAAATCGTCGTCTGTGGTGTGTCAATTAACTGCCATTGTGGATGATGCATTTTCATTTTAGTTTACCACAATCTTGGGAAGTTTCAAATGACATGTAATTGATTAAAATGAACTAAATACTTATATTTTTTCAATTTTGGATTATCATTTATTTTTTATAATTAATTCCATAATAAATCAACCTTTGAAACCATGAGAAGAACATACCCGAAACAATGGAAAAACAAAATATTCTTAATAAATGGGTGGAAAATGCTATAGGAAAATTATGTATGGTATTATAAACATTAGTTTAGTTTTATAAAATTTTTATAACACTACTAAAACCATATTTAAATAGGTTTGAATAAATTTTAAGAAAGTTGAAAGCGAGGTAAGTGATATCTTAACTCAATTTCCATTCATTGAGTTAAACACCTTTGTCATTGGATATATTTTAAAAAGAATATGTGTTAAAGAACTCCAATTTTATTATACTATCTACACACTTTTATTTTTTGTGTTTATACTTATTCAATATAATTATGTCATTGATTTATCCTCCCTCTAATGATATGATCGTTGTAAGGGGTTTCTTACCTCACTTTTAATTCCGTGAGAGTTCCATTGTTTGAAAATTATTTCTTTTCTGTGGTGTATTTTGTTCTGACATTTGATATATATTATCATGATTCTCTTTATATTTATTGTATTCTATGAATAATTTTGTGTTTATTAAGTTTTGTTCAAATGAATCGATTGATAAACAGTGGTAAAGGTCTTTGTCTCAATTTACATTTCATTTTCAGTTACTTGGTATTGTGAACAATATATTTATTATGTTGTGTATGCACTTACCATTTGAGGTAATTTTTCATTTGAAATTGTAAATATATTATATATCCACATTCAGGTTTTAGGGATATGATTATTGTCTTATACCTTATACCCTTTTACATATGGTGTTTATTTGGAATATTGATTTAACTATGAAAATATTGATGAATATGTATCCTCTTCTCTATATGGATTTTGAGAAGTCATACTATACTTGTATTAAATCAATGTATAAATAATGATTTGGACTTGCAGTGATGGGTGAGACCTGCTATATCCCCTCGATGCATCGATAGGTCTCATGAGGCAAATCAGTTGGCTACAAACCCTTCAAGTATGTTTCCCAAAAATCAAATAGGTTTCTACTCATAGACATAAACCGTTTTGATAGTTTAGTGGTATCATGTGTGAGATACATGACTTTCAATTAATAAGAATTATCTTTATTCATTTTCAGTTATTATTATCCATGAGGATCTCAATATGACAAAATCTATCGATTCCGTTTTATTATCAGTTTACTAATAGTGTGTGTTCTTCTTTTATTCACCATGCCATATTGACTGTGCTAATTAGATTGTGATTCAATTATTGTTCATTCATGATTCCGCTATTTGTAACCGTAACTGAGTATATGAGCTCATCCCTTACATTTGTTTACCTTTACCAGTTTATGAAGAGGAGACCATTTATTGAGTTTTCATGGATGTAGTTTTTTTGTTATTTTTTTTATTTTTTTACCATTATCCTTATAATATGAGTTTCATACATGTATATAGTTTCTTCAAGATTACTAAACGGATTGTTCCTTCAGTATTTTATTCATTTTAATCATGCTAATGTAATAAGTAATGCACAGTCTTTGGGTATTTGGGGTCGGGGTGTTACAATTTTGAATTTAGAAATAACGGATTTCATATTTGGAATAAGAATATACCAATTATGTTATTAGGTACATTTTTTTAGAGATTATGAATAGTACTTTTAGTAATTATTTTTATTTACCATGGTTAAAGTGTAAATCTGGTTTATAAGGGTAAAAAATAATATTATAATAATATAAAACTGCAATAACACATGTTCTAATAATATTGGATGAGATATGGATGACAATGATCATACTTGGGACAATTTTTGGACCCCATAGAGCCACTTGTGTGTGATAATGACATGTTATAATAATTAATTTAATGTAAAGAGAAATATAACATAAACCTGTATCTTTTTTACTAAAACAATTATAAGGTGGGGATATATAATAGTTGTCTTTGACTATAAAAAGTCAACAGAAAGCTAAAATTATTTCCTATATCATGGTATTTTATTTATAATTTTTAGACAGTAAATAAATAAAATTATTTATGACAAAATGATGATAAAGTGATTACCTTATTAATGAAAGATTCAAATAAATGTTATTTCAAATATTAAAATAAATTTAATTTTAACATTTTGATACCTCACGAATGATGATCGTTCAATTTTCTTCTACAACATATCATGGTGGAAATTATGATAAAACAATATTTATATATGATTTATATTATATTAATATTTCTTCTATTCATCGGTAATTGTTTTTATTAACATACCTTTGTTACTTCCATAATGTGTAAATACGATTTGTTCTTTTGAGGAAATATGGACTACCGCCCCCATGATATGACTCATTCATACCATACATGAAACGTATAATGGATGGTGTTAATGAAATGATGTAACATATAAATAATATATATTATAATATAACTAAAATATACTTTTGTATCATTTATTTTTCAGTCCTTTAATATAAAAAATATATGAAAATAGCGTTCATGCATATGTACAACTTACCATCTCCATGAATTGTGCATTTCATGTAAATACCTGAAAATCCTATGGAATTTTTTTCTTAAATACATGGGAATTGTATGAGTCCACAGTTTCTAACGACGCCTGATTCCGAGGCACGGTGTTCCCGGAATCAATTTCTGAACTTTTGTCTGGGTATGTTTAGTAAACGTACGTGTGGGATTTTATATCTCCTGAACCGATGCTCAAAATTTAAATCTGTGGGTATCGTTGAACTCACAGTGCCGATATTCATTCAAGGAGACCTTTATCATAGTTTTGTTTTATCGAGAGAGGAAGTTAATTTTGGGGGGTTTCTAAATAAAATAAAAAAAATATGACTAACATATTTTTATTTAAGTGGTGGTTTAATCCTCCAAGGGGATGTTGGAGGTGGGGCCCACCCCTTCATAACCTCCCATGGGAGGGCATTATGTGGTGGGTCCCACACAAGCTCAACCCCCTTAAATTCCCTTAACCCTCTTTAACCCTTGGAATTCCCATAACTTGTGAAAATTCTTCACTTTCCACCTTCCATATTAATGTGCACTATCTCAATTAATTAACTAAGCATGCAATTAATTTATTGGCTCTTCCGATTTGAATTAATTTGAATTCATTATGTGATCATAATAATATGTGTTATATTATTTTGGTTGGGGTTGGCATATTTTTCTTTGGTTGGGAGAATTGGTGGAGCATTGGGAGAACTCTTGGAGGAATGATATCCTCTCGACGAAGAATGCTCGTCTCCACAGAAGAATGACGATGTCGTCTCCATCCTTTCCAACCAGGGTAAGAAAGGGAAGACACCACCCTCAATGAACGTCACCAATAGCAACGTCATCCCCTCCCGATGTCAACGGAACAACGCCATATTCCCGTGACACCGTCAAGAGGTCACCAATTATGAGGTTTGGGAAATTGGTTTATTTTTACATATGATTTATACCCTTGTACTTCTACGTTTAATTTTGGATTGACAATGGACAAATTTTTATCACCTAACGTGGAGGGGACGACCCAAACAAACACGGCCCGACGTCCATCCGTTGAATATTGTTCGTGTTGACGAAGAGGCAGAGCCAGTAGGGTGCAGTGTCGTCACACCGCGCCGGAGGAAGAGGGCCATGGACATAAGGGCCGCGGCGGAGGGAAGAGGTGGCAACACCAGCGACCGGAGGTGGCATCAGCTGTGGAGGCAGCGCGCCAGCCGCGTAGAGGGACCGTCGGCCGCCCGGGCCACCCATCCAATCTGGCTGGACCGCTAGAGAACCACGGTGCTCACAGGTGCTACGTGGAGGAGGATGCGGCCCGCGTTTGCAGGCCGCTCAGCTGGGTGAACCGGATGGTCGCGTGTCGGCCGGGATGGAGAACTGTGGTGCCCACTGGCACCGCGTGGGGAGAACAGCGGCCCGCAGCATGGGCCACTTACACCGGACCACGTGTGTCGGGCCAACCGGACCGTCCTGCAGTGCGGGCCGGGTCCATGGATGGGCCGCACCCCACCAGGTCGGACCCGCTGAGCCGGGTCGGGCCGACCTGCCAACCCACTGGGCTTGACGGGTCAGGCCCGTCTTCGCTTAAATGTGAATAACTCATAGACCGCGCGTCTGATTGATGCGCCGTCCGCAGCACTAGTAACCTGGAAACGAGGTGGACTTTTGGGATACTCTAAGTGAGTTTCAGACAATTTTGGATAACGGCTGGGTTAGGATCGCGCGTAAATCCAACCGGGACCCTGGAACGGAAGTGACAATAACTCTCAGACCGTGCGTCTGATTGACGTGTCTTCTGTCGCGTTGAGTTCCTTAGGATGAGACGGAACTACGAGATATATCATCTTGAGACTTCATGGTAGTTGATGTATCGATTCATTGCTCGAGGAGTGGACCCTGCTGGAATTGTGCGTGCTGTGTGCGGGAACCCTTGGGCTGACTGCAACTGAGATGACTAATGCACCGAAATCCTCGATGGGTTTGACAATGATGACTATTGTACCAGGATCCTTTGTGGGTCCGACAGTTCAGACTTCTTTTCCTAGATCTTGTGTGGGTCTGACAGAATAGCTGGTCTTGTATCCTATGTGGGTCTGATAGCTCAGTTGAATCATAGCTGGTCTTGTATCCTGTGTGAGTTCGATAGCTTAGCTGCTCCTGTATCCTGTGTAGGTCCGACAACTAAGATGACACAGCTGGTCCTGTATCCTATGTGGGTCTGACAGCTAAGCTGGTACTGTATCCTATTCCGGTTCGACATCTTATACGAATCAGTGACTACATCTGCTCATCTCTATCTCTCTACTAAATATGTAAACCTGTGTGAGTTGAGTCATGTCTTTCAACCATTATCATCGTGGTGATTGACTTTACTTTATTTGTAGATTGGTTTGTGCTGGAGATCAAGAGTTGGATCTGGACTGTGATTGATAACATAGGTATATGTATGGGAATATACCTAAGTAGGGTTGGTTGATACTTTGTTATTGAATCTTTCTACTGTGGTAAATCATTTGTGGATTCTGGGAGAAATTCGGGGGTCTCGGGGTCCCCTTTTAAGTATTGTTATACTCACCCCTACATGGGCATCGCCTGCACCTTGTTGGGTTTTGTGCAGACGACATACAGTAGTGATTGAGCATGAGGGTGACAGACGAGAGGTTTCTCGGAGCTGGACTAGACGGGACATAACACGGGGATGAGTTGTTCGAGTTCTGTACCTACCCTTCTAGTAGGATTCCCCGGTGGATGATCTAGGAGCTGTTTTCCCATTTTACTTGTACTTATTGTTCGGTTGGGTTTGTATACTGGCCCACTTACATTCAACACCTTACTCTTCTATTTTAGTACTTCTTGCCTCTACTTCTTGTGTTCAGTCTGTGTGTGTTACAGGTTTAAAGACAATTCCTTCCCTTTTAATCATGGATTCGCCTTTGGTTCTAGTCGCCAGCCCCTGGCCTATGGAAGGTGTGCTTGGGGTAGTCACGGCATGGGCCCCGAGGACGGGTCATGACAAATTGGTATCAGAGGAGTCGGTTCTACCGCAGAACATGGACACTGATTATTTTAACTACAAGAATGTTATGTGTTTTGGGTGTGGTTATCAATTTATGGAAATCGGTGTTGGAACTGTAGCCGATGTATCCATACACTAAGACCCTAACTTCTGATTTCCGACTGAGTACATAAAAACAATGATTGCATGTGCGTTTTCCTGTGAAAAGTTTACTTCGTGATTACTTTGTGTCAGCTCACCAGTTATTCAATTTTAACCATGGGACACCCGTTTCCTTTCAGGATGGCCCCACAAAGGCAGCCAACTAGGGTTCCGAGTTACGTACGAGATGGTATCCCACCAAGCGATGAGGCCTTAGTGCAGGGCCTCATCATAGCAGAGGTACCAGCGGTACCACTACCCTCTGGGCCATCGATACCACTAGCTCTAATAGCAGAGAGTGCACGCTGACTGAGTGCGTTGCAAGAGTTCCAGCACCAGAGGCCACTGAGGTTCCAGCGAGAGACAGACCCACAGGCAGCTGATGATTTGCTAGAGGCTGTCATGAGAGTTTTCATATTGGTAGGGACACCAGCTGACCTCATGGTGATCCTTGCTACAGGTCTCCTGCATGCAGCAATAGGGAGATGGTGGAGCTTGATGCTCCAGGTTCATGGCGAGGCATCATTTCTCTTGATATACTTGAAGAGTCTCTTCCTCTCAGAGTTGGTTCCATCGACCCTTCATGTAGTTCGGATTCAGGAGTTACTTCATCTGCAGTAGGGTGGCATGACAGTAGCACAATACTCAGTGAGGTTCACCGACCTCTCACGCTACTCCACAGATATGGTACATGACACATTCTTCAGGGTCTGGACCTTCGATCAGGGACTCAGGAATGAGACCAGGTCTTTGATGATTCCCCTCAGCATCCCGACGTAGGTGGGGGTGCTAGAGAGAGCCTTTCTAGTGGAGTGTTTTTTCATAGAGCAGTCACAAGCCGTGAGACCATCCACAGGGCGACACGTAGTGGAGACTTCTGCAGCCAGCAGTAGACAGATGTTTCAGAGGTCCAAGCGGACCATGCCATCAGGTGGGCGACTCCAAGATACTGGTTCAGCTATATGGGTCACACGAGACAGAGTCAGCTATACGAGAAACATACAGTTCTATGCATGCAGCAGGCAGGGTCACATGGCTCAAGACTGCCCAACCCACCACGCAGATGAGCAGCATATAGTATAGGGACCTCCCAGGTAGAGGCAGAGGTTCGACCATGGTGGCCCACCGGGAGCAGGCAGACGTAGCAGAGGAGCTGGCCGAGCAGCGAGTGGTGCATGACGTTTCGAGGCTCTACCACCACCACCACCACCAGGAGGTCCACCCCGACCAGAGGGAGCGGATGGACAGAGGCAGGCTTAGCTCCAGGTAGTCAAGGCCTATGACCATGGAGAACCTGAGATGATTCGAGGTACTATCTGTGTCTACTCCACCCTTGTTGTAGTACTTATAGACACAAGTGCGAGTCATTATTTTATTGCCACTAACCTCGTTCGGAGATCAGAGATTCTTATAGAGCCGTTGGCTCAATCTTTACAGCTAGAGACTCTTACGGGAGCAGACTCAATGATTACGCACTAAAGCCGATAGTGTGAGCTTACTCTAGGAGGCAAGATCTTCAGCTAGGATCTCCTCGTAGCGGTGTCGAGGCCTTACGACTTCATCTTGGGTATAGACTAGTTATCTACATTTCATGATTATATTGACTGTATTAGGAAAAAAGTGTGGTGTATCCACATGGATGGGACTATTTTCACCTTCACTGGAAAAAAGGGAGCCTTTGAAACGTAGGATGGACTTACGCAGAGGAGGGGGAAGCCGATCACAAATCAGTTGGCTAGTCTCATCCTTGGAGTGGTTGATGTGTGGAGTCCGAGTTTTCCTATTCCAGTGGATCAATACATGGTTGTTTTCCCTGACAACGTTACTGGACAACCTCCTCGCAGGGAGGTAGACTTCTACATTGACCTCTACACTGGGATGACACTGATATCTACTCCAGCATATCGGATGGCTCCCGCTGAGCTTCGTGAGCTACGGGTACAGCTGGAGGACATGCAGGGGAAGGTATTTATCCGAACCAGTGTTTCACCCTGGGCATATCCGATTTTGTTCGCCAAGAAGGCGGTTGGGAGCTTGTGACTGTGTGTCGACTACCGTTTCCTGAATCAAGTGACCGTGAAGAACATGTACCCACTTTTGAGGATAGACGATCTCTTTGATCATCTCAGGGGAGCACGATGGTTCTCTAAGAGAGACCTTTGGTCAGGCTATCACCAGCTCAATGTTTGAGATGAGGATGTATAGAAGATGACCTTTAGGTGTCGGTATGGACACTACGGGATCTTGGATATTCCCTTCAACGTAACCAACACTCCAGTAGTTTTCACGAGTCTCTTGAACAATATCTTCCAGCCTTACCTCAATCGCCTTGTCGTAGTCTTCATCGACGACATACTGATCTACTCGACTACAGAGGAGGAGCATGCCTAACATTTGTAGGAAATACTGGACACACTCTGAGAGCACCAGCTTTATGGTCAGCTCTCGATGTGCCAGTTCTAGATTTGAGAGGTTCATTTCTTAGGACACGTCATCTTATAGGCCGGAGTTCCAATGGATCCAGCGAATATTGAGGCAATGCTTTCTTGGGAGCCACCCAGGAGTGTGATGGAGGTATAGAGTTTTCTGGGATTGGCTGGGTACTATCGGAGATTTGTGCTAGACATCTCCATAGTTTCAGCACCGCTTTCATATTTGACGAAGAAGGGGAAACCTTCGTGTGGTCATAGAGATGCCAGCAGATCTTTCTGGAGCTGAGGTAGAGGTTGACTAGTGCGCCCATATAGAGGCTACCAGAGGAGGTCATTGGGTATGTAGTTTACTGTGATGCATCTGGGACTGGACTCGGGTGTGTCCTGATGCAGGAGCGAGCAGTGATCGCATATGGTTCTTGGAAGTTGAGACAACATGAGTAAAACTATGCAACCCATGACCTGGAGTTAGCAGTATTGATCTTCACATTGAATATGTGGCGGCACTATCTGACGGGCGAGCGTTTTAAAGTATACTCTAAAAACTAGGGTCTCAGGTACATCTACTCTTAAAAGTACCTGAACCTAAGACAGCGACAATGGATCAAGTTCCTCCAGGACTTTGACTTTGAGATAGTCTACACTCCTTGTAATGGAAATGTTGCAACAAATGTTCTAATCATGAGATTAGGCATTCAACTTCTAGGTGAGGTGACAGAGCAGCTGTGCGTGTTGCAGATACCCTCTGTGGATAGTGATGGAGCAGCCTTTCTGTAGTCCCTCATAGTCACTCCACCACTTTTTCAGCAAGCCAGGGAGACACGGCGTGGGGATTTTGACTATGATATGTGACGTGCTCAGATATCCACAGGGTAGGCACCTGATGGATTTTCTGAAGGTGGGGAGCACATCATTCTCTTCAGAGGACGGACCATGGTACCAATTTCACTTCTAGAGTAAGTGTTGAGGGATCTTCACACATATCCTTTAGTAGTACATCAAGGAGTGTAAAAGATTTATCAGGACCTCCGACGACAGCACTAGTGGCCAGGTATGAAGAAGGCAATAACAGAGGTTGTCTCACGATGCCTCACTTGTCAGCAAGTGAAGGTGGAGTACCAGGTTCCAGCAGGCTTGGTTTAGCCCATAGAGGTCCCAGAGTGGTAGTGGGATGAGATATCCATGGATTTAGTTATGGGACATCCACGTACATCCAAAGGACATGACTCTATCAGGGTGATGTTGACCTGCTCACCAAGTCGGCCCACTTCTTACCGACCAGAGTGTAGGGCTCAGAATAGATCTTGGGATGCCTCTACGTACATGATATCATACAACTTCATGGTGTTACATCAATGATCGTCTCTGATTGAGATGCATGTTTCACTTCCAGGCTATGGAAGGGGTTCGAGGAGGCTTTCAGGACACATCTTCGTTTGATCACCACCTTTCATCCTCAGACGGATGGTCAGTCTGAGAGGACCATTCAAAATCTCGAGAAAATTCACTTTGCATGTGTCCTTGACTTTGGTCGCAGCTGGGAGGATCACTTACCCTTGGTGGAGTTTGAGTACAACAACAACTAGAACTCCACCATCGGGATGAGACCTTACGAGGCATTATACGACTGACCATACAGATCGCATCTGTGCTGGACTGTCCTAGGGGAGTCAGTACTTGTGGTACTGGAGATGGTTCAGGCAATGAAAGAGAAGGTGTAGATCATCCAGGAGCAGATTAAGACTGCATAGAGCAGGAAAAAATCCTATGATGATAGGAGATGAGGACCACTGGAGTTTTAGGATGGAGACCATGTATTTCTTCGGATCTCACCTCGATGAGGTCTATGGAGATTAGGCTGAGGTGGAATGATATCTCCATGATTCATTAGAACTTTTTAGGTCCTCAGTTGGATAGGTGAGGTGGATTACCACTGTCCTCTTCCACCTCAGTTTCACCAGGTGCACGACGTCTTCCACATATCTCAGCTGAGGAGATACGTGGATGACCCGCCCCACATCATCGACCACGGGGAGATGGACATCGATGACGGGGAAACATTCATGAAGGTTCCAGTGGAGATTGAGGATCGAGAGGAGCGGCTCCTACATGGACAGTCGATTCCTATGTTTCATGTTCGCTGGTAGTACAGAATCCTCAAGGAGAGCACATGGGAGCAGGAGGGTCAGATGTATGCTCAGTACCCCCTTTTATTTCCTTAGTTCATGTTATAGCTTATGGGGATGTAAATACCTGAAGTGGGGAGAATTTAATGTCCCATAACTCCTGTGAATTTTTTTCTTAAATACATGGAAATTTTATGAGTCCGCAGTTTCTAACGGCGCCTGATTCCGTGGCCCGATGTGCCCAGAATCAATATCTAAAGTTTTGTTTGGGTATGTTCAGTAAATGTATGTGCATGATTTTATATCATTTGAACCGATGATCGGAATTGAAATCTGAGTGCACCGTTGAACTCTAAACGCCGATATTCTCTTAAGGAGACCTTTACCGTAGTTGCGTTTTATCGAGTGTGGAAGTTAATTTTGGGGGTTTTCTAAATAAAATAAATAAAAATATGACTAACATATTTTTATGTAATTGGTGGTTTAATCCTCCAAGGGAAAGTTGGAGGTGGGCCCCACCCCCACATAACCTCCCATGGGAGGATATTATGGGGTGGGGCCCACATGATCTCAACCCCCTTAAATTCCCTTAACCCTCTTTAATCCTTCGAATTCCCATAACTTGTGGAAACTCATCACTTTCCACCTTCCCTATTAATGTTCCAACTTACTCTCTCAATTAATTTCCTAAGCTTGCAATTAATTAATAGGGTCTTCTAATTTGAATTAATTTGAATTCATTATGTGAGCATAATAATATTTGTTATATTCTTATGGTTGGGGTTGGCATATTTTTCTTCGGTTGGGAGAATTGGTGGAGCTTTGGGAGAACTCTTGGAGGAACGATATCCTCGCGATGAAGAATTCCCATCTCCACCGAAGAACGACGAAGTCGTCTCCTTCATTTACAACCGGGGCAAAAAAGGGAAGATGCCACCCGCGAAAAATGTTGCCAATGACAACGTCATAACCTCTTGAAGTCAATGGAATGACACCGTCTTCCTGCGACACCGTCAAGAAATCACTGATTACGAGGCAGGGGGAAATTGGTTTATTATTTACAAATGATTTATACCATCGTACTTCGAAATTTAATTTTTGGATTGACAGTGGCAAAATTTTTATCACCTAATGCGGAGGGTGCGGACAGAACAAACACGGCCCATCGTCCATCTGTTGAATCTTGTTAGTGTTGACGAAGAGGCGTAGTCGGAAGGGTGTGGTGTCGTCGCACTGCGCTGGAGGAAGAGGGCCGCAGAGGATGGAAGAGGTGGTAGTGCCGGCGACCAGAGGCAGCGGTGGCAGTGATAGCCACACGCCGACTGCGTGGAGGGACCAATGGCCACTTGGGGGAACTCGGTCCGTGGAACGACCGACCGTCCTGCTAGTGAATCGTGGCACCCTCAGGTGCTGCGTGGAAGAGGACGCGGCCCATGTCCATGGTCTGCTTGGCTAGGAGAACCAGCTGGCCACATACTGGTCATGCTAGAGAACCACGACACCCACATGAGCCACGTGGAGAGAACCTCATCCCATAGTGCGGGCCGCGTGCGCCGGGCCGAACCGGCCGGTCGGGCAGAGGAGGAGTCGGCGCCGCCGGATGAACCCGACCAGCCCGCAGCGTGGGCCAGGTGCACATGTGGGCTGCACCACACCGGGCCGGGCTGACCCTATCCGGGTTGGACCTGCCAAGCCGGGTCGAGCTGACCCTCCAGCCCACTGGGCTTGACGGGCCGGGCCCGTCTTTTCTTAAATGAGAAAAACTCCTAGACCGCGTGTCTGATTGACGCACCATCTGCAGCACTGGGACCCTCACAATGAGGCGGTCCTTTTTGGATACTCTAAGTGAGTTTTAGACAATTTTGGAAAAAGGATGGGTTAGGATTGAGCGTAAATCCAACCGGGCCCCTAGAACAGAAATGCTAATAACTCTTATGCCATGCGTCCGATTGACGTGCCATCTATCGCGTTGAGTTCTTTATGATGAGATGGAACTGCGGTATACATATACATGAGACTTCGTGGTAGTTGATGAATCAACACTTTTCTTGAGGACTAGACCCTCCCGAAATTGAGCGTGCTATGTACGGGAACCCTAGGGTTGGCTGCCATAGAGATGACTACTATACAGGAATCCGCCGTGGGCTTGAAATTGATGAATACAATACATGGATCCTCCATGGGTCTGACAGTTCTGAATTCTATTCCTAGATCCTATGTGGGTCCGACAGAATAGCTGGTCCTGTATCATATGTGGGTCTGACAGCCAAGATGAATCATAGCTGGTCATGTATCCTATGTGGGGCCAATAGCTTAGCTGGTCCTGTATCCGGTGTGGGTCCGACATATTAGATGAGATAGCTGGTCTGGTATCTGGTGTGGGTTCGACTACTTAGCTGGTCCTGTATCCTGTGTGGGTCCAATAGCATAGATGAATCATTGACTACATTAGATCATCTCTATATCTCTACTAAATATGTAAACCAGTGTGAGCTAAGTCATGTCTTTCAACCATTATCATCGTGGTGATTGACTTTACTTCTTTTGTGGATTGGTTTGTGCTTGGGCTTAAGAGTTGGAGCCAGACTGTGATTGATAAGATAGTAATATTTATGGGAATATACCTATGTAGGGTTGTTTGACACTTTGTGATTGCATCTCTATACTGTGGTTTATCCTTTGTGGATTCTGGGAAACCTTCGGGGGTCTCAGGGTCCCCTACTGAGTATTGTTATACTCACCCCTGCATGGACTTCTCCCGCACCTTGTTGTGTTCTATGCAGACGACGGAAAACAGTGATCGAGGATGAGGGTGATTTACACGAGGATTCTCAGAGCTGCATAAGATGGGACGTACCACATGGATGAGTTGTTCGAGTTATGTACCTACCATTCAGGTAGGATTCCCCGGCAGACGATCCATGAGTTGTTTCCCATTTTTTACTTATACTTGTTGTTCAGTTGGGTTTGTATACTGTCCCAATGACTTTCAGCACCTTAAAATTTTATTTTAGTACTTTTTTCCTCTACTCCTTGTGTTCAGTCTATGTGTGTTACAAGTTTAAAGGCAATGTCTTCCCTTTTTATCAGGGATTCGCCTTTGGTGCTAGTCGCCAGCCCCTGGCCTATGGAAGGCAGGCTTGGGGTAGTCACGACATGAGCCCTGAGGATGGGTCATGACAAATGTAAATACTCGTAAATCCTATGGAATGTTTTTCCCTAAATACATGGGAATTTTATGAGTCCGCATTTTCTGACGGCGCCTAATTCTGAGGCCCAGTGTGCCCGGAATCAATTTCTAAAGTTTTGTTCGGGTACGTTCAGTAAACGTACATACATGATTTTATATCTTTTGAACCAGGGCTTGGAATTAAAATCCAATGGCACCATTGAACTCGTAACACCGCTATTCTCTTAAGGAGACCTTTACCGCAATTTCGTTTTATCAAGAGCGGAAGTTAATTTTAAGGGTTTTCTAAAAAAATAAAATAAAAATATGATTATCATATTTTTATGTAAGTGGTTATTTAATCCTCCAAGAGGAAGTTGGAGGTGGGGCCCACCCCCACATAACCTCCCATGGGAGAATATTATGTTTTAGTCCCCACACAAGCTCAACCCCCTTAAATTCCCTTAACCCTCTTTATCCCTCAGAATCAGGCGACGTCAGAAACTGCGGACTTGTAAAATTCAAATGTATTAAAGAAAAACATTTTACACGGGATTTCTAGGTCTTTACATTTCATTTATTATCTCCCAATGTAATGGAATATTATAAATACATATATACTAGATATATATGATATTTAAATCACTAATAATATGTTTAAGATGATGTAGTTTTTACCACATGGACAATTTACATCAAAACAAGTTCAGTTTTGACTAAAGTACTGAATATTGATAAAACGACTGATATGAACATAAATAATTATGTAATTTTTATAACATAGTAATAAGTGATATAAAATGTATAATAATATTTAGAAATGTACTTAATCAATAATAAATTAACCTATGTTTATTATTTAGTAAATTAAATAATGAATGAGATGAGTCAGACTCAGGGTTATGGAATCTACCACCCTTCTATTTCCAAGAACTCATTTTATGTTTTTCCTTTTTAATTACTATGTTATTAGGTTGGGATATGTAATTACATATCCCACATACTTTTCATATTATGTAAATTATTTTAGAATCTTTCTACTCTCTCATGAACTCATTTTTATATATTTTTATGTGATGCCATTAGGTTGACAAAATTTCATAAGTGAATTTGTAAACTCAAATTCCACCCTTTTGGTTTTACGCATTTGGTATTGATTATATTATTCCAAGATTATTTGTGGAATCATTGTCTATTTATATATGTTTTTATTAACACTTACCTTTGTGGGGATATAATGTTTCTACACATAATCACCACGTTGATAAATTCTTACATCATTTACAAGAAAATTGTAAGGGAAATCTTAACTCAATCTCTTTTCATTGAGTTAAATATACACGTAATTGTTTTTTTTCAAATAATATATATTAATGAACACTGATTTTTTACAATGAATATCCAATTATGTTGGGTGTATTTATAATTTTCACAAATAATTATGTCATTGATTTATCCTTAATCTATGGTTACGATCTTTATAAGAGACTTCATCTCAATATCCTTTCATTGAGGCATATATTAATTTATACATGAAGTTACTTTATAAGGTGTATAATCAACCCCATTGACTTTAAAAATCATTCCATGATTTTGAAAAGGAATCTTTCTATATAAATCAGTTTACTTTAAAAAATAAAAAAGGGAATGTTTTTAACTTAAATGACGAAAAAGACTTCTCTGCAGCCCCAAACATTATATTATATTTGGATTCCCATAAAAACAATAATTTTTTTAATAGAAAATTAAATTAGAAATTCTTTTTTATGTAATTTGGTATTGAAAATTATTTTCAGAATGAATTGATTATAGAAATATCTTTAAATGAAATATTATAATGGTAATTTGGAAATGTTATTTTTCTTTTATGCATGGTTTATGTATTATGATTATGTTATTTTTCATGGGAATTGATTATGTATATGGATGGTTCCATGATAAACCGAGGGTAAATGAGGCGGTGATATATCTCCAATGAATTTGGTAATATGACAGAGGAACACATTAATTTTTGTTGTAAGAGATTTAGGGAATATACTATGATGGGTATTCCCAATGTAACCATGAAGGTTACCCCCTATATCGATGTGAAAGCTACAATGTAAGTATGATATAGATGGAAAAAGTTTTCTTTATGTTTTATTATTTATATGATGTTTTTATGAATATTATGATTACATGATGTAAGATAAATAGTATATGTTTTATGGGGGGAAAGTATGACTTTGTGAAAATGATTTTCAAGGGTTATAAATATTCATAGGCTAACAGTATTATTCATTTTTTAATATTCCTTAGTGATATTTTTAGGCTCATCCCATGTTTTTGAAATGTTTTACATAGGGTATAATGTTGGGTAATAGAATTTCTGATGTTAAAAATATATTTATCAAGAAAAAGAGGTAATGTTTTATTTTAAATAGTTTCATTTTGTGAAAAAAATAGATAGTGATAGGAAGAGTCAAATTTTAATTTTTTTGGGTTTTTATATAACATTTGGTGCCTAATTATCTGAAAATATAAACCTAAAATGATACTCAATGTGAATTGATTAATTAAATCAATATAATGTAATGTTTAAGGAAAGGGACTTATAGTACACACCCTTATGGAATTATGAATTCATTTATATGTGTATATGAATTATGGCCTCCCCCATGGGAGATATTTCAAATTTAAAATTAAATAAACTATATAGATAAAATTTAATTCATATTAATAAATAGAAAAAGTGTCCAGGGCGATGAGTTACCTGTGAGTGTTAGCTCGATACCTTAGTTACTAATAGACAAGGCCTTACTTTAAATTGTGGTCCTTATGAAACAAGAACCTAAAGGGGTGAGAATATAAACAAATTAAGTGAACTTAATGGCCTATAATAAACGTCCCTTGGTGGACCTTGAGTATAGAAATATGATGGGTGAGTGTGATTGGACCTACTATTCTCCTAGGGACCCTTGAGATACTATAATTTACTATGAATAACTAATATGATAATAGAGTGTTTATTTATTATTACTTTTATTAAGATGTTGGTTCGAGTATGATGGGAAGAGAGGGGTAAATTGTATTTAAAAAATCTAAATAAAATAATTGAAATAAAATTATTCAATTAACTGATAAATTAAAGCAAAATAAATAATATTAATATTTATGAATTAAAAGAGTATGAATATTTGAAATTTAAAAGCAACGGAAATATTATTTTATAATTTATTTTGGATAAAAGTCAAGACGAGGCCCAACATCTCCTTCTATAAATAGCTTGAGAGTTTTAGAATAAAACCAATAAATATAGTGGTAGACAAGATACATGATAATAAATACACTTCACTTTATTGATAACCATGACATCAAATAAAGAGTGCACATACATTTTAATTGGTTGTATGAGGAAAACTAATACAAAGAGGAGAAAATGTATTTTTAGAAAATTTTTATAAGAAACACAAATATAATAGTTTAAATGTTATGAAAACAAAAGTGAAGAATAAAAGGTGGATGGGGTTTTCTTCAAGGAAAACCCTTTATAAAGAACCATGTAATATATTAAAAATATTACAATAACAAAAATTATAGATATTGAAAATATTATATGAGAGAGATATTGTGTATCACAAATAAATACAAAAGTATTCTTAATATAATGAAAATAAGGATTTGATTTTCATCTGATTGATGTTTTAGTTCATATATTTTAACCACCTGCCTCATTGGGGTTCTATTTATAGGCAAAGATGTTACATGGTGGTCTTAAATAAGTATTGGGTCAAATAAATATTTTAATTGTGATTTAATGTATAAGGTTCCACAAAATTGACTTGTTTTAATGGGAACATCAGATAGCCAAACAACACTACTAACTAGTTGTTAGGACTAACAACCAACCATTGGGTGGCCCCCGACATTCCAGTGTGGTATGGTAGGAGAAGGTTCTTTTGAAATGCCTAATAATAACCTTATGTGGGACCATGATGGGATAGTAAGCTTGGGATAAGTAGGTGATTATTCCTTGCTCCACCGTTGGGATTTTGGTATTCTACTTGATGGTTGGTGTCACTACTAGGTGAGGATGTTTATTCAATCACTTTGTACTATTGTTGAATCCATTGATTGCTTATTCAACTTATTATCTTCATATAATATATGAAACACTTAAAATCACTGAAATGATATGGTGAGGTCGATAATATGTGTTCTAGTTCATTTAACAAATGTGAGGAACAATACTCTACAATATTTTGATGATTACTAAGACTTAAAATAAAAAGATAGTCTAATGTGATAAATGAAAATTAATTGTTTTAGGAAAACACATTTCCAAATTAATTTATAAATAAATTTTAATTTTGCATAATAAAATTTTAAAAATATATTTTCAAAAAGTAGAATTTCAAACCATATAATTACTATTAGATTTTAAAGATAATTTGAATCATGCAAATCATATTGTAAGGACCTGACCATATTAGTTACATAATATAGTAGTTTTATACTAGAATTCATTTTATTTCATTGAAAAAGTTATTTTATGATTAACGTTTTAGAAAATTAGGTCATAAAATTTTCATAAGAATACCATATATTACAGTGTGGAAACATCTACTATGTGGAAATTTTTCCACAATATTAAACTTTTAATGTAAACCATTATTTCTTATAATGAAAAATCATTAAAACATTCAAATTGACTTTTTTCCTGTCCATTATACAAACACTAAACACATGATTCTTTTTAAAATGATAGATGAGAATAATAATATTGTTATGGGATATAAAAATAGTAAATAAACCCCTTAATCTATTTTAAAATCATGATATCATAAATAGAGTTTTACTTTAAAATAAATAAAATTTTAACTATAATAATAAATACTTTTCTCATGAAATCATCTTTACAAACCCAATATTTTCTTAAAATACTATATAAGAAAAAATTAATAAATGGAAAATCATAATCATGAGGGTTTCTCAGAAAACAAGAGAACCCGTGGAAATTGTTTACTTAAAAACATAATTTTTTACCCCAATGAGGTAAACAATTGTTTTTAAAGATCATTATATTAACTTTAAAAATCAAATTACTTCCATGAAAACACATAGTAAATCATAGAAACATAATTTAGGTTCCTTACCACATCATCTATGTGATACAATTATATAACCCTTATAATAACCCTTACAATTGGAATAACTAGACAGTCAATGCCCAATATAATTCTCCAGATAACATAATCATTACCCAATACATTTGAGTGTTTTAAGGGTGCACCCATATTATCAATTTTTTAAAGGTCTCCCATGATCCATAATTGGGATCTACAATGAATAATAGTTTCTAAGGACCATACCATGAATATAACCCTTGAAAAAATCATTTAAATCCATTTTAGAAATACTTTTGGATATCAAAATATGTTTTTTTGAAAATCCATTTTAAAACTAAAATAACCATAAAAAATAGAAATATGGGTTTTATTAAATAAAAAATTAAATATTATAAATGAATCCAATCATGAAGTAATGGTTACGAAGGATGGAAACATTATTTTCAATATATATATTAAAATAAAACATTGATTTGGTCTTTTGTAAATAAAGTCAATACATTCCAAAAAAATATTCCCTTTTCATATCCTTTGAATGAAATTAAAAAGAGATGTATAATATCCTTTATAATTCTTTTATTTTTATTAAAAAATATATATAGTAAATATTAAAATATTTATATGGAAGAAAACAAATCTGAATGAAAATATTAAAATAGTATTTTAAAAACAAAGGCCCTTACAAAAAACCATAAAAAGATTCCATTTAAAAAAAATTATAATGAAAGTAAAATATAGAGAAATTTCCATTATTATCCACATAAAAATAAATAATATGTTTCTTGAAACATATATAACAACATGGACATGTAAGAAAATTTATTTTGAAAATAAATCTTTAAAGAATTCAAAAATCTATTTTAAGTTAAATTATCTCTTACCTTGAGCCCAAATCATCACATACAATCTTTATCATCATTAATATTAATCTTAAGATTAATATTTAATTGATTTGGAAAATATTTTCATGTTTATTGTTACTTTTATTTCACTTATTACCATTTTATAAACAACAACTTAAAATTTTTAGTTCTCGTTAGATGTTTTGATGATAGTAGACTCATATATCCAATATGAATTAGGTATGTTGACTATAGTCAAAGAGGTAATTATTACATAAGATAATAAATAATAATCATGAAATAATTATCATTTATATATATCAATTATAATTTTAAAACCAACCCCAAAATAAGGTTATAAAAAATTTACTACGATATAGTCATGGAGATGCTAGGTTTTACTTAAACAAGAGTAACATTTACATTTTTGAATGATCATTATAGAATGATGTCATGACCCATCCCCCGGGGCCCGCATCGTGACTACCCCAAGCCCGCCTTCCATAGGATATGGCCTGGCGACTAGCACTAAAGGTGTAAATCTCTAAAACTGGGAAGGCGTTGACTTTATAAAATGTATACACGCACAACCAGAGTACACGCAGAAGCAAACACTAAGTAAAGATGTATAACAAGTGCGTTGAAAGTAAAAAGGGGACATAAATACAAGCCAAACAAGAAGTTACAACTACAACTGAAAGAAAGTACAACTTAAAATGGAAAACAACTGAATGGTGAAAGCAGCTCCTGGATCGTCCTCTGGGTTCCTACCTGAAGGGTAGTTACAGATGGCCTCCACATCACTCCACATCTATCAGTCTCCACCATGTACCGATACGTCGTGTGGTCCTCCTCCGGGAACCATCTAGTCCTGGCACTCTCAGCCTCCATCAGCGTTGTCCGTCGTCTACATCCAACACCACGAGGTGCAGGAATAACCCGTGTAGGGGTGAGTATAATGATAATCAGTAGGGACCCTGAGACCCTCAAGGTCTCACAAAATCCAACAAAAATAAACCACAAAGCATAAACTCAATGGAAAACCATTACATTGGTATATGCCCATAAATATACCTATGTTTTCAAGTATCCCATCTCAAACATGAGGAAAAAAACACATAGGTCAATGACTCAGCTCAAACTAGGATTTTCATTAACGAAACCACGACTGCTGGAGAACTCCTCCTCGGTCGAGTACAGTGGTCCTGTCGCGACTCCGAGGTGCTACTCACTAACCTTATACTACTGAGGTAATCTTCCTGTTGAGTACTATGGGTCTGCTGCCTCAAACAGTAGCGCTCCCCGCCATGGGTCTGCCGCCTCACACAATAGCGCTACCCCTAATAACATACAGAGGCACTCCTCCTGTCGAGTACCGCGGGTCTGCCGCCTAACACAGTAGCACTCCTCCCCCATGGGTCTATCGCCTCACATATTAGCGCTCCCCACCGGGCTAGTGAAGTCACTCCGAATCGAATCGGAAAAGCAGTCATCAGGTCTCATCCAGCTACTAGGTCTCCGAAGTCTGTTCGCTCATCTCCGAGAGGGTCCGCTCCATGAGATACAAGTCAATAATCAAAGTGTCACGATGTCCCAAGAAGAATTATCTCAAAGGTCTGACACATCATAGGGGTCTCAATGCAATAGATGGCGCATAAATCGGACGCCCGGTCTGTGAGTTATTAGCCTTTTAGAACCAGGGGCCCAGTTGGTTTAATGTACGAAACAACCCGACAATATATCAACTGTACCCCGAACTCCCATGGGGTATTTTCAAAGCGACCGTTTCTCAATGAGATTACCAGTGCTGCTAACGGTTTGTCAAACAGACGTCCGGTGGCAAAGATATGGCCAACGAAAGCAGTGGGATATTAGTGGGCCCGGGTCCGGTCCGACCCGGTGGGACCGACTCTCCCAAACTGGTCTTGGTTGACCTGGTCAGACTTGCTGGGTCTGATTTGGCCCATTAGGTGGGTCATCCCACTAAGTTTGGCTCATTCCACTGGGCTCGTCCCAGTGGACTGCATGGACAATTCGGCGCGAAGTAGCCACGTGGGTGTCTCACCCCGAAGGTCAGTGGCGGGTTCGGTCGGCGCTGTGTGGGGCGCATCTTGTGCTGCTCAGCCTGAGGTGCCAACGGTGGCTGCGTTGGGTGTGGGCAGGCCAACTGTGTGCTGGAAGGGGAACATGGCACCGGGTAGGCGGCTCGTGCACCGGGGAAGCACTGGGAGGGTGCCGGGTAGGCACCGGGAGGGTGCCGGGCAGGCAGCCCGGGCGCTGGGGGGGGGGGGGGGGGGCACCAGGCAGGCCCCGGGAGGGCGGCCCGAGCATCGGGCAGGTGCCGAGGAGGCGCGGGGTGCGCCGACAGCACGCGGGGTGCATGGGCTGGGTGCTGGAAGCCGGGCGGGCCGCTGTTTCGGTCAGGGCGTGTGCCGGGCAGGGCGCGGGTAGGCTTGTCAGGCGCCGCTCGTCTGGCAGCGCGGTTCACGGAGGCTGCAGGTAGCGCGACCTCTATTCGCCGTCTCTATTGCCATCGCCATATTTCCATGCTTCTACAACTTCTCCATCTATCCAAGGTTCTGAAACCGTAATGGTTTCGGAGGGTCGGGCCGTGTTCTTTCGGCCTGAACCCTCCAAGTTAGAACGATAGCAAGCAACTCTAGAAGTTGATTTAACGAGAGATGATTAAGTGTTATACAACATAAAAAACACCCCTACCTTTTTAGTCGATGGGAGTTCGTTCGTCATGGGGGAAGATGATGACGTCGTTCGTCGTACACTTCCACTTCTGAGTTCGTGCGTTGGTCCATTGATGACGAAGAGGAAGGATGAAGGGTTGGCGAAGAAATCCCACGTTGGAAGGGGGATCCGAGGAAGATGTCGAGGAATAATGTTTCATCATCGGTGTCTTCGAATTCTTCATTGGAGGAAGCGCAATCCTCCAAGTTTTGGGCATCACATCACTTTACTGGTTCTTTGTCGCTTGGTGAAGCCGTCCCAAATCCCTCTCCCAAGCTCCCTATATATAGGGGAGGGGGAGATGTATGTAACCATTGTAGAATTTATGACGGTTCATTTATTTTGAACCTTTCTAAAATCCAACTGTGTGGTTACCTAAATTAAAAAAAGGTCAAGTGAAATAAAAATCGTTGGCGTATAAAATTAATTGAAAGTAATTAATTTTATGGTGACACATATAATTAATTGACGACAATTAATTTTATGTTGACAAACAGATTTTAATTTCACGTTGACACATAAAATTAATTGAGAGAAATTAATTTTATGTTGACACACAACATTAATTTAGAGGTTTGAGAGGTTTCCTCTCCCTCCCCATTAAATGGGGGGGGGGGGTTATGCCCAATGTGGACCCCACGTCATAACCACTCGCGGGAGGTTATGCTTCTCGGGTGGTCCCCACCCCAATTATCCTCCCATGGGAGGTTGGGGTGTGGCGGTCCCACCACCAACTCCCATGTGGAGCTTTTAACCAACCTCACCCACATGGTGTGGGTTCAACATAAATAAAATAAGATTTCACTTATTTTATTTTATTAATCCACGTGAAACCCCAAAACCAACTCTCATACCCATTCAACCGCCATCATGGTGAAAGCCTTCCTAAGCGAAAATCAGAACTGTGAGTTCAACTGTGCCCTCAGATTTCAACTTCGAGAACCAGTTCAAAAGATATGAAACGCCTCTCACACATTTACTGAACGAACCCTAAAAAAAGTTCATAAAATTATTATCAGTCACCCTCGACCCACTATGGTCAAGGTTAGGCTCTGCCTAGGTGAAACAAGCTCCATCAAACCCAACGGTACTCTCTAATTTTCAATCTGAGTTACCGTTTAGAAGTTATGAATTTTACAATAAAATAATTGTCACTTAATTATTTTATTTGCGGCAAAAAAACTATCTTTTTCCGGTGGCCCGCGCTGACCAAAGTCAGTATCATCATAAATAAATCAAGCCCTCACAAGTTCAGTGGTGGTCTTGGATTTTTAATCCGAGGTACCGTTTGTGAGTTATAAGCATTTTAAAAATAAAATTATTTTATTTAATTATTTTATTTACGGTTATGCCATTTTTGGGATATCTCACCGGAGGCCCGCACCGACTAAACATAAGTCACGCCTAGGGTAAAATCGCTATCTTGAGTATAATTTTGGCCTCGTATTTCTGATCTGAGTAACCATTTAATAGTTATTCCACTTTTTCAGGAAAACTGCTTACACGCGTTAAATTAAGCTTAACAAAACTTCGACGGATCATTCCCGGCACTCCGGGCCTCAGAATCATGCACTGTCAGAAACTGCGGTCTCGTAAAATTCCTATATATTTTTGTAAAAACAATTTACATGGAAATTCTAGATCCTTACATTCTCCTCACCTTAGGGCTATATGTCCCCGTAAGCTACAACCTGAATTAAGGAAACAAGTGGGGGCACTGAACACGCTTCTGAACCTCCTGCTCCCATGTGCTCACCTGGAGGTTCCCATGCTACCAACGAATGCGCATCAGAGGTATCAACCATCCACAAAGGAAATTCTCCAGTCGATCCTCAATCTCCACTAAAACCTCTTTTAATGTTTCCCCATCATCGATGTCCAGCTCCCCGTGGTCGATGATGTGGGAAGGCTCGTGCATGTATCTCCTCAGATAAGATACGTGGTGGACGTCGTGAACCCAGTGCAAATGAGGTGGAAGAGATAAGTCGTAACCCACATTTCCTACCCTTTTGAGGACCTGGAAGGTCCGATGAATCTCAGAGATAACTTTCCGCCTCGGCCAAATCTCCGTAGACCTCATCTAGGTGAGACCCTTAGAAAGACGTGGTCACCATCCTCCAACTCCAGAGGTCTCATTTAGCATATGAATTCTTCCTGCTCTGTGCAGTCTTTATCCACTCCTGGATTATTTGTACATTATATGTGGTAGCCCATACCATCTTTGGTCAGTAGGAAGTGGGCCGACTTGGTAAGTCGGTCGATGATCACCCAAATAGAGTCGTGACTCCAAGAAGTACGTTGAAGACCCATCTAGAAATCCATAGATATCCTATCCCATTTCCACTCTGGGACCTCTAAGGGCTGAACCAAGCTTGCTGGTACCTGGTGCTCCGCCTTCACTTGTTGACAAGTGAGGCATCGAGAGACAAAATCATATACCACCTTCTTCATACCTGGCCACCAGTGCTATCGTCGAAGGTCCTGGTACATGTTCGCCAAAACCGGATGTACCGCTAGAGGGGATGTGTGAAACTCACTCAACAATTCCTCCTGAAGTGAATATGGTACCATGGTACGTCCTCTAAAGAGGATGATGTGATCCCCACATTCAGAAAATGCATCAGGTTCCTGCCCTATGGGTATCTGAGCACGTCATGTCTTACCGTCAGCATCTCCATGTTGTGCCTCCCTGAATCTCTGATGAAGTGGGGGAGTGACTATAAGAGACTGTAGAAAGGATGCTCTATCCCAATCCATGAAGTATTTATGTATGGTAGCCAACTACATTTTCAGCTCGCCTAGTAGCTATATACCATTCCTCCTGCTGAGCGCATCCGCAACACCATTCCCCTTCCCCAGAGTATAGAGTATCTCGAAGTCATAGTCTTGGAGGAACTGAAAACTGAAAACTCCTACTGTCATGAGGGTAAGGCTGGCTGAATCAAGAGTGGTCGGCTGAAACCTCTTATGCATGAGTTTAACCTGTGATTCATGGGTTTCCTTTTTTTTTTTGAATAAAGAAAACCTCATCTCAACGTTGTAGATAAACCATAACCTTTTTTCCTAATACAATCAATATGTAAATGAAATCTGGTTTCCCAGCGCATACCCAAACTAATGCCGTAAGGCCTCAATGGTGCCACCAAGAGGTTCCAACCAAAAATCTCGCCTCAAGGGTCAGATCACACCATCGGTGTAAGTGGGATTATCAAGTCTCCTCCCAAATGTATCTCCAGATGTGAGGGTTATGTCAATGGTTTAACCAGAAACTCTAGGTCTGGGAAAAGATTCATGGAGTTAATGAATGATTGGTACCAATGTCTATTGATACAAAAGCTAGTAGTAGACAAAATCCGTACCTTGAATCATTCCTAGAGCCCTTGGGTCACACTCTTTGACCACGTGAAGCTATTCTATTCCTCTAACCTAAAGCTCCCAGATCCTTTTGGTGAATAGAAAGGTGAGTGGTTGTAACATGTCAAAATGTACACCACCTCATGCTACTCTCCTTGCTCTGATTCCACGTCTGCTGCCATACAGATTCATCTGTCCCTGTTACATCCTCTTTCTAAAACTGTTTACACACCCAAGTCTCTGAGACTGGCGCTAGCTTCCTGCTTTCCCACAACTAACATTCACTAGCTGTATCCACTCAGCCAAAGAACACTAAACCTCAAAGGTTCTCTCTAGCATCCTAACACAGGTAGGAATGCACAAAGTAAAATGAAAGTGTTGGATCATATTTCCTATAAACACACCTCGCTCGGATGTTAGAGCCCTAAATCACTGATCTTACCACCTTCATCATGTATGAGGAATGATCGGTATGCCTCGAAGAATACTCAGCTATCGACCGTCATCCTGCCGAAGCTGTAGATGTTCTAGGGAACTCTCAGTCTCTTCCACAAGAAAATCCTTATCCGCCTGTGAGTCGGGCTTGCCTCGGAACCTGAGGGGTATATGATGTTGATAAACGTGTAAAGAACTCAACCTACAAGTTTCCTCTACCGGTACCACCGGTTGAAACTAATGACCAACATGCAATGATATAGCTGACACACTACTCGGAGGTACTAACCCGGGTAATGGTCCACGTACAGAAGTCTCATCACAATGTAGAACAACCTTTTGTTCACTCAATGTAAAACACTAGAAATCACTACTAGCTAGTCCTCTGCTGCCTGGGAATCTATCTCGCCTCAAAACCTCAGAGGCCTCTGCCGCTAGAACTTGTGCAATGTGCTCAGTCGACATGCACAATCTTCCAGTGCGGCTGGTGGCATCTGCTGCCCAATGGGTGGTGGTGCTGCTGGTACACCACCCGAAGGTGACAACATAGAAAGGGGCCTTACACCAGAGCCTCGTCACTCGGTGGGCCATCATCGGGTACTCTCTCGAAACTCCAACTGGCTGTCTACGTGGAGGCATCTTGAACAGATGCGACGTGGTGAAAAGATTATACCTGGTGAGATGACCCGATTTGTGATGAATTAAAGAGAAACTTTTGAAAACACACACACAATCAGTGTTTTCGTGTACTAAGTCATAAATCAGTAGTCAGGGTCCAAGTGTATGGATATATCGGCTTCCGCACCAACCCTGGACTCCCTGAACTAAAAACCACACTCAGTACCCTTAACACTATTACTTCATAGAAATAAAAAATAGAGTCATATGTTTTATGGTAGATCCGACTCCTCTGATACCAATTTGTCGCGACCCATCCCCTAGGGCCTGCATCGTGACTACCCAAAGCCCACATTTTATAAGAGAGGGGCTGACGACTAGCACCAAAGACATAAATAACTAAAACTGGGAAGGTGTTTCCTTTATAAAACGTAAACAAACACAACCAAAGTATAAGTGTAAGAAAACTATAAGTAAAGTTGTATTACATGTGTGTTGAAAGTAAAAACGGGCCGGATATACAAGCCCAACTAGAAGGTATAGCTACAACTAAAAGAAAGTACAACTGAAAATGTAAAAAAACTGAATGGTTAAAGTAGCTCTAGGATAGTCCTCCGGGTTCCTAACTGAAGGGTAGGTACAAATGGCCTCCACAACACTCCACATCCATCAGTCTCCACCGTGTACTGATACGTCATAAGGTCCTCCTCCGGGCACCATCCAGTTCTGGTGCTCTCGGCCTCCATCAGCGCTGTCCGTCATCTACATCCAACAAAATGAGGTGCGGGCATAGCCCGTGTAGGGGTGAGTATAACGATACTCAGTAGGGACCCCTAGACCCTCAAGGTCTCACAAAATCCAACAAGAATAAACCAAAAAGCATAAAATCATTGGATAACCATTACTTAGGTATATGCCCATAAATATAACTATGTTTTCAAGTATCCCATCTCCAACACGTGAAAAAAAAAACACATAGGTCATTGACTCAGCTCAAACCAGAAATTTCATTAACGAAACCACGACTGATGGAGAACTCCTCCTCTGTCGAGTACTGTGGTCCTGTCGCGACTCTGAGGTTCTACTGATAAAACACTATTTTGTTGAATATTTTAGTGATTATAAATGATATAATTTCCTCATATTGTGTTAAATATGTTTATTTATAAAATATTGGGGATTTGATCATTCATTTGAAAATTTTGTGAAAATTCCAGTTTTACCCTTTATAGTGCATTGTAGTATTTCAAATATAAACATTTTTATATTTATTATTTGAATTTTAAATTTTTTAAAAGTGTTCATAACTTAATTTTCTAAAACTTTTTTTTCAGGACACGAGAGATAACAAGTGCATTTTGTTGTTGAAAATTGGCCATGAAGTCAAAGTTGGGCTGGACTCACCAGAATGGAAAAGCTTCTATATTTCAGCCACAACTCCTTCATTTGAGCCTGGATTGAGCCCAAATATTTAGAGAAGATAAAGTACCTATACCCTCACATATTATCCTTATGGAAGGCCGGCCGATGCACGCGTTGTTTTTGGTAAAATGGGCGGTGCTAGTTGGAATAAAATAATTGGACGAATTTCCACATTCACACTTGAAACCACTTGTAATCTCTCCTCCCCTTCCCTCTATAAATTGTAGTTTTTCTCATTTGGAGGCATTGGGACGTGCATTAAAAAGTTTAGGGTAGAGGAGAAGAGGATCCACTCCAATTATGCAAGCAATTCAATAAGGGTAGCTCTTGAAGCAAGGATCCCTTCGTCGAAGCCCTATTCTTCTTCCTCATGTTGTAATGTTTGTGTTTTCTTAATAAACCTCTTTGTTATTCTTTTATTTATTCTCTTTTCTTCTGTTGTGTTTAAATTTATTATTCTCTTAATCGTCCTCTTTGGTCGGAAATTCTTGAGTAGAAGCGTTATTGGGTTATACCCATTATAAACCTTTGCACATGCAAAACGCTTCTACGATGATTACGCCACCTATGGAAGAGTAGTTATTTTTAGTAATCTATCTACCTATCACATTCTTCATTCATTTAATTTGAATCAATGATCTACTGTAATTAACTAAACATGATTAATTTATTGAGTTTTTAAATTATAAGAAACTAAGTGAACAATTGAACAATTAACACAAAAGGCGCGAGGTCGGGATTTGTGTGAATTGTGAGAGCGCGATATTAATCGGTAATACAAGACCACACTGGATAAACTTGCAGAGTTCAAATACAATCCATAAAATCCATTAATCCTCATTTCCAGAGTGGTTATGTGCCTTAATTTACCAATGACCATAATCTAGCCTTATAAGATCAATCAAAGCAGGGTGATATGATAGCATGTTTCGAAGCTATCATAGGGTTTAATTAATTTCATCTATCTGGTAAGGTTAATTCTCGTAGGGTTCGGGGGTTAACAAATTAAGGGATCATAATTAAGTTAATATTAATTTAAATGATAATTATTAATAAATGATTGAAGAGGTAGAGTTATATTGATTACGTCTTTTAAATATTGTCTAAAAAACATCTTTTTGTTGTGTCATTTTAATCGAACTTCATTTCAAAACTAAAAACAAAAAAAATTCAATATTTTTCCAGAAAATTTCTTCTAGATTCATAAACTATAACCAACCCCTATCCTTTCAAGTAGTGTTTTTATTCTCCTTTATTTCATTTTTAGAATACCTTTAAAAAGTTGTTTTAATTCACTTCCTCCTTTGAGAGATGACCTTGGTCAGCCACTCTACTACACCTAAGTACCCCAAAATCACATTAATCATTTGAGGGCGCCCACAACAGCGCTCTTTAAAATTGGCACCATTTCCTGGAAGGCAAGTAATTTATTTAACAATTTAGAGGTATTTATTTTATTTTTATTTTTATTATTTTCTTCACCTATCTCTTTCATCTTTCCCCTTTCGGAAGTTATCATTTTTTTTCATCCTCTTCTTTTCTTTTTGGACAATCAACTCAAACTTCTCATATTTATTTTACTATGGTCCACTGTATTTCTTTTCATTTTTATTTGATTTATGACATGAAATAATCCCGAAGATCTCTTATATCTTGACCCTGAGATTGAACGTAGCCTTAGGGCTCGAATCAGAAATTCTCAGTCTACGGGAAGTTTCAATATTCTACCAGTTGGTGAATTCCTACCCTCTAGGAATTTTGAAATAGGAAACACTTCTAAGTCCAAATTAATACAAGAAAAAATGGATGCAAATAATGGAAATGAACTTAATAGAACCATTAAATAATTGGCTTCACCAGATATTAACTATCAACCAAATTGTATTGCATACCCGAACCTCGAATCTGACTTTGAATTGAAATCTAGATTAATTAACCCTCTTCCAATGTTTCATGGCTTATCAGGTGAGGATACCAAAAAACACCTTAAGGAACTTAATGTGGTCTTCCAAACTTTAAAACCAAGAAATGTTTCTAAAGATCAAATCAAACTAATAACATTCCCATTCTCACTTGATGGAGCTGTAAAAGATTGGTTGTATAATTTAAAACCTGAGGATGTAACTTTTCGGAATGATTTAAAACGTCTTTTCTTGAAGATATTTTTTCCATCATCGAGGACCACTTCCATTCATAAGGAGATCTCGGGGATCAAGCAAGCACAAGGGGAGTCAATGTATGAGTATTGGGAGAGATTCAAGAAGTTGTGTGAAAGCTGTCCACATCACCAAATTAGTGAGCAATTACTCATCCAATACTTCTATAAAGGACTCACAACTATGGGGAGGATCATGGTGGATGCTGCAGCTGGAGGAGAATTGGTGTACAAGACACCAGTAGCCGCACGTGCATTGATTGAACATATGGCACAAAACTCCCAACAATTTGGTGATCGAGGTACACCACATGTTATGGGAGTACATCAGGTAAGTCCTTCTTCTCTTGAAAGTCATTTGATTGATACCAAGTTGGAAGAATTGACCACTATGGTGAGGCAGATTGCATTGGATCAAAAGTCATCCCAACCCCCTACTTCAAGGCCTTGTGGCATTTGCACTGAGACAAGCCACCCAACTCACTGTTGCCACAACTAGAAGAGATAGAGGATTGCGCAGCGGTATTCCCAGGGAGACCATTTCAGAAGCAATAACAACCATATACCGAAAAGAAGTTTGATTAATTTGCTCCTACATAAAACCAAAGGTGGAAGGATCAATCAGACATGAGGTATGGCTCTGGACAACAACAAAGGCCACCCTTTCAACAAAACTTCCTGCAGCCTCTGCCTTACCAACAGGGTTTCCAACAACCCCAAAGAATATTTGAAGCTCAAACATCAAAATGTCAGCAACAAGGTAATCTCCAACACAAGGTAGACTCTAACACTGATGATCTTTTGAAACAAATTGTTCTTAATCAACATAATGAGCTGAAGAGTCAAATTTTGGAGTTGAGGGAGTTGAAGACTCAAATGAGCCAGATTTCCACCACCCTCCATGAACTTGTGAGTAATAATTCCAGAAATCTACTTTCCCTACCCACTCCAAATCCAAAGGGGAATGTTAGTTCCATCACATTGATAAGTGGGAAGAAAATTAATGATTCATCAGTACCTACCATTCCACCGAGATTCACCTCAACTCTAGATAAGCCGCATTCCATACCAACTGATGAGAAATCCAAGGATAAAGATAAAGGTAAAAAAAGATTGATGATGTTCCTCCTAAACCCATTCCTTTTCTAAATAGGGTTGTTCTAACCAAGAATATGGATGAAGAAACAATGAAAAAGGAGGTTTTGGACACCTTCAAGCATGTGGAGACCAACATTCCTCTACTTGAAGCCATTAAGAAAATCCCAAGGTATGCCAAATTCTTAAAAGAACTCTGCACCAATTGAAGAGGGATCAAGGGAAATGAGAGGATCAGCCTTGGAAGGAATGTATCAGCACTCATTACACCAACTCTAGCAATTCCATCAAAGTTCAAGGGTCCTGGGACATTCACCATCCAATGTACCATAGGGGAGTTGCACTTCTATGATGCTCTTTGTGATTTAGGAGCATCAATAAATGTGATGCCTCACTCTGTATTCTCTTACTTTCAGTTTGGTGAGTTGAAGCCAACAATAGTAGTGGTGCAATTGGCAAATAGAGCTACAACATATCCAGTGGGAGTCCTTGAGGGTGTACTTGTCCGGGTAAGAGACATGATCTTCCCAGCAGATTTCTACATGCTTAACATGGAGGAAGATCAGGTAAGTTCTCATGCTCCCATAATCTTAGGTAGAACCATCCTCAAAACTGCAAAAACTATCATAAATATCAATGAGGGTACACTTTCCATGGAATTTGGCGATGAAGTTGTGATATTTAATGTCATGGATTCCATGAAGTAACCCTCAGAGGATCACTTTGAATTTTTTATCTCCCATTTTGAACCACCAAATAAAAACTACAGGGAATTTAATTGTCCTATGCTTAGGGAGATTATGAGTATTGGTTCGAGTTTTATTTCTATGATCACTTCCACACATGTTTTTGATGCACAATCCTATTTTGGATTTTATTTTGATGTGGATTCATATTATTATTTTGATCATGTTCACTCTGATTATGACATGGCTGTTGAGTATGCTGATGGATTTGATGATTTATTCTATGATTTTGATGATGTCTATTCTGATACTGATGATCTTTGTGTACATATTTCAGTTCCTTCAATGTCTTCATCCATACTACACCCTCCTTCATTAGAACTCAAGCCATTTCCACCAAATATGAAATACTCATACTTGTTGAGTGGTGAGAGATTACCAGTTATCATTGATAACAATATCTTTTTTGAACATGAAGAAAAGCTTTTGAATATTTTGAGGGAAAACACCAGGGCGATTGGGTGGGCCTTGGCTGAAATATTAGGTATTAGCCCCTCCATTTTCATGAATAGGATTCTCTTGGAGGATGGGACTAAACTGGTGAGACAGGCATAAAGGAGTCTCAATCCCACCCTCCTGGAAGTTGTTAAAAAAAGTTGAGAAATTGCTCAAGGTAGGTATAATCTTTAACATTTCAGATTCTTAGTGGGTATGTCCTATTCAGGTTGTGCCTAAGAAGAGTGGTGTTACTGTTGTTAAAAATGAGAAAGATGAGTTAGTTTTAATGAGGGTGCAAAACAGTTGGTGTGTGTGTATTGATTATAGGAATCTAAATTAGTCCACTCGCAAGGACCATTTCCCCCTCCCATTTATTGATCAGATTCTTGAGAGACTAGATCAGAAAACACACTATTGTTTCTTGGATGGATTTTCTTGATACATTCAGGTTCCTATAGCTCTAGAGGATCAGGAGAAGACTATATTCACCTTTCCCTTTGGAACATTTTCCTACCTGAGGATGCCAATTGGAATTTGCAATTCCCCAAGTACCTTACAGAGATGCATGATGAGTATTTTTTCTGATTTTATTGAGACCTGCATGGATGTATTTATTGATGATTTTACAGTGTATGTATCTTCATTTGATGAATGTCTAAATAGTTAGGAAAATGTATTGAATCATTTTATTGAGAAGAATCTAGTCCTGAACATTGAAAAGTGTCATTTCATAGTAGAGCATGGCATTGTCTTATGACATGTAGTGACATAATATGGGATAGAGGTTGATAGATCAAAGGTAGATATTATTTCATCCCTACGATATACTTTATGTGTGAGTGATGTTAGATATTTTCTAGGGCATGCAGGATTTTATCGGCGCTTCATCAATGATTTTAGTAAGATTTCTCTTCCTATGTCAAGATTACTTCAAAAGGATTCTGATTTTGTATTTGATGTTTCTTGTAGAAATTCATTTGATGAGCTAAAACAACGTCTAACCACTCAACCTATCATAAAACCCCCACAGCGGGAGATTCCTTTTAAGATTATGTGTGACGCCTCCAACTTCACAGTTGGAGCCGTCTTATCTCAGAGGGTGGAAGGACGTTCACATGTGATTGCCTATACATCAAAGACATTGGATTCAGACCAATCAAACTACACTACCACAGAAAAGGAGTTTCTTGTTGTCATATTTTCATTAGATAAATTCCGTTCATATTTATTGGGCTCTAAAGTAGTTGTTTTTTTGGACCATGCAGCTTTTAGGTACCTCCTAAAGAAGGCAGATGCAAATCCAAGACATATCTGTTGGATGCTCCTTATTCAGGAATTTGATATTGCGATAAAGGACAAGAAGGGATTAGAGAATTTGGTGGTAGAACACATGAGTATTCTTACACACACACACCAGAGGGTGACACCTTGGACCGGGTACCACTTTGGGACACTTTCCCCGATGAACATCTCTATACCATCTCAGGTACGCTTACTTGGAATGCTGATTTAGTTAATTACATTGTTTCCTCTGAAATTCCAGCAAATTTGAAGAAGCATCAAGTATAAAAATTAAAAATTGAGTCTAGGTATTATGTGTGGGGTGATCCTTACCTCTGGCGCATGTGTAGTGACCAAGTCATTAGGAGGTGTGTTCCCGATCATGAGTTGGAGTCTGTTTTGAATTTCTGTCATACACTTGCTTGTGGTGGACACTTTGGACCCCCACTAATAGCTAGGAATGTTTTTGACTCTGGATTATATTGGCCTAGCTTATTCCATGATGCCCATGTGTTTTGTAAGTCATGCTCTCTTTGCCAACACACTGGTAACATTTCTAGGAGACATGAGATACCCCAACAACCCATACTATTTTGTGAGATTTTAGATGTATGGGGCTTTGATTTTATTGGTCCTTTTCCTAGTTCATTTGGATTTTTGTATATTTTGGTTGCTGTTGATTATGTGAGTAAATGGGTGGAGGCCAAGGCCACCAGGACTGATGATTCTCATGTGGTAGTGGATTTTGTCAAGTCTGAAATTTTTTATAGGTTTGGAGTACCAAAGGCCATCATTAGTGACCAAGGGACACACTTTTGCAATCAGAATTTTGCTTCCCTCTTTCAGAAGTATGGGTGACACACAAAACATCAAAACCATACCACCCCCAAACAAATGGACAGGCTGAGGTTTCAAATCGTGAGTTGAAACAAATCTTGGAGAAAACTGTGCGGCCAAATAGGAAGGATTGGAGAAAGCGCTTGGATGATGAATTGTGGGCTTATAGGACAACATACAAGACTCCCATTGTTATGTACGCATTTCGGATTATTTTTGGGAAAGCATGTCATCTCCCCGTGGAAGTTGAGCATCGGGCTTATTGGGCTATAAAGAAATGCAACATGGATTTAGCCCAAACTGGAATCCAAAGGAAGATGAAAATTCAAGATCTTGAGAAGATTAGATTGTCTTCATATGAGAACTCAAGGATCTACAAGGAATGATCAAAAGAAGCTCAGGATAGAATGATCCAACCAAAGGAGTTTCATGTTGGAGAGAAAGTCCTTCTCTACAGTTCATGACTGAAGATGATTCCTGGTAAGTTGCGTTCCATATGGTTAGTTCCTTATATTGTATCTATTGTTTTTCCTTATGGTGCAGTGAAGATCACACAAGAGGACACTGGAAGGAGCTTTACAGTCAATGGGAAACGTTTGAAGAGATACATTGAGGGACTTCCTACTGATGCAGTGGATTTTATCACACTACATGACCCCATCATCACTTGAGCACATCAGGCTGTTCCTAACCCTTTAACTTATATATTATTTGTCATATTTAAGAAAATATGCATTTCATATGCATATATAATCTCATGGTTTCACATTGATGACAATGCAATATTTTAAGTGTGGGGAAGGGAACCATTTAGTTTAGTAATTTCAATTGTTTTCCTGTCAAAAAAACAAAAACAAATTGTGTGTTTTTCAAATTGTGTGTTTTTATTTTAAAATTTTCTATGTGTTTTTGAAACTTTTGAGATGAAATGATTCTCATCACCATTTTTTAATCCATATCAATAAGTGAAACAATTTACACCTTGAATCTAAGCTTAAATGAATGTTGAAATGACTTTGTTTTAAGTTCAAATATTTAGCGATTTCATGAAAAGTACGCTGAATTTTGAATCCCATACCACATCTCACTGTATTTATATTTGAAATCACTTTCCTATGAGTCTTCTAAACCATTATTTTCATATTCTTTACATTCACTTCACTTCTTGAGAGAACCAAACCATGCTTGATTTAACCAGAATTTGATGTATTCCTGTCAAAACGTGACGGTTTGAGGTACTTATGTTTAAATTATTGAGGCATTTATTTGGTACTAAAGCCCATATTTCAAAGATTCCTTTTTATAATGGCCTACCTTGAACATTTAATCCTTTTATCACTTAGAATCCATGAAAATCCTATTAGTTTAGCCACATTACAAGCCAATTTTCCCTATCCAACCAACTCTTGAAGTGAAATTGCATAATCTAGTTGAGCTTAAGTGTGGGGGAAGCTATCTTGTGTTGTGATACCACATTCTGTGATACTTTGGGTGGAAAATTAAATTTTAAAGAGATGTGTTTTCTGCTAAAGGAATTGATTATATTGAAAGTTGTACCTTTTCTGGAGCTTTCATGACAAGTGAAGCTGTGCCTTTTCTGGAGCTTTTAATTGAGGTGGAAAGCTATTCCCATCCGAAGCTTTCAAGAAAATAAGGTTTGAGAAGATTGACATTTTTGATGCTGAAATGATGAATGGTGTAAAATTTCCATGACTTTTCATGTTTATGGAGCTAAATTGATACTATGGGGATTGAGGAGAAGACCACATTTAAGTGAAAATTGGATTAATGCAATTTTTCTTCAAAAAGAGTCAAGTCCTCCTCATTCAGCCTCAGAATTTTTCACATCTAAATCCTACCAACCAAAAGACACAGAACAAACCTGAAAAGTCATCATGATAAACATATATCCTTGACTCACATTGGGTGGAGATGTAGGTATTTATCAATCCTATGGTGACCCTTGTATGAGTTTGGATAAAAAAGACATTGCAAAAAAAATGATATTTGTGTGATGAGAGACAATTCAAGCGAGGTAAGTGTTTTGTGCATGGGAGGATAAATGAATTGGAAATATATTGAATGATAAAAATGAAGAACTTGAAATAAGGTTTTTTGTGAGACATGATATATTTTTTTCTTGGTGTGTAATTGTTTGATCTCAAGGATAGGTTTTTTAAAATTAGTTTTGATTTGATATTGATGTTCACTAGACATGAGGTTTTGCCCAGGAGTGCAAAAGGGTAAGTGTTGGGGAGTTGATAAAACACTATTTTGTTGAATATTTTAGTGATTATAAATGATATAATTTACTCACATTGTGTTAAATATGTTTATTTATAAAATATTTAGGATTTGATCATTCATTTGAAAATTTTGTGAAAATTCCAGTTTTACCCTTTATAGTGCACTGTAGTATTTCGAAGATAAACATTTTTATATTTATTATGTGAATTTTAAATTTTGTAACAATGTTCCTAACTTAAATGTCTACAACTTTTATTCAGGACACTAGAGATAAAGAGTGCATTTGGTTGTTGAAAAAGGGACATGAAGTCAAAGTTGGGCAGGACTCACCATAATGGAGAAGCTTCTGTATTTCGGCCATAACACCTACATCTGGGCCTGGATTGAGCCCAAAAATTTATAGGAGATATAGGACAGATATACTCACATATTATCTTGCTGGAAGGATGGCCAATTCGTGCGCTTTGGTGGTCAAATGGGCGGTGCGAGTTGGAAGAAAATATTTGGCCTAATTTCCACGTTCACACTTGAAACAACTTGTAACCTCTCCTCCCCTTCCCTATTTAAATTGGAGTTTTTCTCATTTTGAGGGGTTGGGATGTGCATTAGGAAGTTTATGGAATAGGAGAAGAGGTTCCACTCCAATTCTCCAAGAAATTAAATAAGGGTAGCTCTTGAAGCAAGGATCCCTTCGTCGAAGCCCTATTCTTCTTCCTCATGTTGTAATGTTTGTGTTTTCTTAATAATATTCTTTGTTCTTATATTATTTACTCTATTTTCTTATGATTTGTTTAAAGTTATTCTTCTATTAATCTTCCTCTTTGGGATGGAATTCTTGAGTGGAAGAGTTATTGTGTTATACCCATTATAAACCTTGGAACATGCAGAACTCTTCTATGATGATTACGCCACCCATGGAAGAGTAGTTATTTTTAGTAATCAATCTACCTCTCACCTTATTCATTCATTTATTTTGAATCAATGATCTACTATAATTCACTAAACATGATACATTAATTGAGTTTTTAAATTATAATAAACTAAGTGAGAAATTGAACAATTAACACAAAACGCGCGAGGTCGGGATTTGTGTGAATTGTGAGAGCGCGATATTAATCGGTAATACAAGACCACATGAGATCAATTTTTAGAGTTCAAATAAAATCTTAAACTCAATTAATCCTCATTTCCAGAGTGGTTATGTGCCTTAATTTACCACTGACCATAAGCTAGCCTTAGAACATCAATCAAAGCAGGGTGCTACGATAGTATGTTCCGAAGCTAGCCTAGGGTTTAATTAATTTAATCTTTGTGGTAAGGTTAATTATTTTAGGGTTCAGGGGTTAAAAAATTAAGGGATCATAATTAAGTGAATATTAATTTAAATGATAATGATTAATAAATTATTGAATAGGTAGAGTTAGATCGATTACGTCTTTTAAATATTGTCTAAAAAACATCTTTTTGGTGTGTCATTTTAATCGAACCACATTTCAAAACAAAAAAAAATACAATCTTATTCCAGAAAAATTCTTCTAGATTCATAAACTATAACCAACCCCCATCCTTTCAATTAGTGTTTTTATTCTGTTTTATTTCATTTTTAGAATACCTTTAAAAAGTTGTTTTAATTCACATCCTCCTTTGAGAGACGACCTTGGTCAGCCACTCTAATTCACCTAAGTACCCCAAAATCACATTAATCATTTGAGGGCACCCACGACAGCACTCTTTCAGCTACTCACTAACCTCAGACTGCTGAGGTACTCATCCTGTCGAGTATCGCGGGTCTGCTTCCTCACATAGTAGCGCTCCCCGCCATGGGTCTGCCACCCCACACAGTAGCGCTCCCCCTAATAGCCTACAGAGGTACTCCCCCTATCGAGTACCGCGAGTTTGCTGCCTCACATAGTAGAGCTCCTCCACCATGGGTCTGTCGCATCACAAATTAGCCCTCCCCACTAGGCTATTCAAGTCCCTCTGAAACAAATCGGACAAGCAGTCATCAGGTATCAGCAAGCTACTAGGTCTCCGTAGTATTCTTGCTCATCTACGGGAGGGTCCTCTCCACGAGCTACAAGATGATACTCCAAGTGTCACGAAGTACCACAAAAAAGTATCTCAAAGGTCCGCAACATCATAGGGGTCTCAACAAAATAGATGACGCATCAATCGGACGCCCGATCTGTGAGTTATTAGCCTTTTTGTCATGGGGTCCTGGTTGGTTTTGTGTAGGAACCAACCTGAACAATCCCCACTCTACCCCGAACTCCCACGGGGTATTTACAAAGGGACCGTTTCTCAATGAGATTACCAGTGCCGCTGATGGCTCGTCAAACGGACGTCTGATTCCAAAAATATGACCAAAGTAACCAATGGGTCATTAGTGGGCCTGGGTTCGGTCCGACCTGGTCAGACCGACTCGGCCCAACCCAGTCTGGGTCGACCCGGTCAAACATGCTTGGTCTGATTCAGCCCGTTGGGTGGTTCAACATGCTAATTTTGGACCAGTCCGCTGGGTCCGGCCCAGCGGAATGCATGGAAAATTTGGGCCAAAGTCGCCACATGGGCGTCTCAGCCCGAAGGTCAGTGGCAGGTTCGGCTGGTGCTGAGAGGGGCGTGGCTCGGGCTGCTCGGCCCGAGAGGCCACCAGCGGCCACCTGGGGTGCGGGCAGGCCGCGGGAGGGCCAAAAGGGCGCGGAGTGCCCTGAGAAGCTGACCTGGGTGCCAGGATGGCGGCTTGGGCTCCAGGGGGCGCTGGGCATGCAACCTAGGCATCGGGCAGGCACAGGGAGGGTGCCGGGTAGCGGCCGGGGTGGCGGGAAGGTGCCGGGAGGGTGCCAGGCAGGTGGCCAGGGCGCTGGGTAGGTGCCGGGAGGGAGGCCTGGGTACCGGGCAGGCATGGGGTGCGCCGGAAGCGCGCGGGACGCGCAGGAAGTGTGACGGCAGCCGGGATGGCCGCGTATTCGGCTTGGGCATGCGCCGGGCAGCATGCGAGTAGGCTGTTTGGGCAATGCTCGGCTGGCGTCACGATTCGCGGAGGCTGCGGGTAGAGTGACCTCTATTCGCCATCTTTGTCATCGTCGCCAAGTTTCCATGCTGCTACTACTTCACCGTCGATCCAATATTCCAAAACCGTAAAGGTTGCGAAGGGGTCAGGCCGTGCTCGTTCGACCCGAACCCTCCATGTTAGAACGATAGCAAGAAGTTCAAGAAGTTAATTTATCGAGAGATGATTAAGCATTAAACAACTTAAAACACACCCTACCTTTTTATTCTACGGGCGTTCTTTCATCATGGGGGAAGATGATGACATCGATCACCGTACGCTTCAACTTCCGAGTTCGTGCGTGGGTTCGTTGACGATGTAGAAGAAGGATGAAGGGTTGGCGAACAAATCCCACGTCCGAAGGGGGTTCCGAGGAAGAAGCCAAGGAAGAATTTTTTGTCGCCGACATCTTCACGTTCTTTGTTAGAGGAAGCACAATCCTCCAAGTGTTGGGTGTCGTGTCAATTTACCAACATTTCGTCGCTTGGTGAAGCCGTCCTAAATCCTCCTCTCAAGCTCCTTATATATAGGAGAGGGTGAGATGTATATAACCATCGTGGAATTTATGACGGATCATTTATTAGTAACCTCCCTAAAATCCAATGGTGCAGTTAACTAAATTAAAAAAAAGGTCAAGAAAATTAAAAAGCGTCAGCGTATAAAAATAATTGACAACAATTAATTTTATGTTGACACATAAAATAAATTAACAACAATTAATTTTATGTTGACACAGAGCTTTTAATTTCACGTTGACAAATAAAATTAATTGACATCAATTAATTTTATGTTGACACACAACATTAATTGAGAGGGTTGAGAGGTTTCCTCTCCCTCCCCATTAAATGGGGGGTAAAGCCCCATGTGGACCCCATGTCATGACCTCCCATGGGAGGTTATGCTGCTCGGGTGGTCCCCACCCCAATTATCCTCCCATGGGAGGTTGGGATGTGGCGGTCCCACCACCAACTCCCATGTGGATCTTTTAACCAACCTCATCCACATGGTGTGGGTTCAACATAAATAAAATAAGGTGTCTATTATTTTATTTTATTAATCCATGTGAAACCCAAAAACCAACTCTCATACCCGTTCAACTACGATCAAGGTGAAAGCCTTCTTAAGCGAAAATCGGCGCTGTGAGTTCAACGGTGCCCTCAGATTTTATTTCCGAGCACTGGTTCAAAATATATGAAACGCCGCTCGCACGTTTACTGAACTTACCCAAAAAAAGTTTGGAAAATTATTATCAGTCACCCTCGACCAACTGCAGTCATAGTTAGGCTCTGCCTAGGTGAAACACACCTCAATGAACCCAACAGTACTCTGGGATTTTCAATCCGAGTTACCGTTTATAAGTTATGTATTTTACAATAAAATAATTGTCACTTAATTATTTTATTTGCGAAAAAAACTATCTTTTTCAGGTGGCCCGCGCCGGCCAAAGTTAGTCCCTTCTTAAATAAATCAAGCCCACACAAGTTCAGCGATGGTTTTGTATTTTTAATCCGAGCTACCATTTGGGAGTTATACGCATTTGAAAAATAAAATAACTTTATTTAATAATTTTATTTACGGTTATGCCATTTTTGGGATTTCTCACAGGACGCCCGCGCCGCCTAAACCTAAGTCACGCCGAGGGTAAAACCGCCATCCTGAGTGTAAGGGTGACCTCGTATTTCTGATCCGAGTAACCATTTAAGAGTTATTTCACTTTTCCTGGAAAAATTCTTAAGTGCGTTAAATTAAGCTTAAGAAAACTTCGATGGATCATTCTAGGCACTCCGGGCCACGGAATTGCGCTCCATCAGAAACTGCGGTCTCGTAAAATTCGTATATATTTCTTTTTAAAAAAATTTACATGGAAATTCCGGGTCTTTAAATTCTCCCCATCTCAGGGCATTACGTCCCCGTAAGCTACAACTCGAACTTAGGAAACAAGTGGGGGCACAGAACATGCATCTGAGCTTCCCGCTCCAATATACTCAGTTGGATATTCTTGTGTTTCCAATGAACAAACTCCAGAGGTATCAAAATTCCATATAGGACCTGCTCCAGTCGATCCTCAATCTCCACCGGAACCTTCGTTAATGTTGCCCCATCATCGATGTCCAGCTCCCCATGGTCGATGATGTGGGAAGGGTCGTGCACGTATCTCCTCAACTGAGATACATGGAAGATGCCGTGCACCCGGTGCAACTGAGGTTGAAGAGCTAAGAGGTAAGCCACCTCGCCTATCCTGCTACGGACCTATAAGGTATGATGAATCTTAGAGATAACTTTCCACCTCGGCTAAATCTTCGTAGACCTCATTGAGGTGAGACCCGTATAAAGAAGTGGTCGCCATCCTTGAACTCCAGAGGTCTCCATCAACATATGAATTCTGCATGCTCTGTGCAGTATTCATCCACTCCTAGATGATTTGTACATTTTTTCTGGTATCCCGTACCATCTTTGGTTAGTAGGAACTGGGATGACTTGTTGAGTCAGTCGATTATCACCCAAATAGATTCGTGACCCCTATATTTACGTGGAAGTCCCATCACGAAATCCATATATATCCTATCCCATTTCCACTCTAGGACCTCTAAGGGCTGAACCAAGCTTGCTGGTACCTGGTACTCCTCCTTCACTTGTTGAAAAGTGAGGCATCGAGAGACAAACTCTGCTATCGCCTTCTTCATACATGGCCACCAGTTCTATCGTCGAAGGTCCTGGTACATCTTCACCACACCAGGATGTACCGCTATAGGGGATGTATGGAACTCCCTCAACACTTCCTCCTAAAGTGTAACTGGTACCATGGTACGTCCTATGAAGAGGAGGGAGTGCTCCCCACCATCTGAAAATCCATCAGGTTCCTGCCCTGTGGGTATCTTAGAATGTCATGTCTTGCAGTCAACATCTCCACGTTGTGCCTCCCTGACTCGCTAATGAAGTGGGGGAGTGACTATAAGAGACTATAGAAAGGCTGATCCATCCCAATCCACAAAGGATTTCTGTAAGGCAACTAGCTGCTCTGTCACCTCGCCTAGCCGCTGTATACCAGTCCTCCTGCTGAGCGCATCCGCAACAATGTTTTCTTTCCCAGGAGTATAGATTATCTCGAAGTCATAGTCCTAGAGGAACTGAAAACTGAAAACTCATACTTCCATGAGGGTAAGGCTGGTTGACTCAAGAGTGATCGGTTACACCCTCCTATGCATGAGTTTAACCTATGATGCCTGGGTTTCCTTTTTCTCTAAATAAGGAAAACCTCATCTCAACATTACAGATAAACCAAAAACTTTTTGCCTAATACTGTCAATCTGTTTATGTATTGTGGTTTCCTAGTCCATACGAAAACTAACGCTGTAAGGCCTCGACACTGCCACCAAGAGGTTCCAACCGAAACTCTCACCTCAAGGGTTAGATCAAACCATCGACGTAATGTGCTTATCGAGTCAACTCCCAATGGTATCTCTAGATGTGAGGGTCAGGTCAATGGTCTAACTGGAAACTCTAGGTCTAGGACAAGATTTGCGGAAGGAATGAACTATTGGTACCTATGTCTATTGATACAACATCTAGTAGTAGACACAATTTGTACCTCGAATCATTCATAGAGCCCTTGGGTCACACTCTGTGATCACATGCAGGTATTCTCTTCCTCTTCCATCCATCTACCTGATCCTAGTGGGGACTACAAAGGTGGGTGGTTGTAACATGTCAAAATGTACACCACCTCATGCTGCTCTCCTAGCTCTGCTTCCATGTCTACTACCCTATAGATTCATCGTTCCCTGTTACGTCCTCTTTCTGAAACTGTTTACATGCCCAAGTCTCTGAGACTGGCGCTAGTTTCGTACTTTCCCACAAACTAACATTCACTGGCTGTATCTTCTCAGCCAAAGAACATTCAACCACAAAGGTTCTCTCTAGAATCCTAACATAGGTAGGAATACACAGAGGACAAAGAAAGTGATGGATCATATGTCATTTAAACACACCTCGCTTGGATGTTCGAGCCCTAAATCACTGAGCATACCCCCTTTATCATGTATCAGGAATGATCGGTATGCCTCAAAGAATACTCAGCTACTGACACATCATCCTGAAAAAGCTGTAGAAGTTCTAGGGAACTCTCAGCCTCTTCCTCAAGCCAGTCCTTAGACGCCTATGAGTCGGGCTTGCCTCGGAACCTGAGGGGTATATGATGCTGATACACGTGTAAGGAACTAAGCCTACAAGTGTCCTCTACTGGTACCGCCAGTTGCAACTGCTGACCAACATGCAGTGATATAGCCGACACACTACCCTGAGGTACTATCCCAGGTAATGGTCCATGTATAGAAGTCTCATCACTATGTAGAACAACCTTTTGGTCACTCACTGTAAAACACTAGAAATCGCCTCCAGCTAGTCCTCTTCTACCTATGAATCTGTCTCTCCTTGAAACCTCAGGGGCCTCTACCACTGGAACTCGTGCAATGCACTCAGTCGGCATGCACCGTCCTACAATGCGGCTGGTGGAATCTGCTACCCAATGGGTGGTGGAGCTGATGGTACACCACCCGAAGGATCCAATATAGAAAGAGGGCCTTGCACCAGATCCTCGTCACTTGGTGGTCCGCCATCGGGTACTCTCTCGAAACTTCAACTGGCTTCCAGTGTGGAGGCATCCTGAACAGATGCGACACAATCAAAAGATTATACCTGGTGAGCTGATCTAGTATGAGCTGACTTAAAGAAAAACTTTTGAAAACACACACACAATCTATTTTTTCGTGTACTAAGTTAGAAATCAGTAGTCAGGGTCCTAGTGTATGGATACGTCGGCCGCTGCACCATCACTGGACCTCCTGAACTAAAAACAACACTTAGTACCCTTAACACTATTGCTTCACAAAAAAAACTAGAGTCCTAAGTTCTGCGATAGAACCGACTCCTTTGATACCAATTTGTCACGACCAGTCCATCGGGGCCCGCATCGTGACTACCCCATGCCCGCCTTCCATAGGCCAGGGGCAGGTGACTAGAACCAAAGGTGTAAATCCCTAAAACTAGGAAGGTGTTGCCTTCATAAAATGTAAAATCACACAACCAGAGTACAAATGGAATCAAACACTAAGTAAAGCTGTATTACAAGTGTGCTGAAAGTACAAAGGGGCCAGAAATATAAGCCCAACCAGAAGGTATAACTACAACTGAAAGAAATTACAACTGAAAATGGCAAACTACAGAACAGTTAAAGCATCTCCTAGATATTCCTCTAGGTTCCTACATGAATGGTATGTACAGATGGCCTCTAAAACAGTCCACGTCTATCAGTCTCCACCGTGTACCGATACGTCATAAGGTCCTCCTCCGGGCACCATCCAGTCCTGGTGCTCTCAGCCTCCGTTAGTTCTGTCCGTCGTCTGCACCCAACACAACGAGGTGCGGGCATAACCCGTGCAGGGGTGAGTATAACGATACTCAGAAGGGACCCTGAGACCCTCGAGGTCTCAGAAAATAAAATAAGAATAAACCACAAAGAATAAAATCAATAGATAACCATTTCTTAGGTATATGTCTATACATATACCTAAGTTTTCAAGTATCCCATCTCAAACATGAGGAGGAAAACACATAGGTCATTGAATCAGATCAAACTAGGATTTTTATTAATGAAACCACGACTATTGGAGGACTCCTCCTCTGTCTAGTACAGTGGTCCTATCGTGACTCTGAGGTGCTACTCACTAACCTTAGACTGCTGAGGTACTCCTCCTATTGAGTACCGCGGGTCTACTACCTCACACAGTAGCACTCCCCGCCATGGGTCTTCCGCCTCACACAATAGAACTCCTCTTAATAGCATACAGAGGTACTCCTCCTATCGAGTACCACGGGTCTGCCGCCTCACACAGTAGCGCTCCTCCACCATGTGTATGTCACCTCACACAATAGCGCTCCACACTGGGCAAGTCAAGTCACTCCAAAATGAATCAGAAAAGCAATCATCAGGTCTCAGCCAGCTACTAGGTCTCCGCAGTCTGCTCGCTCGTCTCTAGGAGGGTCTGCTACACAAGCTACAAGATGATACTCAATGTGTCACGAAGTCCCATGAATATGTATCTCAAATGTTCTCCACATCATAGCAGTCTCAATGCAATAGACGACGTGTCAATTGAACGCTCGGTCTGTGAGTTATTAACCTTTTAGTCTCGGGGGCCCGATTCATTTTGTGTATAAACCAACCCGACCATATCTCAACTCTACCCGAAATTTCACGGAGTATTTGAAAAGGGACCGTTTATCAATGAGATTAACAGTGCTGCTGACGGTTCGTCAAACGGATGTATGATGCCCAAGATATGGCCAAAGTAAGAAATGGTTCATTAGTGGGCCTGGGTCCGGTCTAACCCGGTCAGACCGACTAGGCCCAAACTTGTATGGGTAGACCCAGTCAGACTAGCTGGGTCTGATTCGGCCCGTTGGGCGGGTCAGCCCGGTATGTTTGGCCCAGTCCGCTGGGCCCTGCCCAACGAACTGCGTGGACAATTTGGGAGAAAGTCGCCACGTGGCCGTCTCAGCCCAAAGGTTAGTGGCAGGTTCGGCCAGCGCCGCGAGGGGCACGACTCGGGCGGCTTGGCCCTAGAGGCCAACGGTGGCCACGTGGGGCACGGTAGGCCGCACTGGGGCCAGAAAGGGTGCGGGGCGTGCTGGGCAGCCGACCTGGGTGCCAAGTCGGTGGCCTGGGCACCGGGGGGCACTGGGCAGGCGACCTGGGTGCCGGGATGGCGCAGGGAGGGTACCGGGTAGGCGGCTGGGGCTTCGGGCATGCTCAGGGAGGACGCCGGGGGGCGCCGGGGAAGCGCCGAGGGGGGGGGGGGGGTGCCTGGCAGGCACGGGGCATGCCGGCAGCACACGGGGCATGCAGGCAGGGTGCCGGCGGCCGCGCTGGCAGCGGTTTTGGCTAGGGTGCGCACCTGCGAGCGCGCAGGTAGGCTGGTTGGGCACCGCTTGGCCGGCGGCGCGGTTCGCGGAGGCCATGGGTAGCATGACCTCTATTTTCCGTCTTTTTCACCGTCGCCACGTTGTCATTCCACTGCTACTTCACCATCGATCCAAGGTTCCAAAACTATAAAGGATGTGGAGGGGTAAGTCCATGTTCATTCGGCCCGAACCCACTACGATAGAAAGATAGAAAGCGGATCAAGAAGTCGATTTAACGAGAGATGAGTAAGCGTTAAACCACTTAAAACATACCCCTACCATTTTAGTCGATGGGCATTTGTTCAACGCGGGGGAAGATGATGACGTCGTTCACCGTACGCTTCTACTTCCGAGTTCGTGCATGGGTCTGTTGACGACGTAGAGGAAGGATGAAGGGTTGGCGAACAAATCCCACGTCAGAAGGGGGTTCTGAGGAAGAATCCGAGGAAGAATTTGTAGTTGCTGGCGTCTTCGTGTTCTTTATTGGAGGAAGTGTGATCATCCAAGTGTTGTGTGTCATGTCACTTTACCAGCGCTTCCTCGCTTAGTGAATCCATCCCAAATCCTCCCCCAAGCACCCTATATTTACGATAGGGGGAGAGGTATGTAACCATCATGGAATTTATGAGAGTTCATTTATTAGGAACCTTCATAAATTCCAACGGTGCAGTTACCTAAATTAAAAAAATTTCAAGTGAATAAAAAAGAATTGGTGCATAAAATTAATTGACAACAATTAATTTTATGTTGACACATAAAATTAATTGAAAGCAATTAATTTTATGTTGACACACAACATTAATTGATAGGGTTGAGAGGTTTCCTCTCTCTCTCTCTCCATTCAATGGGGGGTTAAGCCCCTTGTGGACCCCACATAATAACTTCTCGAGGGAGGTTATGCTGCTCGAGTGGTCCCCACCCCAATTATACTCCCATGGGAGGTTTGGGTGTGGCGGTCCCACCACCAACTCCCATGTGGAGATTTTAACCAAACTCATCCACATGGTGTGGGTTCAACATAAATACAATAAGCTGTCACTTGTTTTATTTTATTAATCCACGTGAAACCCAAAAACCAACTCTCATACCCGTTCAACCGCTATAAATATGAAAGCCTTCTTAAGCGAAAATCGGAGCTGTGAGTTCAAAGGTGCCCTTGGATTTCAATTCTGAGAACTGGTTCAAAAGATATGAAATGCCACTCACATGTTTTCTGAACGTACCTGAAAAAATGTTCGGAAAATTATTATCAGTCACCCTCGTCCCACTACGGTCAAGGTTAGGCTCTTCCTAGGTGAAAATCGCCCCAAAAAACCCAACGGTATTCTCGGATTTTCAATCCGAGTAACCGTTTAGAAGTTATTAATTTTACAATAAATAATTGTCACTTAATTATTTTATTTTCGGTATAAAAACTAACTTTTTTTGGTGGCCCGCGCTGGCCAAAGTTAGTATCTACTTAAATAAATCAATCCCTCATGAGTTCAGCAGTGGTATCAGATTTTTAATTTGAGAAACTTTTTGTGAGTTATAATTATTTGAAAAATAAAATAACTTTATTTTATTATTTTATTTATAGTTATGCCATTTTCTGGATTTCTCACAGGAGGCCCACACTGACTAAACTTAAGTCATTCCAAGGGTAAACCCGTCATCCTGAGCACAACAGTGAACTCAGATTTTTGATCCAAGTAACTGTTTAAGAGTTATTACACTTTTTCATGAAAACTGCTTATGGACATTAAATTAATATTAACAAAACTTCGACGGATCATTCCAGGAACTCCGGTCCTCAGAATTGCACGCTGTCAAAAACTACAGACTCGTAAAGTTCCTATATATTTTTTTAAAAAAATTACATGGAAAATCTGGGTCTTTGAAAATGATGTAAAGATATATTTTACATTTTAAGAATTATAATTATATCATAAATAAAATATTATTTATTTAAATATAAATATATATGTATATATATTATCTATGTGATGTGGTGATGAAAAATTAATCACATCTTTTTGTGGAGGAGGTAGTCCTAACATATGCCCGAATTCCGTTATAATTTTTCAGTGAATGGAATGTTATGAAATTAAATGATATATTATATTTTATAAATGATAAATATCTCATTAATATAATATATAAACATTAATTATATAATTATTAATATCATTGAGATGTGGTGATGGAAAATTAATTACATCGGTTCATGAGATGGTAGTTCGTCGTACACACGAACAACGGATTCCTTTCCCATTTGATGGAGGTTTGATTTATATATATAGGTTATAAAAATAAGATAAAACACCAAAGTATATGAAATATAATAATTTTATTTAATCATGGTTGATTAATATTTTATGGATCAGGAAGAATAAATAAAAAAGATGATCGGTTAATATCTATACAACTTTTTTAGAAAACATATTTTATTTAAATATTAATCTTTCTAATGTTTATATTATGCCACAAATATAACCACTATAATGTTGCGAGGGATTTTAAGAATTTATTTAGGTAGTTATGTTCCAAAAAAATGATTCTTTAGGTTTTAGAAATTGAGAAGAAGAGGCTCCCTCTTATAAGAGAGGGGAGGAGAAATTTTGGAATATTATAAAATATTAAATTATTATAAATTAATTTTGATGTAAAAATGAATACAAATTTATTATATACAAAGATAAGATGAGTATGAGTTGAAATTATATTAGATAGTAAAATATTTATCGGTTTGGGTCAAATTCATACCGTTATTTTTTATTTTAACCCTTCGTTAGCCCTTAAGATAATTATGGTGATATAAATATTTTTTACTCTCCAGGGGTTAATATAGTAACTATTAATTGAAAAATGGAAAATAAATTGACCATGGTTGATATTTTCAACAAAATACCAGTAAAATTTATGAATATATGTCTTTTACGAATTTTAAATCATTTAATAAAATATTATTTATTATAAAATATAAATAATATATATTTTAGAATTTTTTTTTAATTTTAATTTTAATACTAGAATAAAATAATTCAATTCACAAAAATTAATCCAAAACATATATAATATGTCATTTTTATCTAAAAATTGTGTAACACAATGATCCATTCAAATAATATTGTTTTTAAAATGTTTAAAATCATTTAGTTGATTTTTTTACTAATTGAATAATTACTTCCTCAATGTTACATAAGTTTTTATGGTAATTATTGTTCACTAAAATTTTAGTTTTAATTAAAATAAAAAAATAATTTAGATTTAAAATTAATATTTATAAATTAAAATATATTCTATTTATCACTATGATAAATATATTATAGTTATTAATTGCCAGAGTGTGACAATATTTGGATTTATATTCATCAAAGTATTATAAAGGTCAAAATCATGGCCAAATGAAAAAAGGGCATATATTCTACTTTATGATGATTATGGGGGTCATAAACCCAACTAATAAAATTAATTAATGTGTTAGAGTCATTTATTGTCCCTATATTTTTATTTTTAACATTAATTACCTTATTTACCTTTTATCGTGTTGAAAAAATTAATAAGGTAATTATTCAAATTGAACCAAAATAAAAGGGAAATATTTAGCACTTTTTAAAAAACAATTTAAAAATATTTAATAAATTTTTAATGAATAAAATAATATAATATTTAGGATTTAGTTTGAAATTAAACATGAAATTTTTTGATGGAAAACTAATTTCAGATAAATTCCCGTTTAAGTATAAAACAATTTTTAAATGAAATTAAAGTATAAAATACATTTAGAAAACCTTAATTGAATTATTTTAAATAAAAATTAGGTAATGAAAATTTAAAACTAATCCAAAAGAGAATTTTAATTTTTTAATACATTTAATGAAAATATACCATATAATAAAAACCTGTATTTTTGACTATTCATTAAGAAATCAAACATTTCAGAAAATTTGAAAAAATCACCCGAAGGTAATATTGACATGATGATTTAAAAAATGAAGATGATTTTATAAAATAAATTATATAAAATTTACATTAATTAATTATAATATTTTCTTACAATAATAAATATAAACCATTTTTGAAGAAAACATATTTGTGTAGAATAAAATGACATTACTAAAAATAGAATGCATATTTACTAAGAATTAATCAATATATTTTTATTGATTAGGTCCTTCATATATATTTCATAATTTATTTAATTCTATTCATTCACACTATATTGATGTCTATGTTATAATGGTTATATTTAAATGAAAGCATTTTGTGGTTTATCTAAACTATGTTTTTCATATTGTAGACACTATCAAACATAATGCCATTATTTTAATATAACGGGATGTTACATTATCGTCCATTTAATAAATTTTATCCTCACAATTTTAAAATTTTCATGATAATTAATGGTTTTACATTATAAAATACATTTTCTAAAATCCAATGTTATAAAATGGGTTAATAAAACCTACATGTTAAAAGAGACAAAGGGAAATTCAATGGTTGTCTATAATAACACATAACTATGTTTAAAAGTTGGAAAAAATTGGTGGGTGGTGAAAAATTACATGTAAGAAAAACATTATGTCCAATTAATGATGGATAGTGATAGAGATCATTAATGATTAAAAAGTTATGCTCATGAGATAGTCAATGACCACAAAATAATTAACCCAAGAGGTGTGAAAAAAACTATTGATTCGTAAAAAATAATGGTAATAGGATAAAATTATTTTCTCAATACTCCCCTGCTAGTTTTTAGGATCTAAGTTACCATCTAGTATGAACATATAATGGAATATACTTACTTTACAAGTGTAATTTAATCCTTTAATCAATTTGTACCACAATATCATCTCTCTGTCTCTCCCTCTCCAAATGTTGAGTATTGAAGAAAATTATTTGATTCCTAAACCACTAAAATAAAATTATAATGGATCACATAATTCTAAAAACTAATAAAATTATATTCCTCTATTAATTAGAAATTAAGAAAAAAGAAAAATTGATTAAATAATATGATGTAATCCCAAAAAATTAATAAACATTCATACCAAGAAATGAAAAATTAATCTCTAAGGCCCCAATGATTAAAACCAATGTTAAAATTAGATAATTTTGTTATAAATGATATTTATAATATTCCAGAATAATATTGAAACTAAACAATCCGAAGGTTTTTATCCTATATTCATCAAAGATAAATTTACAAATTTATCTCAAAATGAAAACAATCACTCATAATGTCTCATAAAAAAATGTATATGGCCTAGTCATATATTCTTCATGATATGGAAATCAATTAAATAAATAACCCAAATCACCATAAATCCCTATTAAAATAATATATTATATATAAAATATAAATAATTCATTTATTCCTCAAATAAAATCAAATATTTTCTAAAAATACATCTATTTACCTTAATCATATAAGGTTCCAAAAATTGTGAAATTTTTATTAAATAAAATAACCACTTAATCAAAAAATCACTAATCAATACCAATGTAATATATATGATAAATAATATGCTCTCCAAGTTGTAACAACCCACAATTAAGTCAATATCATCAGTCACATAAATACTAAATGTTATAATTAACTTTAATCTTATGTAAAAAAATTAAAAGGTAATTCTTTCTCAAAAAACTTTTTCACCTATTAAACTTAAGAGTTATATTTAATTTAATGTTATATAAAACCCAAAAAAATTTCTATAAAGTACTTCTAAAATATAAAATTTAAAAATAGTATTAACACTTTTAAAATATGATCTTACATAAATCTTCCACAACATCATGACACAGAAAAATCAATATATAAACTCATCATTCATTCAAATTCATTTTTAAACCTTTTACCATGATCATTATCTTATTCCTCAATAAATAATTACTAAAATAACATATATGTATTATTTATATATCATTCATCATTACCAAACCATTTATATTGCACAATTTAAATATTAGAATACAATTCTTACTTTAAATCTAGGAATTATGATTTTCTTGATATTCCCTTTATCTTCCAGCATGCTTTCCAACCTCCAAAAATTAAACTGTCATGTCATTTTCATAATTAAATTTTTTTAGAGAGTTGTCAGAGTCGATATTTTGAAATTAAATTAAAAACATACCATGATCCATTTTTTTTAGATATGTGAAAAGGTGTTAGATAAGTAATTTTTTTTCAAAGGTGATTTGAATAATCAAGAAGCTGTCAAAATAATTTAATTGTTTTTGAAATAATAGTGATAATAAAATCATATATAAGGGAAAATAGTGTTAGGAAATATAAATTTCATTCAATATTGTTAAATTATCCTTAATTTGTTAAAATGAAATATATTTAAACATGTAATGAATTATTTACAAGAAAATAATCCATAAGGGTAAATACAAGACACAAGTAATTTTATGATACTCCAATCCTTCATCACCAATATATACCAGTTGATTTATGAGATTTAAAACCCCCCATAAAAATAACCATAATTATTTTGAACATAATGACCTTTGTGATAATATTGGTTTTTTAACTTATGGTCAAATAACATCCTAAACTCTAAAGTTATATAAACCTTTCTCGGATACTAATTTTAAGGGAGCAATATTAAAAATTTCATAATCTAGTGTATTTTAAAAGGAATTAATTTTAATTACTTTACAAATACATTTTAGGATCATAGATTTATAGATTTAGGTCATAACTCAAACAATACAATCCAATCTATTTCATTGTGGCCACTTCTACTATGTATTCATTTTTCTCACAATATTAAACTATAAATGTAGAGAATTATTCATTTTACAGAAAAATGATCAAAAAATTCACCTTGAATTATTATTTTACATTAACCATAATTAAAAAATATAAATTTTTAAAAACCTTGTATGAGAAGAAAAACCACAAAAAGGGACATAAAAAGAAGAAGAAACCTGTTTTTCTATTATAAAACCCTGATATCATAAAAATATTTTTCTTTAAAATAAATAAACATTGATCTAAAATAATAATTTACTTATAAATTGATTCCTCTTTTCCATAAAAATATTTTCATAAAACACTTTATAATAAATAATTAATAAAGAATAAATCATAATAGTGAGGGTTACATAGAAAATTGAGAAACCATGAATTGTTTTCTCTAAAAAACATCTTTAAGCATAAAAGGGAATAACCATTATTTTTGAAAGATAAATATATTTAATTTTGAAATAAAATGATTTCCATGGAAACTAATAAGAAAAAATATAAAATTAAAGTAGTTTACTTGGTACTTCAACTTCTTATAACCCTTATAGAACCCTTATGACAACCCTTATAATTTGAATTACCATATGACTAACTTCCAATATAATTCTCTAAAGAACTTGATCATTTCCCAATGAATTGGAGTTATATCTAGGTAAACTCACAATTTAATCTATATAAGTATTATATGTGTGATATAATTGGGATGAACCATTTGTAAAAATTTCTATATATGATATCATAAAAAAACATATCAAAAAATCTTTTAAACCAATGTAAAAAACACTTTCAAATATCAGAATAATTTTTTTAAAATACATTTTTAAAACTAAAATACCAAAAAAATAAAAATGGGTATTTATTTAAATAAATAATGAAATATTATAATGTAATTCATAGATAGAATACTTATTTTGGTGGTATGTATACTCATTGACACAATATAAATTAAAATAGAACAATGCTTTTTTATTTGGAAAATAATTTGAAAAAATTCTGTAAAAAACATTTTTTTGAAGTCTATTGAATGGATGTTAAAGGAAACATAAATTATCATTTATAATTTTTTATATACATATAAAAACATTCATAATTTTTTTTAAAAACTGGAAATGGAAGAAAACGATTTGAAAGGAAAACATTTAAAGATGATTTTTAAAATAAATCCCTTTACATAAATCATTAAAAAGATTAATTTATACAAAATTTTAAATAAAGAAAAATGTTGTAAAAATGGAATTTATTATCCATTGAATTATAAATAATAATTTAATGGAACCATTTAGAAGAGCATGATCATGTAATAGTAATGATTTTGAAAATAAATGTTTAAAACATAAAAACTGAGGTTTTGAGTTAAAGTGTCCGATATCATAAGTTTGAATCATCACTTACATTCTTTATTATCCTAAATAATAAAAATATTTTAATTATATAACTTCTTGGGATAAATTTTCAGGTTTATTATTCATTTTATTTCCATTATTATCTTATTATAAAAAATTACTTAATAATTTTAGTTTATAGGATATTTTTTAATGATATTCGACTCATCTGTCCAAAATTACTTTTGTTGGTTGAATATGGTCAAGAAGTGAATTATTACATCTTATAAAGAAGAATAATAGTTAAATAATTATCAATTATATATATAAATTATAATTTTAAAACCAAAAATGAAATATGGTTATTAAAAATGATCTACGTTACAGTCATGGTGATTATAGGCTGTAAGTATGAATGAGTAAGATTTTCATTTTTTAATGATAATTATTGAATGTAGGTAAGTATCATTTTATTTTAATAATATTAATAATATTATCATAATACCATATTATTTATTTAAATATAATTATAGATATCATCCAGTTAATGTGGTGATGAAAATTATTCACATCACTTTATAGAGGTAGTAGTCCACACGTATGCACGAACGAAACTATAATTTTTCATGAATTTTATAGTGAGAAAAAAAAATGATATATTATATTTTAAGAACGAAAAAATGTCACTAATATAATATAAAACCATTAATTACATCATTATAACCATACATGAGAGTTGGTGATGGAAAATGAACTACATTAGATTGTGAGATAGTAGTTCACCGTACACATGAACGATGGATTCCACTCCCATTTGATGGAGGTGGGAGACAGATACATGTTATTAAATAAACCCAAAAAAACTCATTATTTATAATATAGTTTTTTATCATTTATTTTATTCGTATTATATTTTAATTAAGTGTAAAAAGAAAAAAAATGAAAACACTAGGTTAAGAACTATACCTCATTATTGGACAACCTTGTTTTATTTACACCTTATGCCCTTTATGGTTGATATTTTTCTCAAAATAATACCTATATATTTTGGGGATGTATTTTAAGAATTAATTTTACTAGGTATAGGTAGAAAAAAATTCTTTATGTGTGATGAAATGATTAGAATAGGTTTTATTTTATAAGTGATGGGAGGGGAACTTTTAAAATTTCATAACATATTTAATTAATATAAATTAATGTCGTTTTAAAAATGGATTTAAATTTATAATATTATAATATAAATGGAGTATGAGTTCAAATAATTACATCTAATAATATTTGGATAATTTTAGAGCAAATATTTACCATCTCATTTTTGTTTTAACACTTCGTTAAACCTTTTGATAATTACAGTGATTTTCACAATTGTAACTCTTAAGGGGTTAATATAGTAAATCTAAAAGGTAAAATTTGACATAAATGAATCATGGTCGAAATTTTTCACCAAATAAAAATTAATTATCTGAGTATATGTCTTTTTGTAATTATAAATAATTTAGTAATTTTGTGTGTTATAAAATAACAATAATGTAAATTTTGGAACTATTCCATTAATTAGACATTTGAAACTACAAGGAAAAATAGGAATTAGAACCCAATGTATAAAAAACTGTATAATATATCATATTTATATGAAAATATTGGATAAAAAAGAACCATTAAAAACATATATATTTTATTAATTTTTATAAAAATAATTTATTTTATTTTTCAATTAATTGAACAATTACATCATTAGTGTGGTGTAAAATTTTAATGTAATTATTTCGTAACTAAAAATTAAATTTAAATTTCCATGATTAAAAATTAATTTATATTTAAAATTAATATTTATAACTGAACACATACTTTTTTATCCCAATGTTAAAAATATAATAGTTATTAAAAGAGAGAGTGTGACATTTTGGGTATTATATTCTCGTAAATAATATAATGTTAAAAATCCATAAAAATAAAAAAAGGCCATAAAATAAAATTTTGGCTGATTTTCAATGAGTTATACTTTTAAAATAAAATGAAGACAAGGGTTATTATATTATTTTTATCTGATATCATTTTTTTTACTATGATTAATTACATGATTTGTCCTTAAAAATATTATAGAAAATAAAAAATGTTGTTATTAGTATAAAAAAATAAAAGGGACATATTTATACAATTTCATTTTTTGATTCCAATTATGAATACATTTTTCAATATTTAAATAATATATTTAAATAAATTTATTTTATATTTAAAAAGAATTTTTTTGATGAAAAACAGGTTTTAAGTAAAATTCTTCTTTTAAGTGTAAAATGTTTTTATATTAGATTAAAGTATAAAATATATTTTAAAAACAATAATTGGATTTTTTGAATGAAAATAACAAATTAAATTTAAAAATAATCAAAATAAAATTTTAATTTTTCAATATTTAAGAAGAAAATACAGATTTGAATAAAAATGATTATTATTCACTACACAATGGAAAATCAACCAATCCAAAAAATTATAAAATATTATAACCATGGTAATACTAAAAAAATAAATTTTACAAAATAAATCACATTTTATCAATTACATTTTTTTATAAGTTCCATAATTTAATTATATTATTTTATCACAAAAATAAATAAAAACCATTTATTAATAGAACATATTTTGGAATACCAAAATGAATTTACTAATGATTAAATGCTTATTTATTAATAAGAAATAAATAAATTTGTATTTATTGGAAGCTTTATATATATATTTCCTAATTTTGTTAAAACTATTTATAGTCACTAACTTAACAACATGGCTATAACATTCATATTGAACTAACATTATTTCCTGGCTTTTTTACTCTCAGTGTTGTGTTTTGTACACACTATAAAAACTAATTTCCTTCCCTTAAAATATTTTGGTGTTATAAATATCATTCGAGAGTGTAAAACTAGGTTTTTGATGAAGGCATAAAACTCATAGATTTGGTGAATATCATGTTAATACCATAGCCTTTTTTATAAACATACAAGTTAGGTAAAATAAATTAAATAGCCCCAATTGAAAATATCAATATTTGTATTGATGAAAATATGATTAATAAAAAAATAGTAATTAAAAAAAATTAATAATGATGTTCATTTAAAAATTAAAGAACACAAAAACTTTAATATTCAATTAAGCGTCACATTTAAACTATTCGTAAATCCGACTTAATAAAATCAAAATGTTATAGAGTAAGGTGTTTAATGAAAATATCATCTATTTAAAAGTTAATAGTAATAAAATATATTAATATATCACCTTTTTGAAAGTGTTACAAGAAAAATTAATTGAATTGATCAATTTAATTATGGAATGAATGTTGAATAGGGTTTCTAAAAATTCTAATGGAACATATATTATCACAAATTATAGGAACATGATCATATATAAGCCCACAATATAAGATAATGTTTTTAATAAAAATAATTTTTGGCACAATGAATTCCTGCAATTATATATTCTTCTTTGGATATAGAATTAAATGTATTATATTATTTCTTACTACTCCAAGATACTTTGGATATTCTAAATAGCTGAAAATACAACTTTTACATTTCTAATATAATATGTATCTTGAAAAATTAGAGTTAAAAAGACATTTAAGCTGAAAATAAGTATCTTTTTGATAAGATAAACCAACATTTTAGAAACTTTAAAATATGTAATAAATATTTTAAGATATTTTTATGTGATTATTTAAATGAGTATAAATACAAACACTAAACATGACATTGGTTGATGTTACTATATGATAATGAAGGATCTCAACCATACAGTTATAAATATTGTCTTCAACTAGTTTTCCTAGTTAATAAAATGAAATATTTTAAGAGGAATATATATATTCACTTAGTTCAATTATATAAAACATGAAAAATATTTTTAAAATTTCATTTATTGTATTTTATTTATTTTATAAAAATACCATCCATTTTTTGAGAAATTTGAAAACAAAGAAAAAAATTTAACTCACCCAAAAAAATCATTTATTTTTTTTTATTAAATCTAAAATATCATTACAAATAAATAGTTTTTACAATAAAAAATAACATCATAATCCAAAATTTTAACAATTAATAAATCAATTTAAATATGTTAAAAAATGATATATATGATTTTCCCATTTCAAAATAAGTTTCTAAAATGAATTTAGTAAACATTAAATATCATGTTTGATGGGATTATTTTAAATAATAAAGATCCTTGGTAAAATTAAAATCAAGTATTAATAAATTTAGAATCCTAAAAACGAGTAGGTTATTATTTTTTTATAAGTAAAATCACATAAATAACTCTTTTAATATACATTTTAAAGTAACTCAAATTTAAATGATCATATAATTCCAACAATATTTTAATTGATTCTAACTATTTGATGGGTTTAATAAATTTTAAAATTTAAATTGTAAAAAATAAAATTTCCCACAAAAATAATAATATGAAAGTGATTTCATGATTTAAATATTTTTCAAACATAATTTAAATATATTTTCAAAATAATAGATAGAAAACAATTTAAAAGAGAACTTCCCCGAACAAGATGAATCCCCATTAGAATAATTATATAGTGAATGAATTGTCTTTGAATTGACCGGGATTGATCATGTCAAGGTGAACAGAACCTAAATAATGCTTTAAACTACAAAGAGACTTATAAATTATTATATATATTAAAATAATTTTGAATAAAATATATATAATGAATTAGAATTAATATATTTTCAATAAATTTAACGATATAGTCTCCCTTTCAAAATAATAATAAAACTATCCTTGGAATTTAAAGGATTTTTAAGGAATTGAAAATGAAAAATATTCAAAAAATGAAAATAAATTTTAAACATGAAAAAAATAAAATTGTATTAGACATGTAATGATAATATACTTTTAAACATATAATTATAAAATGGTTTAAAACATGTAATATATATATGGTAAAAATAAAGGTATAAAACATTAATTATTTCTCCGTTTATATAGTAAAGATAGAAAATTTTAGACAAAAATAAACATAAAACCCCTAATTAAAGAGCACTCCCTTTATTTAAAAATTATAACTTTAGGTATTTGGCCTTCAAAATGGATTATGAATTATATGATTTGAAATTTGATATCAATGACATAGCCCTAAAAAATATCAATGAAAGATTGCTTTTGGTACCTACATGGTTTTGGTTATGACAATGTTAACTCTGGGTGAATTTGAAACCCATATTTATTTTGAATATGTTCATACAAGAAATACATTAGAAGAAATATGGACAGTTTTGGTTCATATATTATGTGCAGTTTTACAATAATATTCATGAATAAGATTCCTTGTTTTGTGTAAATATTTTCAATTTTTTTATTAGAATCCTATTACAAAAGTTATATTTTTATGGGTATTAGGTGGATTTGTAAAGACCATCCCAATTATTTTTCATATAATGTCAAAAAACAAAAATTTTATTTTATTTTCACCTTGGGTAAAAAAAAAAGATAATTCTTACTCTCTTTAACTATTGATTCCAATTTTTCAACGTTGGGTTGCTCGTAAATTTTTTATGGACAGTTCATACTTTTATTTTTATTGTTGATACCTTTAAAAAACTACATGATCGTACTTCATTTTTACATTCTTTTAATCTTGGGGAATATTAAAAAAACCACCCTCAAGTTTATTTATATCATATATATGATCATAAAAAGTTTGGTGAAAATATGACCAAGAGAGAGATTATATATTAACCTCACCATTTACGTTGGTTTTGGCTATGATAAAATTTTCACCATAACTTTATTAGATTGATGAAAGTGAATCATCACTAATACTCTATATAGAATCCTTAAATAATTTATTACTTTAGTCACTTTATTTTAGCATCCTTTTGAATTTAGTGAAATCTAGTTTTATGTTTACAGTATTCTTTCATTCAAATCATGCTTCATCTATATATTATTGTAAATGTTACATTTTTCTAAGATGAAAACATATTTCTGTTGACATGTTTTTTCATATTCTTTGATAGTTTTGAAATCTTGTCATCACCATTGGATAAATCATCCTTGATTTACTAAAAGAAAATATATTTCCTTCCGTAACAAACTAGGATTTATTTTTATATTTTTATTTAATGAAATCTCTTAGGTTAAGAGAGATACAATCAGTTCTTCATCAAATATATTCTAGATGACCCTTTCTTCTTTTATAATCGTTAACTTATGGGTCAAAAAACATTGAAATTCTAAAATTATATTCTTTATGAGAATTTTGGTATAAACATTGTCTCCAATAGAATTTAACCCATAAAAATATCAGTAAATAGTGTAAAAATATTAGTAATTGATTCGTTATAATGCCTTATAAAACATTCAAAATTGTGACGATACCTATCAGGTTTAGTTTCCGTGACCTAATTAGTTCCGTCATTAATTACATCAAGTAATATAAAATTTTCATGAGAATTTTATAATTAGAAATATGATTAAGTTATTTATGATCTAAACCATAATAAAGATAATTCTTGGATTTTATATTAATTTCAATTCCCATAATATAATTAAAATATCATTTCTACTTTATTGTTTTAGTGGTTGTGTAAACATGCATAATAATTTTCCAAATAGGATAACTAATTCTTAAAATAAAACTAGGCTTGTGAGTTTTACAATAACTATAATCTGAGCCATAAATGGATAGTGCTCAACCTATTGGGTTTTATTCGTTAGAAGCTTTATTATTAGAGGTAAACGTCATTTTTAAATATCATTCCACTGAATCAATTAATATTTTGAAAATAAAAGTTCGAAAACAATCTATTTCATTGATACCATGTGTTTGTCCAAGTAGGATTGCCAAACGGGGGAGTTAATTGATTTTTTTTAAAAAATTAAAGAAAAATAATGTGACATAATTAATCAATTATGTTATAAATTAAAATAAAACAAGTTAGAACAATAAATATGAATTAAATGAGTAACCATAAGAGAAAATAAAAGGTAAAGGAAACAAAATTTGAAAAATGAGTTTTGGTAAAACTAAAGATGATTCCCTAAATATCCTCCCTTAATTTCTATAGAGGTTTTTGATAAGAATCCTAGAATTTAGGGGTATCCAAGATGCCATAGAAAAAACTATCCTATACTTCGTAGGAGACATGACACAATAGAAATAATATGCATGATTTTTAACTGGTTTTAGAAATAAAACCAATGCAATGAATAGAACATAAATGATATTGCTAGATTAAAAATTTATGTTTTAGATCCTTAAAACAATGTTAGGTATAACATGTGAATACCTAGGTGGGTATGGATTTTTCAGAATATTTTTTGGGTGGGTGAAATGATTGACCTAAGGTGACTATGAGATTGAGATTGTCATTACACCATCTCTAAAGAATGGTTTCAGTAAGGATTATCTTATGATACAATTGACTCCAGTATGTGAGCATATTGTTGTTTAATGATGCCATGCTTTCTATGATATGGTATTTACAAGGAAAAGAGATACAGATTTAAGATCCCATATAGAGTTTCAATGTTATTATGGGACTTAAGAGATCCTAACTGGTTCACCTTTGTGATGTATCCCTTGAGACGGTCAGAATAGAAATGGGTAGTGATGACTGCAGGTGTCATCATATAACTTGAATATATGGTATGAGACTATCATAGACATAATAGTAGAGATAGCTCATGAATTTTAGGGGGTAACCTTGGTTATACATGATGGGTTGGGTAAGTGGACAACCCCTATTCCTATTAAAATTATTATTATTATGATAAGTATCAAGTTCAATGTTGTTTGGTTTTTTAAGTGGCTAATAAAAATTATCAGATGGACTGGATGTTAAATAAAACCCTTTTTAGAGGATCTTAATGAAACATAATAAAAAACCAGTATAAAAACTAAAATTAATAACATTCAATAAAATTAGTTAATCATAAATCATATATAAATTAATGCATGTTTATCATCATCTTATGATTTGATAAACATAACTATGTTAAAAAATAATCCCACCTATGTGGTGTATCCACTAGATCATCCGAGTCACTCAATAGTCAAGAAGGATCCACTATCCTCCATGACATGGAGGGATATCGTAGTAAAAAATAAAAATATGAAAGATGGTATTCAGTTAGGGATTATTTTCCATGAATAAAGATCTTGATTAGACACCCACAGACAATCATTTTTAAGTAGAATTTATATTGAATCCAATACATTCCTATGTGTTTTATTTATTATTTCTTGCATTTATAACAAATTTATTAATTAGTCAGATAATTCATGCATCATATTCATGAATGAATTTAAATTTTATTCCTTTTATCTTGTAAAATATTTATTTTAATGATAGCCTCGATGGATAATAATTTGGGTGTCCAACACACAAATTATAAACCCAATGCATTTCCATGCAAGTCAACAAAGTATTTGTACACACACACCCATGTATTTATATTTTCCTTTATATTTCATATATATATATATATATATATATATGTTGGGAATACTCCCATGAATATCACACATGAACTAAATCATATAATATATTATTCAATTTATCATTATATTATATAGCATACAACTCATGAAACTATATCCAAAACTCTTTTTGCTATATTATAAACATTTTTTTGGAAAGATATCATTAGAATTACCTTGTACTTAATTGTATGTAATAAATTATAAATACCTATACAAAATAATTTTTTATTTATTCAAAATATATTTTATATTATCTCTCTGAGTCAAAACAGAATCCCCATTCAATAAACCACAATGTTTGACCCACGATCTATTATATCATTGAAAAAATATAAATATTTAGATCCATATATTTATAAAAATATTTATCCCTAGAAAATAATCCATGCAACTGAAGATATAAATGGATCTTAAATGATCTCAATGAAAAACATATATCCCAATACCTATGTTCACCTGTCTACATCATTTGAAAACATGCATTATCATATTTTCTCTTTCTTAAAGGCATCAAATTACCATGAGAAATAGAGCTTGTAAATTCCATATATACAACTCACATGTTATTGATTCACATAGTATAGAATAAAATGATCTATGAATATATCACATTTCATTGATCCTTAGGGATAAACACATCCTCTGTATCTTGTACTAATAGATATATAATGTCTAGGTGAGTTTAAACCCTGTAATAGTATATCTCTCTTGATGGTCAAGATGTAATACTCATCATATAATAGTCAAAATATATTCTTGGATAAGTTAAAACTAAAAATATGATCAAAAATATAAAAAATCACGCCATATTAGCTAAGTAAACATGTAATATTTTGTAAATAGGGTATCAAAGTATAATGGATCTCATTCTACATATCGCCCCAACCTTAGGAAGTGGGGAATCAAATATGATTCATACACCCATATTAAGCCATAAAATTATATATGGGACTCAATATTCTATACTTAGTGGGTTATCTATTATAAAAAAAGAATATTATTCTTTGGTTTTTACCTCATGAATATACTCTATATCTAAATACAATAATCCTACTCATTCTAACCTTAAACTTTCATCATAACTTATAATTATCCATGAATAACATCGATTAAGGATAAATGAAAAGTAATACCTTACAAGGTCAATTATTATTTCAATTCATAAAATTTACATCTATATATATATTTATATAACCAAAATCAAAGAATGATAATATAGAGGTTTCATTTATTATGATGCTTTATAATAGTTTTACAATATTTAAGAAAATTTAACCAAACCAACATAAGAACCTAGTTTGAATTTCACATATGATAAAAAATCCCATGAGACTTATGTTTGCTACAATTTTTGGATTTTATTAACACATTATGTCTTAATCACATGTTTATGCTACCCTCTGACAAAAAACTCACCCTAACTCTTTTGTGAGAATCATATATAATGAATGACAATTTGAATATTGGTGGGATTTAGGAATCATATTCCAAAAAAAATCATCCTATTGAATGTATTCAACCTTTTTAACTTCACATAATCAAATATTATAATGTAAAGTTAATTTATCTACATATAACTCTTTCTATCTTCAACATCATCATATTTTGAACTATATTTTATCAATCCTTTTCAATCAAATAATGTAAATACTTGGAATATTGTTTACCATTCCTCTTTAGATATTTTTGGATAAAGTGAAGAACATTTTTATGACAACTGATATACCTCTTTACATTTCTATTTACCACAATACCACTATTAAATTTTAAAATAACAATTTTTTACATAGAGTATAAAACAAACAAAAACAAACAAAAATGAACCAAGAAATATTACCATTTTATGACTATTACAACATAGCTGATTACAATGGAAAACATGAACAGAATTAGGAGAATTATGAAATATATATAAAGGAACTAATCAATACAAATGTACTGATTAATTATTATGAAATAATTACACAATTTTTATTAAATTCATTTTACTTTTAAAAAATACATCTCATTAAAAAATGGTTTTCATTTCTCTTTATAGTAAAATAAAATAATTAAATTATACCAATTTAACTATATTTTTTAAAAAATTAACATATTTTATAAAATAAAATGTTCCAAATCCTTATAGAGTGAAATTTTTAGAATTTTATAATTTCCCTCATTTTCAATGAATGGTGAAAAAAAAATAATTTTTTTTTGAAGCTAAAGATTTGATTCAAGTATTTACAAAAATCCATTTTTTTTAAAATATATTAAAAGTATAATTAGTTATATTATGTTATGAATAATATAATTTAAATCATTAAAATCAATTTTATTCTTTAATTTGGTACAAAAATATCAATACCTAAAAATACATATTTTGTGAAAAAATTGATGTGTTTTTTGGTTTTATTTTATATTAATTTCTTCAACTTATTTGATCTGAATCCTTAAGAATGGATTCCTTACTTGGAATCAGTAAGATCATTTTTTGTAAATACTTACCTTTTTTTCTGTATTAAAAGTATCCTTGGTAATTTTTTGACACCTCAGTTATGTTAAAATGGGTCAAATGGGGTTAAAATAGTTGGATATGGTTTCAAAATTTCGATAAAGATTTATTTTACCCCATTGGATGATTTTAGATCAGACATTTTTATCCAATTCTAGAATATATAGCCATATGGTGTTTATTTTATTGTATTCTGACCATTATATTCATTTAAGATAATGATTAATACAAAACAACACTCTCTTTACATTAATATATATATATATATATAATATTTACACAAGGAAAACAATAGAAAAATATTTAATATAAAATTTTATTTGATAGATTAATTATTATATTTTCTCTTTTTATTTTTTTAAATTTTTATTGATTTATTAATTAATTTAAATTCTTATCCAATGTCCATACAATATATATTCAATTAAATAGAAAATAAAATAAATTATATTAAAAATATCAAAAATATTACATTTTATAATAATTATTGTGTTTTTTTAGATATACGTAACATATAAGGGAGGTTTTAAAGGTTTAAATTATAATTCTTTTTGTTATGAGTAGTTTTTCAAAATCAAATTGAATACATAGTTCCAAAAATGAAATTATTGATATTTGATAATACATAATATTTTATTAAATGATTTGGAATTATAAAATTTTTTATTAGAATCAAAGTTAATCGTATATTGTTTAAAATATCTACTGTGTTTCATTTATGGTTTGATTATATTTTTATAGTTACATTCTTGACCTTTAAAAAATTAAAAAAATTGATTTTGTTGTAATTTTCCATAGTGTTAATCAAGGGTTAAAACATGATATGTGTTTAAACATCAGCTAAAAGTGATAAAATGTTATTATATGAATATTTTTTGAATAATTATAATCTTATAATTAAATTTTATTAGTTTTATCCATTTTTATATGAATATTAGTTTATACATATTTAATACTTTAAGAAATTACTAGAGTTTCCCTCTTCTCATTTATAAAAGGCCACATCCTCTCCTTCATTATTAAAATTAATTGGGCCTTATATATTTTCCAAGACATACTGTAATACCTTCAATTATTCCATTACTATATCCTTGATCTAATTTTATTTCTGAAAACCCCATCCTTTAAATGTTTAAGGTGATATCTAAATATGGTTTCATAATGAATATGTATAACTCCTTGTATAGTATTTTCATTTTATTTTCTTATTATAAAAATTTAATATATATAGTGTCCATGACTAAATAATGAACATAGTATATTTAATATAATTAATTAATATTATTATACTAGGACAACGATTGTGTTTCTTTTTATCATTCATTGGAAGACTATGAGAAAGCTGATGAGAACTTATAAACTACCACCTCCATGAAGCGATGTGATTAAATTTTCATCTATTATTTAAATATATTATAATAAGTATAGATTTAATGAATATATATGATTTATATGAACTATAAAGGATCCGATAATGGTGAATTATTATTTACCTTTCTTTATCTCCATCTATTGAAAAATATTAACAATGTTTTTGGGCACATATGACAAAACGTCTCCATGAGCGGTGTAATTAATTTCAATATATTTATATTTTTAGATATCTATATATAATGAATATATATTATATTAATTTTATTATTAAAATTATAGAGATGATAGAACAAAGATCAAAGCTCAATGATTGGAACTACCAAACCAAAATACACATTAAAAAACTGTTAACATCCAAAATAAACAATTTTAATAAGTAATTATAAATAAACATGAATTAAAATGTTCTAAGGAGTTTATCTATGATATTATAAGTTTTTACATGATTATGTTTTAAAACTAAAATTAATTTAAATTTATTATACAGGGGTTAGATTTCATTCAAACAAAGTGTATCTTGAGGTATGTGTTTTATGTTACAATATCATTATTTATTGGGATTGTATATAATTATGTTGTCAACAAGGAAGCTACATGATATACCTCTCAATAATATAATTTATTTTCATATATTCTAGTTATTTATATATTTTATTTTTTCCTTTTATATTCCTCTCGTTAAGTACTAAGGAGACAAAAAATAAAATTTTATGAAAACCCTATGTTATTTTCTATTAGGTGGAAAATCATTTTTCTTCAAAGTTCATGTTTTATAAAATATGTTTCAAGAGTGTTTTTACCATTATCTAAATATTTTTTAAAAATAATTTTTAATTTTATTTTTCTTTTTATGAAATTGTTTAAAAATAATATTCCGATTGTTTTATGAATGAGGTATTTAGAATTTTTTTTTCAAATGAAAATGAAATATTTATTTTAACATAAATAGGGAGAATAATATTTCCCACCATTCTAAAAAATAAATTATTGTTGGAATAATTTACAATATTGAAAGGTTATTTTCAAATATATATTTTTTTGATACTATTTTGGGATCTTTTAGATTTAAAATAATTGATTTCAAGGTGAACAATCAATTTTAGTAAAAAAAATTCCAAGTGACCTTTTAATAGAAAAGTTTCATATTTAATGATGTATTTTGATATAACGGATTTATTAAAAGAGATTTTATGCAACGATACCATCCTTATTATTTATATGGGTGGTTCATGATAACTATGAAAATATATTTATAAAACCTTTTTATCATCTATCAGTTATGCCATGATTAAATGTTGAAATGTTTATGAAACCAGTTTACTTTTAATATATTTTGATATGATGGATGTTTAAAAATATTGTGATAAAAGAATATATTATTTTCATTATGTTATGGGTGGTCCAGGAAATATATATCCTTATAATGCATTGGGTAAATATGGATATATCATGATATGATAATGAATAGAATGGAGAGTGAACTCAGTTTAGTAAGACACTTTGTCCACCATGATAACAAAGGGAGTAAACCATGAATATGGATACAATGGTTTGGGGAGTGAACCAAAAACACTATTATATTATTGAATGTTGAGAATTTACTTCTTATAAAATGATTTTCTTTGCTTATGTATATTATATAGACTTATGTATTATTCCAATTTTATGCTTTCATGGATCATGTTCTTTGATTCATTTATGATTCATGTTTTATGAACTACCAATCATCATTCCATGTTGCAAGATTCCAATATATGATATGCATGGAATGGTTTTCAAAATTTTATTATGATGTTAACATACCACTATCATTATGTAGTGTTTATTTTATCATTTATGTCTCACATTTTTATCCTTTACAAGCTTTATATCTCACACATTTTTATTTTTTCTAATATTAATGTTATGATGAATGGTTTGAAGAAACATATGTATAAGAAGGGTGATAGTTTTGAATAAATTAGTGGGAGAAGATATAGATATAATTTTTACGTGTTTTTTATTTATTGATGTTTCCAAATACTCTAGAACCATATGATTCTTCTATGGATGTTAATGTTATGTATTGAATATTAATCTAATAATATGTGATATATATGTATGAAAAGTATGAGTCACTATATGTTGTATCAAATTTGGGCATATTTACCTTTGAAAAATAGGATGAGAAGTTATTAGTGATAATTCATATGTTTATTCCTTGAATATAATCATTTCCTAAGGTATCGACATGAAAAGAGTGTGGTTTTTCATATAAAAGAATCCATATATGGATACTAGATGTTCATGTGGTTTTGGAACATATTTATCAAGGGGTAATAACCATGAAAAAATATGGTTGAGCATTATTGATCATCACTATATTGTATAAAGAGTGTTCCCTTAATACAAAACTGGTTTGAAAATCCTTGGGGATATACTTGGGATAATTAACATTTTCCTTACAAACCATTATGACAGATTTAAATAGATGATAACATTGAATGGACTTAGTTAAACCAATGGTGTTAGTGATTTAAATTAAGGTATCATTATTTAGACATCTTATGAATTATTTTTCATGATTCTGTGGTTCCCATTGTGATTTTTTTTCACACTATACTTCTTTGTTTTAGTCAATTAATATAACTAGAAGGATTCATGTTAATGAAAAATGTGATAGAAAATGGAACAATTTACCTTATAAAAACCAAATGAAATAGGATATGGAAGGTGAAACCTTATGATTATTCTCAGTTATATATCCCATTATATTATTTAAAATATCAACTTGGGAGATTTTCATAACACTCCTAATAAAATAAAAATGATGTTTCATGAATACGATGAATGAAATAGCATTAAAATTCTGACATGTCTTGAATGTAGGAAGAATTAATGAAAGTAATATATCAAAGGAGAGAGAATATATTTTATATGTGGAAATTAATGGAATATAGTATGTAATTTTATAAAAAAAATTAATATGTATTGCATCCTATGAGTTATGATGGATAAAATATGAGGTAGAATTTAGTTTAAAAAACTATACTATGTAAAAAGAATCTTTTTTAAAAAAGATCAGAAAAATGATTTTTTTGATGATGATAGTGTCTATATCAGACAAAGAAGTAATCTGATATATCATATTTCATATTAGTCTTACATATTGTCTTATAAAGTAATTTTAAAAAAGATAAGTAAAAACTAATTTCTAATATCAATTAACAAGATAAATAAAATTTTTAGAAAAAAGAATATTATAATTATTTATTAGTTACATGAAAGATTTATAAAATAATTATATGCTTTAACATTAATAGTTAATGTTGTTATAAATCTTGACTTATGATATCCATAGTTGTAAACCTAACTGTAAATGTCTGTCTTTATTTATGAGGACAACACTTGATATGATGAACCAAATGTCTCTATCTTTTAAACGCATAGAATAACTTGATATAGTGATCTATATGTCTTTGTATTCCTATCCTCATAAGTTCTAGATCTGGTGGATCATATTTACATGTCTTCCTATCCCCAAAAGCCATTAATCCAACCTTAATCAGAACACAGTGAATATCAAATAAAAAAGATCAAAGGAATTTACAACCATAACATAGATTCCATAGAACTGAAATTATATGAAAGATTATAATGTGTAAGAATGAGTTGTTTAAGCTGAGAGATCTTCAGATGTGTTGAGTTTAAACATTAATTAGCTCCCATATCCTTGAATTCACTCTAATTTATTGGAATTACTCTGTCATTTATATATTTTTTGAATATTTTAATTGGGTGGAATGGCCTCTGATGTTCTTCATATGAAAAATTATTTTGTTTTCAAATGATGTCATTATTATTTTCAGGATTACAAGTCTATAAAAGATTTATTTTGATAGATTGAATTCCAATTACTCCAATTATAAATTTTGGATAGTCCGATGGACTATACTATTGTGTATCAATACGATGAACTGAAAAAAGCCTAATCTAATGGATCCAAACTTTTATCAATTTGAAGGCTATGCCTTTAGTTAATCTAATAGATATAAAACTAGTCTAACCACTGGTTAAAACAATATTTACTCTAATGTACTAAAAACATGTTCAATCAGACAAATATGATTTAATAAAAATATTATATTAATTTTATATTATAATCAATCATACATTTGGTTAAAAATTATTTTATACACAAAAAAAATTCTAAAAAACATGGGATGTATAAAGTTATTATAATAGTTTGTAAAAAAGTGTTAATGTGCTTTTTATTTTCAAAACAAAGGAATGAAAAAGTTGATCGTATAACTTTTGACTTAATAATATCATCCTTTTTATAATTCACAGAATGAAGTATAAAAAAAGAAAAACTATTAACTATGAAAAAACATACAACCTTTTGTTATTTTATGAACAACACCTAGATTCATAATCAAAATATTTTAACTTATAATATCTTAAAAAATCAGATGTTTAGGACTTATTTATAGACTAGATGAAAATTTAAAAAAAATCATATTCTACCCCTTGAAAAATTTCTCCCTTAGATAGATTTTAATATATTTGGATAAAATTTTCCCTCTTATACAAATTCTATGAAAATCCCCCTATGGTACTATTCTATCCCATTTTAAAGAATCAATCCAACTTTGTGATTTTCATAAAGGAATTTGGAAAGTCATATCATCACTATAAATAATAGGTAAATAATATATGAAAAAATTATGTTTGAATTTATAATTGAACTAGGATATAAAATAAAGAACATTTATACAAAAAAATAATTGGAAACAATGCAGACAATACAAATTTGGAAAGAAATTTATAGAAATTAAATTAAATTCAAAATTTTGAATAAAATCTAGAGTTCATAGAAAATGATAATTTTTTTTATATAAATCCATGAAAATGGCATTTTTATTCTTGAAATAATTGTTTTTCTTCTTAGAATTAGGAATGGAATACTCAATCTATTATTTCATCTCTTTTATAACTAAAATCCTATAATTTTACATCTTCAAACATTATACCTCTTTAAATATCTTCAAAATTTTCTACTCCAGTATTAGATACTAATCTCCAATAGATCAGAATATGAAAATCTCAACTTTGATCTTTTTTATTTCTTCTTTCAAGAAATTTACTTCATCATTTAGATTATCTCTCATGTCTCTAAAATTTATAAAAAAATTCACTCTATTAGATACATTAGTGGATAAATTGTCTAAAAAACATGAAAAATCAGGAGAAACTTTGTTCAGTTCAAATATATGATCATAACGATCCTTAAAATCATCATCAAATTTCCTTGTCCACTTTACCATTTGATTAAAAATTATCTTGTGTTATTTTGACATAGATTTGAATGTGTTGATCTCAACCTCATATTGAATTACTAAAACTTGAAACAATTTCATTGATTCTCTTTTTTAATACATACTATTCAAAATATTGTTACATCTTTCTTATATATTGGGAAGATATGGTTTTTAGTAATTTAATTATTTTAGGGTCTGACAGTTGTAATTAATACATTTATGTTCTTCTATGTCCAAAGTGTCAAAAGAATCTAATGAAGAATTTGAAATATGCTGATGGAAATTTTCAACATACAATTTCGTTAATTTTTTATATTTTTCATTCTCCAAACAATTTACACTATCAACAAGTTTATATGTTTCATCCTTGTTTGATATTTTTATATGTGAATGGTGAGATACAAATTCTTCTTCTGATGATGATTTGACTTCAACTAAAACATCTTACTTAGTATTCTTATCTTATAGATACTATATCGTATTTTTTATTTAGGATGACCCCAATGAATTTTTAGTTTCCTTTGTTTATTCATATATTTATGTTTCTTATTATTCTAAAATTTATTCCAATTTTTCATTGAGTTCGCATTCCAACTACCTATGACTTCTTAGAACTCCTTTACCAACCTTCATAGATGACTTATGTATCTTCATCTAATATTTTTGAAGAGAAGCTTGTGGAGTCAATACATGAAATACTTTTCAAACAATGGTTTCATCTTGACACTCAACTAAAAGTTATTTCCCATTACCTTTTTCAACATCCATTAGAATAAAATATTTGAAATAATGATGTTCTAATGAAATCTATAACAGTATCCATTATTGTTTTAGATACTGGAATTGTTTGAACTACTAAAAGAAGGGATACCAAAATTGGTAGATATTCAAATACCTTTCAACTCTTTTAAGAAATCATTCCATTATCCTTTCCTCAAAAGACTTTTCTTTGGTTTTGTTTCATCTCATCTACTTTAAATTCATCAGAAATTTGGATCTTTTAGGATAAATAAACTGGTTTGTCTAGTCTAAAATAGGACCCCCTGGTGTTTTTTTGTCTCTTATGATCTATCAACATCTTGACTTCCTCATCAATCATATACTGTTTGTTTTTATGTACTTATGGTGGTAATGATTCAGACATCCTCTTTCATTTTTAAATCAATTTCTCTTTAACTGGTTCTGTTTTGGATGCATCCCTATTTGATTTCTCAAAAGACTTACTGAAATTTGTATTGAAAATTAATTTCATCTTGGCCATTGTTCATTAAAAATATTAGAAATCTTTTCCTGATCTATAGATAATTGATTTCGGATTTGTAAATGTTTTATAAATTTTATTAAATTTATTTTATATAGTAGAGATATTTCATAATTTCTGGCTTCATTGATGACTTCATAATTTATTTTATAGATAGGAAAAGATATTTAACCAAATTTATCTCCATCATATTCACAATAAAATAAAAAAAGATGATATGAAGTAATTTTAGAGTGTATAAATATACTTTATTTTGTATAAAGTATCATTTCATAAAAATTTTAACCACTATGACATCCAGAGTCATATGAAAAACATTTCTAACTTTCCATGAGGAGGTAAACAAATAATCTTCTACTTTTAACATTTCAAAATTCTTATGCTTTTAAGGAAGCATATGTGAAGGAATATAAGCTAAAACTTCTAAGCTAATTTCAACAAGATAATTTTTTTTAATTTAAACATTTCACCATAAAGTGTAGACACAATCACTTTTAAATCATCTTATGTATTAAATTAATTAAAGAATATAATTCCAAATCTATTTTCAGATAGTATTTATCAAAAACATGTTTATAAATAAACATTTTCTAAAAAAATTGAAATATAATAACTTTTTTGAGAATAAAATAATATTTTTCAATCCAAATTCACTCAATCAATGTTTTTATAAGAATGTATATTTTCTCAAATTCATCTCTAGAGGCTATCTGATTCCAACAAGTGTCATATATAAGATTTTAAAAACTGATCAAATGAATGGAAAAGTGTCATAATTATTAATTAAATGGGTGCCAAGACATGATATAGAAATATTAAATATCGATGTTGGACATAGATACCCTACCCTTACATATAGGTATGAAGGTGGCCATTCATTTTTAAAAAAATCCAACAACTAAGATTTAACACCATTTTTTGATCTAACAGTTGAAATTTAATACATGAATGATTTAAAAATAATTAATTAACTCTTAAATTATTTTTATGAAATCTTATCATCAGTGTAAATAATAATATGATTAGAAAACCTTTTATATTTTTAAAAGAGTAAAAAAACTAACATAATATAAAAAAACACATGGATAAAAATGTAATGGATTAATAGAAATTGAATGGTTGGAATAGAACCTTGTAAATTTGAAATGTTATTTCAATATGAGTAAAATGTTCCTCTTGGGTTTCATAAAATAATTTTATTCTCATATAATTTGTAAAAAATTATTGTTTAATTTTTTTAAATAAATTTTTATTATGAAGATATTTATTAAATCTTTCTTATTTCGTAAATATAGTATTAATGATTTCGATAATAAAAAATAAAAAATAAGAAAATTTAAATGTTTTTTTTGAAAACAAAAGTTTTAGAAAACAAAAGTTTTAGAAAATAAACTATTTTAGACGAGGAAATGTTACTTCAAAAAAATATGTACTCACCCTTTGCGAAGAAGTTCATTAATATGGGGGATATTCATAAAGATGAAGTATATGTTAATAATCATTTTATATTGATCATTCCATGATTTTTTAATATATTAAAATATATTGTAACTATGAGTTTTTCTAATAATATTAGCAACTTTTTATTGTGTTCCAATGAATTGTCAAATGATATCTAATTTTTTTCAAGTGATGACAAAGGAAGTGATGTCTTATATATATGGGGTTAGATCATGAGTGATGTGATGTATTTCTATTTTATGAAATGGAACTTGTGTTATCACAAAATATTTGAGTTTTAGAAAAACTCACTCCATAGTTAGTGAGTGTGTGTTATATCTATGAAACTTGATCATAACAACATATAGCTTCCATATAGTCAACATAAGCAGTAGAATGTGATACTGACTATTTTTTCATACAAGTACATTAAAATATTTCTTCTCCTATTAAATCAAATGTTATGGAACTTCTTTATTTAGTGGTTATATATCATCCAAAGTCACCATCCAAAAAATGTTTTAACTCAAAATTATTTCCAAATGAGTAAATGATCATAAATTCATAATTCCCTTAAGATACTGAAAAATATAATTTAATGATTTATTATGTGAATAGTTTTTATTTTCTTGATATCTCTCACAAAATTGTACAGAAAAAATTAAATCCAAGAAAATTTCTATTAATTAAAGTAATCTTCCAATCATTATTCTAAAGATACTTTAATCAACTATTTTCCCAGATTCATCAATATATATATTATTTGATGGTCCAATGAGAATACTAATACTTTTTGTTGTGTCATACCAAATTTCTTTATAAAATATTTTATAAAAATATGTTTTTATATAAAAGTTACTTTTAATTTTTGTGAGCATAGAAATCCTAGAAAATATGTTAATTCACCCGATAAACCCACTTTAAACAGAGACATTATAAGATCTAAAAAGAAATATGTTAAATAATTTTGACTTTATCCGACGATAAATTTATCAATGTTGGATTGTACAATCATAATTGTATTATTTACTTATTTAATAAAAATAGTTGGATAAACATATCAATTAAAAAAGTTTATTTTTAACAAAAATCCTATTAACCTATCATTCTAGGCTCCAAGTTCTTATTTAATCTCATAAAGTTTTATAGTAGTTTTGGAAAAATGTTCGGGATGTTTTTTATTTTATGAACCAAGGGGTTGTTCTACATAAAAATCATTCTATACACAACTAACAAGGATTGTGCACTTCATATCAATTTGAAATAGTTTGATATTTATGAATATTGAATATTCTAGATGTATTCAAATTGCTTCAAGTATATATACCAGAGCATGTGTTTCTCCATAATATAAAAATTATTTTTGATTATATTTCTAAAAATAAAGTATAGATTTATTTCAAACTATTATTCCATTTTCATAAAACTTATTCCAAAAGACCCATTTTACTCAAATTATATGATTATATTTTTTTCTTTAAAAAAATCCCAATATGTTTCCTTTCTAATTTATTTATTTCTTATTGCTTTGATTTTATCCAATCCTTATAACATAAAGCCTCATAAGGAGTCTATAGTCTAAATTGAAATAAAAAGGTTAGATTTTAAATTTCATTTTTCAATTAACGTCTAGTTTAATCTGTTTTATCTACATGACCAATAATATTATCACTTGTGTACAACAGAAGAAACAACCTATTTCTTGGATTTTAAAAACTATATTATTCCAAAATTGGTGGATAATAATATCTAGGTATAAATTCAATAATATATTCATTAGTTAATCTATCATGAGTTGTTATTTATAACAAATGTTTGAAATCAATTTTTGAAATAACATATGAATATGTTGGTTGAAATTGTTTGAAAAAAAGGATTAGTTTCATCCAACATAACAAGTAATCATTCCTCAATGATATATTAGTTTTTATTAAAAATAATAATATTATTACAGTTTTTTGAGTAACCTAAAAATAATTCTTCTTTAAATTTTAGAAATAATTTATGTAAATTATATTTTGTATTCAGAATGAAAATTCGATGGAAAAAAATATAATGTAATAAAAATTCTGTTTCCTTCAAGTCCATAACTCACAATGTGTTTTATTAATAAAATGTCTAATCAATACATTATTTATAGTATAACAGGTAGTACTAACTTATTCAAATGAATATTTTTTAAAAACAGTGTATTCACTACCCATGGTTTTAGTAATCTCTTAAGGAATTATATATATTTTTTATTTTTACCCCACTATTTTCCTGTGGAGTTATAGGATTCGAGAAGTTATGTATTGTACATATTGTACTACAAAAATTTTCAAAATCAAAATTAAAAAATTCTTCACCATGATCACTATAATTTTTTATCAGGGGATGGATTTTCTCATTTTTAGCTCTGGTTGCATTATTTTTGAAACAACTGAAGGATTTATACCTCTTTCCTAGAAAATAAACCGACACATATCTAGTGTAATTAACAACTAAAACATAAACATATTATTTTACACTGATAGATCCATTTTGTGTTGGGAGAAATAAGTCCATGTGAAAAAAATATAAATCATTAGATGTGGAGACTTGTCTAGTAAATTTTATTCATGACTTATATTGCATACCAAATTAACAAGGATGATAGACTTTAGATGTATTAAACCTATACTCCAGTAGATATTAATCAAGTCCTTTATTAAAAAATGTAGATAAAATAACAAGATTACTGTTTCATAATATTCTATGCCATAATGAGTATTGAACTTTCTTAACACTAAGGAAATATAGGTCTTGGATGATAAGGTATTATAATTTTAAAGTGTGAACATTATCATAAAAATTGATAGAACGAATAAAACCATCTTTAAAACTATGTACAACACATGTAAAATTTCTAAAGATAACAAGATAAAACTCATCAAATAATTTACATATGCTAAAAAGGATGTGATAAAGTCCTATAAAAAATAAAGCATTTGAATGTTCTTCATTATAATGAATAATAATGTTTCTTATTCCAATAATATTTTTTTGATCATTATCTCTAAAAGTGAATTTACCACATTTTAACATTATAATCATTTTAAAGATATATTTATTTTCATTAATATCTCAAGATCAACCAATATACAAATACTAAATATTCTTATTGTGGGTACATTACATATTTTCTTGAAAAAAAACATTCAGGTTTCAAAAACCCTGAACTTCCTAGGTCCAATATTATCAAAATGTAAAATCTTAGGTATATACATTTTTCTAAAAAATATTATGTTGAGAACTTGTAATTTATTTAGAAAAATAGGAATTGAGAAATACTAAGGATTAAACTACATTTAAAAAACATTTATTCATCTAGTATCCACTAATTTAATATTTTTTGAAAAATTGAAAACATTTTGTATCAATAAAATTATTACTAAAAATATGTTTATTATCAGTTCAACCCATTATTGAAATGTGTGTATGTAATTTAATTTTTTTATTCATTTTATAAAATATTTATTTTATATTGGTTAACTTAGAAAAAATTTTCATCAAATTTTAAATTTTGGATTTTAGTTTTACAACTAAGTTTCTACCCTTAGTAAATCCTGTATTAGAACTAAGTTTTATAATATTACATTAAAGACTAGTTTTATAAAAATTATAATTTTCAAGATATTTTGAAAGACTAACTATTTTAAACTTAAAATTTTGAGTTTCTTTAGAAAAATATTACATTTCAATAGTTAATGTAGATATTATTGAATTTTACTACGTATATTTTTCTTCGGAATTATCAATGTAATGTCTCGAACCCAGATGCCACCCGAAATGGTGACCTGATCCTGGTTAGTCACAAGGACTTAAGGGAATCTCCCAAAATTCTAGAGGTAGTTGACTAGAAGTGATGGCCTATGTGAGTCAGTGGGGTGACTATGCCCTCATTACCATAGTATTACAATGGAAATAAAAAAACATGCAACAACGGAAGAGAATATAACTAGTCAACAATTGAATTGATGTCAAGATAGAAATACATATCAATAAATAATAGGAAGTATCTCATATACAAAATAATGTAAATGGTACAAGTATTTAGAAATAAACTAGAGTAGTACATGATAATACAATACAATACATGTATCCCAAAAGAACAAAAGACCAAAAAGGTATCAAAACAGCATAAGACTCATCTTGGTCCTATGCTCCCCTAATCTAAAGCCACAATAAAAAACCTATATAGGGTGCTTTCCCCTATAATCAACTACAACTATATAATCTATTTGGGTCCCCAAGGAGGCTCAAATAGGGTGTGAGACAAATTTCCCAGTAGGAAACCAGTAAGGTCTATATAGTTTTAACATCAATTCCACAAAAGTTCTAGAAAGTGTAAAAAAATTGTATATAAGTGTATATGCACATGGAATAAGTCTAATATAATAATTAAAACCCAACGACCCTTAGGTCTACCCAAAAAAAGAGTCAGATCCTAATAAGGTAGATATAACCAATAAAAAAAGCAAGTAACCCGACCATTGTTTACATCCATCTATATCCAGAAATAAATAGCCCCACTACATTGAAGAGTCATGTGTGATTTGGAGATTTTGTATAGTGATATTTAGACTGCAAGAGATGGATCTGAGGTGTCATCTGATCAAGGAATCTATGTAATAATTATATAGACCATGGAGGGCCGGATACAAGGAGCTTGTCCAAGGCATCCCCTCAAGCCCCATGGGCACCCCTGGTGGAAACTTGTTTAGGCACTCATTGTGGTCCTAGGACCATGAAAATACTAATTCTTATGAGAGCCCAAGAATACTAGATAAACTAGTCAGCAAGGCCCAAGGCATCCCAAAAAATCAAGATAAATGGGGCAGAGTTAACCCAAGAAACCCACTACCACGTTCCAGATCCAAGGAGAGCAGTCCATGGAATCTATCAAACTAGTCATTCATGTATTCAAGCATTCAAATTAAACATTCATAGACATGTGAGTATACCCACTCACATCAACAAGAAAAATCCATGAGTAAACCAACTTATTCAAAAACATTTATCATTAACTAAACATATGGACATACCCTCCCATATTATCCATTTAACATTCCATTAGTAATATTATATAGGTATACCCACCCAAATTATTTATTTAACATGCCAAACTATCAAAACAGTTAGGGAATAACATGAAATTCCTAAATCATTGAAGAAATACATATTTCAAACAAGATAATCAAGCTATTAAGTACCTTTTGGGCTTCCTCTAACTTTGAAATTAGGGGAACACACCCCTTGGGTGGGTTAAACAGGCATAACAAGCTATTTACTTAAGGATCACCACTCAGGTGACCTCAAAATGAGAAATTAGTTCCAACACACCTAAATGGAACATATGTTCAACATCACAAGGTCCAACTATAGTTACTAAAATTTAGTCAGTAGAAAAAGAGATCTTACATCAAAGTTTGATGAGTGACACAAAGGTTGAAGGCCCAAAAAACACCAAAGAAATGCCAAAAGAAGGTATAAACCACCTCCCAAGCCTCAGTAGTAGATAGCTTGTCCAATATCAAGTATTGATATGTCTTGGTTTGGAAGAAATCGAAAGAACATATGAAAATTGAGATATTAGGGCATATGAGCCTAAATGAAAATAGTGTAGTCGTTGTTCCAAATAATAAAGAAAAACTAAAAAGGAATCAAGGACTTACTGTTGCAGATATGAAGAGACGATCAAAAATCAAAATGGAGATTAGAGATTGAAATATGATCAAAGCCCATGTTTGGAGACTCAATGGAGCTCTATGTAGGGGTTTTTGTGTGTACAAGAGAAAATAAAAATTTGGTTTAAGAAGGGAAAATATTTATAATTTATAATTAAAAAAACACACCGTAGGGTCGCACGGTTTACCCACATGGTTTCTCAAACTGGACAGAATCTGTACGCACCTTAGTACCAAGGAGGGGAAATTCACACACATTGACTAACATGTGAAAGAAATGTGAATGCATTCTTCTAAAACATCTAACTTTTACGACCCCTCGCACGGTCTAGACTAACCATGTGTAGGATATGCACAAACCATACGCCAGGTCATTTTCAGCCCAAAACATGGTTCTGGGCTCCGAACAAGCCCCAGACACCTCCAAAACACCCATGATCAAGTTAATCATTCACATATGGAATTAACAAGGCATTTAAACTAATAATAAAAGGATCCATACCACATACAGAAACTCGGGTTCTTATAATCATGTTTTGTAAAAATCATATATTTTTCATTTTCCTGTAATTTTGAAAATCTTGAATATTCTTCAAAACATGGTATAAATATTTTTCCTCATCTGTTGAAGCTGATTATTTATATTATAATGTATAGTTTTTGTCATAACTTCCATATGGGATATTAACATTTGATGTAATTTTTGTAATAGATTCAAAAGAAGTTACCTTAGTCAATATTGCATTTATTGACCTTTGGGACTTCTACTTTGAAAACGATATTATTATGTATAGAACATTTATTTTTTGAAGAATTATCAGAAGAAATATCATCTCCAATAATGATCCATGTGCCTAAATATTTAATATTTTTCTTATTCTGATGTTTATAATACTTTTTAGAATTCCTATCATAATTTTTTTCTTTATTATCCTTTTTTTATCATAAGAAAATCCAATTTGATATTTCCTTTATTCATTAAATCATAGAATATAACATAAAATGATTTTTTCTTATCAATTTTATAATTATGAAACTTTTATCATTGTACAAAAATTACCTTTCCAACTCTTTTATTTATCCTTCTAGTAAAATTATCCAATTCATTCTCATACTTTTATGATGAATAACAATGAAACTAAAGAATTGATTTTATTTTTTGAAATATTAACTACCTTCTCAGAAAATGCAACTCTACTAGGAACAATAGATGACGTTTCAAAAGACACGACAAATTTTCTTTATTTTTCTTTTTTATGAATCCTTTTTTAGTCTACCTTCATACAACATAAGGGTTCTAATGAAATAATCTAACATAATATTTATAATCCTTCTCGTATCATATAAATATCTTCTCTTAGATTCCCATTAATTTGGTATAATATCAATAATTTTATGAACTATAATTCCATAATCAATATATTTATCATCAATATGGTGTAAACTATTTATAATAATCACAATAATTTGGTTCATCTTAATTAAAAATTATCTAATTAGAAAATAAAAACCTAAAAATATGATCTTAGCATAACTCTCCTAGTCTAAACGAGCTTACAATTTTCAAAGTGAGTTATCAATAGATTCTTTCTAATATTATTATCTTATTCACACGAAGAAATATCACTGTAGAAATATCTGGTCATATAACACAAAAGAGTATTCAGTACTCTATAATTCCTTTGATATTACAATTTTTCTTGATTCAAAAAATAAATAATATCCTTATCTAGAAACTTGTAATTTCTAATCAACAGAAAAATTTATCAACATTAGTATTGATAAAAATGGTATTCATTGAATCCCACTAACATTCATAATCATTCCCATAAAAAATAGGCAGTCCATACCAGGAAATCCAACAATATGATGATCAAAATTACTCTATCTTACAATCTCTTAGAATCCCTCAAGTCTGTGATCAACATCTCTCTATATTGTTAGCCCTAAATGCCCTCAATCTGAAGGATTTAATACACCTATATTCATATCCTTAAAATACATCTTTCAAACATTGATGAGAACAAAATAAATACAAATGATAAACCTCTAAGGAATATAAAACCATCACATAGATTACATAGAACTACAACTCTATGAAATATTTCTATGTATAATAATATTATGTTAAGAAAGATAGATCTTCTAACGTGTTGATTTGAAAAATGAATCAGATCCCATATCCTTGAATTCACTCTTATTTATAATCATTCCTTACAAAGCCGTATTTTCAGGATTCTTAGAGATGGTTTCAACAAACTATTATGTTCATCACTTGGAAGCTCAAAAAAATGTTTCCATCCTATATCATTTTGATTAACACCATTACAATTCTATAAATATTTGTTTTTCAGAAAAAAAATATTATAATCACTCTGATTATAAAATTTAGAAAGTCTGATGGACTATACTAATTTTGTCAATCTGATGAAAATAAAAAAGGTTAATATGATGAATCATAACTATTTTAGTTCAATGTTTATGAAATTTTCCTGTCAGATAGACTGAACACTAGTCTAACCACTAGTCATATAAATAGTTAACTCGATGTACTGGATAAATATTTAGTATGAATGATCTGATTCAAAAATAAATGTTTATATTCATATTATATTTTAATCATTCCTATATTTTCTAGTAAATTAATTTTTCTATAAAAACGTTCTAAAACACTTGGGTTGCATAAGGTTAGTAAAATAGTGTTTTATGAATTTTTCAAAGTGTTATTTATTTTCAAATCCAGGGAATTGAAGAGTATACAGTATAACATTCATCTCAAAAAGATGTTCAATCAAGGAATATAAAGTATATATTAATGTAATATTTATAGTTAAATGTATTATGTGTGTGGAACAAGGGTATAATCCAAGGCAATTTTCAAACACAATAAGTTATCTCCTAGAGTAAGAAAAGTATTATGATATAACAATCATTAATGTTAATTGATTGAATTGATTATATATTTGGATTTTAGATTTATATTATATAAGTTTTATATCAATTATATTAGGGATATTAGAATCATGAAAAAAATATGTATTTTTCTATAGTATTTTTCCTTTAATTATTTAAAAACATATGTTCAATGGTATTGATAACCATGAAAAATGATTTAATGATATAGTGATATTTTATGTGAAAACACACGATTCATGGAAAATTATCCATTTATATGTGTGTGATATTGAAATAATAATGTTTAGTTGAGAGAAAATAAGATTGTTATTGATAAAGTAATATGGATAGTATTGATGATCTTGGAACTAATTAGTGATTTGAAGAAAAAATATTAAATGTATTATTTGATGGTTTTTTTGGATTCAAAGAATATATTAAATAAAGTGTGAGGAAAGAGGGGAGAGTTATGTTTTGGACGAATGTATGTTTTCATTAATATTTAATGGTAATTCAGGTCATTAACAAGTTGTAGAAGAATATATAACCAAGGTATTAACATATTTTGAATGTGACATCAAGAGCAATATTATATAGTCTGGGGATTAATTTTAATTTGATTTAAGAAATTTTAGTGACCTTTTATAAATTTTTTGGGATGAATAATTTGGTTTTACATATTTTGGATGGGTTATATAGTTAATTACTTATGGAATTGTTTAAGTTTATCTTTGGGTAATATTGTTTGATGTTAAACTAGGATTTATCACATATTATAACCTATACCAATAATTTTTGTTTCATTAAATATATAGGGACATGAGGAATGAATTGTATCTAATGACCCATTAAAAGTTTTTTTAATGATTCAGCGATGAAAAATTAAAATTAAATATTTATTTCTTGGTTTAATAGAGGAATTAAAAATTAATCAAAGGACAAAAAAAGGATAAAATTGTGATTCTTATATAAAAATAAATCACGTAATTATATTGTAACTTATTTTTTATATTTATAGTAAAATAATATTTCAACATTAGAAAAATCGAGCATGAAATAAAATTTTATAAATTTACCTTCATTTATAATGAATCAATGGTCTTTTCACCCATCAAATATTTATATGGTTTGCTAGTCCTTAGATTTAACATAACCATGTTCTTTGTAACTATTTATTAGTACATGAAAGTATTTTTCTTTACCTTTAATATTATTTATCTTTCCACCAATTATCTTCTTATATAGAAACATGATTATTTTCTATTTCAATTAACATTTATGTTTTCCACTTTCCCTTTTAAAAGGAATTTTTAAAACCCCTTTGTATGATGTGGGTTTTCGAGAAGAGTAATTTTTGAATGTAAAACCATTTATTACCAAGAACAAGGTTAAATTGGGAGTAAACAATTAATAAATGTGTATGGAGGATAATATAATACCTCGATATTTTAAATGAACACTATATTTAATTTGGTATAAAACACACAACATTAAACATAAAATAACCCTAAAATATTATTTTTTTATGACCATTATAACATAGATGAATGAATTCGAGGATATGGAAAAAATTAACTTCATTATAAAATATATATGAAGGATATAAGCAAAAAATATTTACTAATTAATTCTTATGATATGACATTATCTTTATTGAAAATTTATTTTATTCTTTAATTTTTTTCTTCAAAAATGTGTTTTATTTGTTTTTTAGGAAAACAATATTATTAATTTTTTACAATTTCAAAAAATGTCTTTGAAAAAGTAAAATTGTTGTTTGAAATAAAAATATATAAATGATCTTAGAGTGTATTTTTAGTAATTTTTTAAACAGATTTATTTTTCAATGAATTTTGAGAAATACTGACTTTTATTGGAAACTATATTCTTGAATTAAGTATTTACAATGTATCATTCTATTTTAATTTGGGTTAAATGTTAAATTATTTATAATGTATTATTTATAATCCAATTTTTTTTATTGGAATCAATTTCATTGTTGAATTTGGTAGAAAAAATTTCTTATATTTACAAATACAGTTTTATGAAAAACAATATGTTTATTTCATTTTACAATTTTATAATAAATTAATTTATACCACTTATTTGAATTGAATCATGAAATAAGGATTATATATTTTGGATCATTAAGTTATTTTTTATAAATATGTCTACTTTTTGGTCATTATTAATACTTACCTTGAATTGTTTCTCACCGTAGTGAGAGTAGATGGGTAAAATAGGGTCAATACTTTGGGATAAGGCGTTAAAATTTTTGTGACTATTTAATTTATCCTATAAGATTAGTGGAATTAAGATATTTCCATGCCCTCCTTGAATATATGTCAACTTAGTGACATTTGTATGTGATTATAACCTTAATATTGATTAAGGATAAGAATAATTACAAAATTTCACTCTCTTAAATTTAATTTATCTAATATTTTTATCAGGGTAATTTATTTTTAATATTTAGTTATTGAATAATTACTTTAAAATAGTATTCAATAGTGGCACAATATTAATTAAATTAAAATTAAAATAAAATAAATTATATTTAAAATATTAAAAGTAATACTATTTGGAAGAATTATTAAGTTCCATGACATTTTATATAAATATAGTATATAAGGTAAGCGTGAAAGGTTTATATTTGAGTCCCCTTACAGTCAAGTTATTTTTGAATTCAAATTAAATAAACGGTTTTAAAAATGTCATTAATGATATATTATGAATAAAAAATATATTATCAAATGAATTAAAATTAATAAAAATATAATCTTTTTCCAAGAGAATTTCAAATGTTTTGAAACGTCATCCACGGTCTACTTATGGGTCATATTTATTTTCATGTTGACATTATGGACCCTTAAAGAGTAAAAAACTGATTTTTTGGAAAACTTCAGAAGGGTTTATGTAGGGATAAAACAAGGATATAAGGTTGAAAGAATAACCTAAAATTGTTCAATTTTTTTTATGATAGGATTTAAAAAATAATCTTCTTTATATTCTATGTATATCAATTTGGTTCCATATTTTACATGAAAACTAATCTATATTAATTTATTACATTATGTTATTCCAAGACTGCCCCTCCCCTCACATATAAAAGAGAACCACATCTTATTCATTATTCATAATTTTTGAGACATCTATATCATAAAATAAATGACATAATAACATCCAAGATTCTTTTACCATACCCTATAACAACTTTTCTTTCCAAAAGAGCCTAATTTCAAGGCTCAAGGTGTAATATTATGAAGGTTTCTCAATAGAGAGGTATAACTGGAAATCAAGAATTTTAAATTTTATTTAAAATCATTCCTCATATAAATTCTTATTATATATTATAAAATTATGAATTATGAATATTAAATATAATTAATTTATGTTTTCGTAATCGAACAACCACTATCTACCTTCTTTCAATCCATTGGGAAATGATGACGTTGCCCATGCATATTTGTGGACAACCACCTCTACGAAACAATGTGATTATTTTTTAATTTATGATGTACATGGACCATATTAAATTTTTTTAAATAAATATATATTATATATATTATATAAAATTAATTCAGGAAAGCTAAGTTTTTATTTACCTCCTATCTTTCAAAATTCAGAAATAGTGTCTTTGCGTACAAACAACCTACCATCTCCTTAAACATTGTAATTATTTTTTATATCTATATTTTTGGGATTAATATATACATAAAATGAATTTATATGATATTTATATAATTAGAATAATTATTTATATTACAGAACCATGATCAAAGAAAATGTTCATGAACTATCAAATACAAATTTTCATGAAAAATGGAACAGTGAACACCCAGAAATAACAATTTTAATAAGGATTATTAATAAATGGCTGTGGAAATGTTATAAAGAGATATTATATGGTAATATAATAATAAAAATGAATATGGTATAGAATTTAAATAAATTTAATTGTATTATACCTGAGTTTAGAGTTCTTTCAAATAAATTGAAATTTTAGGTAGGAATTTTATTTTATTAATTCATTGTTTATAAGGATTACTTATTATTAATTTGAAAATGAAAAACATTCATGAAATAACTCTAAATAATCTCATTAATTTTATTCACCTGGATTTTTTTGGGTTTACATGTTTTATGATCATTTTCTTCTCTTTAAGTACTCATAATATAAAAAAGTTATTTTTATGGAAATCTGACATTATTTCTCTCTTAAGTTGAATGTCCATTTTCTTTTATATCCATGTATTTTAAAAATATATTCAATAATTTTTTTAAAAATTTCAAATAAAATTTTTAATTCAATTTCAATTGTGTTATTATTTTTACAAAATGGTTTAATATAAATCTTCGTGTATTTTTTCGAATGAGGTACTTACGAATTTTTTCAGAAAATTTTAAAAATATTTTTATTTTTACAGACACTCTATGAGAATAATATACCACCTTTATAACCAACCAATTATTTGAAGTTTCCTGTATAAAATTTAAATTATATTTTGGAAGAAAAATTTTCCCGTAATATTTTCTGATTTTTTATATTTTAAATTTGTGATTTCTAAGTGATTAGACTATTTTCCAAAAGAAAATAGCCCTGTGATCTTATAAATACTGATTTATTCTATGATACCCTCATTTTATGTTACTTGGGAATTATTGGAAACATGATCCAATGGTACCATAATTATTTATTATATGTATGGTTTATTATTATAATGATAAATATTTTATGAAACCTGTTTTTTTTCATGGGTTGTATTATGATGAAATGTTGGAATATTTATGAAACTTATTTCTTTGCACGAGCTATAATATAATTATTTTATGATTTCATGGCACACATATTCATGATTTTCATTATGTGGTGAGTGTGAAAAGAATCATATATTCCTAAATTCATTAGGTAAATATAGATATATCATGATATAATAAGGATTTGAATGAGGCTTGAATCCATTTCAGTAAGGGACTATGTCCACTACGATAGTATTGAGAGTGAACCTTGACTAAGGACATGATGTTTTGGGAGTGAACCAAATCAACTATAATAGTCTTCTAAGAGATCCTTGACTAAAAGGGAAATTCATTTCAATGTTTATGTATATTCCAAAAACATATATATTAGGGTACTTTTATTGAGTCATTGATCATACTCTTTGACTCCATTATGATTCATGTCTTATGAACTACCAAGAATTATTCCACCGATCTAGATTATATTGTTTGATATATAGGGTATGGTTTTAAAATGTTATTTTCATGTTCTCATAACCTTATACTCATGTTATATTTATGTTATCATTTATATCTTCCATTCATACCCTTACTGGTAATTAGAGGTCACCCTTTCCTATATTTCCATTCCGTATGTAATAAATAAAGGTTGTAATTATGATACGTCTAAGCAGGGTACTAGTTATAGTGAAATTAGTGGGAGATTATCTATAATTTTAATACAAATATTACCTTTAAAAATATAAATCTTTACAAGGGTAAGTCATGATATATCAATGTGATCCATGTTTAGTTTTGACAAATCTAGCATTGAAATGTAGAAGAAACCCAAAATTGAGCATTATTTTTCAATTTTTTGGAAAATATAGAAAAATTATTAAGTGCTACACAACTTGGGTTTGTAAATGTAACTCAAAATAACCATAAAAAAGATATAATACTACATTTATTCATAAATTATAACCTTCGTAGATTTAAACACATTTACCATTATGCAATCTTTTTAGTACCATTTCATAAAGGTGATGAAATCACTTACCATTATAAAGACCTCATGCATAACAGTATCTAGGAGATTCCTTTAATTTAATAAGGTAGTTATAAGGCTACATTTTTAATGAAAATAAATTAACTATTTTCAAGAGTAATCATGATATTTAATATCTAATATAAGGGTAAATGGGTTCTATGTAATTCTTTATTTGATTTAACTTTTTGTTGTATAAGATAACTCCTTAATACCTTATACACATAATAAATACATAAATTTAATAATTTATCTATTCCAGGATAGTTATAACATTACCATTACATAGTGAAAGTAATTTCATGGACACCTTTATGAATTAGGTCTATATAAAGAAAAATAATTCATTAGGTTTATGTAAGACTTGTAGAGGGATCATGTAAAAGTAATAGTGTTAACATTTACACAGGACATCCATCATGTGTAAAGGAAATTTTATATATTTTTTAAAGGTTGTTTCATGTTTTTGGAGCCACTATATAGGGGTTCTAACTTTAAATAACCCTTTTTAAAAACATAATAACCATTACAAAACCCTCACTTCACATAATGGAATGTTGTGATGACCCTAATATTGACATATATTCATAAGGATGAGGCAATAATACCCTTACCAAAATATATATTCATAAGGGTAATCCCATGGAATCTTTTACACACCTCATATATGTAATGGTAAGGTATTACTTACCTATATATCCTTGATAAATAACGGTAAATCCCTCATGAAACCAAATTTCCAAAAAAAATGAAATCAAACTAAGTATTTTCGGTTTCTTATTCATTTCATGCATGATTTTTTAAAATTAAATATAGACCCATATAGTACATTGAAATTAATTTTTAGGAGTCTAATAATAATTATCTAATGAATAAGATTTGATATAAAACCCTTGACCCATGATCAAGATGAATGATAATATAAAAATGGTATAAAAAATGAAAAGAAGAATCTGTTTTGAAATGTGTGTCCATTAAACTGATGAGAAAATAACATATCTTCCTTATAATTTTTTTATAATGGTCACTATGTGAATAAAGATTATGAATTCTGTGGAATATCCATGGGTTAATCTAAATCACTCACAATTCGAGCGAGATCCACCGACCTCCATTATGTGCTAGTGTCTCAATGTGAAAAGGAGGATGATAAAAGAGTGAATTGGGTCAGGGAGTATCATCCAAGAATAAGGATCTATAATCTATACCCATATTCCATCATATGGTTTCTGGGTTTATATAGTACCTGAAGACGCTCATTGGTGGTTTGTGAATTAATTTATGTGTTTATAACACATGAATTAATTCTTCGGCTAAATCATGTGATATATCCCTAAATGAATTTAACTATATTTCATTTCATCTTATAAAAAAACTATTTTAATTATATTTTTTATGGTGAATAATTGTGTTATCCAACACCTAAATAATATAGAAAATTCATTTCCATGAAATTCAAAAAAATATTATATATATATATCACGTTCACACATAAATGTATATATATTAATATATCATATATATTATAAATATTTAGGGAATATTCCCATTAGATGTTAATCCAAAGGTATATGATAATGAATGTAAAGGACTACCTCTTTAGGATCTTGAAGTTAATGATAATGATGGATGCATGGAATTTACCACTATAATATCTGATAATAGTTGATGAATGTGGAATGATTGGAATCACCTCCCGATGATCTATATATGATTTATGATGGGATTATAGGGTTTACCTCCTTAGGATCTATATATGGTCTATTAAGGGATACATGGGATTACCTATATTGGATCATGATATGATTTAAGATGGTATATCATGGATGACCTCCATTAAATCTGATGATTTTGGTGATGGTGGGAGGATATGAATTGCCTTTAGAGGATCTTATGATAATGTATAGTATAAAATACCTTGTGATGCCTAGGATATAGAGTTATACATGATATTATATAAGAAATTAGAGCCTCTAAAATCATAAACTTTATATTCTCAGGTTTGATTATGATAATTGTGACCCAATTGTTTCCATATAAACCTTATACGATCAAAATAAAAAATTGGATCACTTACACCAGTGATGACCTTTTAGGTTTATAGATTCTTAGAATTATGAAAAACACCTACATAAATATTCACATAAATGAAAAGGAAAATTTATCCCAATTAAGCCTACTTTTATTTTACACATTAAGAGATAATCAACATCAATATTAATTCCCTTCAATACAGAACTCATTCAACCTTGTTATTTATAACCTAAGTAAAAGGGAAGAATAAATGGGGTGAGATGAGATTCTTAGTAAGGGAAAATGTAAGCATTTAAAAATTTATTTCATTAGTGGGAATTAGAAGAGAATAAGTATATGATGACATAATCAAAGTACATGAGTATAACATATGAATATTCATACACTTCAATACTTGGATCATTAGACAAGGAAACCTAGAATAAGGCATTAAAAAAATAATAATTCATTAGAATCAATAACCATGTGAAATTTTATTTTAAACATCATCATGGTAAACATCATAGACCTGTATAAATGATAGTTAAAACGTATTGGAATCTTAGATCATCATCTCTTAGAACCCTTACATAACCTATTCAATTAGAATATCTATACTTAAAACATTCAATATAATTATCCATAGAATATAATAATTACCTAAGGCATTAGAGTATTATCAAGGAACACCCACCGTATAAGCTATAATGGGGTCAAAAAATGTTATATGGGTGCACCCATTATACAAAAACTCAATGAACTGAATAATTAAAAACGTATATAGAGATTTCATTTCACAATAACTCATTAGGTTCCATAGAAATCTATTGGAAACATTTTTAAACCATTGAAAATAAAATGGTTCTATAACTATCTATTTGAAACCTGATTAACCCCTGAATAATAAATGAGTTTTCTAACAATCTCTTTGAAAATTGATTAACCTGTGCCAAAGAAACAGGTTTCTAAACAATCATTTCGAAATAATATTATTCCACATAGAGAATGAAAAAGGATGGTATAAATACCAAATATACATATTATGGTATAAGTAAAAAAATGTTTTGTTGATCTTTGATTATCGCAAATTCCAATAAATATCATTAAATACATTTAGGGGAAAATAAAACTTTTCATTTGGAAAATCATTTTTTAATACATAATTTTTTTTTAAAAATTTTTTCTATTAAAAAAAACATGGAAACAAATAATGTATGTTTTTAAAGATAATTTAAAATATTTTATTAATAAAATATCCTTGAATATTTGAAAAACACATTTAAAAACATATTTGAGAACATGGTTTTGTATGAACATAGATTTCTGACAGAAGAGAGAAAAAATTTATATTTGTTTAAAAACATTTTATAAAATTTTATATATTAAAAAGAGTGGAAATTATTACAATTTCATGAAAGTATCATGAATAAATAATGTAAAATTTAATTAATTATTATTATTATATTTCGACATCAGAGACTTAATCATTCACAATCCTGATAATTGATGATATTTTAACAAATTACTCTTTCCACTTTGGTAACATTTAATCCTTGTCCTCATAATGGAATAATATTAAATAAAACATATAATATCATGATAATATGAATATTCATGATATATAATTTAAATATATAATTATATAATCCTTATGAAAAAGGATATGTGTATAACATAACATATGGCTCAAAAAACAAAAATTGAGACAAAAATCCCTTATAGATTTATTTACTTTGAAACCATAAAAACCATGCAATAGATTTTGAATTATTGATATTTAAATCAAAAATAAATTTTAGTATAATATTCATAAAATAAACCCATGATCAGTATATACACCACCCAACAAAAATAAATGGTGAATACTATATATATCTCAAAAAATAAAAGTCATTCGAGTGAAAATTCTTACATTGATTGAGATTCACCACACGTGTTATTTATATTCTTGAATAATAGAGTTATGTTAATTATATACTTTATTTATAACCTTTTACAATTTTATTATTAGTTTTATTTCAAATAGATATAAGTTATATATTATTACATAATTAATTAAGTATAAGATAGATATTTTGATCATACTCGGCTTATGTATCAAAAATGTATTTGATATGTCGACTATGGTAAAAAAGGTAAATATTTAAACATATAAATAATTATATTCCTGAAATAATTATAATATTTATTCAAAAATTTTTCTTTTATAACCTATTAATAATGATGGTTATGAAAAATATTTTAATATTACGATCCTGGAGATGGTAGGTTGTACCTACACATGAGTAGCATTTCCATTTTCAATGATAACTATGGAAATAATATCTGTAAATTTTTTTCTAAAAAAAATTATCATTATATAAAAAATAAAATATTAAGGAATTATATATACTAATATATATCATTATAATTATGAAAATGTAATCACATATCTTCGATGAAGCGATATTCCACATATCCATGAATGAAATTATCACTTTGTGAATGTCTGAAATTGTAATAAATAAAATGATATATTACATATTAGAAAATATATTTATGTAATGAATATAATAATAGTGTAATTTATGTCATATTTATTCATTATCATTGATCTTATTACCTTCCATGCAATGTGTTAGTGAAAAATTCTCTATTTCACTTCCCGAGGAGGTTGTCTGCGGTAGACACGAGCAACGTTATCTTATTCCCTATATCATGGAATTAAAAAAGGGTATACATGATAGAATTAATCCAAATGTATTATTGTTTTATAAATTTTATATATAAACTTTATTTTATCATTATTACCATCCTTGGGTGGAGGTAAGGGAAAAGCAGACATCATCGATTTGCAAGGAAGTAGTTCACCATTTACACGAATGATGACTTAATAACCCATTTGATGGATATTTGTGTTGTTGTAGGTTATATCCATAACATAAATACATATATATATTTTTTAGAAACTTACTCTATTATATAATAAATTGATATTTAGAATTTATGGGGGTGGTAAATGAAATGAAATAGAAATTCTTTTAGAAGAACAATACCTCTTCTTCGGGTATCCCCATTAGGATTACACTAAAACATTTGGAGGTTTTAATTATTAAATAAATAATGCTTTAAGGATGAGATAATTGATGTTTTTAAGTGATTTTTGAATAATTTGGATTATCCAAATGTCTTGATATGTATGAATAATTAACGGGGGTTCTTGAAGCTCATTTTCACTCCAAGGAAGAAATGATTAAGAAATACATGAGGCCCAACGTCTCAATTGAGGAAATTTCTATAATTTATGAAAGGAGGTTGCATGTTGAGGCCACTGAGGAGCAGGAATCATGGATCGACAAGCAAGATCGAATAATTGCTCGGGGTTTCAATCAAGGAAAAATATCTCTTCAATAATTCGTTCAGAAAATGGACATGATGATATATTATCTCGAAGAACTTCTCAGGGAGGATCCAAACACACAGGTTAGCACATTGCACTGGGAATTATATAGAGTGGCTGATTCAAATAACCTTATTTTTGTGTTAACAATTTTGTGAGCTCTTTTAGCACATTGTGGTTTTGGATTTCCGAACGATGTTTTCCCACTTGTCCTTAAAGTGGCTTTTTAATAAAAATTTATATTTGGTGGAGTGCCCTTTTATATTTGGGGAGAAGTGACATTCTTGTAAATACATAATTATATTCACTATTTGGAGGAAAAAAATTCATAATTTTTATCCAAAATTTATAACTAAAGGTTTTTATGGATAAAATGTTCAATAAAAACCTCCACCACACAATGAAACAATTGTTTTAAATATTTTATTTCTTATATAAAAAATTCCATAATATTTGTATTTTGTTTTTTCATTTAGGTAACTAGTTAATGTGAAACTTATTATTAAAATTAGACCCACTAATTATAAACATAAATTAAAAATTATAAAATAAAAATACCTTGTATATTGGAAATTTATTTTAACAGAAGCACATGTAACACAAAAAAACACTACTTTAACCCTAACCATGCCAACATTATTTTTATGATTTTTGGGTCAATATGTTAATTATAAAAGTTTTATTGGTCTATTAATATAATATATTGGATATTTATTATCATTGAAAAATATGTTTATAGAATATTGTATTTTTTCTAATTTTAAATAACTTAATAAAATATCATTTATTATAAAGTATATTTAAAGATAATTTTGACTTTATTTATTTTATTTAAGTTTAAAAATATCAAGACAAAGATGTAATTTGAATGTATTAAGTTCACACCTGAGTACCACAATATATTCATCTAATAAATAAAATAAAGCTAATTATTCTTTCAATTTACTTCACTTTTAATATTTTTAGTATCATTTGTGTTAGTTAGTTATTAACAGTACACTTATTACATTAGAAATTATTATAAATTTTATGTAATAATTTCATAAATAAATGATAAATATAAATTTCCATGATAAAAAATACACATTTCTCTTCCAAAAGTATATATATAATTGAACATATGTTGTCTTATCCCTATCCCAAGGTTTTATATAAACTAATAGGAAAAGGGGTCTGTTTTTTATTATTAATACTTAATTATATAAGTCAATTTCATGAAATAGTTTCCAAAAAATCATAAAAATATATCATAAGGACGTTAGGGTCTAAATATGTACAGAAAAGGGGTTTTGGAAAACTTTATAGGTTATTTTCCACTAATGTTGAATGTTTAATCCCTTGGGAATGTTTTTTTCTCTACTAGAAAAAAATTCCATACTAATGGTTTTGAACTATTGGTATAGGTCTCAAAACCATGGGTATAGCCTATAACAAAATATTGGAGGGATATTAACTACAATGGCGTCGATATAGACCTAAACCAATGGTTTTCCCAAAACTGTTGGTGTAAACCTATACTGAGGGTTTTGTAAAACCGCTAGTATAGGTCATATAGAAAACATGTACCAACGGTTTTAAAAAACCACTAGTATATGTAATTTGAAATTAAAACCCATCTTGGTTTTGATCCCTGCACATCCCATTTATAATCGAACAACCTAACCACTAATCGAAGTTGAATTTTTGTAACATAATATCATAAATATATATAATCATATTTACATGTATTGTAACTTTTTTTTGTATTTAATGATATTTGAGAGTAGAATCCATAAAAAAATATAGGTCTTTATACCAATAGTTCTGAAAACTATTGGTATAGGTCTATACTAAGGATTTAGAGATCTGTTGGTATCTAGACTACAAGTTTTTGAAATATTACAACATTTTTCCAAACATATTGGCATAGGTAGATTGATAATAACAGTTTTAGCGAAGGCCATTGTTATATGATCAGTATAATGGACCTATAGTAACGATTTTGGCTGAAAATGTTGGTATATGTACATTTAACTGACCCATCCCACCGCCTTTCACCAAAACCATTGGGATAAGACCATATAAGTGGCCTATACCAATAGTTTTAGCAGAACCATTCGTATAGGGTTTGTATAATAAAAAACTACAAATGATTTTGTCCAAATCACTATTATAAATGCTGTATAAGATTTTTTTTTCAAATCATTGGTATACGTATATTGTTATAGTTCAAATTTCTAAAAGTGTTTCTTTAATTATTTTATTAAATTTATCAATTTTCAATATCGAGTTTGGTCATAAAATAATATTTAATTATTATACATTATAAATTAATCTGAATCAATGATATGTAATCAATTTTTTAAAATTAAATTCATAGAACTAAAAAATTTTAATTTTATATTAATCATGCAGACACAACGAAACAATAAACTTTTAAGAAAATAGTTTTTAGGAAAATATTGTTCTACATTAACTCCATGACTAATAATAATCCTTATATGAATGTAAATTTACATTTATTCAATATATATATATATATATATATTTCTTTTAAAACATTTCTCATTAGTAATTATTTTAATTAATTAAAAATGAGAAACATAATTCCTTTTAAAATTCTTTTTATTAAAACTGGCCATTAATCCAAAAAAAACTAATTTTAAAAACAGTATAACAGTGATTCCAAAGTAATTAAGTGGATTAAATATAACCTAATTGGTACTTATTTACCTGAAGGAATAATCAAAACATATTTGGACTCTTCAATTAATAAATTTATGTAAAATAAGTTTTTTTAAAAAAATCGGTATATTCCAATACTCACTGAAAAAAACTATCTTACAAAAAAATAGAAATATTTTATTTTATTAAATTGTAATACTCTAATTTCAATAAAGATATTATTTTTATTAAATTCATATTCTAAAATTTATAAATTTATATTTTAAATCCATCCTGATAAGAAAAGTGGTTAATTTTATTTATATTTCATATTATATTTTATACTATATTTCCCCATCAATTTAACGACAAGGTTGTAACAGTGATTTTTCTATTATTAGTCATTTATGTTTGGTTTTTTTTTCTGAATATGCTATTAATCATTAAAATCTTGAGGTAGATTGTAATGCAATCTAAAGTGAGTGTTTTATGTAATATAATATAAACTCATTGTTTTATTTCCTTTACACTATTGAATAATGTTTTCTTATCTTATCAAAAATATCATGGTGTTACATCCTACCAATTTATTAAATTAAATCCTCATAATTTGAACATTATCTCTGTAATAAAATGTTGGACATTTGATTTTTTTATAAACCCACATCCTATAAAATAGTTAATAAAAAATATCTTAATAATAGAGAAATTGAAGTACCAAGGTCATAAAGAATAACACATTACTAGGTTTCAAAATAGAATAACATAGGTGGAAATGGAAAAAAGGAATAAATAATTATATATATTTATCGAGTTTATTGATAAAAATGAAGTGTATAATAAATGGTATGTTAACGGTCTCAAAAACATAAATCTATGATGATTTAAAATACAATTGGATAATTATAAATGAAGGAAATATGATAAAATAATTGTTTCAAAATCATTTTCCAAGAGTTAAGAAATTCTATTACCATCTGGACCAATTGAAAATGAAAATATAATTGATGAGTATAATTTAATACATTAGTCAATTTCTACTAAAATCTCATCTTTTTTCTAAAAAAATGAGTATTCAAGTTTAATTTTATTATTTCTAAAGAAAAAAGAATATTTTTAAGATCTCATAACCATAATGAGGTTAACAATGGATTCCTCCTTTTTTTAGAAATTATGTAGAAACAAAAGTTTTACCACATGATATGATAATTAAAAAAATGACTAATCTATTAAATGATACATTAATCATAAAAATTTAGTAGTAATTCCCAAAGGTCAAACCAAATCGTTCCATTGATAACTATCATTAAAATTTAGTAAACATCACAAAAACAAGTTTGAATGCCAATGATGAGAAGGATTTAATCATATATTTTTCAAAGGTAAGTAAATAGTTATTACAAAATTAAAATTTAATATTTTTCCAATATAATATTAATCATTACCTGTAAAGTGTCCTACTAACCATAAAATAATTTAGTCTAATGGTTGTCATTACAACCCTATCTATCTTAAGATGTGGGTCCATGCCTCACGACCTTATTAGATGCGATGAGTTTCTATGCACCCTTCAGGTTGTCTTTTTTTTCCCTATAAACATGAATAATAATACCTCCAAAAATAAAAATTTATATTGGTATTGTGGGTCACAAATACAATAACATAATAAAAAACCAAAAAAACAATCATTGATAACTTTAATAAATCATCACTTAAAACCTCAATGGGGTGTCTAATACTTTGAAATTATGATAATCTATAATCTTATAGACCTATTCTGGTTTCCATAACTCTTAATATAACATCATATTAAAAATATTCTAATCTCTAAAGTTATGTCAGCATACCTTTGATACCAACTATAACATCCCAGATACCACACTCCTAGATTCAGTGATGAAATCATAAACTTTATCCTTTCAATTTTCATTCTGATATTTTTGACCATATTTTTTCCATCCAAACCTTATGACAACAATAGGTATAAAAATTATTACTTATATCTATGAAGAAATTTTATTTTTAGAGTTTTATAGAATTAGAAAAAACTCTTACATAAAAAAATCACATGATCAGAAATTATCATTTATCCCACTTAACCCAGTTTTATTTTTCACATTATGAAATTTTTATCATCAATATGAAATCCATTCTAGACATAACTAATTAAAAATCATTATTTATTACCTAATGAAAAAGGGAACAATAGATGGATGAGGATAATTTCTTAGTAAGGGACAACATAATAATTATCAAAAGAATATAATTTGTGAACATAGAACGAGTATTAGGGTTTAAGGACATTATCAAATTTTATGAGTATAACATAATAATATTCATAAACAAAAATACATGGATCACAAAACATGGCAACATGAAATAAGGCAATAAAAGAAGGAAAAGTTGTTAGAATAATTAATCTTGTCCATGTGATATCAATAGTGATCAAATGAAACTTTAAAAACCCATAAAAAGTATATATAAAACATATTGGTATCTTATAAAATCATCTAATAGAACCCTTATATAACCCTTGAAGAACCCTTACAATTATAATAACTATACATTAAATGTAAAATATAATTCTCTAGATACAGAAATAATAAAATAATGAATTGGATCAATATATATTCAAACCAATCACATAAGATATAATTGGACAACCCAGTGATATATAGGTGCACCCATAAAATATAATATATAAGAAACATATAATAAATTAATCACAGAAAGAATTAATATCATCTTAACACACTGAAACGACCATAATTCATTTCAGAGCATGATTAAATTATGTAAAATAAATAGGCTCCATAAAAAATATTTGAAACTTGATTTACCCATGGAAAATAAATAGGTTCCCTAAAAATATAATTGAAATGTGGTTTACTCATAGAAAATAAATAGGGTTCATAACCATCTCTTTGAAACATTATTGACCAGTGAAAAATAAACGGGTTTCAAAACAATCTATTTGAATGAATTTTTTTACATACAATGGAATAATAAGTATCATATCAATTAAAATCATCCTTAGTGGAAGATAGCAAATAACCATGTTTATTGAAATTTATTAATGTAAATTCCACTTAAATATCATTAAAAAAATGTTTAGGGAAAATACACTTATGATCTTGAAAATAACTTTTTAAAAATAAAACATTTTTATATTCCTTTTATTTTAAAATTAACTTAAAAAAATAGAAATTATGTTTTTAAAAATAATTTTAAAAATTTAATTATGAAAATACCCTTTAGTATTAGAAAAAAACATTCTAAACTATTTTTAAAAAACATGGTTTTGGAAGAAAACAATTTTTTGACCGAAGAGAGAAATAATGATAGATTTTCTTAAAAATAATTTCAAAATTAATCTAAATAAAAACTTTTGAAACAATGGTTCTATTTAATGAAAATATCATTAATAACCATGGAATAATATAAATATTTATGATTATATGATTTCAACATTAGAGACTATGTCATTCACTATCGTGATAGCTGATGAGATTGTAACAGAAGACAATTATCCCATTGTTAATTTTGAATCATACAACCCATGAAGAATAAAAATAAAGAAACATTAAAATATATTTATTATAAGGATATTCCTGATAAAAATGTATAAGTTATATTATATTCACCTCATAAAAGAAGACCAGTTTATGACACAACATACCTCCCAAAGAAGTAATATTGAAACAAAAAACCCTTATTGATTTAATAACATTGAAATCATAAACCCCATAAAATAGAGATTATAAAATGATATCAAAATCACATTAAATTTATTAATAAAAATAATAAAATACATTCACGTGTATGATATACACCACATAATGAAAAAAATTGGTTAATATGAAAAAAATCTCACAGAAATAAAAGTGAGATAAGAAAAACCCTTACATTTTGGTCAATTTCTAACATGTATTCTTAATCTTCCTAAATATCAAACTTATTTTCATTTTTTATGGTAAAATTTTCCAAGTTTATTATTTCTTTTAGTTAACTTATAAAAAAGTTATATATAACTACTTAATCAATTAAGTTTCAGTTAGATGTTTTTGCCATTCCTAACTTTATGTTAAAAATGATTTTTTTTATATTGAATGTAGTAAAAGGTGTAATTATTTAAAAATATGAATAATAATAATAATAAAATAATTATCATATTTAAAAATGAATTATGAAAATTCATGAATTATTTTTATAGAAAATGAACAAACTTTATGATCATGGAGATGGTATGTTGTACGTACGCATGAGTTGGGTTTCCATTTTTCAATAATCATTATGGAAAGTGGCTATGTATTATTTTATCTTTATATTATTATAAATATATCCTAAATACCGTGATATATATATATATATATATGTAAAATAAATCACATCGCTTTGAGGAGGTGATGACCCACATGTCCATGAATGACGCTATCGCTTTTTATGTTTGTGAAAAGGAAATAAATAAAATGGTATATTGCATTTATAATAAGTTAATTATGTCAATAATACCATAATTAAGTAATTTATATCATATATATTCATTATCATTAACATTATTACCTTAAAAGCAACACGTTAGTGGAAAATTATTTATATCACTTCATGAGGTAGTAGTTAGCCATACACACGAGCGACATTATTATATCCCCTACGAAATGGTTTTTTAAATAGGTATATAAGACATAATAAATCCATAGGTATAATTATGTTATAAATTTCATATATAAATTTTATATCTATCATTATTCTCAATCTTGAGAGGTGGTAATGTAAAAGAGAACTACATCAGTTCTCAAGGTGGTGGTTCTCCGTACATACGAATGATGATTTCATAACACATTTGATGAAAATGTTTGTGGTTGTAAGTTTTAACCATACCATACCAATATATTAGTGTATTTAGCACACTGAGTTTATTATATAAGCATTGTATAAGAATAATTTAAGGCCTTGGAAAAAGAAATTAAATAAAGACAACGATCTTTTAACCATGTGGTAAAAGCCCATACTTGACATCCAAAAGACCCAGGATCAAATGTGATTTCAAGTCTAGTAGCAGGTACTGTAGAAATGGTGGTACTATAGAATCCTGAGTATTATAGTAGTACTATTATCCTAAGGGTCTATTAAGCTAAATAATGGGATTTCAAGCATAATATTCAGGCCACTTGGCCTTGGCCCTTCAGGATTTGTATTGGGTCTCCCTCTACCCAGTAAAAAATAGGTCTTTGGGTTAATAATAAAATGAGACATCGACCCCAACCTTTAAAGAAAATAAATGAAATGAAAATTATTTTAAAAGAACATTACCACTTCTTTGGGTATCCTCGATAGGTTTGTAGTAAGACCATGGATTTTTATAATTATTCCCAAAATAAGGCATATATGATGTTAAAAATGTTTTTTTATGTGATTTTGGAATATTTTTTATGATTAAAATTTCATGAGATTTGTGTATAATTTTGGGGAGTGAAATCCCTTTTATTGTTGAGGAGGAGTGACATTCTTATAAATACCCAAAAATGTTTCACTATTGGGAGGTAAAAATTATATAAAGTGGATCCAAAATTTATAAATAAATGTAGTAAGGGATTAAATTACTTGGAAAAACCTCCCCCATATAATTAATTAAAAGTTTTAAACATTTTGTTCATTAACTCCTAACTTTACATATTTATTTTCATCTTGGTTTTTCATTAAGGTAATTTTTTTATAACCTATGCAACTTATCCATTATGAATAGTTTTAAGTGATAATTATTAAGATATTTATAAAAATAGATTATTAATATGAAATCGAAATTATAAAAAAAGTCTCATGTGTGTTGGATATTATGTTTCACAGAAGCCCATGTAATACCCGAAACACCACTTTAACCCTGACCATGCCAACAATTTATTTACTATTTAGTTTTCAATATTATCATTATAAAATATTAATTGATCCATTAATGTAAAATATTTTATATTTAATAATTTTTTGTCACTTATAATATTCTTCTATTTTTATATTTTTTAAATAATTTAATAAAATATCAGTTACAATAGAATGAAAATAATTGCAATTTTAAAATTATTTATTGGATTTAAATAAAACAATATCATAAGAAGTTGGAATTTTAGTATATTATGTTAAAACCTTTTTATAAAGATATAATAATACCCAAAATTAAATAAAGAAATCAATTCATTAAATTTACTTCTCTTATAATATTTTTAGGATCATTTAATTTAGTTAATTATTAACAAAATAATTAAAACATTGAAATTTCTTAATAATTTGAAGTAATTATTTAATATATAAATATTGAATAAAATTTTAATGATAAAAAATCTCATTTATCTTTTTTAAGGATACAAAAAACAAAAAATGTTATGTTTTTCTCGATCCAATCTCTTTATTAAAATTAAAAGGGAAATGGTTTTGTTTTTTCTTTTTCATTACCTAACTTATTTTATTGGTCACTTACATGGAATATTTTCACAAATACTCATTAAAATATATCCTAAGGTAATTATGGTTGAAAAATGTCTAGAAAATGTGTTTTGCGGGACTGTATAAGATATTTATGTTCATTCATGTTAAATTTTTATCCCTTGGTAAAGTCATTTTTTCTTAATCACAGTTATTAAATTAAACTATTTTCAATAATTACATAGTTCAAATGTTTAGTTGGCCGTATTAAAAATTATAAATTATTATTATCAAAAATATGAAATCCTATTTTCTAAATTCAATTCACATAAGTGGAAAAGTGTTATTTAATATTAATCTCACGTACATGGTGAAACAACAAGTTTCTAAGAAGAGCATTTTTTATAAAAAAAGATGATTCAATATTATCTCAATGAATTATAATAATAATTTTATAAAACTAAATTAATGTTTAATAATATATATATATTTATATTAATAAAAATACCTTTTGGAATTATTTTAAATAATTAAATAATTAGAGATATAATGCATTTTAAAATAATTTTTAGAAAACCCATCATTACATCCAAACAAAAACTTATATTAAAAAACAATATTATGTTGATTTAAAATTAATTAAGTGGATAAAATATATCTTAAATAATATTTAGGTAACGAGAAATCATATTGAAAACAGATTTGGACTCTTATGTTAATTGATTTATTAAAAATAACTAATTTTAACTATTCACTAAAAATTAATATGTTCCAAAATTTTCCAAAATTTTACCCAATGTAAATCTGCGTATTCAAATTTTAACTATTATAATAAATTTATTAAATTAAAATTAAAATATTAATGAATTATTCTTTTAAATTAATCCTTATAAGAAAATCTTTTTTGTTAGATATATATTTCATAAAGTAGTTGGTACTATTCCTACCCACCAATTTAATGTCATGGTTATAATGCTAATATATATATTATTGGTTGTTTAAGTCTGGTGTTTTTTTGAATATAATATCAAAAATAATAATCATAGATGTAATAAAAGATAAACTAATTTTTTCATGTAACACAAGATAATCTCAGTGTTTTGTTTCTTCTACACTTTCAAATATAGTTTTCCCATTTTAAAAAATATATAGTTTTTACATATTCAATGATATTACAAGTTATTTATAATTTCTATTAATTTTATATGGTATTACAATTGATTACTTTAATATCCATGATCTAATTAAATGTCTAATATTATATGAGATTTACAGGGTATAATAACCCTATCTTGATGTACATAGACAATACATCATTTTTTCAGAATTCTTAAAAAATTATACAAATTGAAATCTAATGACCGTATTATTCTTGTGAATTTTGGAACACGAAAACTTAAACATTAGTAAAAAATCAAGCCACATTATCTCCCACTAGGTTCATCCATACAACAACCCCTCTTAAAAAGATCATAAAATAAATATATCTTCATGAACAAGGGAAGGAAACAAGAAAAGGGGTGAGGTCAGATGCTCAGTAAGGGTAAACAAGGGATACATGTACACATAAACATGATCATTGAAGTATGATAATGTGATAAAACATTTGATGATCATAACCAATATATAAAAGATAATAAAAATGATTCATGGAAAAAATCTAGAGAGTTCATAAGACATGAATAATAAATAAATGAAGAACCTAAGATATGAAAGAATCATAATGGAAATAAACATGTAATTATGGAGTACAAATAATAATATAATAACCCTATGTCAAGGAGGCCTACCAAGGCCTTTATAGTATGGTAGGCTAGGTTTTATCACCCATGCACCTACTTGAGGCTTGGTATTCCCTCATGTGAACCCTCTTGTTTTGGGAGTGGGAAGTCCTCCTATGTACCATCTTGTTTCATTCACGGGAAGTCCTCCTGTATAACCACTTGTTATGGGCTTGGGATTCCCTCCAGTGTACCCTTTAAGATCATAAAACATTAATCATTACCCAATGCATTGGATATATTTATAGGTCACACCCATCTCATAATTATATCATACATACCTATTCCACAAAATCAAAAACAATCAAATCTAAACCAATTAAATGTAAGGAGTATTAAAAACATTCAATCATTTTTTAATATCTGGAAAAAGTAAGGTTTCATAATCATTTTATCAGAAGCATGATCCATGAAAAGAAGTAGGTTTTAAAATAATATATCCCATCAAATTTAAATGGGTTTCATAATCATCATTCTAAAAAAAAAATAAACCATTAAAGAAATAATATGAACTAAACCCTTGGATTATTTCTTTTTAGGTAATGATTAACATCAATGGATGTCATCTAAGATGGAAAATAACTTTGAAGGATATTTTGAAACAGTTTGTTAATAATTTGAAAAATTTTCTTTAAAATATAAATCTTTTTAAAAACTATTTTATTGAAAATAAACAAGAAAACTAATTAATAAATCTTTGAAAATATTTTGGAATCAATTTTCTTTGAAAAAATATTAAGAGATCTTGAAAATGTTTTGAACAATTTCTCCTTGTAAACTTATAAAAGAAGATTGACTACCTTTTGAAAAATATTTTGTTGAAAATATCATTTTAAAAAAGTTTCCTTAAAATTAATGTTTTATACATGAAAAGAAAGTATCAACGAATTGATAGAGGTTAAATACTTACATGTCATATAAGGTAAAAAGAACATACCTTTTTTCAAGTAAAAATGATTAGAAAAATTCCTCATTCAAAAAGAGATAAGAAAATTCATTTGAAAACATTCATAAAATAAAAAATAAAAAATTTACTTTTAATTATCATAGGATATTATTTGAATATTCTTGGAAACCCTTTTAAGAAAACAATGTTGTGAACGAACGAAAATTTCCGATCGAAGAGAGGGTAAATTCAAACTTTCTTAAAAACACATTTTAACTATCATATGTACCAACGATCTGAAAAATGGAACCAAAATAGAAACATTTCATGAATAACCATAGGATAAAAAATTATGACTCTTCTTAAGAGATTTATCATCAAATTTCATCAAAGGAAGCATAAACATAAACAATATTGAAAAGAAATGAAATTGTTTCAATAAACTCTAACCACTAAGTAAATTTGAATCATAATTCACATGTAATAAAATTAAATTATATGAAGAAAAAAATATCATGAATATATGGATATTCCGGATATTACATTTCAAATGTTTTATATACACCTGATGAAAAAATATAGGTGCATAACATGGTATGTTTATTAAAGAAGTAAAATTGAGGCAAAATTACTTTATCGATTTGGTATCTTTTAAAAAATAAATCCCAAGATTGAAATATAATAAAACAGATATTTAAATACATGTAATTTTAGGTATAATAATCATATAATATATCTAGGGTCATTCTCTACACCACACAAAAGTAATGATAATGAATAAAGCATGTATCTCACATAAATAAAAAGTGAGATGAAAGTCTCATACCTTATTTATTGACTCTCATCATACTCATTCAAAACACCTGTATAATAAATATAAAATTCTTATAATGATTTTAAATAAAAATATTATTATATATAATATCATAAATTGATTAATTATGACTTTATATTAACCACTTTTTAACAATTCTATGTTATGGTTTCACTTCAGTTTATATTTTCATTGTTCATCACAAATGTCTTAATATTATTTATATCTTCGGTCCATAAAAAGATATAATTATCTGAAAAATGTAAAACAAGATTTGAATATAATTTTTATTCTATATTTTTCTATTATAAGAATCTATATAATATAAAAGTATGAAATGGAATACACCATTCATGGAGACGGTAGGCTGTACGTACTCATGAATAATATTTCTGTTTAATTGTTTGTTGAATGGAATAAATTAAAATAAATATATGAATATATATATATAATTATTAAACTACCTTTTTTATATCATATATAACATATATATTATCCAAACCCATCATTAATATAGTCTATGTAGAGTGTGAACGAATCACATCACTTTAATGGGCGGTAGTCGAGACTTCCTCATAACAAAATTATCATATTACCAAAAAATGGAAATTATAAAGCTATCTGTTATAAAAGAAATAAATAATATTAAAGAAATAATAAATATAATAATAAATATATATAAATATTGTGTCTATCATAATGTCCACCGTGAGAGGCGATAAAGGAAAAAATGAACAATCATAATTTAGTGAGGCGGTAGTTCACCATACACGTTAATAGTATGTTTGTTACAAATTATATGGATGTGTGTGTAAGTGTAGGGAAAAAATAAAAAAAACTAGTATATTTATAATACTGGTGTTTTTTACGGGAATGGAATAACAAAATTTTAGAGAGTGGAGGAAGAATATAAAAGAGAAGAGTTTGAGAGAAGGCATTACCTCTAAATAAAGTAACTCATTTTGGTTTTGGCTAAAAGGATTCCTAGGATTGATTTATTCAAAATGGAATGTTTTAAGGGGGAATTTATGGATGTTGGGAGACTATTTGGTCCAATAATGGTTGTGCCAACAGGGCTTGAGATGTGAGAAGAAGGGGTAGAGTGCTTTACTTTTTATAGTGGAGGGGGAATGACACTCTTGTAAATACCAAAATGTATTTAATAATGGGAGGTATCATTTTCCTAATGTGCCTCTAAAATGAAAAATTAATGGTATAATGTATAATTATTGTCTAAAATAATCTACACCACACAATAATATGTTCATTGTAATCATTTTGTTCCTTGACTTCAAAGATTACCCAATTGTATTATTTTGGTTTTTATTAAAGCATATAGTATTCTAACCTAAGTTATCTAACCAATAAATAAAACATAATTTGTGATTTATTATATAATATATCTCCAACTAATTATAAATATCATAAAAAATATTAAAAATAAAAAACTCATGTTTTTTAGAAATTATGTTTCATAACAAGTGCATGTGACATGAAAAACACTTTTTAAACTCAGAATGTGCCAATAATGTATTTACAATATGTGGGTAAACATGTCTATTACAAAATATGAATTTAAATGTTACTATAAAATATTTAATATATTTTATGTATTGTAAATCACTTGGAATAATATAGTATTTTTATTAATTTTTAATCATTTAATAAAATATCATTTATTATAAAAAAACAATAATGTTAATTTAGGAATTATTTATTTAATTATAATATAAGAATATTAAATTTATATTTGAATTCAAAATATATTAAATTTATGGATGTGTAATAAGATATATTAATCTTAAAAAATAATTAAATAAAATAATTCAATCAATTTACATCCCTTTTAACAATTATAGTATTATTTATTTTAGCTAATTACTAGCTAAGTAATTCCTACGTTGGAGATTCTTAAGCATTTTAATTAAGTAAATCATCTCTAAAAAATATTGATAAATTATTATGGTGAGAATAAACCATCTATATTTTAAAATGATATGTATAACTGAATATATGATTCTTGGTACATCTCATAGTATTATAAATCTTAAAGGTAAGGAAATTTCCCTTTTTCTCTTTTCCTTACAAAAAAACTTTTATAGCGAACATCTATTTTATAAAATCCCAATAACCCATAAATGTGAAAAAGGGTTTATTTATAATTATTTTCATCCAATGGAATGGGGATGAGTTTCTAGTTCATTTTGTTTTTATGATTATGATTTAGCCAATAATTATACTTAATCTTATCTTAATTGATGTGATTCATTTTAATCACATTCACTAATTTTTTTGGTAAAAAATTAATTTAATATTATTAGAATAAAAATATCATTCTTATTAGAATCAAGTATATTCCTTTTTAAAAATTCACATCATATAATTGGAAAAATTATGTTTAACGCTAATCCTGCAGATTTGGAGAGAAAGTTGGTTTTTAAAGTAAAAATGATAAAAATTTCAATATGTCTGTTATAAAACGATTATATATAAAAATTATTCCAATGATATAAATTATTTTAAAATATTATTAATTTATCTATTTTAACTTTAAAAACTTGTTTAAAATATAATTTAAAAATAACCATTATTAAAACGAAAAGGCTGTTTTTAACTAAATTGGAGTAATTTTTACCCTTCACCCAAAATGATGTTTAATGAAAAAATCAAAACATTCACCCAAATATAATTTCAAAATTAGGAATTCTAAAAATATGTTTATTTTAGAAAATTTAGTTTCGAAATTTTATATTTTTTTTTATTATTTTCCCTTAAAGGACAAAGAAAGAAGTTTATTTGAAAAAATAAGTTTTTATAAACATATAAAGACTTTACTAAAATTTATATTTTCAAAATTAGTATGTATTATTTATATTAAACATTTATAAACAATATTTTAAAAGTTGTTGTTACTATTCATAATACATTTCATATCAACTATGTTATAACAATATCATTGTAATAATTATAACAATAAAATTTTGTTTCTTAGAATCCCAGTGTCGCGTGTATCGTAGACCAAGTTAGTTTTGCATGTAGCATAATCTATGCCTGTGTCGTGTGAAATGAATGTTTCAACTAGTTCAATGTAATATATAAATGAAAATTAAATCATTGAAAAAACTATTTCGCAAAATATCGGGGAGTTACATTCTACACCACTTAAAATGAATTTCACCCTCCAATTTCGTCTGGGTTATCAAAGGATTAATACTTGAAGGTTTCATTCATAAACAAATAAATCATAAAAAAACAACCCTTATAAAGGGAACGTTGGAACTATAAAGGTTACCCCAAGTAACTCATAATGATATTACATATATGAGAACATAGATGAGTAGTGAAAAAATGGAAATGGAAGAGAAATATTTCCATCATGTTTGGATGGATAGTGATAGAAAACAAGGCTAGGAGAATGTTAACAATAACAAATCCATAAATCTAAATAGACCTGAGGGACATTATTATTCCTTCGAAGTAAAAGAATTAGGACAACCTTTTTGTCTTGAATATCATATTCCCAAAATTTTATGAATATTCATGAAAATATATACATACAAGATTTTAAGATAGTGTCACCTTTTGTTGTTCCATGATCCACATAACCTATTTCTCTAAAAAAGAAGGTGACCATTTCATTATGGAAGTACTAACAGATCATGATTCCCATGATATTTAATCCCATCAATTATTATACACACAAAGAACATGGAATAGGCTATCCAATATGTAAAAATCCTCATATAGATAGATACCAAATTAATCTTAATAACTTCGTATAAAGTTTTACATAAACAAAACATAATTTTTTTACCTTATAACCATTGCAAAGATGAAATTAAATGATTTAAAAAGAATATCACGAAATTGACTTAACCTTGATCCATATATATCACAATTTAAAACTTAGTGGTCACATTCTAAACATATGAATATACTCATCACATATTCCTTTAATTACCATAAATCCTCTAAGAAATCATTATTTATTCCTTATTATAATGATTAATTTATATATTCTATAACCCCAATAAGTTGCAAACTTAATCCTTGAAGACATAGAACAATTTTTCAATAATCAGTTCTAGGGTAGTCTGTACCATCCAATTTACTTATTTATATACAACATATTATTATCCAAACATCATTAACTCATCGTAAGGTAGTAATTAAAGGTTAACTTCCCTTAAAAAAGTATCACCATTCCATGAAGTCACTATTCAACCTCACCAGCACTTGTTACAACCCGTCCTCGGGGCCCACGCCATGACTCCCCTATGCCCGCCTTCCGTAGGCCAGGGGCTAGCGACTAGTACCAAAGGAGTAAATCCTAATAAAAAGATAAGGAATTGCCTTTATGAAACATAAACAAACCCAACCAGAGTACAAGCGGAAGAAAAAAATAAGTAAAACTTAAAACAAAAGTAGTGTTGAAAGTAAGGGGCCAGAAATAGAAGCCCATATGTAAAGTACATGGTAAATGAAAAAATATATGGAAGGTGAAAAGAAGCTCCTGGATCATCCACCACGGATCCTACCTGAAGGGTAGGTATAAATAGCCTCCTCAGCACCCTCGTCAATCAACCGGTCTGCTCCGTGTGTCGTCACGCAGAGTATCCACCTCCGGGTACCGTCCAATCCTCATACACTCTGCCTCGGTCAGCGCAGTTTGTCGTCTGCATCCAACACAAAGAGGTGCGGGCATAGCCCGTGCAGGGGTGAGTATAATGATACTCAGTAGGGACCCCGAGACTGTCGAGGTCTCACTAAATCCAACCAGGATAAACCACAAAGAATGATCTCAACAGAGAGTGGCCACATATATTTTTTGAGATTCAGAGCCTCTTGGGATTTGTTGGGTATTAGTACAAGTTCAATAAATATTTTGTGTAGATGGATTTATTGATGACCAATCCAACTCAAAAAGAAGTGAATTTAATTTTTTATGTGAAATGTTATATTTCTTTAGAATAGATGAAATTTAATTTGAATTCTACAGGAGTGTCGACTCTTTTATTGGCAGGACAGATTTATGTGGCCTTTTTCTACTTATCAAGTTTGTTTTTGGGTATTATTCTCATGCAGTGTGATCACATGGTATTCCATTATTCTAGAAATCTTATGCCACATTAGAATAATTATTTATCCCATAACCTCTAACTCACCATTTTTATGTATTAACTTAATAGTTGGAAGCATTACCTTTTCATAGAAAGGTTTATAATTTATTCAAACAAAAAATCTGGATTTATATATTCTCGAAAAAATATTTTAAATTGAGAAAGTTAAATTGTGTGGATTACCTATAGTATTTTGATTTTGACATTACTTCTATCCATGATAATGGATATTTAGCCACTGTTATATTGATCCAGAAATTTACAACCCACATAATGAGTGAATCACTAGTATAGTGGATTATGACCAGTCTCTTTTATCATTTGCATTTTGGAGTCCAATAGGATGCGACTGAGGTTTTTTTTGAAAATAATATTCCAATATCTTCTCTTATTCATGTTATTATTTTGGATCAATGACTTATTGTTGATTTATTTGGAATTTGGGACACTGTTCATGATAGGGATACCATTAGTGAGTGGTTTTACTTATCTGAGGTCATATTATGTCTGTGGAACAAGTATATTATGCCTTTTCTTTTGATAAATTCTATTAAAAGGTATTCTAATAATTCCTAGTGTCTAGTTCCCCTTGGAGTCAAAAATATGTTATATGAAAAGAGATAATGATTCTGGTGATCGCGTATGAGATGAGACATCACTAACTTTGTTTCTCATTATTATAATTTCCAATAGGCCATGGATGGTCAGCATATAAATTTGGGGTTTCTTTATCTTCTTTTAATGTTGAAATTAAAGTGAGATAATATTTTTATAGATTTTATGGTTGGGTACCCACATAAATAACTAAAAAAGAATGAAATATGGGCTTTGATCAATAATATGACCAAATATTCTCACATTATACCCATTTAATATACATCCAAATTAGAAAATTTTGTAAGTAACTATGTGAACGATATTTTCTATTTACATGAGTTTATTTCGATTATAGTCTCTAATAGGGATCCTTATTTTTATTATTGCTTTTGGAGATTTCTCCAGGAGGCAATGGGATCCTAGGTACATTTCAGTATGGCATATCATCCATAGATAGATCGATAGATTGAACGATATTTATAATTTCTAGAAGAAATGATATGTTTCAGTATTATTGAATTTGATGAATATTGGAATGACCACTTGTGATAGGTTGTGATTTTCATTAATAATAGTTGTCAATCTCATATCTGGATGGCTACTTTTAAGGCATTGTATGGAAGAACATATAAATATCCATTATTTTGGTTAGATATTGGTTATTCTTCCTTGGTATAGCCAAGATTGTTATAATATAAGATGAGTAATATTTATTTGATTCATCAGATAATGACGACAACATTGAGATGGTATAAATCTTATGCTAGTCTTCATTAACAGACTACATATTTTTCAATCGGGGACCACGTGTTCTTGAGTGTTTCACCTCAGTTGGGTCACCAATAGTTTGGGAAACATATTAACATTTCAACTAGGTCAGTAAGTCCCTTTTATACTATTGATTGAGTGGTGAAATTTTCTTACCATTTAGAATTTACATCAAAATTGGCCTCAATACATGATGTGTTTCATGTATCATAGCTTCAAAAGTATCTTTTATAACATTAACTTGTCCTGAGCTGGAAAGATATTGACGTTGATCCCAATTTATCCATGAATGAGCATCTAGTTAGGATTGATGATTTTGAGAAAAGGGAACTTTATGGAAATACAAAAAATTTAGTATGTGTTTCATAGTATCATGGATTTAATTTACATGAGACTAGGGATAATGAGGAACTGATTTTGATGAAATTCCCCTATCTATTTGACATAGAGCTTTATTGGGATAAAATGTTTTTATAGTAGCGAGGTTTTAACATCTTGTTACCTTCTTTTAGTTACTTATTAAATCTTTTACCCCCCTTTGTATGGGTCTTATATTGGGGTGATTTGGGTGAAATATAGAATTTTTTGAGTCTTTTTTAGAGGTGCACGGTTGGCACATAATTTTACCAAACTGTGAACCCCTTGTGAAAACCATTCACTCTACATAGTAGGGCCAAACAGTTGGTGTATGACATAACTAAACACTACACCCACCTAGGAAAAGTAGTTTACCCTAAATAGTAGAGGTACATGGTTAGGGAAAATGATTTGTTTAACAATGAATTACCTTTAGTGAACCATTCATTTAGGAATTTAATTCCATAAAATTTATTTTAAAATCTAGAGACCACCTAGTTTAACCACTAACCATCCTATTTTATTCGAAAACTGATTCCACCATGAAGGGTCTGAAGAGGTTACTTTTAATCCTCTAACCTATTTTATTAATGGATCAACACTTCAATGATTGCATTCGATCTCCACTGGGTTAGTGGATCTACCTTATTTTCATTTCTTCCAAACTTCAATTCTCTCCATATTATATAGTAATAGATCATCCTGTTATTGAGGGATCCAATCTCCATTTTTAATGTATTGAATATTGCTTTGATTTCATGATCTTTATTATTTTCAGTCTTCATTGGTTTTCTCATTGAGGGTGTAGTTTTGATCCTGTGATTGAATGGCAGGTGATTCCATAAGTCTTTTCCATAAAATTAAACTTACATTTGTATAATTGATTTGATATGAGTTTTTAAATTATTTAAAAACCCAAATTTGATATGTTTGATTTTTGATATGTAAATAGACATGTAAATTCTCAAAAACCACCAATCTAAATGAAATATGAATTTTTGGGTGGATTTGTGAAAAAATATATGGCTTTATTTGGATGTTGATTTAATGAAATGATTAATAATTGATTCTTGATAACACTATATTAAACATAAATATTATTTTAAAATGAATGAATATGATGAAATCAATTTTTTAGTTTTTAAAATGAAAATGCATATTGAAACTAAAAACTTGGAAATTGAACTATGATTGATGAAATGATTTGAAATCAATTATTTTTTCAAATATTGATTTATTGATAGTTTTAAGCACATGATATACAATTTAGTTAGTGTGTTATTAGGGAACGAAATATCATGACCTACCTACCTAGAAATGGATTGATGATGGTGTCAATGACTAAACCCAGTTCATCGTGATTTCTCTTGATGGATCCCCATAATTTGGTGCAGATTTATTTCCTATAATATGTCCTCGATTAGGGTATAGATTTGAGTGTGCACAACTATTTTGTGTCGCAATGATAATTGAAAAGTTTGTGGGTCCTATTTCAAAAAACAAACGTAACTATGTGCTTATTTTCATGGTGATTTTTACTTGATTATAAATTTACTTGATTATAGATATATTTTATTAATTCTAGATATTTTAAATATGTGACTTATATACAATTTTTATTTAAGCCTTTTTGTTGAATTTTCCTTATTTTTGTGTGGAAATCATGTACTATTTAAAATATATAAATTCCATTCCAAAACTAAATTTATTTAAATTGAAATAATAAATGGTTTATTGATATATTATTTATTATATAACACATGGATAGACCATACTGCTTTGTTTATCTCAAACACTACCATTTCCTTCGATCCTATGTAGATTATCTTTTTTCATGTATAAGAAATGGGAAAGTAACACTTGGAGGTGGTGGTGGTTCTTGATCATTGAGACCTAGAGTAATATAGGTGACCAGTAGAGATGTGATACACCTATCACATGAGATGTCTGAGATTTTATCTTGATATATGTTATTTTCTGGGTGAGGTACTATTTTGGTTATTATTTCCTCTATTTGAGTTATGTACATTCTCTTTGAGGACTGTTGACATACCGACCTGTATCATTTATCATCCATTGTTTTGGGGAATTTTTTCCTCTCATTATTCTTTTATGATTACTTGTTCTTATTTCCAAACCATGGTGATCAGGGATTCCTCTATGGCTATCATAGGATTGGAAAAGGTATAAGAACACAAAGGTATTTTTTTCTGGTTCATCCCATAGGAATTCAGTATATAGATTCAAAGGTATTATTAGAATAAATTTATAAATATAAATTGCATCTTATTGAGGAGAATAATTACCAAACACTTCCAAATTTAATTTTTATCACAAATAATAGAAGGGAGTTAAAACTAGTAAGCTATATGTTAATGGATATGTGGTTCTAATCCCATCTCTCAAAGATTGTGTTATGAAGAGATGGATTAATAGATTCAATATATGCTTCATAACTCAATATCTATTTATTTATAATATAATGTGAAAATTGATTCTTAAAACATGGATCACCACATTAAAATAGTACAAACTATCAAGACATCAGTGATTCTAAAAGGCATCCAAAGTCAATTAAAGTGAATACTAATGCACTATCAAGTTTACCTTGTTCAGTGTCTTCTTAGAAACAACCATGAAAAAGGCCATTTTATTATATTATTGGAATACAAAGAATCTAAAAAATGTATTTTCATTAGTAAATTTTTTTTGGTACCATGATCTATCATAAATTCAATAATATCTGACAAAATACATTCAAAAATTGAATATTTTCCTTTCTCATTATGCTGGAATGGTGAGGATGATTGTTTTTTAAGATGTATTGGTGACTATATTTATTTAAAAATTCCTTTTAATTATGTATATGAAATAGTATAATTTTTATATACATAAAAATGATTTATTAATTTATGAATTTATGAAAGATTTCATTTCCTAGCATAACATAAAACAAATATGTCACTACTATTATTGTCAAAATACACCTCTTAAGAGAAATAAAATTTAAAAAAAAATTAGAACCAATAAAATGTGGTTACGTTCATTGATCAAAAATTTACAATAAGATATACAGAAGACTATATTTTCATTAAAACCATTTAGAATAAGATATATGATAAAAACATGCATTGACCATATATAGGAAATATAATGGGAATTTTTTAAAATGATGGTTGTAGAAAGTATATATATAAAATAAAATATTAAAATAAAGTTATGAAGAGAGGTGTTATAAGAATTTTCATGTGTCCTATGTAGTGAAATTAAAATTTTTCACTAAGAGTACAATTAAATAAATACCTGATGTTTTAATTTTTATGAGTATATTAATTAAATATTAACAAAAAATGAGTTTTTATGATAAATATAAGTTGTGTAGATGAGCCATGAATCATTACTTAACTAATTTGATATATAATGGGGTTCAAATGAATGATGTAGTATCTCATTGTTTTAGATGTAACATAATATAATAATCTTGGGGTATTTTAAACAAAAACACAGCTGGTTAAATCCTAAAATAATTTCGGGTTGAAATTCAGATTCCTAATCATTATGATTTTCATGTTTCATTCTTTAGAACATGAAAATTTGATGCTTTTAAAGTTATAATATCAGATCATTATTATTAATTTTTAACATATTGATCATCATGTCATGGAATTACAATGTAATTACTGAATTACATTTTTTAATGACAAGATACGAGAGGTCTCTACATCAGTCACCAGTGGTGGTTCCAGGAAGAAAATATGATTAATAAACAATTAGTTTTTTATAATGATGTATACGAATTCATGCCTATAGATAATTATGCACGATATTTTAGACTGTAGCACCCATGGTTGTTAATAATGAACACTTTACTTATGAATTTTAATTGTATAAATTTATTGGGTTATGTGTTTGGAGGTTTATAGGATTTTTTGAATGTTTTTAGGGATTTTATGGAGATTTGTGTTTTGAGAATGGTTAGTAGAAACCATTCAATGCCAACTAGGAAACCATGCAACTGAAAAAAGGGGCACTGGGTAGGAAAACAATTTGTCCAAACTAGATGGCCACTAAGGAAAAAGTATGAAAATTAGGACAATGTGGTTTAGTATAGTTGGTGAATGGATTTTCTAACCATGATATTCAACCATGAAATGGTTGTTGGGATGCGGTGGCTAGGGTACAATTTTCCTAAAAGTGTTCCCTAACTATGTGGTGTTTAAAATAAGATCACATTTTTGTGGATCTAAGTCCTATTACACCCTTAATGACTTTTTTCCCTTAATAAAATCCTAAATCAATTTCAACTCCCTCCGAAGGTAGGATAGAACCTTCTTATTTATCATGGAGAGATTTGTTGGTGATTTCAAGTGCATTAGAGGCCAGGATTCTTTCATAAGTGACTGTTCTTGGTTCTTTTCCTTATTTTTCATTTTATTACCTCTCTTAGATTCATGAATATAATATGTCAGGGATAGATTCATGTTTTTATGACAATAATGTTAAGATATGGTTGTTTGGATGAAATGGAATAATATATAAGGATGTTTAAAGAAGTTTCAATCTAGTTTATTGATAAGTTTGTGCCATTATTCATTTTTGCGTATGTTGTGTGGTTAGTGGATTTACTCTCAACTCACATTGATTATAAATAAGAGTATTTATTTCAAATTTATAGATCATATTGAATTGAATTTGGGAATCGATGTGGAAATGTTGATGAAAAACTATTTTAGTGATGGATTGTGTAGTTGTGGAATTTTTTGTTTTATGGAAGGTACATTGTTTCATGATTCTAAAATGAGGATTTTAAATAATGATTTTTTTGAGTCATGGAAAATGTTTTGTGGAAATTTTTTCAATATTTTTTTATTATAATGTTTTTTCAGAATTAGTTTGTCATGTTATTTGGAATAAATTGTTGGTGTGTTATCATGTAAATTTGGGATGGATATGAGAATGAGGTTTCCACCATCAATATGAGATAGATAAGGGTATAAAATTTCCCCCATTAAAATTGTTCACTATGTTATTGATTCAGAAATGGATGACTAACCATTCACTAGTATAGGGAGGTCCATGGTTTTATTCTTTTGTGGATTTATGGAATGGATTGTGTGTTTCCAAATGGATTTAAATATTAGTTTGGATGACTTTTTTGGATGATTTAATTTCAAAATTAGTTGTCTTGGGTAAAATTTTGTCTTTAATATAAAAAATTTTAAATCGTTTTATATAAATTGTTTTATTTAAATTTTTCTATCATTTTCTATCCTAGTGACATGAGTTTGGACACATTTGGGGAAAACGTATTGAGTTTTATACCCACCCACTACTTGAGAGAATTAGTTAATTTTTATATATTTTATATTAATAAATAGGTAATGGAATGGTATCTCATTTATTTTATTATGAATCGCGAATATTTGTGCTTGGATTGTGAAGTTGGATATTGGATCCGGTTGAGAGGTGTTGAGTTGGTGTCTTTGGACTCTTTGAGATTTTATGGTTTGGTTTCCACATTGTACCCTAATATTATTCATTCATTCTTGGTTGTAATGTGATATAGTTTGGTTTGGTAAAGTGTATTTTAAGTTGTGTTACATTTTTTGATGCATCATATAGTGGTCTTTGTGGTTATGGTTAATTGGTTCAATTGTTTTATTTTAAAGATAAAATCCTTCCCCAATTATTTATAAATACCATGGAATTTTTTCCCTAATGTTTTGTGTTGGGGATGTCACCTAAGGCCTAGTAGATCCCTGTCACGTTCCAATATAATGAGGAGGGGTGGGATATTACAAATGTTATCAGTCTTGACTAGTTCCTCTTTCATTTTGGAAAAATGGTATTGATTGTTTAGTCTGGGTGATGGAAATTCATTATAGGGTATTTCTTTAGTCGGATTGGTAGATATGAGATTAGATCATGAAAACATAAAATCTAGAGCATAAATAGGTGTATTTAACTTATTTTTTTTGAACCTCAAGTTACCAAGGATATTGGGTACATGAGTTTTTTTGTGACCCTTCAATGATAGTTAACTCCTCATCATGGGTTTATCTATTGAGAATAGCATGACATGAAATTCATGGATAGATGGAACCAAAGGGACAAACCAAGGAAAGTGGATCATTCAATTTAGTAACAAAAGTAGAATACACCTATCTTTTAAGGTTATTTAGAAATAGAAAAATAAGAGGTGTGGCTAAATAAGATGAATCAATCATGAATCTCTTTTGCACACATGTAAAGATGAATGTCATGTTGGAAACATACATTCTTGATAATATAGAATTCCAATGGTGTGACTTTTTAGTTCATAATAAATTAGATAAAGGAATTTCATGGGATGATTTTGAATAATTGTACAATTTGTGTTATCCTGAAATGTTATGAATTTCAATAATGATTGATTTTTTTGGATAAAAACAATTGAATATCTTGTTAAAAGTGCATGTGGATAAATATATGAATTTACTTTTCTTTTTAAACAAAATTGTTTCAAGTGGATCCTTGAAGGAAAACTTTTTAAATCAGTATTGAGTCCAGATATTAACTTGAATATTTCCCTGCTTTTTGTAATATATTATAAAAAGATAGTTAACAGAGTAATGTTTTAATTAATTAAAATCAAAGGAACTACAATTATTGGAAGCATGTTGATACCTATAGAAAATGGCATGAACTCTAATGATGGGAATAAATATAATAGGGACACCTATTTATAATATTGTGGTATTACTTATAATCATATTGATGGATCAATGAATCTACCTCTAAAAAATCATGTAAGTTGCGATTTTCTTAGTGTGGTTATTTTAATCACATAATGTGAGATTGTACAAAACCACCTAGATAATATCATAATTACAATTAGATGGGAAATCATCAGCTATATTGTCGTAGTGCACAATATTCAGGTGTGAGGGACACATCTCATGTTTTGAAGATGTTTTATAATTCAATGGGATGAGGGAAACAAAATAATTCTCATCATCGGAACTTAATAATCCATGGTGAATCTAGAAATACCATGACCCCACCAGCAGTTCAATCTCAATTGGGTAACAAAGAATACAATGCAATGAATAAGAAATAATATAGAGTGGTTTAAGTGATTATGGATTATCAATATAGAACATAAATGGTGAGTGGTACGATTCATTTGAATTATTAACTTATTCATGATTTTTTTGATATGGGTGCATCCATTTAATTTATTTATTCTCAAACTATTGATCTTCTGGGTTTCCATGTTGAAATGATGTATTCAAATTTTAAAATTCAAACTGATCACGACCAAAGAGAATAAAGAAACCTTATATGAAAATTATTCTCTCTAACTATTGATGGTACTAAATTGATGTCCTATATCACTATACCTCAGATGGATTCCTATGATGTAATATTCTGAATAGATTGGTTGCTCATGTTCAAATATCAATTTAACTAGGGTTAGTTTTAAAAATACTGATGTTGTTGGTAATATCTATAGAGGAGATCATAATGTAAATGTAGGTTCAACAAGAATGTTGTCACCCACGGTTGGAACTATCTCATATAAATTGGAATATTGGAACATTGAATCAGTGGATGACATTAGAAATAAAAGTTTCTAATTGATTTTGATCAGTTTACTAATGTATTTTATAATAATTTCTTCAGATTTCCTCCCAAAAGTGTAGTGATATTTATGATTGATCTCTTTCCAGGGACTAATCTTTGATTACATCTACTTTATCAGATAAAACCAACAAAAATAGGGGAGTTGAATGCCCATTTGGAAGAGTTGTAAAACAGAGGGTTCATTCATCTACATATTTCTCCATAGGCATCACTAGTTTCTTCTTTAAAAAAGGAAGATATAACTCTTTTGGATTTGGTTTGTGGTGTGTTCTCAGGCAAGGTTATCATGTTGCTGCATATAGAAAATGAAAATTTTGGTTTCATGATAAAAACTATCCAGCACATGATTTAGAATTAACATATATAGTCAACTATTTGGAGACTTGTCATCATTACCTATTTGGGGAGAAACATATGATGTTTATGGATTATAAGAGTTTGAAAGATAATTTCTAATAGTGTGATTTAAATATGGGACAAAGAATATGGATAGAGTATATCCAAATTATTAAAATTGACTTGATATATACAATGGATAAATTCTATTAGACGGTCGATGAATTAATCCAAAACTCATTTTGGGAAGATTGAAAAGGAGGCTTCAAAGCTATTGAAATTCATGTTGTTGATAGATGACATTCACTGGAATGTGAATACTGAGGTAGTGTTTTGGTTTTCTTTCCTATATAATTTGTTCCAGATTTGGATGATATGGTTAAAGAGGCACAAACATATGATTCTTAATTTATTTCTATGAGGTTAAAACTCAATATTGTGGATCCCATTGAGGTATAGAAGATATATGTGAGTTTATTTTTTTGTTTAGAGATCAGAAGGTCATACCTTTGTCTTGAATGTAACAACTTCTACATGATTATCACCATTTGACTTGTGTTGTTCATCCTAGAATAAAAAAATGTATAAGGAACTGAAATCAAATTTTTTATGTTTTTTAATTTAAATAAAATTATTTTAGTCTTTTATATGATGACTAACATGTCTACTAGTTGAGGAAGATAACCATTAAACAATGGGTATGATGTATTATTTATCAATTACTATATGGAAATGGGAGAGTATAGCTATGTATTTTGTAACAAGTCCACCAATGAAGGTTCAAAACCATGATTCTATATGGGTGATAGTGGATCATCTCACAAAGTCATATAATTTCATCCCTATTCTTTAATCTCACACGGTGGAAGAATTAAAAAAAATCTATATGTGAGAGGAGGTAAAGAGGCATGGCATACCGGTTTTGATAGTATTAGATTGAGATCCTAGGTTTATGACTTGTTTATGGGAATCCTTACACTAATCCACTGATATAATGTGGACATTGAGTACAACATATCAACCAAAAATGGATATAAAATCTAAAAGGATGATAATTTTTTTGTAATATATGATTTGGTCCTATATAATAGATTTTGGTGGGTTATGGGAGGGTCACATACCCTTAGTGGAGTTCTTGTATAACAATGTTTATTATTCCTCAATATATAGGGATCTATTTTATGAATTTTATGGGTACCCTTGTAGTTAACCTCTTTTTGGGTGTGAAACATGTGAGACATTAATGGTTAGAGAAAGCCTTCTATAAGAAACAACAACAAAGATTCTGCTTATCAAGAAGAGAATGGAGACAGATTTTAGTCATCATAAATTTTAAGAAGATAATTATTGAAGACCATTTACTTTCGAGATGAGTGACCACATGTTCTTTTCAATATATCCAAGGCTTGGACATTGTCATTTTGGAAATGTGGGTACGATGTATCTATGATACATACGTCCTTTTGTGATAGTTTAATGGGTGGATGAGGTGGAATATCAATTTTATTTTCCAGAAAGGGCTAGTTTAGGGAAAAATGTGTTTCATATATCTCAATTAGAGAAGTATCAACCTAATATAGACTATCTTATTCTATAGTACCATATTGACCTAGATATGGAGGCTACATTGGTTCCTCTTCTAGTGAAGATTGTGGAAAGGAATGATAAAGTCTTGAGGTGGAAAATCATCATTATAGTGCAAATTTTTAGGTAGAATGGTTGAATTAAGGAAGTAACATGGGAAGGAGAAATATAAATGGTTGATAAATTAGTTGAACTCTTTCGGTACAAATGTGATTTTCAAATTTATAAGGGTGTAGAGACCAATGGCGGGGTGAATGTTTCACCCCATGATTTCATGTTATTAACAACAGTTTTCTATTTTAAGTATATATTTTTTTTAGGTTTTTTCTGAAGGTTCAGAGGAGTTTTGGATTGTTTTAAAGGATTTTAAGAGGTTTATGGTCTAATCATGGTTAGTATAAACCCTGAAGAACAACCCTGGAAAACGAGCAACTGAATCAATGGGAACTGGGTAGGTTCACAGTTAGGAACACAATTTTTCAACCAAGGAGAAACCATTAAAATTTTAATTGAGTTGCTTATCTTGGTTTGTGCCTGGTTTTTCTAACTGTGTGATATAACCATGGGTGGGGTGTTGGGGGGATATATCTTGCACATAGTTAGCACACAGTTTTTCAAACTGTGTGCCCTAACTATTAGCCATTAAAAACAAGATCTTGATTTTGTGGATCTAAGTCATATAAAACCCTTAATTCCTTTTCCCCTTAATCTAACCTTAATTCAATTTTCTATCCCAACCAAGGCTAGATATACCCTTTTGATCCAGGATAAATTCGTTGGAGATTTTACCTGTCTTGGAGGCTTGAATTTCTTGGATAGTGTAAGTTCTTGGTTGTTTTCCTTTTTTCATCTTCTTTACTCTCTCAAATTCATGGATATAATTAGTTTGGGATAGATCCATGTTGTTTGTTCCCAATCACGGTAATATATGGTTTCTTGGATAATAGGGAATAAGATCTAAATATGTTTTATAGAACTTCAATCTTGTTTGTTGAATAATTTGTGTTGTTCTTTATTTTCACCTAAGTTTTGGAGGTAAGTGTATTCACTCTCTAATCTTTTATATTAGTAATATAAGTATTTAGTTCAAATTTATTGAATTATTTGAATTTTATAGTGAGATTGATGTAATTTTTTTTGATGGAAACCCTCTTTAGTGATGTTTTTTAAAATTGTGGAAATTGGTTGTTTTGTGGAAAGAGACTTGTTTCATGATTTTAAAATGGTTAATTGAAAACATTTTTTTCATTTTGATTCATCATAAAAGGTTTTTAGAAACTTGTTCAATAAATGAATCATCTTATTGAAATGGCATCTAAAATTTGTTATGAATTGTATTTGGAATAAACAGTTGGTGTGTGTTCATGTAGATTTAGTGTGGATAAGAGAATGATGTTTCCCCCATCAAGATATGATTGATAAGGGTATGAAATTTCCCCTGTTAAAATGGTTCACAATGTGATGTCTTGGGGAATGGATGGCTCACCACTCATGTGTATAGGGAGGCCATGGTTTCATGCATGTGTGGATATGTGAAATGGATTGGGTTATTGGAAATGGATTTAATGAATGGTTTGAAACACTTTTAGGGTTCCTTTCATTGAAAAATTTCATGGTTGGGAAAATTGTTGTTCTTTTTTATAAAATATATATTTTTTCAAATAAATAGTTATATATAAATTTTGGAATCATGTTATATCCTAGTGGCATGAGTTGGGAAGTCATTTCGGGAAAACATAATGAGTATTCTACTCACCACCTACTTGAAAAAGTTGGTGCGTTTATATATATTATATTTCAAAACACTTGTACGAGAATGTTATCTCATTTATTTCGAGATTTATTGTGATATTTTTTTCATGGATTATATGTTTGGAGATTGTGGGAGGTTGGGAGTTACTGAGTTGGTGTATTTGGAGTCTTTTAACATTTTTGGATTGGTTTTTTCTTTGTAATCTAATATTAGTCTTATTTTACACTTTTTACATTGATATTGTTTGGTTTGGTTTAGTGTACATTGGGTTTTATTACAATTTTATCATGCATAATATAGTGGTTTTTGTGGTTATGGTTAATTGGTTGGGTTTTTTTATTTTCAAATGGTAAATCATTGCCCAATTTTTTATGATGCCCTCAGAATTTATTACCACCCCTTGGGGTCATGGGGATGTCACATAAGGCCTAATAGCTCCCCCATCAAACCCCAAGACAATGAAGAGGATGGGGGTGTCACATGGATGATTGGTACCTAAATCACCTCTATATTTCTTAATTAAATTTAAATACAACTTCTACGATTTTCGTATTTTCTCTGGATGTGAATTTCCAAATTTATCATTTTAAAAGGTATTTTGTCACTTTATTTATTTTTTTAGAAATATTCACACGACAAATTTATTTTAATTAAACATAAATTAATGGTATTTTCAATAAACTTATTATATATTTGAGGTTTTTCAAAAAAAACATTGAAAATAATAAAATTAAAAATATCTTTAGTAAAATTATTCAACTATAAAAAATATATATAAAAATCATCTATAAATACTTCAATTCATATATCTATTATTTTATCTTTCCACAATTATGAAAATAAATTTAAAATAATATCCATTTATATAAAAATATAATGTTTCATTATGAACTTTTAGAAGTATGTGAATAATTAACATGGGTATCATGATTTTTTTTTACAATTTTTAAAATAAAATAAATTTATTGGTTATGATAGTTTTAAAATAATTATCTAATACAAATAAAAGTAATGAAAAATATAGCTTTTAACAGTTATTTTTAAGACATGATTACTTTATTTCATTGGTTATTAAGTGAATACTCGACATTGATGAAATATCCAAAAAACACAACAAGATTTCCATAACATTTGTTCACTAATCAGAATGGACAATCTAAACCATAGATATGGAAATAGCAATGAAAATTGTGTAATGAATAATCAGTGTAGAAAAAATTTAAAATTATATATCCATTTAGCTATATATTTAGTATTATTTGTATAATTAAAATGAAATAGAGCATCAAAAGAAACCCAAAAATATAGGAAATCCTAATTTAAAATTAAAGAAAACATTATGTGAGATGAATTATATGATTTACTAGCTTACATTGTCTAGTCTAGTACTATATTTCTTTAAAATTTGAATATATTAGAAAAGTATTAAATGGTAATTCATGTATTCATTTAATAGAATCCTGACTCAATTTATTAGATAGGATCTCACGAAATATGAATTTGGTATCCTTAAATCATTAGAATAAAAGAAAAATGATATCTCATTTAATTAGAATTTCTATGAAACCGTACCATCAAATCAATTAGAATAGTAAATACCCAACATTTCATGTTCAAAAAACATGATGAAAATATACACATACCCTATAAGAGGCTAAATCATTTACTAATTATATAATTAAAAGATTTCTGTCAACAATCTTATAGAAAACTAAACTTTATATATGAAAGTGTAAAAAAGGATTCAATAATTTATAGGTGGCAAGCAAAATTTGTGGAATAGAATCATGTAGGATGTTGGTGTTGGTGTTGGTGTAGATGATGGTGATGAATCAGGTGTGTGGTAATGAAAAAAATCAACGGTGTGGTGGTGGCATGGGATGAATATGAGAGGAAACATGAAGCATAATTTTATGTGATGTTTGGAGATGGATTTAATTATTTTTACAATTATATATATTATCTTTTATTTGAAACTAATTAATATTCAAATATAATTACATATCTCACCCCAAAATATATGTATCCAAATTAAATATATCTAAAATATAGTTATAATTAGTGGAATGATATTTATTTTTTATAGTAATTATTAATAATACATTCACATGTTAGTAAAAAAATGTTGGTATTAGTAACATATTGTAATCATTTTAAATGTTGGTAAAATATTTGTTCATATTTAAAAATCCATATCAAAACATTTAAATGTTGGTGAAAACAATCGTAGGAACATAAAATATATACTAATAAAAAATAATATATGTGAAAATTTCTCATTTGTACCAATAATTATATTATCTATTAAAAACATCTATTTTATAAATAATTTTTATAATACAATCACATAAAGATTTTAATCTTTAACTTTTTATGGAATCACATGAATTCTTAGGTAACATTCCATACAAAATTTTCAATGGTAATTCTATAACCTTCTTCATCATGATATCAAATAGAAATAAAATTTTTCCATTGATCAAGGATATTTGAAAAAATCTATATACTTTAAGAATCCCATATTCTTCTTTCAGTTATTTCCCTCCACTATTCCAATGCATCATGGGCTTCACCATCAACCATATAAACTTTCCAAAATTATCAAACACAAAATAAACAACATATTTTTGAATCCTTGTTGAATAATAATATGTTTCTGAGTCAATCAAATAGGAATCTGAAAAATTATTCACATTAAACATATAATATTTTTTATCATCCATTATATTAATAGAATATATAAAAACTAAAATTGATTACTTTCTAGTGTTTTCATTATGATTCAAATAATCCTTTTTGATATGTCATTTTTATCCATATTTATATGATTTAGGACCACGACCATATCAATTTAAATAAATTCTTTCATGAGACTTTTCTTCTCCTCTTTCTTCTACTATACTTTTTTAATGGGGAAACCTTCCCCTTCCACCAATATTAAGGGAACTAATGGAATTTACATTAAAATAAATTCACTAAAGTTCCTGATTGTTTATCAGATTATTGATATCATCAAACTCTAATTTTGTGTGTGGGAGTTAATAGCTTTAGTAAGTATGTCATTCCAGCTCTCCCAACGTTATCATAAATAATCAATTACCATAAATCATTATAAAACGTTACCTTTATTAATTGGAGTTAACGAATAATTATATTGGATCTATTCACATGATCTTCCTCTTTTATTCATTTTGAAAAAAATATGAACAACCATTGAAACATAAAAACATTGTAAAGCGTCATTAGTTTCTTTATACATTTATTCTAATTCCCTCAAAATATGCATTGTAGTTTTATATTACAAAATTTTTAAAGATACAATTTATGAAGAAGACATACATACCCAAAAAAGTGAAATTATATTGAACTATTCCCATTAATCATTCACTATCAACACTAACTTTACTATAGACAAAATAATATCCAACTACTTTTGATATAGATAATATTCTATCTATATTTTCCATAATGCAAAATTTTATCCTTCAAATTTATCTTTTGGGATCTTCTATTCATATGATTCAATGCTTAAGCTACTACTGGTGTGTGAAACCATGAGTGATAAAATTACATTAATTACACTTGTTGTGAGGGAACTAAAAAATAAATTGCCTATAGTATCGATAAAATCACAAGATGTTGATTTTCTCAATCTGTATAATGTCCATGATAAATATTAGAAAAATTAAAAGCAGACCATAAAATATTTTCCTCCCATTGACTAGGTGTTCAAAAATTAACGAGTAAATACACCTTTCCCACCACACAAAGTTAATATTCATCACACCTTATAAAAAACTCACAAACGTGTAAATTTATATAAATACATAAAACTGAATTAAGTAAAGATATAAAAGAACAAAAATGGATTGTTTATCTTTACACATGTTTTCATACTTGCATGAGAGGAGCCACTGAGACATTATTATATTATCAAAAGTATAGATATAAAAAATGTGGAATGTCCCTCAGTTTTATCTAATTAAATAATGATTAACACACTATAGTCTTCTGATTCAACATATACTTTTCGTGTGCACTATTTATGATTGGGATTCAATTCTTATGGTTAGGTCCCTCTATCATTTTTAGGAAAATATAATGAGTTGTTTCAGTTTCACCATTGTCCCACATTCATGGAGTGCCCCATAAGTGAAATTTTCATTTTGATTACCCATACCACTTTTGACCCCAAATTAATTCATTAGTAAATACTTCTAAATTTTTACATCAATATAATTACTTCTAGATTGTTTGAAAACATTCTCGACCACCCTTGATATTATCAAAAGATACAAACTTATATTGAGAATAATGTTGTTGAAGAAGTGGAGTACCACTTCTTTCATACTAAATTCAGTCTCATATCAATGACCAAAATTATAGTGAATATATTTTTAATTAATTAACTTTTCATGGCCTAAATATAGGATATATATCCCCATATTTTGGATGTTCAATTTTGGATGATCATCTACAAGAATGATCAAGCATCATTTATAAAGGGTATGAATTCTTGTTTGAGGTATGTAGTTCCTCATACATGTAACATCTCGTGTTTTATGAATGAAACACTGTGTTCAATAGCGAACATGATATGGTACATCGAGCTTAAATGAACTACTGAATGTTATTATTTAAATGTTACTATTATAAAATAGTTTTTGGAAATCAGAGGATGAATAGTATAAACTGAATTCTGAAAATATGATCTACACATGTTTAAATAATTATTCATTGGTTACCAAATTTATTATAAATGGAAATAAAAACCAATCGAATATAAAGGTTGTGTTTTTTATGAAAACTTATTTAAAAGAGGATAATTATTTTTATACAATCATATAACTATTTGTCATTTTTATATATTATAAATTAAATTTAATGTTTTAAATTCGTTTTATAAATTTTCTAGATTGACATACGAACAAACTCTATTTCCCAAATAAAAGAAGTATTTTTAAAAAATACAGTTTTACTACATTTTGATGGAGAACCATTTTTAAATCTAGTGTTTGAAAATTTTATAAGTTATATTTTACATAATAAAATTATTATAGGGAATCAGGACATCAAAATTTAAATTGGTTGAATTTTGTTGTATATTTCTGACCAAAAAAATATTTTAATTAATAGTGAATGATTCCCCATTTTTAATTCAAAATTGCCTTTTCATATAATTTTTTTTTCTTGATAAATTATCATTTGAATTAGTTTTTAAGTATATTTATATTTTTTATCATTTAATCAAATGATTTTCATTGGAAGTAATTCTATATTGAAATTTTGTATAAACACGTGTCAATATTTTTATAGTTTTTACTTATTAAAAACATGCTTTCTGGTTTTGACAATGGGAATTAGTTTTAAATTTATTATTGAAACTTATGTATTTATAATTTAAAAAAATAGAATCCATATTTGGAATTATAAGGTTCACATTATCTAAATAGGTTCTTTTTTTGGACATTATTAATAGTAACATTAGTAATTATTTGTATTTACCTTGGTTAATGGGAAAATCATCTTAATAAGGGTAACAAATAATATTATAATAATTTTAAATTGGCCTAAAACATGTCCAAATTCATTTGGATGAGATATGTCCAATCATGATCATAAAAAGGTTTATTTATGGACCCCATGGAGTCACATAGGAGTGATAATGTTATGTTATAATAATTAATTTAAAGTAAAGAGAAATATAATATAAACATGTGTCTTTTACTAAAACAATTTTAAGGTTTTTTTATATAACTGATATATTTTATAATATATATTCGTTAGAAAGATAAATTTTTTTTCAATATCATCGTATTTTATTTTTAATTTCTAGATATTAAATAACATAATTTATTTATGACACAATAATGATGAAATGATTACCTTATTAATGAAAGATTTCAATAAATGATATTATAAATATTATAATAATTTAGATTTGAATATTTTTATTCCGTAAAATAATTTTATATATTATTATGAAATTTTATATTTTATTTAATATAGTTTTTTCTAATGAATCATGTTTTTATTACTTACAAAAATCAATTACTAAATAGTGTTAAAATTTACATGAAAGATTTTTTAAAACAAATACTATTTTATTAAATGATATAATAGTCATAAAAATAAAAGATTCATCAAAATGGATTTTAAAGTGTAAAACCTATAGTTAATGATCCACTTGTGGTTTGATTTTCATTTTATAGTCAATATTTTAACCATATAGTGTAAAAATAAAAGAAGACATTGTAAGAGTTAATTAATTTAACTATGGGATAACACCAAAATATAAGATCAAATTTGTGACCTAAAATTGTGTAAAACCTATTGTTTTAGAGTATTTATACATGTAATCATATTATCCTATAAATATATCACCTTAGAGAAATTATAATTCAAAAATCAATTTATAATAAAATAATATTTCAAGACATTAATAAAGTGCCTCTCCCCCCTCTTAAAAAAGTTCACCAAATCTACCCACTTACTCAAACCTTTAAAGCCCATTTTCTTGTTACAAATATGTTAAAATAATTTCCCTAAATACATATATTCTATATATAATAATTAAATTTGGTAGAAGGCTAATCAAGAAATCATTTTTTCTCAAATCAAAAGGAGTTGCCCGATATAGAAGTAACGTCTTCTCTCAAGCTCCATTCATTTATTTTCATTCAAAACTTCCAATGATATTATTATTATTTGATTACATAAAAAAATAAGTATCCGAAATATAATTGGTTTTTTATGATAATTATTTGAACCACACTTACACATACCTCCATCTAATGGATACGAACATACTGTTTCTGTGTAAAGCGAACTACTGCCTCACGAAACAATGATTGTTCAATATTATCGTAACAACTATCATGGTGTAAACTATGAATGAACTGTATTTATATATGATATATATTATATTAATATTTTATTTTATATTCTATAATTTTTATTATTAACACACCATCATGCTTTCCATAATGTGTAAATATGATAATTTCATTTGAAGAAGTGTGGACTACCGCTCCCTCAAAGTGATATGACTCATTAATTCCTTATATAGAACATATAAGGGATGAAGTTAATGAAATTATGTAAAATATACAACATAGATATTATAATATAATTCTAATATACCAATGTATCATTTATTTATAATTTCTTTAATATGAAAAATAAATGCAAGTAGCATCCATACGTACGTACGACTGACCATCTCTGTGAAATGTGTATTTAATTAAATATCTCCAAATGTTATGGAATCATATAAATACAAATATACTGGATATATATGATTTTTAAATCATTAATAATATTCTTTAGATGATTTAATTTTTACCCCGTGGACAATTTACATCAAAATAAGTTCATTTTCGACTCCAGAACCGAATATCGACAAAACATCTGATATGAACTAAAATAATTATGTAATTTTTATTAAATGGTAATAAGTGATATAAAATGAATAATAATATTTAAAAATGATTTTAAGAAATTATTAATATAAATAATATTATTAATCAAGAAATTAAATAAGGAATGATACGAGTTAGACTAAAGGTAAGGGAACCTTCCTCCCTTCTCTTTTGAAGAAATCCTTTTATGTTTAGCTTTATTTTTCTATTTTACTAATTTTGGGATATGTACCCGTTCCTATAAATTTTATGTAAAAATTATGATACCCCAAATTTTCCTTTATCACCTCATTTTATGAATTCTCATGTGACGCCTTTTGGTTGCCAAAATTTAATAATGGAATTTCTAAACAAAATTTCCACTCTTTGGGTTTTACGCATAATGCATTGAATATATAATTACAAGATTAAGTGTGGATCACTGTTCATTAATATATGCTTTAATTTAAACTTTCCTTTGTGTGGATATACTATGGCTACAGATAATCACCCCATTGATAAATTCTTAATCCATTAATAGTAACTTCTTAGGGGAAATCATAACTCAATCTCATTTCATTGAGTTAAATGTACATGCCATTGGTTTTGGTTTTCAAATAATACATGTTATTGGAATACGATTGTTTTACAATGAATATACTATTATATTCAGTGTATTTATATTTTTCACAAATAATTTTGTCATTGATTTTTACTTAATCTAAGGATATGATATTTGTATGGGACTTCATCTCAATATCTTTTAATTAAGGCATATTTTGATATAAACACGAACATATTTTATATGGGTTATAATAAATAACTTTTACTTTTAAACACATTCAAATATTTTTAAAAGGAATCTTTCTACATGAATCATTTTAGTTTACAAAACGAAAAAAGAAAATTTTTTAATGTATGTGCCGACAACAACTTCCCCGCCGCTACGACAATTATTTGATATTTGGATTCCTCTATAAGTTTTAATGGTATTAAAAGAAATTAAATACCATATTACTTTTTAGGTAACTTGGTATTGAATATGGTAAATATAATGATTTTATTATATCAATATCTTCAAATTATATCTTTTGATTACAATGTAGAAATTGTATTTTTTCCTTTATGATTGTTTTATGAGTTATGATTATGTTATGGCTCTTGGGAATTATTTATATATATGGGTGGAGAAATGATAAACTGAGGGAAGGTGGCCTGGTGATATCTCTCCAATACATTTTTTAATTTTATGGAGGTAAACATTAATGTATATACAATGATATTTGAGGAATATACTGTGATGGGAATTCCAAACATAACCATAAAGGTTACTCCCTATGTAGTTGTTAAAGCTAGAATGTATGTATGACATGGATTCCAAAAGTTTACTTCATGTTTTGTGATTTATATGATTATTCATAAGAATCATATTACTACATTATATAAGTTAAATAGTTTATGTTTTATGAGTTAAAAGTAGGGATTTTTTAGAATGTTTTTCTTGAGTTTTAAATATGGATGGACTAATGGTTTTATTACTTATTTTATATTCCTTAGTTAGATTTTTAGTCTCATCCCATGTTTTTGAAATGTTTTCCACATTCTATAAGGATGGGTAAGGGAAATGAATAAGTTAAGAATATTTTTATCAATAAAAGGAAGTCATGTTTTATTTTAAACAATTTTATTTTGGGAAAAAATGGATAGTTATTGGAAGAGTCAAATTTGTAATTTTGTTGTTGTTATGTAATATTTATGTCCTAGTGATCTAAAACTCAAATCCTCAAAATATTCTCAATGTACATTCTTTACTAAACTCATGATTATTTAATGTTTAAGGCTAAGGCCTTATAGTTTCTATCAGAGGGTGGTTTATAAAAATTTAGAGATGGGGATGTTTTCCTAAGGGTTATGGATATCATCATGGGTTTATATTTTTAAAGTATATCATAAGTTCAATGTCTTATAATCCCCTTTTTAGGATTTATGATCTAAAATATAAAGGTATAAAATGATATTTTTTGGGACATCCCCTGTGAAGAATATTTGGTTTATTAGTTTTTAGGATGAAAAACGCAAGGGATGAAATAAAAATTGAGGTTAGAAAATGTTATGGTTATTTCTGAGATATTTATAATATTTTTGGAATAATATAAGAATTATAAAGTTTTTCTAATGGAAAACATGCAGACCGTGTAAAAACCCATCACGTCGGATAAGGCCGTGAGAATCAAACTCACAAACAGAGTGCGACAAACCTTTATCACCTACCACTTTCCTATATGAAGTACCCAGTTATTATGACTTTATATTTTTAGTTTAAAAAGTCGATGAAATAATTATCATTTAATTTTAGGAACTAATGTTTTATCAAATGGATATCCTTGGTATTAGAAAATGATTTGGGGATTGAGTGATAAATGTTATTTTGGAATATGTTTACTACTTTTGGAACCCTATAAACATAATTAAAATATAATACTATGAGGTTTTATTGGAGGAGTAGTTGTTTAACTCAATTTTGGTATAATACATGTTTTTATTGTGGAATTATTGTGATTTTTGTTATTTATGGAAGTGATTTACCTATTTTGCAGAATATGTGATTTAGAAATTACTTTTTTATATTAGACATTAAGAGTGGTTGAAATTATTAAGAGATAAATGTTAAAACTTATCCCTGAAGACTATGTGATCAAATCTATATAAATTTTGGGTTTGAATCTTGGTTTGGATTATTTTGAATAATTGTAAGGATAGTAATTCGTTGAAATGTATATGTTAATCTTGGGTATCAAGGATGGTTTTTTTGGAGACTAATGTAGTTTTTAACATATAACGATTCACTCATTTTGTGTAATTATCTTACCTTGTAGTAATAATTTTGGTCTTGGTTAATTTATAAATATAGAAGAAATAAATAGTTAACCTTTTATGGATTAAGTTATTATTTTGATGTTGATTACAGTGCTTTAGGCATGAAAAATTCATCTTGAATACTCATAGTTTAATGAAAAGGATGAGTGTTTATTAGAAAATGGTTAAATGATTATACTATAACTTTTAAGTAAGTATATTTCTTTATATTCTTATTCTATGTATTAAAATAATTCCTCAACTTTATGAAAAGAATCTTAAAAAAACATATGCAGTTTACTTTTAATACTGCGAAATCAATGATCGTTTAACCCATCAATTTTTTTGGGTTTTTGATTGTTAACTTTCTCCTGATCATGATTTCTATCACTCTCTATTAGAACTTGACACTTTTTTTTCTACGAAATTCATTTTTTCCAACATGTAATCCTAGTATGTGTTATTTTGGATGACCATTGTACTTCACTTTATATCTTTTAAAGTTGATGTTTTATTATCCCTTTTTTGATTTGGGTTTTCAAAAAAGGTATTTTAAAAATTCATACCCTAGTTACCAAACCCAAATTGAAATTGCAGGGTTTCAATTTATTAAAGTAGGGAGGGTGTAACAACCTGAGTTTTAAGAGATAAACACTATGTTCAATAGCGTACATGATACGTTACATCGAGCTTAAACGAACTAAAAAATATTATTATTTAAATTATACTATTATAACCAAGCTGTTCGGATGATGGGAATAAATAATATCAACTAAATTATGAAAATATGGTTTACATATGTTTAAATAATGATTCATTGGTTACAAATTTATTAGAAATGTATATAAAAACCAATCCAATATAAAGGATGTGTTTTTATGAAAACCTATTTAAAATAGGAAAATTGTGTTTATACAATAATATAACACTTTATGAATTTTTATATATTATACATTCAATTTAATGTTTTAAATTCATATTATATGATTTCTTGATATAATATAAGAACAAATTCATTTTTTGGATAAAAGAAGTATTAAAAAAATTCAGTTTTACCATATTTTGATGGAGAAGCCTTTTTAAATCTTTTTTTTGAAAATTTAATAAGTTCTATTTTCTCTAATGAACTTATTATTTGGAATCAGGACATTAAAATTTACCTTGTTTGAAATTTTGTTATTTTTCTGACAAAATTTATATTTTGTTAAATAGTGAAAAATACTGAATTTTTAATTCAAAACTTCCTTTTCATTTAATTTATTTATATTGATAGTTTATCATTTTAATTTTTATTAAAGTACATTTTGATTATTTTTTTATTATTTAATAAAATTATGGTCTTTGGAAGTAATTTTACATTGAAATTTGATATAAACACATCTCAATCTTTTGATGGGTTTTACTTCTTTAAATCACGTTTTTTAGTTTTGACAACGAGAATTAATTTTAAATTAATTACTAGAAATTTCGTGTCTTATAACACCCCAATATTTAGGGTATGAATAATTTCAATTAATTATATATATTATAATATATACAACACTAAATCTTTGTGAAACAACACTTGGTTATAGGAGATAGTTTTAAACTAGCTAGTAAACATAATATTTCCACCTCTGTGGTTTGAATTTCGAAACGAAGACATACACAGTGGTGTTCAGCAATATATTTAGTATCTGGTAAGAAAAACATAATTTTTGGATAATAGTAATTCACCCTTATGAACAGTAGCTTGAATAGTAATATACTATTATGAATTATAACTTGAATAGTAATATACCCTTATGAATACTAACCTGAATTATAATATTTCCTTATGAATACTAACTTGAACCTTATGAATATTAATGTACCCTTATTAATAGAAACCTCACCTATATAAGTGAAAATAATATTTAGGAACCTTATAAATGTGAGTAAATATTTTAAAAATCTATTAATAAGTGTTGTTATTTTTATGAGCAATAAATAATGAATTACAACATTATGATAAATATATTAAAATAAAAGTTAATTAATTTTCATAAAATGTATTCAAAAATTTATATTTGGTTTTCCTATTATTATAAGATAATATTACAAGACCCTAGTTAGTTTTACAAAGTGTCATAATATACGTTATAATGTTAAATTTGGTATTTTTTGACTAATTGATGATTTTAATTAAAAATTAAAGTTCTCATATTTATATAATTATTTTCATACAATGGAGTTCCTTTTTTGATTCTACATGTCGAAAAATTGTTTGGATGATTTTTTTTTATTTTTATGAAATAGTATAATTTTTGTTGAATAATAAAAGTACATTTTTAGGAAACAAGGCATTTTTGTGACATCATCATGAAATTATTATGATATAAAAATTTATTCAAATTATCTAATAACTAAATAATTATATTAAAATTTGAATTTTTTAGAGAACATGAAATGTATATTTTTTCATGATAAGTATAAAAATCATTGTCAATGTCGACGTAGTGCTTGCGCAAGAGTGACAAAGTCAAAACCTGTTTCTAATATATACTCATTCAGTGATTAAAATTATTTTCACGAATTATTTATTAATTATTATGTATTTGTTGTGTCTTTTTTTGTTAATTTATAATTTAAGTGTCATGTAACATGAGTATTATCCAAATGACTGTGCAAAGTTTGCTTAGGGAAAGAAAAAGAAAAATAACATATTTAAGAAGATGTATTGTTATGAATAAGAGTGAATATGCATAATAAATGAATTTAGAATTTCATTTTGAACCTAATTAATTTATTTTTATGATTTTAATTTACTAATAATTTATATATATATAATATAGTTAACATTAATGTTTATGAAACGCTGATGCAATGGTAGTGAATGAATAAAAATATTAACTAAGATGTTTTTATATAAAATTAAAATAATTATTAAGAAATCCATATTAGGGATAAAGAATATTATATAAGTAATTTATGACTATAAACTTATTTTATTCAAATTTGGGTCACATTTCACCCACAAGAATCACTTGTAGACCGTTAGAATATTTTATTTAAAAGTAAGACAAATTGTTCACTCTAGAACGTTTAGTTTGTATAAAAATTTAAATATATATTTTTCTTTAAGTTTTATTCGAAATAATTATTATTTACAAACTTCAAAAAGATATATTTCTCATTTAATTTTAGTTTTAATTTTTATACAAACAATAAATACCATAATGGATTCCATAAATATGATACTGTATTAATTTAATTAATGAATAAATAAAATAAATGATATTAAAAATGATAAAATAATTATAAATTTAAAATTTTAAACTAATTAAATAATTCCATATATGAATATGACATTTCTATGATATAATATAAATTTTATTCAATTTTGAAACATTATTTTGATGTGTTTAAAGGCTTATTTTGAATAGTTTTAATATTAAGAAGATTATTTTTCATGAATAAAATATTTTATTAAATTATTTAAAAATATCAAAATTATTTAACAAGGACAGAAATGATAATATTAATTATAAAATGTAATATTATTTATTTGAAGGACTTTTTGGAAGTCTTGAAACCTATAGTATATTTATTATAATTTAATAATTTTTTTAATTCCTAAGTTATCCTCCACCAAACTTATAATGGTTGACACTTTATTTCAGAAATATTAATCACTATAAGACTTCTTGTTCAGCCATCCTCCAATAAAATCAATACTACATATCCGTTAAAACATTTTTGTGCTTTTGGTATATCATAAAGACCATTTACAAGAGCCTTGAGTTTTTAAAAGATATATTTTCAAGAGGTAACATTCCTTCTAATTCTCCTTCAAATTTTGTCTCACTTATATCTTATCCCTAACTATTATTAAATGATTCATGAAAACTCAAATATCATATATATAACATAAGTTTTTTTTGTTTTTTATATATGAATCATAAAATATATTATTTTATTCTTTTATTCTTGAAGAACAAAATCACCGTCCGTGGTGTGTCAATTAACCGCCTTTGTGGATGATGCATTTTATTTCCCTTTACGACAATCATGGGAAGATCAAAATCCCATGTAATTATTTAAAATTACCTATATATATATATTTTATCAATTCAAGATTATTATTTCTTTTTTACAAGTAATTTTATAATAAACTGACATTTGAAACCATGAGAAGAACATAACCGAAACAATGGGAAAAATAAAATATTTTAAATAAATGGGTGGAAATTGGTAAAATGAAATTATGTGTGGTATGATAAACATTAGTTTAGTTATGTAATAATTTAATAACTCTATTCAAACTATATTACAGAAGGTCTGAAAAAATTTGACGAAATTCAAACCCAAGGTATTGGATATCTTAACTCAATTTCAATTCATTGAGTTAAACACCTTTGTCATCTGATATGATTTACAAAGACATTTGTGAATGCACTATGATTGTTTTATACTATCTAAAAACTTTTATTTTGTGGGTTTATAATTTTCAAACATAATTATGTCATTGATTTATCCTAACTCTAATGATATGATCATTGTAAGGGGTTTGTTACCTCAATTTTAATTCAGTGAGATTTCCATTGGTTGCCACTTATTTCTTGAATGTAGGGTGTTGAGTAATGACATTTGATATATATTATAATAATTCAATTTATATTCATGATTTGATTCATTTATTGGTTATTAATTTTTGATCATACGACTTGATTGATTACAACGTGGTAAGGGACTTTGTGTCAATTTCCATTTCATTGTCAGTTACTTGGTATTGTGCACCAAAAAATTCAAATTTGGTGTATCCACATCCCATTTGAGATAAATTTTGATTTGAAATTGTAATTATATTACATAGCCATATTATGGTTTCATGTATATGATTATTTTCTTAATACGTGTACCCTTTCATATACGATGTTTACTTAGAATATTGATTTAACTATAGAAATATTTATGAATCCTTATCCTCTTCTCTATATAGATATTGAGAATGTATATTTTAATTATATTAAATCAATATATAAAGAATGATTTGGATATTTAGTGAAGGTAGGGTCCTGCTATAACCCCTTGATGCACCGACATGTCTCATGAGACAAATCAGTTGGTGACAAACCCTTCGAGTTTGTTTCCAAAAAATCGGATGGGTTTCTACCCACAGGCATAAACAGTTTCGATGGTATAGAGGTATCATGTGATTTACACAATACTTACCATTAATAATAATTATCTTTGTTCATTTTTAGTTAGTATTATCCATGAACATTTTTCTATAAAAATATCTATAAATGCAGTTTTATTATCAGTTTACTAATGGCATGTGTTTTTCATTTATTCATCATTCCATATTGACTATGCCAATTATATTGTGATTCAATTATTGTTGATTCGTGAATCCACTATTTTGGACCCTTACTAATCATTTGAGGTCATCCATTTCATTTGTTTACCTTCAATAGGTTATGAATACAAGACCATTTATTGAGTTTCTGTTGATGCAATTTTTATGTTTTTTTATGCATTGCATTTTTTACCTTTCTCAATGTAATATGAGTTTCATGTATGTGTCTAGTTTCTTGAAGAATACTAAACAAATTTTTATTTCTGGATTTCATTTCTCTTAATCATGCTAACTTAATTGGCAATACACCGTCACAATGTTTTTGGGGTCGGGGTGTTACAGTTGGTATCAGAGAAAGCTTAGTAGAAACCTTGGGAACTATATTTACATAGTTTAAGGAACTTAACCCTAAGATATACTTATCGGACCAGAATAGATGTACCACCAACATCTATTTTTAGGTTATTATACATGAAAAATTTAAAGGAAAAAATTCTTGAAGGTATGAAGAATACCAGACCCCAATATTTTATGGTATAAATAATTTCAATTCATTAAATAGCTTATAATACTAACAACACTGAGTCTTTATGAAACAACACTTATTTAAAAGAGATAGTTATAAAGTAGCCAGAAAACATAATTTTTCCACCTCCGTCATTTGAATTCCAAAAATAGACATACACGATTGCGTTCAGTAAGATATTTAGATACTGATTGGTAAAACATAATTTTTGGTGAATAGTAATGGACCCTTATGAATAGTAAATTGAATAGTAATTTACCCTTACGAATAGTAACCTAAATAATAATGTTCCCTTATGACCAGTACCTTGACCCTTATGAATAGTAATGTACCCTTAAGAATAATAACCCCACCCATGTAAATAAACATAGAATTTAGGCACCATATAAATGAGAGAGAATATTTTAAAAAAATTATAATAAAGTGTGGGTATTTTTATGAGTTAGAAATAATGAATTAAAATTTTATAATTAATTTATCAACTTAAAAGATAATTAATTTTCATAAAATGTATTAATGAAAAATATTTTGTCTTTCTATGATTACAAGATAATTTTATGAGACCCTATTTAATTTTTTAGAGTGTCATAAAATAAGCTATAATGTTAAAATCGTTATTTTTTGAGTAAATAATTATTTTAATTAAAAATTATTGTTCTAATATTTAGAAAATTATTTTATTAAAATGGATTTCTTTTTTGTATTTTACATTTCGAAAAATGGTTTGAATGATTTTTTTTGATTTTTATGAAATTGTTTAATTTTTTTGAATGGTAAAAATACAGTTTTTATGAAATACTTCTTTTTTATGACATCATCATGAAATTATTGTGATATAAAAATTTATTTAAACTATGTAATAACTAAATAATTTTATTAAAAGTGGAATATATTATAGAACTTGAAAAGTTTATTTTTTAGGATAAGTATAACAATTATTGTCAATGTCGACACAGTGCCCGTGCAGTACTGACAAAGTAAAAATTGGTATCTTATATATACTAATTGATTGATAAAAAATATTTTAATGAATTATTTATTAATTATTATGTATTTTGTATATATTTTATTATTAATTTATAATTTTAGTGTTATATTACATGAGTATTATCCAAATGTCTGTGCAATGTTTGCATAGGCCATGAAAAGACAAAATAACAAATCTAAGAAGATGGCTTGTTATGTATAATAGTGAATATACATAATGAAAAAATTTAGAATTATGTTTTGAACCTAATTAATTTATATTTATGATTATAATTTATTTTATTTTTATATATAATATAATTAACCTCAATGCTTACGAAACGTTGATGTAGTGCCTGTGCAAGAATAAGAAAATTAAATAAAATGTATTTAAAAAAATTTATAAGAATTATTAAATGACCCATATTTTGGATAATGCCTATTATAAAAGTAATATTAGTCTAGTATCTGTTTTATATTCTATTTGGGGACACTTTGGACCCACAAGATGGACTTTACGACCTTTAGAATATTTTATTTAAAAGTAAGACAAGGTGTTCACACTATAAATGTTAGTTTGTATAACATTATTAATTTATGGTTTTCCTTGAGTTTTATTCAAAAAAAAATATTCTTTGAAAAAATAATACGATTATATTTCCCACTGAATTTTAGTTTTAATTTTTATACAAAAAATAAATACCATAATGTCTTCCACAAAGATGATGTAGGATTAATTTTATTAATGAATAAATCAAATTAATGATATTAAAAATAATAAATTAATTTTTTAAGCTAATTAATGGTTTTCATTGAATAATATGAAATTTATATGATATAATATAATTTTTTTGTTGATTTTAAAACTTTTTTATGTGTTTAATGTCTTCTTTATGAATAGTTTTTATATTCACAAAATTTTATTTTATGAATAAAGTATTTTATTAAATTATTTAAAAAAACCAAAATTATTGAACCAGACCCAAAATGTCATGCCCCGACCATGGACGCCCATGTTTTTATTCTTTTCTCCATCCCGTGACTCTGGGTAGAGTTAGGTTTGGGTTCGGGTTTGAAGTTTTGATGCCTTGATGTTTTCGGTGGGTCTGCAGTCACCACAGTACTAGCGGTCACCGCGCATTCGGTCTGGGTGGGTGCATGGTCATCACACATTCAGTCCGATCATGCATTTGGACCTGGTGAGTGCGCGGTTGCCCACCTGTTTAGAAAAATAATAAAATTAAATGAATAAATTAAATTAAAAAGAATTTTATAAAATGTTTAATAATAATAATAACAATACTTTATAATGTTATTATTATTATTATTATTATTATTTTATTGTCCTTTATATTTTATTATTTATTTAATTTTCCATTATTATTTATATTTTTCCTTTTTTATTCTTCTTTTCCTCTTCTTTCTTTTCTTCCTTTTTTTCCACGCGGTTTCTCCTCCTATATAGCTAGCAACCTGTCCCTTGTTTTCTCCCCTCCGCCTCTGTCGCATGCTCGTCACCCAACACCTCCCTCTTTGGCTTCCTTCAACCCCCCCCCTGTACGATCCACAGTGAAGCCCTACCTCCCTATCCAGGCTTCCACCTCCACCCCTCATGCAGCCGACCAACCTCCGCCAGCAGCCCTCGCACCTTCCTACTATAGCGACGTCATTCTCCCCGGCTGCCCCTGGGCCACCCTCCTGCCTTGCGCACACCATCCCGGATGTATCCTCCTATTTGGTCGCCTCTGTTATGCTCCATGACCATCCACTCCTCCATTAGATGGCGCACCCCCCATCTTGTTGGCCAGACACTCCAGTACCCGCTGCACCCAGCCAGTCGCCTGATATCCTCCTTGTTCGCCGCTGCAGCAGTCAACACTCCTTGTCGTAGCTACGCGGAACCCCAATAGTCAGTCTCGGCTCCCTCTTCCTCTATCCGTCGCCGCATAGCATCCCACTCCCTCTCCGCTATTGTACCCAGCATGCGCGACGACCCCGCTGCCTCCCTCTTTCACCGATGGCGACCAGCCTTGACTGCCACCTCTCCCGGCCTCCTACCTCTTGGCTGCGCCTGATCAGACCTACCCCGCAGCACCCACCAACCAAACTGTAGCTTCCACCCCCAGTTACCCCGTCGCGACCACTCGCCGGTTGCCCCGTCATGGACCGTCGCTGGCCTCACCCAGCCCGCGCCGACCCTCACCTCTCCCTTACAGCGCACCCGATGCATTCTCCTGAGGCTAGCCACCGCCAAACCACCTCCTCCCAATGTGGTAACCTCCAGTATGATGTGCAAACAACCCCAGGGGCCTACCCATGTGCGCAGAAACTACCTTGCTGGCGTTGCCTCGTTTCGATGCCTGCACCTGCCGGCGTTGCCCCGACCAACCTGCCTCCACCAGAACATTTTCTCCTATTTGGTATACCCTTTTATTTTATGTTCCTTTAATATTTTTATTTGATATATATATATATATCTGTGTGTATATATATTACCCTGGTTTGATTTGAATTTTTATTAATTAAATTTTATTTTGGTCGGTTTGACTTTCTGGGACCCATGCGAGCGTTTCTACGTTAGCGCCATCGTCACGCCTGGTTTCCGAGTTTGTATTATCATCACACTTTAGTGCTGAGGTGAGGTTTCCTTCCCACCACTTGGCTTCATATACATTAATTTGGGTTTTTGGTTGTGTTTTGAGTTCTTAGTGTTTTGTTTGCAGTACGTAGGACAATACTGTGTTGTGTCGGACGTGCGTCTCCCTTTTCATCTCAGTCTCGATGTAGGTCCCCCACTGCAATCATCTTTAAATTTAGTATTTATTACTTTCTTGATGTTTTATTAATTTTAATAAATAAAAATTAATATAAGATATTTAATTTTTATCTGATTATTTGGTGTAAAAAGAGCCATTTATTTTATACACGACACTTGGAATATTTTCTGGATGAACGGCCACCCAGTAGTGGAAGAATGCCCATTTGGATTCTAAACATAATTACCGGAATTTAAAATGTTGTTTTGGTTTAAATGATAAATGATTTATTATGAATAAGTGTTTTGGGTTTTCTTGAGGAATGATGTTTTCCTTTAAAGTTGGTGAAGGCCCGTTTGGCACTTTAATAAAATAAATTATTTTGGAAAAACTCACATTGGGGATACTCAAGGGTGATCATTGGTGTGAATTGATTTCATGATTTGTGTATGATATTTGTGCCTCGTGACTGATTGATTTAAATTGTGTACACACCCCTTTTTATTGCATGTGTTGACCTGGGAACCTGGCATATTGAGTGAATATTCTAAGAACGATTTCTGCACTAGATTAGATTACGCACTGGCTAGTGGTCCTATAGCAGGGGAATGCTGATTTATTGCTGCTATGGGGATTGGGCCCCTCGGTTAGGCCATGAAGGGCTATACTGGGCATTAGGGAGTTATGATGTCATCGAGTTAGATCACGCTTTCAGGGTGAGTTACATGTATAGTATGTTCTGGATTGTTCATGATCCCCTAGGTTTGACCCATGTTTCTTTTAGTGTTTATTTGTATGTGGTGGACGGTTGAGAGGTCTAGTTCGGTTGTTGGATCCTGTGTTCCACTTTTTCCATTTCCCTTTGTGTGTTTTGTGTGTTATGTGTAGTCTTCCTATTTGGATAATAACTAATGTTTAGATTTCTAATTGTTTGCAACAAAATTTTAAAATGCAATGCACTTATTTCCTTTTAAACATTAAAAATTGTTCTTAAATTAAAAAGGGAAATGGACTAATACTTGTTTTAGAAATAAAAGTGTGTGTGTGAAAACCAATATTTTGTATATTTAGTTCAATCCTCAAATTAATAAATTTCTTTATTTAAAGGTAGCGCATTGGGAATAGTTTGTTGGGCACACGTACTGAGTTTTAATACTCAGGACTATAGTTATTTTGTATTTTTAGTGTTTTTGAAGACTAAAAATAGGGTGCATTCACCTTGGACGACGTTTGGACGTGAGTGGGAAAGTGACCCTCGAGGTCACACAATGATAGTGGTTGTCTCTTTCAGTATCTTTTACTTTATTTTCTTCTTGTTTAGTTACATTACCCGGTTTATTTATTTTGCGCTGCTCTGCTTTATTTATGATGCTTTATTTGTTTATTTATACTGGGTGAAATCGTTCCCACAACCTCTATTGATGCCCTAACACTTATCTCCAGCCCAAGAGGATCGAGAACACCTCTCGTGCCATGTCGCGGACCGGCTCGTGTGACCGATTCAGGGTCGACCTGGGTTGGTTCGTGAAAAAATGGTATCATAGGAGGTCGTCTATTAGCGGACCTCAGTGTTTTGAGTGCCCTTTGTTATTTGGGATGTCTGGTAGATGGATATTAGGACTGTCGGGGCTCAGGAGGTAGATTACAGGTCGGTTTTTAATCACCACTGCTCGCGATGAGACCTAAGTTACCATGGTTAGTTCAGGATTTGAGTCTTTATTCTTTGGTTTTTTTTTGGATTGAGGAATGAAAATGGGGGATAATCAGTTCACTTTGTAGCCTCACATGGGGTGGTGGCCCATGTAGAGTCCAAGTGCCTGGTTTAAGGTCCTCTTAGTGTTATTCCTTACTCAGGGCATGGCTCACCACCATGTCACGAGGTTATACATATGCACTAGTTTCTCATTCCAGTGGGTTATTACTGCTTGTGATTTGTTTTAGTCTCAGTACATCTGAGTGTGCATTAAAAATGAAATTGGTTTTTAAATGGAAAATTGTTTCTTCCGAATTGTTTTTGAAATTACTAAAGTAGGTTTTTAAATAGGTGGTGTATCAGTTTGGAAAAAAATGGTATGTGTTTGGATTTGGTAAGGAAAAGAAGTGTTTGAACCATGGTGCTCCGTATGGAGGGTCACACGTGCGTGGGTATGTATGGAAAGTGCATGGGGGAACTTGTTCACTGATGATGTGAGAAGGATTGAATGAATGGACGTGTGATAGTTCATAAAGTGCCATAGGTGAGTTTTCAAAATTTTAAAGAAATAACGCTTTTGGAAAAGTGAATTATCCTTGTGTTGTATATGTTTTGATTATGGGACTATTTCACCTGGATTATGTCTGTGACTTGATTGGGTTCTTGATTGATGCAGGTTTCGATGGTGTTTTTCATGTTGTTATTAGTATGCCGCCCAGAAAGCCTCCCAAAGTTGTCAATGAGTTATGCTCAGTTTTCAGTTCCTTTTGTGTGTTGCTTGCCTATCGAGGTAGTCAAACTCTATTGGAGGTAGTTCTATTGTTCTGGAAGATAGTGTGTCTTCGGGTTGTTGGGAACTCCTAGGGTATTTTAGGTTAGTACTGCCCTATAGTTATTTGAGGGTTCAGTTTTGGATTAGTAAAGGTGAGATGTCTCATCTTCATTGGAGTTTTGGGTGGGATTAATGGTGGTCAACATCCGCGAAGGTTCCCCACCTAGAAAGGAGTGTGGGCCGGTGGAACCTGTCTCCAAGAAACCATCCTCGTTGGTACCGACTCCAAGTTAGTTAGACCGCTCTCTTGTGCGGCACCAGAATGGCATGTACAGATAGTCTATGTCCTCATGTTTCATTCCTTTGAAATTGTACGACCATCGTGGTTGTTCGAATCATCGAACAGAAGGATTTAGAGACTAGAAGATGAAAATATCTGACCGTGAGGTAGGATATGCTTCAGCTATCAGGGCCCCAGCCACATGCCTCGGGGTGAAGCTCGCGCACAATCAGGAGTTGCCGAGGGTGTGTGTAACATCGGTCCAGATAATGTCTTCGGCTTTGGAATGGAAATATCTAAAATTTCCCATGTTCTATTCTCATCACTGTCGTAAGCTCATCCTTGTGCTGGTGGCATGATGAGCTCGTTCCCTCACCATCCAGGCAGTCTTATCTTCTCTCAATGTGGTTCTTAAGTTGTTTGGTCTCTCTGAATGGTGTGGGCCCGTGAATAAACAGACCAGTTCTATTTTTGAGTTGTTCCTAGCTGTGTTCGATTGGGGAATGTTTGTTTCGTGAAGTTGATGGTAGGTGTTGAGTTAATTTCTCATCCTCAACTTGCTGAATTTTTTGGTTTCAAGCTTTCTGTCAATGACTTAGGTGTGTTGTTCAGCCCATGTGGGGAAAATGAATGAGTTTGGTTTGGGAGTTCCCGTGTTTCCCCCCTAGGGGAAGGTTTGTTCAGGATTCAAGGGTTTTTGTCTTAGTGAATTCTTGTGGTGGGGATAACCCTCTCTTGTTCTCCCCTCAATCTTGGGTAGTGGTTTTACATGAAGGGGTCGGGTGTGACATTTGTTGGGAATTATCACCATGAAGCTCTTGGTTCTCTATGTTTTTTCTAGGCTGGAACTCAAGTTGTGTCAACTGTTGACTTGGTGTCTTTCTGGGGGAATAAAGTGTCTGTGGTGGGGAGAATTGTCACACACCGACCACAAACTCCCATGTTTTTGTTCTTTTCTTAGTCCCGCGACTCTGGGTAGAGTCAGGCTTGGGTTCGGGTTTGAATTTTTGAATCTTTGACGTTTTCGGTGGGCCTCAGGCCAGTGCGCAGTCACCGCGCATTCGGTCCGGGTGGGTGCACGGTCACCGCGCATTTGGTCCGATCATGCATTCAGACTTGGTGAGTGCGCGGTAGCCCGCCTGTTTATATAAATAATAAAATTAAATTGAATAAATTAAATTGAATAGAATTTTATAAAATATATAATAATAATATGAACAATAATTTATAGTATTGTTATTATTATTATTATTATTGTTATTATTATCCTTTATATTTTATTATATCTTTTCTTTTTTTTCTTTTTTTATTTTATTTTATCTTTTTTTATTCTTCCTTTCATCTTTATTCTTATCTTAAATTTTTTACACGTGGTTTCTCCTCCTGTACCGCTCGCGACCCGTCTCTTGTTTTCTCCCCTCCACCTCTATGACGTGCTCGTCGCCCAGCACCTCCCTGTCTGTCTTCCTTCTCACCCTCTGCCCCATATGATCCGCAGCGACGCCATGCCTCCCTCTCCATGCTTCCGCCTCCACCCCACATGCAGCTGACCCACCTCCACCAGCAGCCCATGCGCCTACCTGCTACAGTGAGGTTGTTCTCCCCGGCTACCTCTCGCGCCACCCTCCTGCCTTGCGCACACCATCCCCAGTAGCTCCTCCTAGTTGGTCGCCTCTATCACGCGCCCTGACAATCCTCTCCTCCAATAGCTAGCGCACCCCCCTCTTGTTGCCCAGACCCTCCAGCACCCGCTGTACCCAGCCAGCCGCCCGACATCCTCCCTGTTCACCCCTGCAGTAGCCGACACTCCTTTCTGTTTCTATGTGGCACCCTGATATCCAGTCTTGGATCACTCCTCCACTGTCCATCGCCACACAGCATCCCACTCCCTCTTTGCAGTTGTACCCAGCCTACACGATGACCTCGCTGCCTCCCTCTTTCACTGATGGCCACAAGCCTTGACCGCCACCTCTCCCCGGCCTCCTACCCCTTGGGTGCGCCTGATGAGACCAACCCCACAGCACCCACCAACCGCCCTGTCGCGGCCACCCCCTGTTGCCCCGTCACGGACACTCTCCGACCGCCCCGTCGCAGACCCTCGCTAGCCTCAGCCAACCAGCGACGACCCTCGGATCTCCCTTGCAGTGCACCCGGTTCCTTCGCCTAAGGCCATATGCCATCTACCCATCTCCTATCGTCACAGTGACCTCTAGTATAATGTGTGAACAACCGCAGTATCCTACCTGTGTGCGCAACAACTGCCTTGCTGGAGTTGCCTCGTTTCGACACCCGCACCTGCCGGCATTTCCCCACCAACCCACCTCTGCCGACACATTTTCTCCCCTTTAGTATACCCTTTTTTATGTTCCTTTAATATTTTTATTTGATACATATATATACGTACATATATATATGTATGTATATATGTTACCCTAGTTTGATTATAATTTTTATTAATTAAATTTTGTGTCGGTCCGTTTGACTTTCTAGGACATGTGCGGGCGTTTACGAGTGAGCATGTAGAGACCCGAAGCTTAACGTACATAGACATTACATTAAATTTTAGGAATACTTAGTACATAAAAAAAACACACATACAAGGACTGTAATAGTTTAGTGTCTTTAGAAACTCGAAATATAATCTTCTAATCGTGGTGAAGGATCTTAAACATCTCCCATAAAGATCTTCTTTTAAAAAAAAAACCTAAATCCTTTCTTTATATCCTAGGGAAAAGAAAACATAAAAGGGTGAGCTCAAATGCTCAGTAAGGGTAAACAAAATAAATGTCTATCATCTCATATTCATAAGAACATATCTTTTGGAAATCTTAACCTGCAAAAGAGATCATAACTTCCTAACATGGGATAAATCATTGTAGTGAAATGTAATCCCAATAATCATAACATAAAACATGAAACATTTTTTAATACACACATAATCATAAAGAATCATTTCTTATTATTCAAGACTCATTGACAAGACTATCTTAGTGGACAAAGTCCCTTTCTAAACCTAGTTCACTCCTCGTTTCAGTCCTGTATCACTGAACCGGTATAACCTACCGTTCCAGCCATGTCTATCTCACGAGATATAAAATCTTTACCCAATGCATTGGAGGTATATATAGGTCCCACACATCACATAATGATACCATTCTTATGTGTGCCACAAAATCATAAACCATACATCATAGCATAACCCATGTAATAAAAATGGGAATCTTTAAACATCGTGACATCATAAAACAATTCATATTAGATAAAAGATTTCATAAAAATATTTCCATCACAACATAATAAAATCCATGTAACAATAGGGATAGAAACAGTACCCTTTATTATCTTAGATGGAAAATAATTTTGATAAAACACTTGAACTTAATTATTAAGGAAAATATCCTTTCTACTTCTAAAAACACTTTTCCTTTCTTAACATGTCGTACAATTATAAACTAAAAGAAGTTGATTAAAAATAAACTTGAAAACTTGTAAAGGAAGATTCTTGGAAATAATGTTTTAAAAAACCATTCATGACGTATAAGTAAAAAAAAATTCTTTTCGTACTTTTGCCGGAAAATTCAAAAAGTACGTCGTAACGTAAATAAAAGAATGATTCATTATATACCATGTAGTAAAAGTATAAAATAGGTAAAAAAGACTTTAAACATACATGAAAACAATTTTATAAAACATAGAAATGGATTATAGAAATAACCCGAGTAAATACTTATGAATATGCAATCTCGAATAAAAATGAGATTTGCAAAATTATCCCTTACCTTAGGTCTGATTTGCTTCGTAAGTGTCCAAACCTCCTCTTCTTTGAAGCGCCTCTTTGAGATCTCCTTTTAGGGCACTAAAATTTGTCTTTGAAGAAGACCAGAACCTCTAGGATGTTTCTAGGGAAGTGGAGAAGAGAATTTGGCAGGGTTTGGCCGATCTTGAAGGCTCAAAGTGGTGTGAGGAAGAGAGGGAGGAGGTTCTCTTTTATAAGGGAGGAGAGGGGCATCTTTGGAATAACAAAAAATATTATTTTATTATAAAGTCATATTCGGTTATTAAGAGCTCCAAATTTATTTATTTCTAAGATAAGGTGGGGATGGGTCGAAATCCTCTCATCCAATAGAATTTAGACAAGTTTAGGTTCCAATTTTAACCTTATCATTTAGATTTAACATTAAGTTAAAGAATTTTACTTTTACCATGTCTTCTTGTGTTCTTACACTATAAGGTTAATAAACAGACTATAACAAGCCAAACGAACCCCAAGTTGTTTATTATTAATATATATAACCTTATCTAAGTTATTTGGCAGAACCATATATTTTTAGGAATAAAATAACAATAAATAATATAATATTTGTTTTAAAAACTATTTTATGTCAATTTTTACAGTATTTAGTAATTGATATTTGTGAAAATCATAGCAGAATTATTAGATCCCAAAAAGTTAATTAAATAAATACTATCATGTCATATTAACCTATAAAATTAGTGTAATTCATAGAAAGTCTCAAATTATATTTATTTGGGTATTTATAACATCAATTATGTCAATATTTCATTAATAAGATAATTACTGCATCATCGTTGTGTCATAAATAAATTAAATTATTTAATATCTAAAAATTATAAATAAAATACCATTATGTATTAAATCTTTTTATATTTCTTATTAGTATTTATAGTCGACTTTATCTTATGTATAACCCCATATTAAAAATGCTTTACTTATTAAACTTTGATTTTAACTATTTTAACCCTTCTTTAAATAAATTAATAATAAATGTCCTAATCTAATCCAAGTGGGCCTAAATGATAATATTTTATTCCTAAGGTTGTTTTTGGTCGAATTACAATTATCAAATTGAATTAGGACATGTGTAATGGTAATAATAATAACATTTTTACCCTTAATTAGCCTATTTACTTTTAACTGTGGTAAAAAAGTAAAAAGTTACTATTCACCAAAAATTATTTTCATCTCATTGAACCACATTTTACTAACTAACATCAACCGTGTCTCTCGGATTTTTGAAATTCCACTCACAAAAGCTGTAAAATTATGTTTTAGGAAAAATTCATTTTTTTAACTACCACTTAGTGGTTTCACTATTCATCAAAAAATGAAAGTTTCCAGAAAAACACCAAAAATTTGGCCTAATCTATATTAGATATTATGAACTCAAAAATGATGTCTATTTTACCAAATTCAAAACATATCAGTTGCATTAATTAATTTAAAAATTAATTCCCGTCGTCAAAACAAATAGTGTGTTCTTAAGAGATAATAACTTTCAAAAGATTGACACTTTTTTATGTCTGGTTTAAATGTAGAATTACATCCAATGACCAACATTGTATTAAATTGTAAAAATATATTCTAAATATACTTTAAAACCACTCAAATAAATAATTTATCAATATTAATTATTTTGATTAAAAAAGTTGTTTTTAATTAAAATTTAGTAATTTTCACTATTCATCAGAATATGAAAGTTATCCGAAAAGTACCAAAATTTCACGTTAGGCTAAATTCGATACTCCAAATCCAAAAATGAAGTCCATTTTGAGAGATAAAAATTCTAAAGTTTTAAAAGGTGGTCATTACTATTCATAACGGCTAGTTTTAATAATATTTTAATAGAATATTGTTGTTTAGTGAAACTCGGTATTGTGTACTACACACGCTATCGAGGAAGGTTGCGATTACGTGTAATTCAAGGCAAGTCAAGGATGCGTGTTGTGCAAGCTCCTTTTGGTGTAGCGTACAACACAATACATTAATGAAATTAAAAAGAATATTTTTCATAAAATCTCAGGGTGTTACATTCTACCCCCCTTAAAATGAAATTCGCCCTCGAAATTCGTCGGGGTTATAAATGGTTTAATATTAGAATTTTCTTTGATAGAAACCAAATTGTAAAAAGGAATACCAAAACCAATCTTTAAAAACAAAATTATGAAACGTAACGGTTACCCAAATAAACTAATCACTGGGTTTCCACATAGGTGAAAATATGGATATGGAAGAGAAATCTAACCATCACGTTCTGATGGAGAGTAGTAGAGAACATGGCTATGGAAAAGCCAGCAATCACAAAGCCATAAATTTGTGACGATCTAAGGTACCATTTGATTCATTAGATATAAGAGCACTAGGACAACATATTTGGTTTTCAAAATCATTTCCCTAAAGTTGAAGAATTTTAATTAGAAGAAATACTTACTTTATTTTGGTACAATCTCACTGTTGTCCGTGCTTTGAACAATTTCTACTTCATCTCTTAATGAAATGAAGTTGAATTTGTTATTAATGAAGTGTTAATAGATCATGTGATAGAATGATGGGTCATTCCATCTCTCTCAAACAAAAGGTTAGAAAAGTTATAAAAAATACATAAGTCAATCTATTGTGAGATTAATCATATATGGTTCCTAAAATGGACTTATATTTAATATATCATACTGCTTAATATAATAAAACTAGTTTCTACTAAACAGGGACTTCCTGTAGGCCAGTGGTAGGCGATAAAGGCCAGTTTCACTTCGGTTGTGGGTTCGATTCCCACGGCCTTGTCCGACGCGATGGGTTGTCGCCCGTCCTGCATGTTGTCCTTTTTCTAAAACTATATTACTATAACATCCCATCAATAATATTAAAAAAACAAAAAATACTAACTTATGTCAAACATAATCCATTCCAATCGTTAGGCTTATCTATAATACTGCAGTCCACTCTCATAATATAGTGAAAACAATTATCAGAGATTTAATACCATCGTTGATCCCCATATATCATAAGATATGTCTTGTTGGTCACATTCCCAACATTCAAAGGCCTTAATCATGTACTCTCTTGAATACCCATTGAACCTTATTGAAAACATGAGTGCTGTTAAATGTTAACTCTTTCCACATACCAAAATCCTCAAAATTCTATATACTCAAACCATGATATCACTTAGTCCTTATATCAATCATGATCTCATGAATAATTTCAAACATTTCATTTTCTCGTTTTCCCTTCATTATGCGCATATCATCTTATTTCCAAACATATCTCAATCAATTTCCATGGTTACCAGTACCATAAAATTATTGAATACCATAATAGACCAATAAATAAATATTCCAATATTCCATGATACTATATACAATATTATTTTGGAATCCCATTACATAAACACTTAATCATTCCACCACATCATTGTCATATTCAAAATCTCCAATAGTGATCGCATGTGACTTCCCTTTGTCCTTTTACTTAAGTGGTTGTTCACGTCGATCATCGCTAATCATTGGATTTGGGCATTTATTAGCATAATGCCCCATTTCCTAGCACTTGAAGCATTGAAGTGTAATAGGTTTATTCTGTGTATCCCTTCCTTTGTTTGTATCATTAGGCATCTTCTTCCCATCATTGCGGCATTCAAATGCCCGATGACCTTCCTTTCCACATTTGAAACATTTACTTTTCCCTTTAAGACAATCTCCACCATGCTTCTTTCCACACTTTGAGCATAAGGAAACATTCATCTTCTTTTCTCCATTATTCTGAGATTTCTCCTTGAACTCCATCTTTCGTTTGTTGTCAAAACTATGAGATGGATAAGTAACACCAACTTCCATTTCTACCTTGATAGCACAACACACAATTTATTCATAGCTACTGAAGTCTCTTATAGCTAATTCCCTTCGAAGATTTGGTTTTAAGCCACTGATGAATCGATCAACTTTACTTTCAGGTTGGATGATAAATCCAGATGCATACCTTGCAAGCCTTGTAAAATTCGCTTCGTATATACCAACAGATTCATCATCCTTTTGCTTTAGTTCAAGAAACTCATTCTCCATATTTTTTCAAAGAATACGAGGGAAGTACTTATTGAAAAATAAGTTCTTGAACTCGTCCCATTCCATGGACTCAATTTCATCTCTTTGCCTCATATTCTTGATAAGATTCCACCATTGATGAGATTCACCTTCCAAACGATATACTGCTAAGATGACTTTATCATGTTCAGAACATTGAAGAACTGAAAATATCTTTTCAGTGGTACTGATCCATTGTACAACAACCAGTGGATCAGAAGACCCACTAAAAGAAGGTGGACATTTCCTCATGAAGGACTCAATAGAATGTTGTTCCCTTCTCTGCTCATTTGGAGGTCCATAATGATTCATAGCTTGTGTAAGTATAGCAATAAGATTTTGCACTCCATCTCCCATAACATTTGTTTGTTCAGGAGGACAATCATCACATTGTCCATTGCATTGATCAACACGGTTACTTCGGGTTCCAGCCATCGTCTAAAACCCAAAAAGAATAGTGTGAGAGGCAAAAATAATGCTAGGGAAAACAACATAATAAAGGGGGAGTATCCTCAATATCTAACATCTTAGGTTAAATTCTATGATCGTTACCATAGTTCTAGGACTTTATCCTATACGTATACTTATCCTTAGGGACATCCCTAGAAATACCTTAGAAATATCCTTAGGGATCTCACTAACGTTTTCGCATCCTAGTTTCCAAAGGTTGACTAAACCTTTCCTCTGATACCAACTTTAGAGACCCGAAGCATAGCGTACATAGACATTACATTACTTTTGAGGAATACTTAGTACATAACAAAAACACACACACATGGACCGTAATAGTTTAGTGTCTTTGGAAACTCGGAATATAATATTCTAATCGTGGTAAAAGATCTTCAACATCTCCCATAAATATCTTCTTTTTTTTAAACCTAAATCCTTTCTTTATATCCTAGGGAAAAGAAAACATAAAAGGGTGAGCTCAAATACTCAGTAAGGGTAAACAAAAGAAATATCAATCATGTCATATTCATAAGAAAATATCTTTTGGAAAACTTAACCTACAAAAGAGATCATAATTTAAAAACATGAGATAAATCATAGTAGTGAAATTCAATCCCAATAATCATAACATAAAACATGAAAATTTGTGGAATACACACATAATCATATAGAATCATTTCTTATTAGTCAAGACTCATTTCCAAGACTATCTTAGTGGACAAAGTCCCTTTCTAAACCGAGTTTACTCCTTGTTACAGTCTTGTTTCACTGAACCGGTATAACCTACCATTCCAGCCATGTCTATCTCATGAGATAAAAAATCTTTAAACAATGCATTGGAGGGAGATATAAGTCCCACCCATCTCATAATGATACCATTATTATGTGTGCCACAAAATCATAAACCATACATCATAGCATAACCCATGTAATAAAAATGGTAATCTTTAAACACCGTGACATCATAAAACAATTCATATAAGATAAAAGAATTCATAAAAATATTTCCACCACAACATAATAAAATCCATGTAATAATAGGGATAGAAACCGAACCCTTTATTATCTTACACGGAAAATAATTTTTATAAAACACTTGATGTAACACCCCAAGATTTCATAGTGTGTTATTTCTTCAAAATAATTCAATAACTTTCACTACACGCAACACCAAGTTCAAGCGCACCATAACTTACCAAACAAGCCGTTCAAAAGAGGTTATGAATAGTATTAGCTAAATTTTAAAGTTTATATAATACTTATAATTTTAGAATCCGTATTATGAGTTTCTTAGATATAATGCAAGAACAAATTCTTTTTCAGTATTGCACTTTTATCAACTTTTAATAATGAACCCTTTTTAAATACAATATGTAATAATTTTTGACTAAATGGGGACATCAAAAATTTAAAATGAAACATCCCAAGCTTCTACGGTACACTTTCCTTTGATTAATACAGTAGCGTGTGTTGTACGCAACTTCGAGTTTTAACACACACCACAACCGATCAAACTTGCCGTTATGAATAGTAATACCTAATTTTTGAAATTATAAATATTTTATATTTCAAAATGGACTTCATTTTTGGATTCAGAATATCGAATTTAGCCTAAGGTGAAATTTTGGTACTTTTCGTATAACTTTAATATTTTGATGAATAGTGAAAATTACTAAATTTTAATTAAAAACAACTTTTTTAATCAAAATAATTAATAGTGATAAATTATGAATTTGAGTGGTTTTAAAGTATAATTAGAATATATTTTTACAATTTTATCCAATGGTGTTCATTATAATTAATTTCACTTTGAAATTGGACACAAACAATTATCAATCTTTTGATATATATTGTTTCTTAAAAACACACTATTTGTTGTGACAGCGGGAATTAATTATAAAATTAATTAATGAAACTTATATGTTTGGAATTTTTTAAAATATACATCATTTTTTAATTCGGAATATCAATTATAGCTTAGGGTGAAATTTTGGCATTGTTCTGAAAAACTTCAATTTTTGATGAATAGTGATACTATTAAGTGGTAGTTAAAAAAACTGAATTTTTCATAAAACTTAATTTTACCGCTTTTGTGAATGGAATTTCAAAAATCCAAGAGACACGGTTAATATCAAGAAGTAAAATGTGGTTCAACGAGATGAAAATAATTTTTGGTGAATAGTAACTTTTTACTTTTATTTTTCACGGTTAAAAGTAAATAGGGTAATTAAGGGTAAAAATGATATTAATATTACCCTAACACATGTCCTAATTCTATTGGACAAGTGTATCTCGACCAAAACAGCGTTAGGAATAAAATAGTATCTTTTAGGTCCACTTGGATTAGATTAGGACATTTATTATTATTTATTTCAAAGAAGAGTTAAAAGAGTTAAAATCAAAGTTTATTTACAAAAACATTTTTAATATAGGGTTCCACATAAGATAAATTCTATTGTAAATATTCATTAGAAATATAAAAAGATTTCCTACATAATGATATTTTATTTATAATTTTTAAACTTTAAATAATTTAATTTATTTATGACACAATGATGATGCAGTAATTACCATAATTGTGAAAAATTAAAATAATTGATATTAAAAATTCCCAAATAAATATAATTTGAGACTTTTTAGGAATTACACTAATTTTATAGGTTAATATGAAATTTTAGAACTGATTCAATTAACTTTGTTCGAAGTAATAATTATGTTATGATTTTTACAAAAATCAATTATTGAATAGTGTCAAAATTGACATAAAAGAGTTTTTAAAACAAGTATTATATTATTAATTGATATTAAATTCCTAAAAATCTACAGTTCGGCCAAGAGACTTATATCATGATAGGTTCATAATTAATAGACCACTTGGGGGTCTCTTAGATGTATATGGTAAGTTTATTAACCGTATAATATAAAAATACAAAGAGACATTGTAAAAGTGAAACTAATTAACTTAGAGTTAATACTTAAAGATAAGGTTAATATAATGATCAAAACCTATCTAAATTCTATTGGTTTAGTGGTTTTATACCTATACCCACCTTAAAATTTAAATAATCAACTTCAGATCCATTAGAAACAGAATATGAATTTATTATAAATTAATATTGCTAGCTTTTCCAAAGGTTCCCCTCACACCTCTTATAAAAGGGCACTCCTCATTTTCATTTCTTCACACCATCAAAGCCTTTTGGTTCGGCCAAACTCTTCCCAAATACTCTCCCAACTTCCCTCACTACAACCTAGAGGCCTTAGTTTGATCAGAAAGCCAACCTAAGGATCCCTTTTGATCAAATCAAAAGGAAGAAACCGAAGAAGAGGTAATGATTTCACCACCCCTTTCCAAGTACCTTTCTTCTTCCACTTCTTCTTCCTTTTGTTGTTACAATTATAAAATAATAACTCAAGTATCATATATATACTGAGATGTTATTATAAATATGGTACAACCATATTCATTATTATATCCACCCTTTGAATAACATGTCACCATACGTGCGTACGTACGGCTTACCGTCTCCACGTCGTGGTGTAATTGTTATTCAATATATTATTATTTGGATGGGTATAATAATGATGTGTAACTCATGTAAATCATAAATATAACATGTTAATTATTCTGTATATATGAAATACCATCTATTTATATATTATTTTAATATCAAAAGAATGATATTGTCGCTCATGCGTACGTACGGACTACCGTCTCCACGAACGCGATGAGATTCATTCTCCATCGTATCCATTCAAGTATAATTATCATTTGATAATTTAAAAAAGATGTTTAATGACTTGATATCATTCTGGATATAAATAAGATACAACCTATCCATAACAAACACGACTTATGTAACAAAACATGTAAAAGAAAACGAGTAAGTTAACACCCGAAACAACGATAATACTAAGATATTATTAAAAAAATAAATGTTAAAAGATCATATATGATATCATATTAATGTATATGATTCTTGTATAATTTAATAACAATTATTTCACCATTATACAAGAGTTTAACCTACCCCAACCAAGGAAAAGTACAAGGTAAGGGTTATTTCACAATCTCTTCATTATCCGAGGTTGTTTATACATAATAATCTACTGGGATCTCTTTATCAATCACATCCATGTTTCTTAAAAATGAATTTCAAAAATTTTTTTACTATTTACTAGAATATGAGTTAAAGTCATTTATACCCTTTTTGACTTTTATAAGTTATTTATAAAGGAATCTGTCAGTCGTTTTCAAAACAAGGTCCTTTTTAACCTTTTCGACAGAATTAAGGTAAGAATGTTTATTTTAACTTATACGGTGGGTGCGGCTATTTTCCAACGTTATAAAATCTTCAAATCTTACCTTACAAGCTTATAAGAATATTTTCAAAATAAAATGTTTTATTTTATATGGCTCTTAAATGATTTCAAAATAAAAAGAGATATTTGTCTAAAAAGAGTTTTGATTTCATCTATGTCAACATCCCTTGATGGATTTTACGCTTATTTGAAGTTGATTTATTATGATACAAAACTTCTATATTGTATTGAAGGTTTTGTGATATGTTTGAGTGTGTATGTGATATTTTTTATACCATTCATAGTTTATGGTGAAAGTATTGACTTTTCGTATGCTAGTTTTAATACGAATATTTATGTTATGTTTAAACCTTTTCATATGGGAATGCATTGGACTTAATATGTTACTGGTGGAGCCCGCTATAGCTCCTCGATGCATCGGTAGGTCTCATGAGACAAACTAGTGTCTTGGCACAAGGCCTTGAAAAAATATTATTTGTAGTCTTGGCACGAGGCCTTGGCTATGTGGTTATGATAGTCTCGTATTATGCATTCCATCATTATGAAAGTGGTTATCGATTTTGCATGTGATTATTCGATTAGTAGAATATCCATGTGAATAAGTAAATGGAATTATTTCATTTCATTTATGCCATATTATGTTGAATGTTCAAGTTTAAAAGGATTTTGTTTGAGTTATACATGGCCTTAAAGGTTTATTCTTATTTATGAAAGTTTCCACTATATTGTTATCCTTACTGGGAATTTGAGCTCACCCCTTTTCTATGTTTTATTTTTCCCAAGAAGTGAAGAAGTAAATTATGAATGACCTGCAGTGATATTATGAGGGGTTAATAGTGCGGACTACGGAGACAATATGTTGTTGTAGTAGTTTTTCACTTTATGATGTAATGTAAAACTTTATGAATATATCTAGTGTTTTCAAGGATACTAAACCAATCAGTCTTTCGAGATTTGATCTTTCTTGTGATCATGCCAATGTTATGTAATAATGCACCGACTCTGGGTAACTGGGGTCGGGGCATTATAGTTGGTATCAGAGGAAGTTTAGTACAAACCTTGGAAGCTAGATTTAGATAAACTCTGATTAGAGCACGTAGACCTAAGATGAACTTTGAGGATTAGTATAGAAGAACATCCTAGAATTTTGATATTGTAAAGATTTTGTGAGTTTTCCGAGAAATACATCCCTGTCTGGATACGAGCAGGTAGAGGCGGCTCTGGCACAGATGTACCTAGGGGAAAAACCAGAAAACACCGCTTTGAGCTAGACTCGAACGGGAACTGGTTCACGACAACGGGCCTTGCTGCACTCTTTGTTACGACACTCCCGGGGGATATGCTTAGGAAAATTCACATTTTCTTTACAAACCATTATGAAGGGTTTATGAGTATATACTTCCTCAAAGGAGACATTTTTATGATTATGGATTATATCCATAAACTATTTAATTAAGGTTATGTGTTTTACAAGTTTGGGATTAGGTATTGTTATTCATAAACTAATCTAGTGTATGCCATTGTTTAGAAATGGCGCCCAGTAGAAGTAATGAGAACTCTAGCAATGCACATGATCCAAAGAGAAGGAAGGATCATATCTTTCATGGTCTTAAACCAGAATTTATAAGAGAAATGGTTTCGCATGTATTATCATCATATGAAAAAATAATATCATGTGTTGATAAGATAAGTAAAGAGTTTACTGAGTCCTATGGCTTTGAAGGGAAGCAAGAGAAGAAAAGGATGGAAGAGAGAAAGATGGATAAAGGGAAGAGGGAAAGGACGAATTTTACCATATGTGATAACTGTGGGAAGAAACACCCTGGAACTTGCCTGAAAGGAATGAGAGTTTGTTATAATTGTGGAGGAAAAGGGCACAAATTACGTGACTGCAAGGGTAAGAAAATGGTTTCAAATGTACAATGCTTCACTTGCAAAGAGTTTGGACACTACGTGAACCTATGTACCATTCATCAAACTATGCCGCAAATGATGCTATTGGATAATAATCAAGTTATGATACTACCACAGATGAAGAGGAATGATTAGAGTTATTGTGTTGATTATGTCATTTGTGTGTTGTATCAGCAATGTATTTGTTATAATAATTATGGAGTATATAAGGATTGTACTGCAGTACTATTTCATTAAGGACTTGAGATTGTATGAAACAAAGAAATGTGACCCAATAGCAGGTTAATTTTTTTCGAAAAATATGGTTGAGAGAAAGATAAACCATAATATGGTTCTGATACCGAGGTAGTGATTTTAGAATAATACATGATTGATTTGGATTAATTATATTGGATATTATTGACTACCTTGAAGCTGATTAATGATTTGTATATTCCATCATTGTTGGGGTTTTCAACATTTTTGTATTGAAGGAGTATATCTATTATTCTATAAGGTATAAGGGATCATGAATGTAATTTATAAGGTTTTATGATAATTCAGGATGTTGCCGTGTTTTAAAAGAATACATGATAAAGGTGATCACATGTTATTACGTGAAAAAGAAGGATCTTCATCATGTTTACCTTTCTTATAAATTTTTGACTGAAGTATTTTTGATAGTTCTAGTTTGGATTATTTTTGATTGCCATAAAAGGACAACCCGGAGGTCGGGCGGCAACCCGTTGCATCCGGCAAGGCCGCGAGACTTGAACCCGCAACCGAAGGGCGACAAGGGTGTATCACCTACCACTTGCCCACAAGATGTCCGTGATTAAATAATGTAGTTTTTTTAAAAGATCTGGTAGATGAATTATAAATTCATTTATTTTTGAACCCTGTATGAATAGTATAAATAGAATTTTTTTTACGTTCTATTATCTTTTAGAGTGAAAGATGAGTTTGTGGTAGAAATTTATTAATGGATAAAACTCTAATAATAAAGTAAGTATATATCTTTATGATCTTAGACAATCTCATAAATAAATTCCTCAATATTAATAAAAGGAACCTAGAACAAAAATGTTGTCCTAGATGGTACCTTAAATCATCACTAATTTATGGCTTTGGGATTGTTGGCCTTTTCATAGCGAGGTTCTCTACCACTCTCCATCATATAATTGATGGTTAGATTTCTCTTCCATATCCATATTTACCTACATGGAACCCTAGTATGTGTTATTTTTGGTAATCTTCATCCTTTCCACTCTTTATTTTAAATAGAGGCCTCATTAATTCATTTTTTCGATGTGGGATTTCAACTAAGATATTTTGAAACGTCAAAAATGTGTTATCCCAATACCCTATGTTTTGTTGAACAGATAGTATTTAAAATCATCATAAATTGATGAGTTTAAGGACCTCAATTTTATACTTGTTTGTGATTGATTACCTCAATCACTACCTATAAATATTTACGTTTGTCCTCCAATTATATGTCTCTAATTGCCACCAATTTTCTCCTAATAGAGATCATAATTTGGGGGTGACCCTTTCATTTCTCTTTTCCTCATATTAAGACTAAATTTTAGTAAACTAATTTACGATGTGGGTTTTCCCACAAAGATATTTTCTATTTTCAACCTTTTATTTTCGAAGAACAATTTCAAATTGCGAGGACGCAATTTATTGAAGGAGGGGAGAATGAAACACCCCAAGATTTCATACTGTGTTATTTCTTCAAAATAATTCAATAACTTTCACTACACGCAACACCAAGTTCAAGCGCACCATAACATACCAATCAAGCCATTCAAAAGATGTTATGAATAGTATTAGCTAAATTTTAAAGTTTATATAATCCTTATAATTTTAGAATCCATATTATGAGTTTCTTAAATATAATGCAAGAACAAATTCATTTTCAGTATTGCACTTTTATCAACTTTTAATAGTGAAACCTTTTTAAATACAATATTTTATACTTTTTGATTAAATGGGGACATAAAAAATTTAAAATGAAACATCCCAAGCTTCTACGGTACGCTTTCCTTTGATTAATACAGTAGCGTGTGTTGTACGCAACTTCGAGTTTTAACACACACCACAATCGATCAAACTAGCCGTTATGAATAGTAATACCAATTTTTTGAAATTATATATATTTTATATTTCAAAATGGACTTCATTGTTGGATTCGGAATATCGAATTTAGCCTAAGGTGAAATTTTGGTACTTTTCGGATATCATTAATATTTTGATGAATAGTGAAAATTACTAAATTTTAATTAAAAAAACCTTTTTTAATCAAAACAATAATAGAGATAAATTATGAATTTGAGTGGTTTTAAAGTATAATTAGAATATATTTTTACAATTTTATCCAATGGTGTTCATTATAATTAATTTCACTTTGAAATTGGACATAAACAATTATCTATCTTTTGATATATATTGTTTCATAAAAACACACTATTTGTTGTGACAACGAGAATTAATTATAAAATTAATTAATGCAACTTATATGTTTGGAATTTTGTAAAATATACATCATTTTTTAATTCGGAATATCAATTATAGATTAGGGTGAAATTTTGGCATTGTTCTGAAAAACTTCAATTTTTGATGAATTGTGAAACTATTAAGTGGTAGTTAAAAAAACTGAATTTTTCATAAAACATAATTTTACCACTTCTGGTAATAGAATTTCAAAAATCCAAGAGACACAGTTAATATGAAGAAGTAAAATGTGGTTCAATGAGATGAAAATAATTTTTGGTGAATAGTAACTTTTTTACATTTATTTACCACGGTTAAAAGTAAATAGGGTAATTAAGGGTAAACATGATATTAATATTACCCTAACACATGTCCTAATTCTATTGAAAAAGTGTATCTCGACCAAAACAGCCTTAGGAATAAAATATTATCTTTTAGGTCCACTTGGGTTAGATTAGGACATTTATTATTATTTAATTCAAAGAAGAGTTCAAAGAGTTAAAATCAAAGTTAATTTACAAAAACATTTTTAATATAGGGTTATACATAAGATAAATTCTATTGTAAATATTAAATAGAAATATAAGAATATTTCCTACATAATGATATTTTATTTATAATTTTTAAACTTTAAATAATTTAATTTATTTATGACACAATGATGACGCAGTAATTATCATAATTGTGAAAAATTAAAATAATTGATATTATAAATTCCCAAATAAATATAATTTGAGACTTTTTAGGAATTACACTAATTTTATAGGTTAATATGACATTTTAGGACTGATTCAATTAACTGTGTTCGAAGTAATAATTCTGTTATGAGTTTTACAAAAATCAATTATTGAATAGTGTCAAAATTGACATAAAAGAGTTTTTAAAACAAATATTATATTATTAATTGATATTAAATTCCTAAAAATATACAGTTTGGCCAAGAGACTTATATCATGATAGGTTCATAATTAATGGACCACTTGGGGGTCTCTTGGATGTATATGCTATGTTTATTAACCGTAAAATATAAAAATACAAAGATACATTGTAAAAGTGAAACTAATTAACTTAGAGTTAATACTTAAAGATACGGTTAATATAATGACCCAAACCTGTCTAAATTCTATTGTTTTAGTGGTTTTCGACCTATCCCCACCTTAACATTTAAATAATCAACTTTTTAGCCATTATAAACCGAATATGAATTTATTATAAATTAATATATCTAGCTTTTCCAAAGGTGCCCCTCACCCCTCTTATAAAAGGGCACTCCTCCTTCTCATTTCTTCACACCTTAAAAGCCTTTTTGTTCGGCCAAAATCTGCCCAAATACTCTCCCAACTTCCCTCACTACAACCTAGAGTCCTTAGTTTGATCATAAAGCAAACATAAGTACCCCTTTTGATCAAATCAAAAGGAAGAAACCGAAGAAGAGGTAATGATTTCACCACCCTTTTCCAAGATCCTTTCTTCTTCCACTTCTTCTTCATTTGTTGTTACCATTATAAAATAATAACTCCAGTATCATATATATACTATGATGTTATTATAAATATGGTACAACAATATTCAGTATTCTATCCACCCTTTGAATAACATGTCACCATATGTGCGTACGTACGGCTTACCGTCTCCACATCGTGGTGTAATTGTTATTCAATATATTATTATTTGGATGGGTATAATAATGATGTGTAACTCATGTAAATAATAAATATAACATGTTAATGATTCTGTATATATGATATACCATCCATTTATATATTATTTTAATATCAAAAGAATGATATTGTCGCTCGTGCGTACGTACGGACTACCGTCTCCACGAACGCGATGAGATTCATTATCCATCGTATCCATTCAAGTATAATTATCATTTGATAATTTAAAAATGATGTTTAAGGAATTGATATCATTCTGGATATAAATAAGATACAACCTATCCATAACAAACATGAATTATGTAACAAAACATGTAAAAGAAAACGAGTAAGTTAACACCCGAAACAACGATAATACTAAGATATTATTAACAAATCAATGTTCAAAGATCATATATGATATCATGTTAATGTATATGATTCTTGTATAATTTAATAACAATTATTTCACAATTATACAGGATGTTAACCTAACCCAACCAAGGAAAAGTACAAGGTAAGGGTTATTTCACAATCTCTTCATTATCCGAGGTTGTTTATACATAATAATCTACAATGATCTCTTTATCATCCAAATCCATGTTTCTTTAAAATGTATTTCAGAACATTTTTACTATTTACAAGAGTATGGGTTAAAGTCATTTATACCCTTTTTGACTTTTATAAGTGGTTTATAAAGGAATCCTTCTGTCGTTTTCAAAACAAGGTCCTTTTTAACCTTTTTGACAGAATTAAGGTAAGAATGTTTTTTTAACTTATACGGCGGGTTCGGCTCTTTTCTGCCATTATAAAATCTTCAAAGCTTCCCTTAGAAGCTTATAAGAATATTTTCAAAAGAAAATGTTTTATTTTATATGGCTCTTAAATGATTTCAAAATAAAAATATATATTTCTCTAAAAAGAGTCTTGATTTTATCTATGTCAACATCCTTTGATGGATTTTACACTTATTTAAGTTGATTTATTATGATACAAAACATCTATATTGTTTTGAAGGTTTTGTGATATGTTTGACTGTGGATGTACTATTTTTATACCATTCATATTTTATGGTGAAATTATTGACATTTCATATGCTAGTTTTAATACGAATGTTTATGTTATGTTTAAATCTTTTCATATCGGAATGCATTGGACTTAATATGTGACGGGTGGAGCCCGCTATAGCTCCTCGATGCATCGGTAGGTCTCATGAGACAAACTAGTGTCTTGGAACAAATCCTTGACAAAATCTTATTTGTAGTCTTGGCACAAGGCCTTGGCTATGTGGTTATCATAGTCTGGCATTATACATTCCTTCATTATGAAAGTGGTTATCGATTTTGCATGTGATTATTCGATTAGTAGAATATACATGTGAATAAGTAAATGTCATTATTTCATTTTATTTATGCCATACTATGTTGAAAGTTCATGTTTAAAAGGCTATTTTTTAGTTATACATTTCCTTAAATGTTTATTAATATTTATGAAAGTTTCTACTATATTGTTATCCTTACTGGGCATTTGAGCTCACCCCTTTTCTATGTTTTATTTTACCAGGAAGTGAAGAAGTAAATTATGAATGACCTGCAGGGATATTATAAGGGGTTAATAGTGTGGACTATGAAGACAATATGTTGTTGTATTACTTTTTCACTTTATGATGTAATGCAATACTTTTTTAATATATCTAGTGTTTCCATGTCTACTAAACCAATCGGTCTTTCGAGATTTGATCTTTCTTGTGATCATGCCAATGTTATGTAATAATGCACCGACTCTGGGTAATTGGGGTGGGGGCATTACAGTTGGTATCCGAGGAAGTTTAGTACAAACCTTGGAAGCTAGATTTAGATATACTCTGATTAGAGCACATAGACCTAAGATTAACTTTGATGATTAGTATAGAAGAACATCCTAGAATTTTGGTATTGTAATGATTTTGTGAGTTTTCCGAGCAATACATCCCTATTTGGATACGAGCAGGTAGATGCGGCTCTGGCACAGATGTACCTAGGGGTAAAACCCAAAAACACAGCTTTGAGCTAGACTCGAACGGGAACTGATGCACGACAATGGGCCTTGCTGCACTCTTGGTTACGACACTCCCGGGAGATATGCTTAGGATAATTATCATTTTCTTTACAAACCATTATGAAGGGTTTATGAGTATATACTTCATCAAAGGAGACATTTTTATGATAATGGATTATATCCATAAACTATTTAATTTATGTTATGTGTTTTACAAGTTTGGGATTAGGTATTGTTATTCATAAACTAATCTAGTGTATGCCATTGTTTAGAAATGGCGCCCAGTAGAAGGAGTGAGAACTCTAGCAATGCACATGATCCAAAGAGAAGGAAGGATCATATATTTCATGGTCTTAAGCCAGAATTTATAAGAGAAATGGTTTCGCATGTATTATCATCATATGAATAAATAATATCATGTGTTGATAAGATAAGTAAAGAGTTTACTGAGTCCTATGGCTTTCAAGGGAAGCAAGAGAAGAAAAGAATGTAAGAGAGAAAGATGGATAAATGGAAGAGGGAAAGGAAGAATTTTCCCATATGTGATAACTGTGGGAAGAAACACCCTCAAACATTCCTGAAAGGAATGGGAGTTTGTTATAATTGTGGAGGAAAAGGGCACAAAGTACGTGACTGAAAGGGTAAGAAAATGGTTTCAAATGTACAATGATTCATTTGCAAGGAGTTTGGACACTACACGAACCTATGTCCCAGTCATCAGACTATGCCGCAAATGATGCTATTGAATAATAATCAAGTTATGATACTACCACAGATGAAGAGGAATGATTAGAGTTATTGTGTTGATTATGTCATTTGAGTGTTGTATCAGCAATGTATTTGTTATAATAATTATGGAGTATATAAGGATTGTACTGCAGTACTATTTTATTAAGGACTTGAGATTGTATGAAACAAAGAAATGTGACTCAATAGAAAGTTAAATTTTTGGAAAATATATGGTTGAGAGAAAAATAAAAAATAATATGGTTCTGATACCGAGGTTGTGATTTTAGAATAATACATGATTGATTTGGATAAATTATATTGGATATTCTTGACTACCTTGAAGCTGATTAATGATTTATATATTCCATCATTGTTGGGGTTTACAAAATTTTTGGATTGAAGGAGTATATCTATTATTCTATAAGGAATAAGGGATCATGAATGTAATTAATAAGGTTTTATGATAATTCAGGATGTTGTAGTGTTTTAAAAGAATACATGATGAAGGTGATCACATGTTATTACGTGGCAAAAAAAAGTATCTTCATCGTGTTTACCTTTCTTATAAATTTTGGACTGAAGTATTTTGGATAGTTCTAGTTTGGATTATTTTGGATTGCCATAAATGGACAACCCGGAGGTCGGGCGGCAACCCGTCGCGTCTGGCAGGGCCGCGAGACTTGAACCCGCAACCGAAGGGCGACAAGGGTGTATCACCTACCACTGGCCCACGAGATGTCCTGGATTAAATAATGTAGTTTTTTAAAAGATCTGGTAGACGAATTATAAATTCCTTTATTTTGGAACCCTGTACGAATAGTATAAATAGAAGTTTTTTTTACGTTCTATTATCTTTTAGAGTGAAAGATGAGTTGGTGGTAGAAATTTATTAATGGATAAAACTCTAATAATAAAGTAAGTATATCTCCTTATGATCTTAGACAATCTCATAAATAAATTCCTAAATATTAATAAAAGGAACTTAGAACAAAAATGTTGTCCTAGATGGTACCTTAAATCATCACTAATTTATGGCTTTGGGATTGTTGGCCTTTTTATAGCCATGTTCTCTACCACTCTCCATCAGATAATTGATGGTTAGATTTCTCTTCCATATCCATATTTACCTACATGGAACCCTAGTATGTGTTATTTTCGATAATATTCATACTTTCCACTCTTTATTTTAAATAGAGGCCTCATTAATTCATTTTTTCGATGTGGGATTTCAACTAAGATATTTTGAAACGTCAAAAATGTGTTATCCCAATACCCTATGTTTTGTTAAACCGATGGTATTTGAAATCATCATAAATTGATGAGTTTAAGGACCTCAATTATATACTTGTTTGTGATTGATGACCTCAATCACTACCTATAAATATTTATGTTTTTCCTCCAATTATATGTCTCTAATTGCCACCAATGTTCTCCTAAGAGAGATCATAATTTGGTGGTGACCCTTTCATTTCTATTTTCCTCATATTAAGACTAAATTTTAGTAAACTAATTTCCGATGTGGGTTTTTCCACAAAGATATTTTCTATTTTCAACATTTTATTTTTGAAGAATAATTTCAAATTGCGAGGACGCAATTTATTGAAGGAGGGGAGAATGTAACACCCCAAGATTTCATAGTGTGTTATTTCATCAAAATAATTCAATAACTTTCACTACACGCAACACCAAGATCAAGCGCACCATAACTTACCAAACGAGCTATTCAAAAGTGGTTATGAATAGTATTAGCTAAATTATAAAGTTTTTATAATCCTTATAATTTTAGAATCCATATTATGAGTTTATTAGATATAATGCAAGAACATATTCATTTTTAGTATTGCACTTTTATCAACTTTTAATAGTGAACCCTTTTTAAATACAATATTTCATAATTTTTGACTAAATGGGGACATCAAAAATTTAAAATGAAACATCCCAAGCTTCTACTGTACGTATTCCTTTGATTAATACAGTAGCGTGTGTTGTACGCAACTTCGAGTTTTAATCCACACCACAACCGATCAAACTAGCCGTTATGAATAGTAATACCTAATTTTTGAAATTATATATATTTTATATTTCAAAATGGACTTCATTGTTGGATTCAGAATATCGAATTTAGCCTAAGGTGAAATTTTGGTACTTTTCGGATTACTTTAATATTTTGATAAATAGTGAAAATTACTAAATTTTAATTAAAAACAAATTTTTTAAACAAAATAATTAATAGAGATAAATTATGAGTTTGAGTGGTTTTAAAGTATAATTAGAATATATTTTTACAATTTTATCCAATGGTGTTCATTAGATTTAATTTCACTTTGAAATTGGACATAAACAATTATCAATCTTTTGAAATATATCGTTTCTTAAAAACACACTATTTGTTGTGACAGTGGGAATTAATTATAAAATTAATTAATGAAACTTATATGTTTGGAATTTTTTAAAATATACAACATTTTTTATTTCGGAATATCAATTATAGCTTAGGGTGAAATTTTGGCATTGTTCTAAAAAACTTCAATTTTTGATGAATAGTGAAACTATTAAGTGGTAGTTAAAAAAATTGAATTTTTCATAAAATTTAATTTTACCGCTTTTGTGAATGGAATTTCAAAAATCCAAGAGACACGGTTAATATCAATATGTAAAATTTGGTTCAACGAGGGGAAAATAATTTTTGGTGAATAGTAACGTTTTACTTTTATTTACCACGGTTAAAAGTAAATAGGGTAATTAAGGGTAAAAATGATATTAATATTACCCTAACACATATCCTATTTCTATTGGAAAAGTGTATCTTGACCAAAACAGCCTTAGGAATAAAATATTATCATTTAGGTCCATTTGGATTAGATTAGGACATTTATTATTATTTAATTCAAAGAAGAGTAAAAAGAGTTAAAATCAATGTTTATTTACTAAAACATTTTTAATATAGGGTCATACATAAGATAAATTAGATTGTAAATATTAATTAGAAATCTTAAAAGATTTCCTACATAGTTATATTTTATTTATAATTTTTAGACTTTAAATAATTTAATTTATTAATGACACAATGATGATGCAGTAATTAAAATAATTGTGAAAAATTAAAATAATTGATATTATAAATTCCCAAATAAATAAAATTTGAGACTTTTTAGGAATTACACTAATTTTATAGGTTAATATGACATGTTAGGACTGATTCAATTAACTTTTTTCGAAGTAATCTTTCTGTTATAATTTTTAAAAAAATCAATTATTGAATAGTGTCAAAATTGACATAAAAGAGTTTTTAAAACAAATATTATATTATTAATTGATATTAAATTCCTAAAAATCTACAGGTCGGCCAAGAGACTTATATCATGATAGGTTCATCATTAATGGACCACTTGGGGGTCTCTTGGATGTATATGGTATGTTTATTAACCCTTTAATATAAAAATACAAAGAGACATTGTAAAAGTGAAACTAATTAACTTAGAGTTAATACTTAAAGATAAGGTTAATATAATGAACCAAACCTATCTAAATTCTATTGGTTTAGTGGTTTTCGACCTATCCCCACCTTAGCATTTAAATAATCAACTTTTGAGCCATTAGAAACCGAATATGAATTTATTATAAATTAATATTTCTAGCTTTTCCAAAGGTGCCCCTCACCCCTCTTATAAAAGGGAACTCCACCTTCTCATTTCTTCACACCTTCAAAGCCTTTTGGATCGGCCAAACTCTGCAACAATACTCTCCCAACTTCTCTCACTACAACCTAGAGGCCTTATTTTGATCATAAAGCCAACCTAAGGAGCCCTTGTGATCAAATAAAAAGGAAGAAACTGAAGAAGAGGTAATGATTTCACCACCCTTTTCCAAGTTCCTTTCTTCCTCCACTTCTTCTTCCTTTGTTGTTACCATTCTAAAATAATAACTACAATATCATATATATACTGTGATGTTATTATAAATATGGTACAACCATATTCAGTATTCTATCCACCCCTTGAATAACATGTCAGCATACGTGCGTACGTACGACTTACCGTCTCCACGTCGTGGTGTAATTGTTATTCAATATATTATTATTTCGATGGGTATAATAATGATGTGTAACTCATGTAAATCATAAATATAACATTTTAATGATTCTGTATATATGATATACCATCCATTTATATATTATTTTAATATCAAAAGAATGATATTGTCACTCGTGCGTACGTACGGACTACCGTCTCCACGAACGCGATGAGATTCATTCTCCATCGTATCCATTCAAGTATAATTATCATTTGATAATTTAAAAATGATGTTTAAGGACTTGATATCATTCTGGATATAAATAAGATACAACCTATCCATAACAAACACGACTTATGTAACAAAACATGTAAATGCAAATGAGTAAGTTAACACCTGAAACAACGATAATACTAAGATATTATTAACAAATCAATGTTAAAAGATCATATATGATATCATATTAATGTATATGATTCTTGTATAATTTAATAACAATTATTTCACCATTATACAGGAGGTTAACCTACCCCAACCAAGGAAAAGTACTAGGTAAGGGTTATTTCACAATCTCTTCATTATCCGAGATTGTTTATACGTAATAATCTACTGGGATCTCTTTATCATCCATATCCATGTTTCTTAAAAATGTATTTCAAAACATTTTTTACTATTTACTAAGAATATGGGTTAAAGTAATTTATACCCTTTTTGAATTTTATAAGTGGTTTATAAAGGAATCTTTCCTTCGTTTTCAAAACAAGGTCCTTTTTAACCGTTTTGACAGAATTAAGGTACGAATGTTTTTTTAACTTATACAGCGGGTTCGGCTATTTTCCGCCGTTATAAAATCTTCAAAGCTTCCCTTACAAGCTTATAATAATATTTTCAAAAGAAAATGTTTTATTTTATATGGATCTTAAATGATTTCAAAATAAAAAGAGAAATTTCTCTAAAAAGAGTTTTGATTTCATCTATGTCAACATCCTTTGATGGATTTTACGCTTATTTGAAGTTGATTTATTATGATAAGAAACTTCTATATTGTATTGAAGGTTTTGTGATATGTTTGACTATGGATGTTCTATTTTTATACCATTCATATTTTATGGTGAAAGTATTGACATTTCATATGCTAGTTTTAATACAAATGTTTATGTTATGTTTAAACCATTTCATATGGGAATGCATTGGACTTAATATGTGACGGGTGGAGCCCGCTATAGCTCCTCGATGCATCGGTAGGTCTCATGAGACAAACTAGTGTCTTGGAACAAGGACTTGACAAAATCTTATTTGTAGTCTTGGCACAAGGCCTTGGCTATGTGGTTATGATAGTCTGGCATTATGAATTCCATCATTATGAAAGTGGTTATCGATTTTGCATGTGATTATTCGATTAGTAGAACATCCATGTGAATAAGTAAATGGAATTATTTCATTTAATTTATGCCATACTATGTTGAAAGTTCAAGTTTAAACGGCTTTTGTTTTAGTTATACATTGCCTTAAATGTTTATTCTTATTTAGGAAAGTTTCGGCTATATTGTTGTCCTTACTGGGCATTTGAGCTCACCCCTTTTCTGTGTTTTATTTTTCCCAGGAAGTGAAGAAGTAAATTATGAATGACCTGTAGGTATATTATGATGGGTTAATAGTGTGGACTATGGAGAGCATATGTTGTTGTAGTAGTTTTCACTTTATGATGTAATGTAAAACATTATGAATATATCTAGTGTTTCTAAGGCTACTAAACCAATCGGTCTTTCGAGATTTGATCTTTCTTGTGATCATGCCAATGTTATGTAATAATTCACCGACTCTGGGTAACTGGGGTCGGGGCGTTACATGGACTATGGAGAAAATATGTTGTTGTAGTAGTTTCTCACTTTATGATGTAATGTAAAACTTTATGAATATATCTAGTGTTTCCAAGTCTACTAAACCAATCGGTCTTTCGAGATTTGATCTTTCTTGTGATCATGACAATGTTATGTAATAATGCACCGACTCTGGGTAACTGGGGTCGGGGCGTTACACTTGAACTCCATTCTTGAGGAAAATATCCTTTCTACTTCAAAAACACTTTTCATTTCTTAACATGTCGTACAATTATAAACTAAAAGAAGTTGATTAAAAATAAACTTTAAAACTTGTAAAGGAAGCTTCTTGGAAATAATGTTTTAAAAATCCATTCATGCCGTATAAGTTGAAAAAACATTATTTTTGTACTTTTTCTGGAAAATTCAAAAAGTACATCGTAACGTAAACAAAAGAATGATTCCATACATACCATGTAGTAAAAGTCAAAAATGGGTAAAAATAACTTTAAACATACATGAAAACAATTTTATAAAACATGGACATGGATGATAGAAATAACCCCAGTAAATACTTACAAATATGCAATCTCGGATAAAAATGAGATTTGCAAAATTATCCCTTACATTAGGTCTGATTTGCTTCGTAAGTTTCCGAACCTCCTCTTCTTTGAAGTGCCTCTTTGAGATCTCCTTTTAGGGCACTAAAATTGGTCTTTGAAGAAGACCAGAACCTCTAGGATGTTTCTAGGGAATTGTATAGGAGAATTTGGCAGGGGTTTGGCAAGCTTGAAGGCTCAAAGTGGTGTGAGGAACAGAGGGAGGAGGTGCCCTTTATAAGGGACGAGAGGGGCATCTTTGGAATAACTAAAAATATTATTTTATTATAAAGTCATATTAGATTTTTAAGAGATCCAAATAGATTTATTTCAAATCTATGGTGGGGATGGGTCGAAATCATCTCATCTAATAGAATTTAGACAAGTTTAGGTTCCTATTTTAACCTTATCATTTAGATTTAACATTAAGTTAAATAATTTTACTTTTACCGTGTCTTCTTGTGTTCTTACACTATAAGGTTAATAAACATACAATAACAAGCCAAAAAAACCCCAAGTTGTTTATTATTAATATATTTAACCTTATCTAAGTAATTTGGAAACCTTATATTTTTCGGAATAAAATAACAATTAATAATATAATATTTGTTTTAAAAATTATTTTATGTCAATTTTGACACTATTTAGTAATTGATTTTTGTGTAAATAATAACAGAATGATTAGTTCAAACAAAGTTAATTAAATCAATACTAACATGTAATATTAACCTATAAAATTAGTGTAATTCATAAAAAGTCTAAATTACATTTATTTGGGTATTTATAACATCAATTATGTCAATATTTCATTAATAAGATAATTACTGCATCATCGTTGTGTCATAAATAAATTAAATTATTTAATGTCTAAAAATTATAAATAAAATACCATTATGTAGGAAATCGTTTTAGATTTATAATGAGTATTTATAGTCGAACCCTGTCAGGGGGTATGCTGTAAAAAGCATGTTCACCACACGCGGTGCACGTATTGCATGCCGGTTACCCAAGCGTTTACGCGGCGCCGGCCCCCGTGGGGAACTGGGCTTCACCCCTTGGGTGGGCCTGGGGAAGGTAGGGGATTCTCGGGCCACTGCATGCCTGACCGCGTACCCACTCGGGGGCTGGGCCATCACCCGCTTTGTTTCCTGGCCCCTACCTTTTACAAAAAAGGAAAAAAAAAATTAATAACAAATGTCCTAATCTAATCCAAGTGGGCCTAAATGATCATATTTTATTCCTAAGGTTTTTTTTGGTCGAATTACACTTATCCAATAGAATTAGGACATGTGTTAGGATAATAATAATAACATTTTTACCCTTAATTACCCTATTTACTTTTAACCGTGGTAAAAAAAGTAAAAAGTTACTATTCACCAAAAAGTATTTTCATCTCATTGAACCGCATTTTACTAACTAAATCAACAGTGTCTCTCGGACTTTTGAAATTCCACTCACAGAAGTCGTAAAATTAAGTTTTATGAAAAATTCATTTTTTTAACTACCACTTAGTGGTTTCACTATTAATCAAAAAATGAAAGTTTCCAGAAAAACTCCAAAATTAGGCCTAAGATATATTTGATATTATGAACTCAAAAATGATGTCTATTTTACCAAATTAAAAACATATTAGTTGCATTAATTAATTTAAAAATTAATTTCCATCATCAAAACAAATAGCGTGTTTTGAAGAGATAATAACTATCAAAAGATTGACACTTGTTTATGTCTGGTTTAAATGTAGAATTATATCCAATGACCAAAATTGTATTAAATTGTAAAAATATATTCTACATATACTTTAAAACCACTCAAATAAATAATTTATCACTATTAATTATTTCGATTAACAAAGTTGTTTTTAATTAAAATTTAGTAATTTTCACTATTCACCAGAATAAGAAAGTTATCCGAAAAGTACAAAAATTTCACCTTAGGCTAAATTTGATACTACGAATCCAAAAATGAAGTCCATTTGGAGAGATAAAATTTCTAAAATTTTAAAAGGTGGTTATTACTATTCATAACGGCTAGTGTTAATAATATTTTAATAGCATATCGTTGTTTAGTGAAACTTGGTATTGCATACTACACACGCTATCGAGGAAGGTAGTGATTGCGTGTAATGAAAGTCAAGTCAAGGATGCGTGTTTGCAAGCTCCTTTTGGTGTAGCGTACAACACAAGACATTAATGAAATTAAAAAGAATATTTTTTCATAAAATCTCAGGGTGTTACAGATCCCCATCGTCTCGCCTAGTTTCTGAGTTTGCATCGTCATCAAACATTAGTTTCAATGTGATGGCTTCTTCCCACCACTTGGTTTCATATACATTAATTGGGGTTTTTGGGTGTGTTTTGAGTTCTTAGTGTTTTGTTTTCAGTAGGTTGTACCTTACTGTGTGGTGTCGGACCTGAATCTCCCTTTTCATCTCGGTCTCGAGGTAGGTCCCCCACTGCACTCATCTTTAAATTTAGAATTTATTAATTTCTTTATGATTTAATAATTTTAATAAATATGCAATAATATATGATAATTAATTTTTATATGATTATTTGGTGTAAGAAGAGTCGTTTATTTTATATACGACACTTGGAATATTTTCTTGACTAACAAACACCCAGTAGTGGAAGAATGCCAGTTTGGATTTTAAACATAATTCACGGAATTTAAAATATAGTTTTGGTTTAAATGATAAATTATTTTTTCTGAATAAGTGTTTTGGGTATTCTTGAGGAATGAATTTTTTCTTTATAGTTGGTGAAGGCCTGTTTGGAACTTTAATAAAATAAATTATTTTGGAAAAACTCACTTTGGGGTTACTCAGGGGTGATCATTGGTGTGTGTTGATTGCGTGAGTTGTGTATGATATTTGTGCCTCGTGACGAATTAATTTAAATTTTGGACGCACCCCTTTTTATTGCATGTATTGACATGAGAACCTGGCATAGTGAGTGAATCTTCTGAGAACGATTGCTGCACTAGTTTAGATTACACACTAGCTAGTGGCCCCATAGCAGGGGAATACTGAGTTATTGCTTCTATGGGGATTGGGCCCCTCAGTTAGGCCATGAATGGCTATACTGGGCATTATGGCATTATGAAGTCACCGAGTTAGAGCATGCTTTTAGAATGAGTCACATGTATAGTACACTCTTGGATTGTTCACGATCTCCTAGGTTCGACCCATGTTTCATTTAGTGTTTATTTATATGTGGTGGATGGTTGAGAGGTTTAGTTCAGTTGCCGGATCCTGTGTGCGACTTTTTTCATTTCCCTTAGTGTGTATTGTGTGTTATGTGTAGTTTTCCTTTTTGGCTAATAACTATAGTTTGGTTTTTTAATTGTTCGCAAAAAATGTTTTAAAATGAAATGCACATGTTTCATTTCAAACATTAAAAATTGTTTTTACATTAAAAAGGGAAATGGATTGATACTTGTATTTGAAATGAATGTGTGTGTGGGAAAACCAATATTTTGTATATTTAGTTCAAACCTGGAATTAGTAAATTTAATTATTTAAAGGTAGTGCATTGGGAATTGTTATTTGGGAACACCTACTGAGTTTTAATACTCATGCCTATAGTTCTTTTCTGTTTTTATTGTTTGCGCAGGCTACAACTTGGGTGCATTTTCCTTGGGTGACGTTTGGCCGTGAGTTGGGAAGTGACCCGTGATGTCACACAGAGATAGTGGTTTTCTCTTTCTGTTAGTTTTACTTTCTTTTATTCTTATTTAGTTACATTACTATGTTTATTATATTTTTATGCTCGGTTTTATTTCTGCTGCTTTATTTATTTATTTATACTGGGTGAAATCATTTCCACATCCTCTGTTGATGCCCTGGCGCTTATCGCCAGCCCGAGAGGATCGGGAATGCCTCGGGCCATGTCGCGGACCAGCTCAGGTGACCGGTTCAGGGTCCACCCTGGTTGGTTCATGAAATAAAATGATAAGATTAATTCTATAATGTAATACCATTTAATTTTAGGACTTTTTAAATTCATTAATCCTAAAATATATTTATTATAATTTAATAATTTGTTTAATTTCTATGTTATCCTCCACCTCACTTAAAAAAGGAGAATCTTTCCTTCGCCAATATTAATCACCAAGAAACTTTTCATTCGGCCAAACTATACCAAATTACATCCTAAATATCCCTTAACACATTTTTCTTCTTATTTTATAATAAAAAGACCACTTTTAAGATCTTTAATGAGGTTTTAAAAGAGATATTTTCAAGAGGTATGATTCCTTCTTCTTCCCTTTCTAATTCTTTCTCACTTATTACGTACCCCTACCTATTATCCAGATATTCATGATAACTATAGTATCATATATATATACTATAATGTTCTGGTTTTTATGGTATTTTCATTATAAAACCTATTATTTTATTCTTTTATTCTTGAATAACAAAATCGGTGTCTGTGGTGTGTCAATTAACCACCTTTATGGATGATGCATTTTTATTTTAGTTTACCACAATCATGGAAAGTTTCAAATGACATGTAATTGATTAAAATGATTTAAATACTTATATTTTATCAATTTTGGATTATAATTTATTTTTTATAATTAATTCCATAATAAATCAACCTTTGAAACCATGAGAATAACATACCCGACACAATGGAAAAAAATATTGTTAATAAATGGGTGGAAAATGCTATAAGAAAATTATGTATGGTATTATAAACATTAGTATAGTTCTATAAAATTTTTATAACACTACTAAAACCATATTTAAATAGGTTTGAATAATTTTGAAGAATGTTGAAACCGAGGTAAGGGATATCTTAACTCAATTTCCATCCATTGAGTTAAACACCGTTATCATTGGATGTATTTTAAAAATAATATGTGTTAATGAACTCTAATTTTATTATACTGTATACACACTTTTATTTTGTGAGTTTATACTTTTCCAATATAATTATGTCATTGATTTATCCTCCCTCTAATGATATGATCGTTGTAAGGGGTTTCTTACCTCAATTTTAATTCCGTGAGATTTCCATTGTTCGAAAATTATATCTTTCCTGTGGTATATTTTGTTATGACATTTGATATATATTATCATGATTATCTTTATATTTTTTGTATTCTATGGATAATTTAGTTTTTATTAAGTTTTGTTCAAATGACTCGATTGATAAATAGTGGTAAAGGCCTTTGTCTCAATTTCCATTTCAATGTCAGTTACTTGGTATTGTGACACAAATATTTATTATGTTGTGTATCCATTTACCATTTGAGGTAATTTTTCATTTGAAATTGTAAATATATTATATATCCACAATCATGTTTTAGGGATATGATTATTGTCTTAAACCTTATACCCTTTTACATATGGTTTTTATTTGGAATATTGATTTATCTATGAAAACATTGATGAATATGTATCCTCTTCTCTATAAGGATTTTGAGAAGTCATACTGTAATTGTATTAAATCAATGTATAAATAATGATCTGGACTTGCAGTGATGGGTGAGACCTACTATAGCACCTCGATACATTGATAGGACTTATGAGACAAATCAGTTGGCAACAAACCCTTCGAGTATGTTTCCCAAAAATCAGATACGTTTCTACTCATAGACATAAACTGTTTTGATATTTTAGTGGAATCATGTGTGAGATACATGACTTCCAATTAATAAGAATTATCTTTATTCATTTTCAATTATTATTATCGATGAGGATCTCAAAATGACCAAATCTAGGGATTCTGTTTTATTATCAGTTTACTAATAGTGTGTGTTCTTCATTTATTCACCATGCCATATTGACTGTGCAAATAAGATTGTGATTCAATTATTTTTGATTCATGATTGCACTATTTGTAACCGTAACTGAGTATTTGAGCTCATCCCTTACATTTTTTTACCATCACCAGTTTATGAAGAGGAGACCATTTATTGAGTTTTCATGGATGTAGTTTTTTTGTTTTGTATTTTAATTTTTTACCTTTATCCTTATAATATGATTTTCATATATGTATATAGTTTTTCAAGATTACTAAACTAATTGTTTCTTCAGTATTTTATTCATTTTAATCATGCTAATGTAATAAGTAATGCACTACCTTCGGGCATTTGGGGTCAGGGTGTTATAGTTTTGAATTTAGAAAAAATGGATTTCATATTTGGAATAAGAATATACCAATTATGTAATTAGGTACATTTTATTTTTGGAGATTATGAATAGTAATTTTAGTAATTATTTTTATTTACCATGGTTAAAGTGTAAATCAAGTTTATAAGGGTAAAAAATAATATTATAATAATATAAAACTGCAATAACACATTTTCTAATAATATTGGATGAGATATGGATGACAATGATCATACTTGGGTCAATTTTAGGACCCCATGGATCTACTTTTGTGTGATAATGACATGTTATAATAATTAATTTAATGTAAAGATAAATATAACATAAACCTGTATCTTTTTTACTAAAACAATCTTATGGTGGGGTTATATAATAGTTCTCTTTGACTATAAATAGTTAATAGAAAGCTAATACTATTTCTTATATCATGGTATTTTATTTATAATTTTTAGAGAGTAAATTAATAAAATTATTTATGAAAAAATGATGATAATGTGATTACCTTATTAATGAAAGACACAAATAAATGTTATTTCAAATAATAAAATAAATTTAATTTGAAAAATTTGATACCTCACGAATGATGATTGTTCTGTTTTCTCCGACCACATATCATGGTGGCCATTATGATAAAAAAATATTTATATATGATTTATATTATATTTATATTTATTTGATTCATCGGTAATTGTTTTTATTAACATACCTTTGTTCCTTCCATAATGTGTAAATATGATATGTTCTTTTGAGGAACTGTGGACTACCGCCCCCTTAAAGTGATATGACTCATTCATACCATACATGAAACATATAAGGGATGGTGTTAATGAAGTGATGTAACATATACAAAATATATATTATAATATAATTAACACATACTTTTGTATCATTTATTTTTCAGTCCTTTAATATAAAAAAATATATGAAAGTAGCATTCATGCGTACATACAACTTACCATCTACATGAATGGTGCATTTCATGTAAAGACCCAAAAATCCTGTGGATTTTTTTTTTGAACACATGGGAATTGTATGAGTCCTCAGTTTCTAACGACGCCTGATTCTGAGGCACAGTGTGCTCGGAATCAATTTCTGATGTTTTTCTTGGGTATGTTTAGAAAATATACGTGTGGGATTTTATATCTTCTGAACCGGTGCTCAAATTTTAAATCCGAGGGCATCGTTGAACTCGCAGTGCCGATATTCGTTTAAGGAGACCTTTATCATAGTTGTGTTTTACCGAGAGAGGAAGTCAATTTTGGGGGTTTTCTAAATAAAATAAATAAAAATATGACTAACATATATTTATTTAAGTGGTGGTTTGATCCTCCAAGGGGAAGCTGGAGGTGGGGCCTACCCCCTCATAACCTCCCATGGGAGAATATGATGTGGTGGGGCCCACACAATCTCAAACCCCTTAATTTCTCTTAACCCTCTTTAACCCTTGGAATTCCCATAACTTTTGGAAACTCTTCACTTTCCACCTTCCCTCTTAATGTGCCAACTCACTCTCTCAATTAATTAACTAAGCTAGCAATTAATTAATTGGATCTTCTAATTTGAATTGATTTGAATTCATTATGTGAGCATAATAATATGTGTTATATTATTTTGGTTGGGGTTGGTATATTTTTCTTTGGTTGGGAGAATTGGTTGATCATTTGGAGAACTCTTGGAGGAATGATATCCTCTCGACGAAGAATGCCCGTCTCCACCGATGAATGACGACGTCGTCTCCTTCCTTTCCAACCAGGGTAAGAAAGGGAAGACGCCACCCTCAATGAATGTCACCAACGACAACGTCATCCCCTCCCGAAGTCAACGGAATGACGCCATCTTCTCGTGGCACCATCAAGAGATCACTGATTATGAGGTTGGGGAAATTGGTTAATTTTATCATATGATTTATAGCCTCGTACTTCTTCATTTAATTTTGGATTGACAACAGCCAAATTTTTATCACCTAACGTGGAGGGCATGAACCAAACAAACACGGTCTGACGTCCCTCCGTTGAATCTTGTTCGGGTTGACGATGAGGCGGAGCCAGTAGGGTGTTGTGTCGTCACACCCCACCAGAGGAAGAGGGCCACAACCATGTGGGCCACGACAGACGAAAGAGGCAGCGATGCCGGTGACCGGAGGCAGCAGCGACTGCGGCGGCCGCGCGCCGGCCGCGTAGAGGGACCATCGGCCGCTCAGGCCACCCGGCCAATCCTGTCGGCCAACTGGAGAACCACGGTGCTGCGTGGAGGAGGACGCAGCCCACATCCATGGGCCCCTCAGCTGGGCGAACCTGCTGGTTGCGTGCCGGCCGGGATGGAGAACTGCGGCGCCCGCAGGCACTGCGTGGGGAGAACAGTGGCCCGCAGCATGGGCCACTTGCACCGAGCCGTGTGCGCTGGGAGAACTGGACCGACCTACAGCGTGGGACAAGTCCATGGGTGGGCCGCGCCCCACCTGGTCAGACTCGCTGAGCCGGGTCGGGCCGACCCGCCAACCTAGTGGGCTTGACGCGCTGTCCGCAGCACTGGGACCCTAGCAACGAGGTGGTCCTTTTGGGATACTCTAAGTGAGTTTCAGAAAATTTTGGAAAACGGATGGGTTAGGATCATGCGTAAATCCAATCGGGACCCTGGAACGGAAATGCCAATAACTCTCAGACCGAGCATCTGATTGACATGACGTCTGTCGCGTTGAGTTCCTTATGATGAGATGGAACTACGAGATATATCATCTTGAGACTTCGTGGTAGTTGATGTATCGATTCATTTCTCGAGGAGCAGACCCTACCAGAATCGAGTGTGCTGTGTGTGGGAACCCTAGGACCGGCTACAACTGAGATGACTACTGCACCAAAATCCTCCATGGGATTGACAATGATGACTACTGTAACGGGATCCTCCGTGGGTCCGACAGTTCTGACTTCTATTCCTAGATCTTGTGTGGGTCCGACAGAATAGCTGGTCTTGTATCCTATATGGGTCCGACAGCTCAGTTGAATCATAGCTGGTCCTGTATCTTATGTGGGTTCGATAGCTTAGCTGGTCCTGTATCCTGTGTGGGTCCGACAGCTTAGATGACATAGCTGGTCCTGTATCCTATGTGGGTCTGACAGCTAAGTTGGTACTCTATCTTGTGCAGGTTTGAATTCTTATATGAATCAGTGACTACATCTGATCATCTCTATATCGCTACTAAATATGTAAACCTGTGTGAGTTGAGTCATGTCTTTCAACCATTATCATCGTGGTGATTGACTTTACTTTCTTTGTAGATTGGTTTGTGCTGGAGCTCGAGAGTTGGTGCCGAATTGTGATTGATAACTTAGGTATATGTATGGGAATATACCTATGTAGGGTTGGTTGACACTTTGTGATTGAATTGTTCTACTGTGGTATATCCTTTGTGGATTCTGGGAGAAATTCGGGGGTCTCGGGGTCCCCTTATATGTATTGTTTTACTCACCGCTACACGGGCTTCGCCCGCACCTTGTTGGGTTATGTGCAAACGACGTACATTAGTGATTGAGCCTAAGGGTGATAGATGAGAGGCTTCTCAGAGCTGGACTAGAAGGGACATAATTCAAGGACGAGTTGTTCGAGTTCTGTACCTACCCTTCTGGTAGGATTCCTCGGTGGATGATCTAGGAGCTGTTTCCCCATTTTACTTTTAATTTTTGTTCAGTTGGTTTTGTATACTGGCCCACTTACTTTCGGCACCATACTCTTCTATTTTAGTACTTTTTGCCTCTACTGCTTGTGTTCAGTCTGTGTGTGTTACAGGTTTAAAGGAAATTCCTTCCCTTTTAATCAGGGATTCGTCTTTGGTGCTAGTCGCCAGCCCCTGGCCTATGGAAGGAGTGCTTGGGGTAGTCACGACATGGGCCCTGAGGACGGGTCGTGACAAATTGGTATCAGAGGAGTCGGTTCTATCGCAGAACTTGGACACTGATTCTATTCTCGACAATAATGTTATGTGTTTTGGGTGTGTTTATCAGTTTAGGGAAACCCGTGTTGGTACTGCAGCCGACATATCCATACACTAGGACCCTAACTTCTGATTTTCGACTGAGTACACAAAAAAATTATTGCATGTGTGTTTTCCTGTGAAAATTTTTCTTCGTGATTTCTTTGCGTCAACTCACCATGTATACTATTTTAACCATGGCACACATGTTTCTCTTTAGGATGGCCCCAAGAAGGCATCCAACTAGGGTTCCGAGTTATGTACGAGATGGTATCCCACCGAGCGATGAGGCCTTAGTGCAAGGCCTCATCATAGCGGAGGTACCAGTGGTACCACTACCTGCTGGGCCATCGATACCACTATCTCTAGGAGCAGAGAGTGCACGCCGCCTGAGTGCATTGCAAGAGTTCCAGTGCCAGAGGCCACCCATGTTCCGGGGAGAGACAGAACCATAGGAAGCTGAGGATTGGATGGAGGATGTCATGAGAGATTTCAGATTGGTTGGGACACCAGCCGCCCACATGGTGATCCTTGCTGCATGTCTCTGGCATGCAGCAGCAGGCAGATGGTGGATCCTGATGCTCCAGGAGCATGATGAGGCATCATTACTCTTGACAGACTTCAAGAGTCTCTTCCGCTCATAGTTTGTTCCATCGACCATTCATGCGGTGCGAATTCAGGAGTTACTTCATCTGCAGTAAGGCAGTATGATAGTAGCTCAGTACTTAGCGAGGTTCACCGACCACTCACGCTACTCCACGAATATGGTACATGACCCATTCTTCAGGGTCCAGGCCTTCGATCAGGGACTCAGGCAAGAGAAAAGGGCTTCAATGATTCCCCTCAGCATCCCAACGCAGGCGGGGGTGCTGGAGCGAGCCATTCTAGTGGAGTGTTTTCTCGCAGAGCTGTCACAAGTAGCGAGACCAACCACAGGGCTATACGTAGCAGATACTTCTGCAGCCAACAGTAGACAAATGTTGCAGAGGTCTAAGCGGACCTGGCCATCAGGTGGGCAACCCCAAGATACAGGTTCGGCTGTATGGGTTACACGAGACAGATACAGCTATACGAGGAACATGTCATGCTATGGATGCTGCGGGCAGGGTCACATGGCTCAAGACTGCCCAACCCACCAAGCAGATGTGCAGCATATAGTAGAGGGACCTCCCAGGTTGAGGCAGAGGTTTGACCACGGTGGTCTGTCGGGAGCAGGCAGACGTAGCAGACGAGCTAGCCAAGTAGCGGGTGGTGCATGACGTTTCGAGGCTCTACCAACACGACCAGCACCAAGAGGTCCACCCTGACCACATGGAGCTGATGGACAGAGGCGAGCATAGCTCCAGAAAGTCAAGGCCTACGACCATGAATCACCTAAGATGATTCGAGGTACTATCTGTGTCTACTCCACCCTTGTTGTAGTACATATAGACACAAGTGAGATTCGTTCTTTTGTTGCCACTGACCTCATTCGGAGCTCGGAGATTCCTATTGAGCGGTTGGATGAATCCTTACTACTAGAGACACCTACAAGAGTAGACTCAATGATTACTCACTGAAGCCAATAGTTTGAGCTTACTCTAGGAGGCAAGAGCTTCAGTTGGGATCTCCTCGTAGCGGCGTCAAGGCCTTAAGACGCCATCTTGGGTATAGAATAGTTATCTATATTTCATGCTCATATTGACTGTATTAGGCACAAAGTGCGGTGTATCCACATCGATGGGACTAGGTTCACCTTCACTGGCATGAAGGGAGACTTTACAGTATAGGATGGACTTACACAGAGGAGGGGGAAGCCGATCACAGATCAGTTGGCTAGTCTCATCCTTGGAGCGGTTGATATGCAGAGTCCGAGTTTTCCTATTTTGGTGGATCAGTACATGAATTTTTTACCAGACGACGTTACTGGACTACCTCTTCATAGGGAGGTAGACTTCTACATTGACTTGTACCCCGGGACAACACCGATTTCTACTCAAGCATATCGGATGGGTCCTACTGAGCTTTGTGAGCTACGGGTACAGCTGGAGGACTTATAGGGGAAGGGATTTATCCGACCCAGTGTTTCACACTTGGAATCTCCGATTTTTTTCACCAAGAAGGCGGTTGGGAGCTTGTGACAGTGTGTCGACTACCGTCTCCTGAATCAGGTGAACTTGAAGAACATGTACCCACTCCTGAGGATAGATGATCTCTTTGATCAGCTCAAGGGAGCACGATTGTTCTCGAAGAGATACCTTTGGTTAGGCTATCACCAACTCAAATTTCGAGATGAGGATGTGTAGAAGAAAACCTTAAGGTGTCGGTATGGACACTACAAGTTCATGGTCATGCCCTTCAACATAACCAACACTCCAGTAGTGTTCATGAGTCTCATGAACATAATATTCCATCCTTACCTCAATCGCTTTGTTGTAGTCTTCATCGACAACATACTGATCTACTTGACTATAGAGGAGGAGCATGCCTACCATTTGCGGGTAGTACTGGACACACTCCGAGAGAACCAACTTTATGGTAATCTCTTGAAGTTCCAGTTCTGGATTTGAGAGGTTCATTTCTTAGGACATGTCATCTCGGAGGCTGGAGTTTCAATGGATCCAAGGAAGATTGAGGAAATGCTTTCTTGTGAGGCACCCATGAGTGTGATGGAGGTACAGAGTTTTCTGGGATTGGCTGGGTACTATCAGAAATTTGTGCTAGACATCTCTAGAGTTGAAACACCACTTTCATCTTTGACGAAGAAGGGGGACCCTTTTTGTGGTCAGAGAGATTACAACAGAGCTTTCTGGAGATGAGGTAGAGGTTGACTAGTGCGCCCATATTGAGGCTTCTGGAGGAGGGCATTGGGTACGTAGTTCACTGTGACACATCTGGGACCGGACTCGGGTGTGTCCTAATGCAGGAGTGAGCAGTGATCGCGTATGGTTCTTGGAAGTTGAGACAACATGAGTAGAACTATGCTACCCATGACCTGGAGTTAGCAGTAGTGATCTTTACCTTGAAGATGTGGCAGCACTATCTAATGGGCGAGCGTTTTAATGTATACTCTGAAAACCAGGGTCTCAGGTACAAATTCACTTAAAATTACCTGAACCTAAGACAATGAAGATGGATCGAGTTCCTATAGGACTTTGACTTTGAGGTAGTCTATACTCCTTGGAAGGGAAATATTGCAGCAAATGTTCTCATCAAAAGATCAGGCATTCAACTTCTAGGAGAGGCGACAAAGCAGCTGTGTGCGTTATAGATATCCTTTGTGGATAGAGATGGAGCAGCCTTTCTGCAATCACTCCTCCACTTTTTCAGAAATCTAGAGAGGCACATCATGGGGATGTTGACTGTGAGATGTGACATGCTCAGATATCCACAGGGCAGGCACCTGATGGATTTTCTGAAGGTGGGGATCACATCATTCTCTTCAGAGGAAGGACCATGGTACGAATTTCACTTCTAGAGTAAGTGTTGAGGGAGCTTCACACATCTCCTTTAGAGATACATCCAGGAGAGGAAAAGATGTATCAGGACCTCCGACGACAGCACTGGTGGCTAGGTATGAAGAATGCAGTAGTAGAGTTTTTCTCACGATGCCTCAATTGTCAGCAAGTGAAGGCGGAGTACCAGGTTCCAACAAGATTTGTTTAGCCCTTAGAGGTCCCAGAGTGGATGTTGGATGAGATATCCATGGATTTTGTTATGGGACTTCCACATACATTGATTGGACATGAATCTATCAGGGTGATTTTAGACCGACTCACCAAGTCGGCCCACTTCCTACCGATCAGAGTGCAGGGATCAGAAGAGATCTTCAGACACCTCAACGTACAGGATATCGTATGACTTCATGTTGTGACATTGATGATCTTCTCCAATAGAGATTCCTATTTTACTTCTAGGATATGGAAGGGGTTGGAGGAGGCTTTCGAGACATGTCTTCTCTTGAGCACCACCTTTCATCCTCAGACGGATGGTCAGACTGAGAGGACCATTCAGACTCTCGATAAAATGCTATGTGCACGTGTCCTTGACTTTGGTCATAGCAGGGAGGATCCCTTACCCTTGGTGGAGTTTGATTACAACAACATCTATAACTCCACCATCGAGATAGACCTTACGAGGCATTATATGGCTGACCTTACAGATCACATCTATCCTGGACTGACCTAGGGGAGTCAGTACTTGTGGGACTGGAGATGGTTCAGGCTATGAAAGAGAAGGTGTAGATCATCCAGGAGAACATGAAGACTGCATAGAGGAGGAGTAAGTCCTATTATGATAGGATATGAAGACCACTGGAGTTCAAGGATGGTGACAATGTATTTCTACGGGTCTCACCTCGATGAGGTCTACAGAAATTTGGCCGAGGCGACAAGCTATCTCCATGATTCATTAGACCTTTTCAGGTCCTCAGTAGGATATGTGAGGTTTCTTACCGCTGGTCTCTTCTACCTCAGTTTCACCCTGTGCATGATGTCTTCCACATATCTCAGCTGAGGAGATACGTGCACGACCCGCCCCACATCATCAACCACGGAGAGATGGATATTGTTGATGGGGAGACATTCATGAAGGTTCCGGTGGAGATTGAATATTGAGAGGAGTGGGTACTGCATGGACAGTCGATTCCTATGTTTCACGTTCGCTGGCAGCACAAAAAACCTCGAGGAGAGCACATGGGAGAAGGAGGCTCAGATGCGTGCTCAGTACCCCTGTTTGTTTCCTTAGTGCGTTTTATAGATTATGGGGACATAAATTAATAAATTGGGGAGAATTCAAAGTCCCATAACTCCTGTGAATTTTTTTTTCTTAAATACATGAGAATTTTACGAGTCCGAAATTTCTGACGGCGCCTGATTCCGAGGCCCAGTGTTCCCAGAATCAATTTCTAATGTTTTGTTCAGGTGTGTTCAGTAAATGTACGTGCGGGATTTTATATCATTTGAAACGATGCTCAGAATTGAAATCTGAGTGCACCGTTGAACTCACAATGCCAGTATTTTGTTAAGGAGACCTTTACCGTAGTTGCGTTTTATCGAGAGCGGATGTTAATTATGGGGGTTTTCTAATTAAAATAAATAAAAATATGACTAACATATTTTTATGTAAGTGGTGGTTTAATCCACCAAGGGAAAGTTGGAGGTGGGGACCACCCCCACATAACCTCCCATGAGAGGATATTATGTGGTGGGGCCCACATGAGCTCAACCACCTTAAATTCCCATAACCCTCTTAAACCCTTGGAATTCCCATAACTTATGGAAACTCGTCACTTTCCTCATTCCCTCTTAATGTGCCAACTCACTCTCTCAATTAATTTCCTATGCTTGAAATTAATTAATAGGGTCTTCGAATTTGAATTAATTTGAATTCATTATGTGAGCATAATAATATTTGATATATTATTAGGGTTGGTGTTGGCATATTTCTCATTGGTTGGGAGAATTGGTGGAGCTTTGGGAGAACTATTGGAGGAACGATATCCTCACAATGAAGAATTCCCATCTCCACCGAAGAACGATGAAGTCAACTCCTTCCTTTACAACTAGGGAAATAATGGGAAGACGCCGTTCAAGAAGAACATTGCCAACGACAACGTCATCCCCTCCTGAAGTCAGCGGAATGACGCCATCTTCCCGTGACAACGTCAAGTAATCACTGATTACGAGGTAAGGGGAAATTGGTTTATTTTTTACAAATGATTTATACCATCGTACTTCGACTTTTATTTTTTGGATTTATGGTGGCCAAATTTTTATCACATAATGTGGAGGGTGCAGACTGAACAAACACGGCCCGACGTCCATCTGTTGAATCTTGATCATGTTGACAAAGAGGCAGAGCAGGTAGGGTGCAGTGTCGTCGCACCGTGCCTGAGGAAGAGGGCCGCGATGGATGGAAGAGGCGGTGGTGGTAGCGATAGCCACGCGCCGACTGCATGGAAGGACCCATGGCCGCTTGGGGCGCTCGCTCCGCAGAATGACCGACTGGCCTGCTATATAACTGCGGCGCCCGTAAGCACCACGTGGAGGAGGATACGGCCCATATCCGCGGGCTGCTCGGCTAGGAGAACCGGCCGTCCACATGCCGGCTGTTCCGGAGAACCACAGTGCCCGTATGCGTCGCAGGGGGAGAACCACGACCCGTAGTGTGGGCCGAACCGGCCAGCTACGACCGGTCAGGCAGACGAGGATTCGGCACCGTCAGGCGAACCGGACCGGCCCACAGCGCGGGCCAGGTCCCTACGTGGGCCACGCCTCATCGGGCCGGGCTGACCCCTAGTCGGGTCGGACCCAAAGAGCCGGGTCGAGCTGACCAGTCAGCCCAATGGGCTTGACGGGCCGGGCCCGTCTTCTCTTAAATGCAAATAACTCCTAGACCGCGCATCCGATTGACGCACTGTCTATAGCACTAGTACCCTCGCAACGATGCTTTCCTTTTTGGATACTCTAAGTGAGTTTCAGAAAATTTTGGAAAACGGATGGGTTTTGATCGAGCATAAATCCAACCGGGCCCCTAGAACAGAAATGCCAATAACTCTAAGACCGGGCGTCCGATTGACGTGTCGTCTACTGTGTTGAGTTCTTTATGATGAGATGGAACTATAGTATACATCTACTTGAGACATCGTGGTAGTTTATGAATCGACACATTTCTCGAGGAGCAGACCCTCCTGAAATCGAGCGTGCTGTGTGTGGGAACCCTAGGGTTGGCTTCTATATAGATGACTACTATACCAGAATCCTCCGTGGGTTTGAGATTGATAAATACTATACCAGGATCCTCCCTGGGTCTGACAGTTCTGAATTATGTTCCTAGATCCTGTGTGGGTCCAATAGAATAGATGGTCTTGTATCCTGTGTGGGTCCGACAGCTGGGATGAATCATAGTTGGTCCTGTATCCTGTGTGGGTCCGACAGCTTAGCTGGTCCTCTATCCTATGTGGGTCCGACAGCTTATATGAGATAGCTGGTCCGGTATCTAGTGTGGGTCTGACTGATTAGCTGGTCCTGTATCCTGTGTGGGTCCAACAGCTTAGATGAATCAGTGACTACATCTGATCATCTCAATCTCTATACTAAAGATGTAAACCTGTGTGAGCTATGTCATGTCTTTCAACGATTATCATCGTGGTGATTGACTTTACTTCCTTTGTGGATTGGTTTTTGCTTGGGATCGGGAGATGAAGCCGAACTGTGATTGATAGCATAGGTATATTTATGGGAATATAACTATGTAGGGTTGTTTGACACTTTTTGATTGCATATTTATGCTGTGGTTTATCCTTTTTGGATTCTGGGAAACCTTTGGGGGTCTCAGGGTCCCCTACTGAGTATTGTTATTCTCACCCCTGCACGGGCTTCTCCCGTACCTTGTTGTGTTCTGTGCAGACGATAGACAATAGTGATCGAGGCTGAGGGTGACGTACGGGAGGCTTATCAGTGCTGGACTAGATGGGACGTACCACAGGGATGAGTTTTTCGAGTTATGTACCTACCATTCATGTAGGATTCCATGGAGGATGATCGAGGAGTTGTTTTCCCTTTTTACTTATACTTTTTGTCCAGTTGGGTTTGTATACAGGCCCACTTACTTTCATCACCTTACTATTCTATTTTAGTACTTTATTCCTCTACTCCTTGTGTTCAGTCTATGTGTGTTACAGGTTTAAAGGCAATGTCTTCCCTTTTTATCAGGGATTTGCCTTTGGTGCTAGTTGCCAGCCCCTGGCCTATAGAAGGCGGTCTTGGGGTAGTCACGACACGAGCCTTGAGGATGGGTCATGACAAATTTAAAGACTTGGAAATCCTATGGATTTTTTTTCATAAATACATGGTAATTTTACGAGTCCACAGTTTCTGACGGCGCCTGATTCCAAGGCCCAGTGTGCGCAGAATCAATTTCTAAAGTTTTGTTCCAGTACGTTCAGTAAACGTATATGCATGATTTTATATCTTTTGAACCAGTGCTCAGAATTGAAATCCAATGGAACCGCTGAACTCGTAACTCTGGTATTATTTTAAGGAGACCTTTACTGCAATTGTGTTTTATCAAAAGCGGATGTTAATTTTGGGGGATTTCTAAAAAAATAAATAAAAATATGACTAACATATTTTTATGTAAGTGGTGGTTTAATCCTCCAAGGGGAAGTTGTAGGTGGGGCCCATCCCCACATACCCTCCCGTGGGAGGATATTATATTGTGGGGCCCGCACGAGCTCAACCCCCTTAAATTCCCTTAACCCTCTTTATCCCTCAGAATCAGGCGACCTCAGAAACTGCGGACTCGTAATATTCAAATGTATTTACGAAAAACATTTTCCACAGGATTTCTAGGTCTTTCATTTCATTTATTATCTCCCAATGTTATGGAATCTTATAAATACATATATACTAGATATATATGATATTTAAATCACAAATAATATTTTTAAGATGATATAGTTTTTACCACATGGACAATTTACATCAAAACAAGTTCATTTTTGACTGATGTACTGAATATTGATAAAATGACTGATATGAACATAAATAATTATGTAATTTTTATAACATAGTAATAAGTTATAGAAAATGTATAATAATATTTATAAAGGTACTTAATCAATAATAAATTAACCTATGTTTATTATTTAGGAAATAAAATAATGAATGAGATGAGTCAGACTTAGTGTTAGGGAATCTACCACCCTTATATTTTCAAGAACTCTTTTTATGTTTTTCCTTTTTAATTACTATGTTATTAGTTTGGGATATGTAATTCCATATCCCACATACTTTTCATATTATGTAATTTTTTTGAGAATCTTCCTACTCTCTCATGAACTAATTTTTATGTATTTTCATGTGACGCCGTTAGGTTGACAAAATTTCATAAGAGAATTTGTAAACTCAAATTCAACCGTTTTGGTTTTACGCATTCGGTGTTGATTATTTTATGCCAGGATTATTTGTGGAATCATTGTTTATTTATATATGTTTTTATTAACACTTCCCTTTGTGGGGACATAATGGTTCTACACATAATCACCACGTTGATAAATTCTTACATTATTTACAGGAACATTGTAAGGGAAATCTTAACTCAATCTCATTTCATTGAGTTAAATATATACATAATTGGTTTTTTTTTCAAATAATATATATTAATGAACACTGATTTTTTTACAATGAATATCCAATTTTATTGGGTGTATTTATAATTTTCACAAATAATTATGTCATTTATTTATCCTTAATCTATGGATACGATATTTATAAGAGACTTCGTCTCAATATCCTTTCATTGTGGCATATTTTAATTTATACATGAAGTTAATTTATAAGGTGTATAATCAACCCCATTGAATTTTAAAATCATTCCATGATTTTGAAATGGAATCTTTCTATACAAATCACTTTACTTTACAAAATAAAAAAGGGAATGTTTTTAACTTAAACGATGACAAAGACTTCTCTTCCACCCCAACCATTATATTATATTTGGATTCCCCGGAAATGTTTTTTTAATAGAAAAGTAAATTCCAAAGTTTTTTATGTATTTTGGTATTGAAAATGATTTTTAGAATGAATTTATTATAGAAATATATTTAAATTATATATTATAATTGCAATGTGGAAATGTTATTTTTCCTCTATGCATGGTTTATGTGTTATCATTATGTTATTTTTCTTGGGAATTGATTATGTATATGGTTGGTTCCATGATAAACCGAGGGTAAATGAGACTGTGATCGATCTCTAATGAATTTGGTAATATGACAGAGGAACACATTAAGGTTTGTCCTAAGAGATTTAGGGCATATACTATGATGGGTATTCCAAATGTAACCATGACGGTTACCCCCTATATATATGTGTAAGCTACAATGTAAGTATGATATGTATGGAAAAACTTTCCTTTATGTTTTATTATTTATATGATGTTTTTATAAATTTTATGATTACATGATGTAAGATAAATAGTATATGTTTTATGGGGGGAAAGTAAGACTTTGTGAAAATGATTTTTATGGGTTATAAATATTCACAGGCTAACAGTTTTATTCATTATTTGATATTCCTTAGTGATATTTCTAGGCTCATCCCAGGTTTTTGAAATGTTTTTCATAGGGTATAATGATGGGTAATAGAAATGTTGATGTTAAAAATATTTTTATCAAGAAAAATATGTAATGTTTTATTTTAAATAGTTTTATTTTGTAAAAAAAAATAGATTGTGATAGGAAGAGTCAACTTTTCTGTTTTTCGAGTTTTTATATAACATTTAGTGCCTAATTATCTAAAAATACAAACCTAAAATGATACTCAATGTGAATTGATGAATTAAATCAATATAATTTAATGCTTAAGGCTAGGGACTTATAGTACACAACCCTATAGAATGATGAATTCATTTATATATGTATATGAACTATAGTCTCACCCATGGGGGAGATTTCAAATTTAAAATTAAATAAACTATATAGATAAAATTTAGTTCATATTAATAAATAGTAAAAGTGTCCAGGGCGATGAGTTACTCGTGAGTGTCCTCTCGATGCCTTGGTTGCTGATGGACAAGGACATATGTTAAATTGTGGTCTTTATGAAACATGAACCTAAATAGGTGAGAATATAAACCAATTAAGTGAACATAATGGCCTATAATAAACGTCCCTTGGTGGACATTGAGTATAGAAATATGATGTGTGAGTGTGATTGGACCTAGTATGCTCATAGGGAGCCTTGAGATACTATTATTGACTATGAATAACTAATATGAGAATGAAGTGTTTATTTAATATTAATTTTATTAAGATGTTGGTTCGAGTATGATGGGAAGAGGGGGTAAATTGTGTTTCAAAAAACTAAATAAAAGAATTGAAATAAAATTATTCAATTAACTGAAAATTAAAAGAAAAAGAATTAATATTAATATTTATGTATTAAAAGAGTTTGAATAGATGAAATTTAAAAGCAATGGAAACATTATTTTATAATGTATTTTGGATAAAACTCAAGACGTGGCCCAACATCTCATTCTATAAATACCGTGAGAGTTTTAGGATAAAACCAATAAATATAGTGGTAGAAAAGATACTTGAGAATAAATACCCTTCACTTTATTGATAACCCTGACACCGAATAAGGAGTGCACATGAATTTTAATTGGTTATATGAGGAAACCTAATACAAAGAGGAGAAAATGTATTTTTAGAAGCTTTTTAAAAGAAACACAAACATAATAGTTTAAATGTTATGAGAACTAATGTGAAGAATAAAAAGAGGATGAGGTTTTCTTCAAGGAAAACCCTTTACAAAGAACCATCTAATCTATAAAAAATATTACAATAAAAAAAATTATATAAATAGAGAATATTATATGAGAGAGATATTCTGTATCATAAATAAACACAAAAGTATTCTTAATATAATGAAAATAAGGCTTTGATTTACATCTGATTGATGTTTTAGTTCATATATTTTAACCACCTGCCTCATTGGGGTTCTATTTATAGCAAAATATGTTCCATGGTGGTCATAAAAAGTATTGGCTCAAATAATGATTTTAATTGTGATTTAATGTATAAGGATCCAAAAAATTGACTTATTTTAGTGGGAACATCAGATATCCCAACAACACTACCCGATAGTTGTTAGGACTAAAAACCAACCATTGGGTGGCCCCCGACATTCTAGTGTGGTATGGTAGGAGAAGGTTCTTTTGAAATTCCTAATAATAACCTTATGTGGGATCATGATGGGAAAGTAAACTTGGGAGATGTAGGTGATTCTTCCTTGCTCCACCATTGGGCTTTTAGTATTCTATTTGAAGGTTGGTTCTACTACTAGGTGAGGATTTTTATTCAATAACTCTATACTAATGTTGAATCTATTGATTTCTCATTCAACTTATTATCTTCACATAATATATGAAACACCTAAAATCACTCAAATGATATGGTGAGGTCAATAATATGTGTTCTGGTTCATTTAACAAATGTGAGGAACAAAACCCTACTATATTTTGATGATTACTAAGACATAAAATAAAAAGATATTCTAATGAGATAAATTAAAATTAATTGTTTTAATAAATCGTATTTCCAAATTAATTTATAAATAAATTTTAATTTTTCATAATAAAATTTAGAAAGTATATTTTCAAAAAGTAGAATTTCAAACCATATAATTACTAATGGATTTTAAAGATAATGTGAATTATCCAAATCACATTGTAAGGACCTGACCATAATTGGTACATAATATAGTTGTTTTAGACAAGAATTCATTTTATTTCATTGAAAAAGTAATTTTAGGATTAACATTTTAGAAAATTAGGTCATTACATTTTCATAAGAATCCTATATATTACAGTGTGGAAACATCTACTATGTAGAAATTTTTTCACAATATTAATCTTTTAATGTAAACCATGATTTATTATCATGACAAAATTGTTAGAACATTTAAATTAACATTTTTCCTATCCATTAGATAAACACTAAACACATGATTTTTTTTTAAATGATAGATGAGAATAATAATATTGTTATGGGATATAAAAATAGTAAAGAAACCCCTTAGTCTATTCTAAAATAATTATATCATAAATAGAGTTTTACTTTAAAAGAAATAAAATTTTAACTCTAATAATAATTACTTTTCTCATGAAATCATCCTTACGAACCCAATATTTTCTTAAAATACTATATAAGAAAAAATTAATAAATGAAAAATCATAATCATTAGGGTTTCTTAGAAAACAAGAGAACCTGTGGAAATTGTTTACTTAAAAACATAATTTTTTACCCTAATGAGGTAAAAAATTGTTTCTAAAGATCATTATATTAACTTATAAAACCAAATTACTTCCATAAAAACACATAGTAAATCATAGAAACATAATGTAGGTTCCTTACCACATCATCTATGTGAACCAATTACAGATCCCTTATAATAACCCTTACAATTGGAATAACTAGACAGTCAATGTCCAATATAATTATCCTGATAACATAATCATTACCCAATACATTTGAGTGTTTTTAGGGTGCATTAATATTATCAATTTTATAAAGGTCTCCCGTGATCCATAATTGGGATCTTCAATGAATAATAATTTCTAAGGACCATACCATGAATATAACCCTTGAGAAAATATTTTAAATCCATTTTAGAAATACTTTTGGATATCAAAATACGTTTTTTTGAAAATCCATTTTAAAACTAAAATACCAATAGAAAATATAAATATGGTATTTATTTAAATAAAAAATTAAATATTATAAATGAATCCAATCATAAAGTAATGGTTAGGGAGGATGGAAATATTATTTTCCCTATATATATTAAAATAGAACATTGATTTGGTCTTTTGTAAACAAAGTCAATAAAATCCATAAAAATATTCATTTTTCATATACTTTGAATGAAATTAAAAAGAGATGTATAATATCCTTTAAAAATATTTTATTTTTTTAAAAAAATCAATATAGTAAATATTAAAATATTGATATGGAAGGAAAAGAATCTGAATGAAAATATTAAAAGAGTATTTTTAAAGCAAAGGCCCTTACAAACAACAATATAAAGATTCCATTTGACAAAAATTATAATGAAAGTAAAATATTGAGATATTCCCATTATTATCCATATATAAATAAATAATAGCTTTCTTGAATCATATATTACAACATGGACCTGTAAGAGAAGTTATTTTGAAAATAAATCTTTAAAGCATTCAAAATTTGGTTTTAAGTTAAAGTATCTCTTACCTTGAGCCTGAATCATCACATACAGTCTTTATCGTCATGAATATTAATATTAAGATTAATATTTAATTGATTTGGAAAATATTTTCATGTTTATTGTTTCTTTTATTTCACTTATTACCATTTTATAAACAACAACTTAAAAATTTTCAGTTCCCGTAAGATGTTTTTATGATATTCGACTCATATATCCAAAATGAATTGGGTATGTTGACTATAGTCAAAGAGGTAATTATTACATCAGATAATAAATAATTATCATGAAATAATTATCATTTATATATATTAATTATTATTTTAAAACCAACCCCAAAAAAAGGTTATAAAAAATTTACTATGATATAGTCATGGAGATGCTAGGTTTTACGTAAACAAGACTAACATTTACATTTTTGAACGATCATTATAGAATGATGTCACGACCCATCCCTTGAGGCCCGCATCGTGACTACCCCAAGCCCGCCTTCCATAGGCTAGGGCCTGGCGACTTGCACCAAAGGTGTAAATCTCTAAAATTGGGAAGGATTTGTCTTTATAAAATGTAAACACACCCAACCAGAGTACAAGCGGAAGAAAACCCTAAGTAAAGATGTATAAAAAGTGAGCTAAAAGTACAAAGGGGATAGAAATACAAGCCAAATAAGAAGGTACAACTACAACTTAATGAAATTACAATTGAAAATGGAAAATAGCTGAATGGTTAAAGCATCTCCTGGATCGTCCTCCGGGTTCCTACCTGAAGGGTAGGTACAGACAGCCTCCAAAACACTCCACATCTGTCAGCCACCACCGTGTACCGAGATGTCGTATGGTCCCCCTCCGGGCACCGTCCAGTCCTGGAACTCTCGGCCTCCATCAGTGATGTCTGTCATCTGTATCCAACACAATGAGGTGTAGGTATAGCCCAAGCAGGGGTGAGTATAACGATATAAGTAGGGACCCTGAGACCCTCAAGGTCTCACAAAATCCAGCAAAAATAAACCACAAAGCATAAAATCAATGTATAACCATTACATAGGTATATGCCCATAAATATACCTAAGTTGTCATGTATCCCATCTCAAACATGAGGAAAAAAAACACATAGGTCAATGACTCAGCTTAAACCAGGATTTTCATTAACGAAACCACGACTGCTGGATAACTCCTCCTCTGTCGAGTACAGTGGTCTTGTCGCGACTTTGAGGTGCTACTCACTAACCTTAGACTACTGAGTAACTCCTCCTGTTGAGTACCATGGGTCTGCTGCCTCAAACAGTAGCACTCCCCGCCATGGGTCTTCCCCCTCACACAGTAGCGCTACCCCTAATAACATACAGAGGTACTCCTCCTGTCGAGTACCATGGGTCTTCCGCCTAACACAGTAGCGGTCCTCCCCCATGGGTCTATCGCCTAACACAGTAGCGCTCCCCACTGGGCTAGTCAAGTAACTCCGAAACGAATCGGACAAGCAGTCATCAGGTCTCAGCTCGCTACTAGGTCTCCACAGTCTGCTCGCTCATCTTCGAGTGTGTCCACTCCATGAGCTACAAGTCGATACTCCAAGTGTCATTAATTTCCATGAAGAAGTATCTCAAAGGTATTCCATGTCATAGGGGTCTCAATGCAACAGACGGTGCGTAAATCGGACGCCCAATCTGTGAGTTATTAGCCTTTTAGTCCCAGGGGCCCGGTTGGTTTCGTGTACGAACCAAATCGACAATATCTCAACTATACCTTGAACTCCCATGGGGTATTTTCAAAGGGACAGTTTCTCAATGAGATTACCAGCGCCGCTAACGGTTCATCAAACAGACATCTGGTGCCAATGATATGGCCAACGAAAGCAATGGGTCATTAGTGGGCCCAGGTCTAGTTCGACCCTATCGGTCCAGCTCGCCCAAACTGGTCTGGATCGACCCGGTCAGACTTGCGGGGTCTGATTCGGCCCATTGGGTGGGTCAGCCCGCTATGTTTGGCTCAGTCCGCTGGGCCCGGCCCAATGGAATGCGTGGACAATTCGGGCCGAAGTAGCCACGTGGGCGTCTCACCCTGAAGGTCAGTGGCAGGTTTCGCCAGCGCCACGAGGGGCGCTACTCGGGCTGCTCAGCATGAGAGGCCAACGGTGGCAACGTGGGGTGAGGGTAGGCCACGAGTGTGCCGGAAGGGGCGCGGTGTGCCGGGAAGGCGGCCCTGGCGCCCGGGATGCGCTGGGAGGTTGCTGGGTAGGCACTGGGTGGGTGTCGGGCAGGCCCTAGGGGAGCGGCCCGGGCATATGATAGGTTCCAAGGAGATGCGGGGTGCACTGGAAGCGTGTGGGGCGCGTGGGAAGAGTGCGGGTAGCCGGGCGGGCTGCGGTTTCGGCTGGGGTGTGCGTCGGGCAGCGCGCGAGTAGGCTGGTCAGGAACTGCTCAACTAGTGGTGCAGTTCACAGAGGTTGCGGGGAGTGTGACCTCTATTCGCCGTCTCTGTCGCCATCTCCATGTTTCCATGCTGCTACTACTTTTCCATCGATCCAAGGTTCCAAAACCATAAAGGTTGCAGAGGGTCGGGCCATGTTCGTTCGGCCAGAACCCTCCAAGATAGAATGACAGCAAGTGGCTCTAGAAGTTGATTTAACGAGAGATGGTTAAGCGTTAAACAACTTAAAACTCACCCCTACCTTTTTAGTCGATGGGCGTTCGTTCGTCGTGAGGGAAGATGATGACGTCATTCGTCGTACACTTCCACATCCGAGTTCGTGCGTCTGTCCGTTGACGACGAAGAGGAATGATGAAGGGTTAGCGAAGAAATCCCACGTTGAAAGGGGGTTCCAAGGAAGATGCCGAGGAATAATTTGGCATCGCCGGTGTCTTCACGTTCTTCATTGGAGGAAGTGCAATCCTCCAAGTGTTGGGCGTCACTTCACTTTACCGGCACTTCGTCGCTTGGTGAATCCATCCCAAATCCTTCTCTAAAGCCCCCTATATATAGGGGATGGGGAGATGTATGTAACCATCATGGAATTTATGACCATTTATTTATTTGGAACCTTTCTAAAATCCAACTGTGAGGTTACTTAAATTTAAAAAAGGTCAAGTGAATTAAAAAGCGTTGGCGCATAAAATTAATTGAAATAAATAAATTTAATGTTGACACATAAAATTAATTGACATCAATTAATTTTATATTGACAAATAGCTTTTAATTTCATGTTGACACATAAAAATAATTGAGAGAAATTAATTTTATGTTGACACACAACATTAATTGAGAGGGTTTATAGGTTTCCTCTCCCTTCCCATTAAATGGGGGGGTTATGCCCTATGTGGACCCCACATCAAAACCTCACACGAGAGGTTATGCTTCTTGGGTGGTCCCCACCCCAACTATCCTCCCGTGGGAGGTTGGGGTGTGGCGGTCCCACCACCAACTCCCATGTGGAGCTTTTAACCAACCTCATCCACATGGTGTGGGTTCAACATAAATAAAATTTGTTTTCACTTATTTTATTTTATTAATCCATGGGAAACCCAAAAACCAACTATCATACCCATTCAACCGATGTCATGGTGAAAGCCTTCATAAGCGAAAATCGGCGTTGCGAGTTCAATGGTGCCCTAAGATTTCAACTCCGAGCACCAGTTCAAACGATATGAAACGCCGCTCACACGTTTCTCAATGAGATTACCAGCGCTGCTGACGGTTCTACAGATGGACATCTGATGCCAAAGATATGGCCAATGAAGGAAATGGGTCATTAGTGGGCCTAGGTCCGGTCTAACCCGCTAAGACCGACTCGTCCCATAGTCGTCTGGGTAGACCCAGTCAGACTAGATGGGTCTGATTTGGCACGTTGGGCAGGTCAGCACGCTATGTTTGGCCCAGTCCGCTGGGCCCTGCCTAACGGACTGCGTGGAACATTTAGGCCAAAGTCGCCACATGGGAGTCTTAGCCCGAAGGTCAGTGGGAGGTTCGGCCAGCGCCACTAGGGGCACGGCTTGGGTGGCTTGGCCCGAGAGGCCAACGACGACCGTGTGGGGCGCGGGAAGGTCGCAGGTGGGATGGAAAGGGTGTGGGGTGCACGAGGCAGCTGACCTGGGTTCCGGGTTGGCGGCCTTAGCACCGGGGGGCACCGGGCAGGCGACCTGGGTGCCGAGCAGGCATAGGGAGGGTCTCGGGCAGGTGGCCGGGGGTCGGGCATGCACAGGGAGGGCACCAGGGGGCACCGGGCAGGCGGACCGTGCACATGGGGGCACCAGGGAAGCACCAGGGGGGCGGGGGCGGGGAGACACAGGGCGTGCCGGCAACGCGCGGGGCGCGCAGCCATGGTGCAGGCGGCCGCACTAGCTTTAATTTCGTCTAGGGCGCACACCGGGTAGCGTGCAGGTAGGCTGGTTGGGGGCCTCTTAGACGGAGGCGCGGATCGCGAAGGCCGCAGGTAGCGCAACCTCTATTTTTCATCTTTGTCACCATCACCACATTGTCATGCCACTGCTACTTCGCCATCAATCCAAGGTTCCAAAATCGTAAAGGTTGCAAAGGGGTCGGGCCATGTTCATTTGGCTCGAACCCACCACGTTAGAACGATAACAAGTGGCTCAAGAAGGTGATTTAACAAGATATGATTAAGCGTTAAACAATAAAAAACACACCCCTAACGTTTCAGTCAACGAGCATTTGTTCATCCTGGGGGAAGATGATGACGTCGTTCACCGTACGCTTCCACTTCCGAGTTCGTGCGTGGGTCCGTTGACGTAGAAGAAGGATGAAGGGTTGGCGAACAAATACCACATCAAAAGGGGGTTTCGAGGAATAATCCAAGGAAGAATCTGAGGAAGAATTTGTCGTCACCAGAATCTTCATGTTCTTTATTGGAGGAAGCGCAATCCTCCAAGTGTTGGGCGTCGTGTCACTTTACCAGCACTTCATCGCTTAGTGAATCCTTCCCAAATCCTCCCCCCACGATCTCTATATATAGGAGAGGGGGAGAGGTATGTAACCATCGTGGAATTTATGACGGTTCATTTATTAAGAATCTTCCTAAATTCCAACGGTGCGGTTACCTAAATTAAAAAAGGTCAAGCGAATAAAAAAGCCTTGGTGCATAATATTAAATGACATCAATTAATTTTATGTTGACACTTAGAATTAATTGACAAAAATTAATTTTATGTTGACACACAACTTTTAATTTCACACTAACACATAAAATTAATTAACAACAATTAATTTTATGTTGACACACAACATTAATTGAGAGGGTTGAGAGGTTTCCTCTCTCTCTCCATACAATGCGGGGTTAAGCCCCGTGTGGACCCCACATCATAACCTCTCGAGGGAGGTTATACTACTCGGGTGGTCCCCACCCCAATTATCCTCCCATGGGAGGTTGGGGTGTGGAGGTCCCACCACCAACTCCCATGTGGAGCTTTAACCAACCTCATCCACATGGTGTGGGTTCAACATAAATAAAATAAGCTGTCCCTTATTTTATTTTATTAATCCACGTGAAACCCAAAAACCAACTCTTATAAACATTCAACCTCCGTCAAGATGAAAGCATTCATATGTGAAAATTGGAGCTGTGAGTACAAAGGTGCCCTTGGATTTCAATTCCGAGCACCAGCTTAAAAGATATGAAACATCTCTCGCACGTTTTCTGAACGTACCCAAAAAAAGATCGGAAAATTATTATCAATCACCATCGACCAACTACAGTCAATGTTAGGCTCTACCTAGGTGAAAAACGTCTCAACTAAGCCAACGGTACTCTCGGATTTTCAATCCGAGTTACCGTTTATAAATTATTAATTTAACAATAAAATAATTATCACTTAATTATTTTATTTGCGGTAAAGAAAATAACTTTTTCTGGTGGCCCGCGCTGGCCAAAGTTAGTATCTGCTTAAATAAATCAAGCCCTCATGAGTTCAGCAGTGGTCTCAGATTTTTAATCTGAGCTACAATTTGTGAGTTATAAGCATTTAAAAAATAAAATAACTTTATTTTATTATTTTATTTACAGTTATGACATTTTTTGGATTTCTCACAGGAGGCCCTCACTAACTAAACTTAAGTCACTCTAAGGGTAAACTCGCCATCCTGGGCGCAACGGGGAACTCCTATTTCTGATCCATGTAACCATTTACGAGTTATTAAACTTTTTCATGAAAACATCTTATGTGCTTTAAATTAATTTTAACAAAACTTCGACAGATCATTCCGGGAACTCCGGGCCTCAGAATCGCGCGCCGTCCGAAACTGCAGACTTGTAAAATTTTTATATATTTTTTTTAAAAAGTTTACATGAAAAATATGGGTCTTTAAAAATGATGTTAAGATATATTTTACATTTTACAAATTATAATTATATCATAAATAATATATTATTTATTGAAATATAAATCTATATGTATATATTATCCATGTGATGTGGTGATGAAAAATTAATCACATCTCTTTGTGGAGGAGGTAGTCCTAACATTTACACAAATTCTGTTATAATTTTTCAGTGAATGGAATGTTATGAAATTAAATGATATAATATATTTTATAAATGATAAATATCTCATTAATATAATATATAAACATTAATTATATAATTATTAATATCATTGAAATGTGGTGATGGAAAATTAATTACATCGGTTCATGAGGTGGTTGTTCGTCATACACACGAACAACAGATTCCTTTCCCATTTTATGGATGTTTGATATATATATATATATATGTTATAAAAATAACATAAAACCCCAAAGTATATGAAATATAATATTTTTATTTAGTCACGGTTGATTAATATTTTATGGATCAGGAAGAATAAATAAAACCAAGATGATCGATTAATATCTATACCACTTTTTTAGAAAACATATTTTATTTAAATATTAATCTCTCTAATGTTGATATTATGCAAAAAATATAACCACTATAATTTTGGGAGGGATTTTAAGAATTTATTTTGGTAGTTATGTTCCAAAAAAATGATTCTTCAGGTTTTAGAAATTGAGAAGAAGCGGATCCCTCTTATAAGAGAGGGGAGGATACCTTTTGGAATATTATAAAATATTAAATTAATATAAATTAATTTTGATGTAAAAATGAATCCAAATTTATTATATTCAAAGATAAGATGAGTATGAGTTGAAATTATATTAGATATTAAAATATTTATCGGTTTGGGTCAAATTCATACCATTGTTTTTATTTTATCACTTCGTTATCCCTTAAGATAATTATGGTGATATAAATATTGTTTACCCTCAAGGGGTTAATATAGTTACTATTAATTGAAAAATGGAAAATAAATTGATCATGGTTGATATTTTAAACAAAATAACCATAAAATTTCTAAATATACGTCTTTTAGGAATTTTAAATCATTTAATGAAATATTATTTATTATAAAATATTAATAATATATAGTTTAAAAATATTCTTTTAATTTTAATTTTAATACTAGAATAAAATAATGCAATTCACAAAAATTAATCCAAAACATATATAATTTGTCATTTTTAACTAAAAATTGTGTAACACAATGATCTACTCAAATAATATTGTTTTTTAAAATTTTAGAATCATTTACTTGATTTTTTTATTAATTGAATAATTACTTCGTCAATCTTACATAAGTTTTTTTGGTAATTATTATTCACTAAAATTTTAGTTTCAATTAAAATAAAAAATAATTTAGATTTAAAATTAATATTTATAAATGAAAATATATTCTATTTATCACTATGATAAATATATTATAGTTATTAATAGCCAAAGTGTGACAATATTTGGATTTATATTCACTAAAGTATTATAGAGGTCAAAATCATGTCCAAATGGAAAAAGGGAATATATTCTACTTTTTGATGATTATGGGGGTCATAAACTCATCTAATAAAATTAATTAATGTTTTACAGTCATTTTTTGTCCCTATATTTTTATTTTTAACATTAATTACCATATTTACCTTTTATTGTGCTGAAAAAAATTAATATGGTAATTATTCAAATTGAACCAAAATAAAAGGGAAATATTTAGAACTTTTTAAAAAACAATTTTAAAATATTTAATAAATTTTTAATGAATAAAATAATATTATATTTCAAATTTAATTTGAAATTAAACATGAAACAATTTGATGAAAAACTATTTTCAGGGAAATTCCCGTTTAAGTATAAAAAATATTTAAATGAAATTGAAGTATAAAATACATTTACAAACCCTTAATTGAATTATTTTAAAATAAAAATTATTTAATGAAAATTTAAAACTAATCCAAAATAGAATTTTAATTTTTTAATACATTTAATGAAAATATACCATATAATAAAAATCTGTATTTTTTACTATTCATTAAGAAATCAAAAATTTCAGGAAATTTGAAAAAAATCACCCTAAGGTAATATTGACATGATGATTAAAAAAATGAAGTTGATTTTATAAAATTAATTACATAAAGTTTACTCTAATTGATTATAATATTTTCTAAAAACAATAAATATAAACCATTTTTGAAAAAAACATATTTTTGTAGAATAAAATGACATTAATAAAAATCGAAGGCATATTTTCTAATAATTATTCAATATATTTTTATTGATTAGGTCCTTCATATATATTTCATAATTTATTTAATTATATTCATTCACACTATATTAATGTCTATTTTATAATGGTTATATTTAAATGAAAGCATTTTGTGGTTTATCTAAACTATGTTTTTCATATCGTAGACACTATCAAACATAATGCCATTATTTTAATATCATGGGGTGTTACATTATCCTCCGTTTAATAAATTTTATCCTCACAATTTTAAAATTTTCACGATAATTAATGTTTTTACATTATAAAATAACTTTTTTTATATTCTATATTATAAAATGGGTTAATAAAACATACACGTTAAAAGAGACAAAGGGAAATTCAATGGTTGTCTATAATAACACATAAATATGTTTAAAAGTTGGAAAAATTGGTGGGTGGTGAAAAATTACATGGAAGAAAAACATTATGTCCAAATAAGGATGGATAGTGATAGAGATCATTAATGATTAAAAAGTTATGATCATGAGAAAGTCAATGACCACAAAATTATTATCCCATGAGGTGTGAAAAAACTATTGAATCATAAAAAATAATGGTAATAGGATAAAATTATTATCTCAATACTCTCTTGCAAGTTTTTAGGATCTAATTTACCATCTAGTCTTAACATATAATGGAATATACATACTTTACAAGTATAATTTCATCCTATAATCAATTTGTACCACAATATCATCTCTCTCTCTCTCTCTCCAAATGTTGAGTATTCATGAAAATTATTTTATTCCTTAAAGCACTAAAATAAAATTTTAACGGATCACATAATTCTAAAAAATTATAACAAGATATTCCTCTATTAATTAGAAATTAAGAAAAAAGAAAAATTTATTAAATAAGATGATGTAATCCCAAAAAATTGATAAACATTCATACCAAGAAATGAAAAATTAATCTCTAAGGCCCCAGTGATTACAACCAATGTAAAAATTATATAATTTTGTTATTAATGATATTTATAATATTCCATAATAATATTGAAATTAAAAAATCCAAAGTTTTTTATCCTATATTCATCCAAGAAAAATTTACAAATTTATCTCAAAATAATAAGAATCACTCATAATGTCTCACACAAAAAATGTATAGGGCCTAATCATATATTTTTCATGATATGGTAATCATTTAAATAAATAACCCAAATCACCATAAATCCATATTAAAATAATATATTATTTATAAAATATAAATAATTCATTTATTCTTCAAATAAAATCTATTATTTTCTAAAAATACTTCTATTTACCTTAATCATATAAGGTTCCAAAAATTGTGAACTTTTTATTAAATAAAATAACCAATTAATCAAAAAATCACTTATCAATACAAATGTAATATATAAGATAAATAATATGCTCTCCAAATTTTTATAACCCATAATGAAGTCAATATCATCGGTCACATAAATGCTAAATGTTATAATTAACTTTAATCTTATATAAAAAAATTAAATGATAATTCTTTCTCAAAAAACTTTATCACCTATTAAACTTAAGAGTTATATTTAATTTAATGTTATATAAAACCCAAATAAATTTTTCTAAGGTACTCATAAAATATAAAATTTAAAAATAGTATTAACACTTTTAAAGTATGATCTTACTTAAATCTACCACAACATCATAACTCTAAAAAATCAATAGATAAACACATCATTCATTCAACAACATTTTTAAACCTTTTACCATGATCATTATGTTATTACTCAATAACTAATTACTAAAATAACATATATGTATTATTTATATATAATTCATCATTACCAACCCATTCATGTTGCACAATTTAAATATTAGAATACGATTCTTACATTAAAACTAGGCATTATGATTTTCTTGATATTCCCTTTATCTTCCAGCATGATTTCCAACCTCCAAAAAGTAAACTTTCATGTCAATTTCATAATTAAAAATTTTTAGAGAGTTGTCAGAGTTGATATTTTGAAATTAAATTAAAAACATACCATGAATTTTTTTTAGATATGTGAAAAGGTGTTAAATATGTAAACTTCTTTTTCAATGGTGATTTGAATAACCAAGAAGCTATCAAAATAATTTAATTTTTTTGAAATAATAATGATAATAAAATCATATATAAGGGATAATAAGGTTAGGAATGATAAATTTCATTCAATACTGATAAATTATCCATAATTTGTTAAAATTAAATTCATTTAAACATGTAATGAATTATTTACAAGAAAATAATCCATAAGGGTAAATAAAAGACACAAATATTTTTATGATACTCAAATCCTTCATCACCTATATATATCAGTTGATTTTTGAAATTTAAAACCCCCATAAAAATAAACATAATTATTTAGAACATAATGACATTTGTGATAATATTGGATTTTTAACTTATGGTCAAATAACATCCTAATCTCTAATTTTATATACACATTTCTCAGATACTAATAATAAGGTACCAATATTAAAAATTTCATAATCTAGTGTATTTTAAAAGGAATTATTTTAAATTACCTTAAAAATACATTTTAGGATCATAAATTTTTAGATTTAGGTCATAACTCTAACAATACAATCCAATCTATTTCAATGTGGCCACTTCTACTAAGTATTCATTTTTCTCACCATATTAAACTATAAAGGTAGAGAATTATTCATTTTACAGAAAAATGATCACAAAATTTACCTTGAATTATTATTTTACATTAACCATCATTAAAAAATATGATTTTTAAAAAAACCTTGTATGAGAACAATAACCACAAAAAGGGACATAAAAATAATAAAGAAACTTGTTTTTCTATTTTAAAACCATGATATCATAAAAATATTTTTCTTTAAAATATATAAACATTGATCTAAAATAATAATTTACTTATAAATTGAATTCTCTTTTCCATAAAAATATTTTCATAAAACACTTTATAAGAAAAAATTAATAAAGAAAAAATCAAAAAAATTAGGGTTACATAGAAATTTGAGAAACCATGAATTGTTTTCTCTAAAAAAACATCTTTAAGCATAAAAGGGAATAACCATTATTTTTTAAAGATAATTATATTTCATTTTGAAATAAAATGATTTCCATGGAAACTAATAAGAAAAATTATAAATGTAATGTAGATTACTTGGTAATTCAACTTCTTATAACCCTTATAGAACCCTTATGACAACCCTTATAATTTGAATTACCATATGACTACCTTACAATATAATTCTCTAAAGAACATGATCATTTCCCAATGAATTGGAGTTATATCTGGGTGCACACACAATTTAAGCTATATAATTATTATATGTAGGATATAATTGGGATTAACCATTTTAAAAAAAAATTCTATATATGATATCATAAAAAACCTATCAAAAACGCATTTAAACTAATGTAAAAAACACTTTCAAATATCAGAATAATCTTTTTTTTCAAAATACATTTTTAAAACTAAAATACCAAAAAATGGAAATGAGTATTTATTTAAATAAATAATGAATTATTATAAAGTAATTCAAAGATAAAATACTTATTTTGGTGGTATGTAAACTCATTGACACCGTATACGTTAAAATGGAACAATGCTTATTTATTTGGAAAATAATTTCAAAAAATTCTGTAAAAAACAATTTTTTGAAGACTGTTGAATGGATGTCAAAAGAAACATAAATTATCATGTATAATTTTGTATATACATATAAAAAAAATAATAATTTTTTAAAAAAAAATTGGAAATGGAAGAAAATGATTTGAAAGGAAAACATTTAAAGATGATTTTTAAAAGAAATCCCCTTACATAAAACATTAAAAAGATTCATTTATACAAAGTTGTAAATAAATAAAAATGTTGTAAAAGTGGAATTTATTATCCATTTAATTATAAATAATAATTTAATGGAAACATTTAGAGGAGCATGATCATGTAATAGAAATGATTTTGAAAAAAAATTCTTAAAACATAAAAACTAAGGTTTTGAGTTAAAGTGACCCATATCATGAGTCTAAATCGTCACTTACATTATTTATTATCCTAAATAATAAACATATTTTAATTATATAACTTTTGTGATAAATTTTCAGGTTTAATATTCATTTTATTTCCATTATTATCTTATTATAAAAAATTAGTTAATAATTTTAGTTGATAAGAGATTTTTTAATGATATTCGACTCATCTGTCCAAAGATACTTTTGTAGGTTGACTATGGTCAAGAAGTGAATTATTTAATATTATAAAGAATAATAATAATGAAATAATTATCAATTTTATATATAAATTATAATTTTAAAACCAAAAATGAAATATGGTTATTAAAAATGATCTACGTTACAGTCATGGTGATTATAGGCTGTAAGTATGCATGAGTAATATTTCTATTTTTAATGATAATTATGGAATGAAGGTAAGTATCATTTTATTTTAATAATATTAAGAATTTTATCATAATACCATATTATTTATTTAAATATACTTATAGATATCATCCTGTTAATGTGCTGATGAAAATGAATCACATCACTTTGTAGAGGTAGTGGTCCACACGTATGCACGAATGACAATACAAATATTTAGTGAATTTAATAGTGAGAAAAAATGTTATATTATATTTTATGAATGAAAATTTTCATTAATATAATATAAAATAATTAATTACATCATTACAACCATCCATGAGAATTGGTGATGGAAAATGAACTAAATTAGTTCGTGAGATAGTAGTTCACCATACACATGAACGCTGGATTCCGCTCCCATTTGATAGAGGTGGGAGACATATACTTGTTATTAAATTAACCCAAAAAACTCCTTATTCATAATATAGTTTTATAACATCTAATTAATTGGTATTATATTCTAATGTAGTGTAAAAATAAAAAAAAATGAAAACAGCAGGTTAAGAACTATACCTCTTTACTGGACAACCTTGTTTTATTTACACCTTTTGTCTTTTATGGTTGATATTTTTCTCAAAATAATACCTATATATTTTGGGGATGTATTTTAAGAATTCATTTTACTAGGTATAGTTAGAAAAAAATTCTTTATGTGTGATGAAATGATTAGAATAGGTTTCCTTTTATAAGTGATGGGAGGGGAACTTTTAGAATTTCATAAAATATTTAATTAATATAAATTAATGTCATTTTACAAATGGATTTAAATTTATAATTTTATAATATAAAATGAGTATGAGTTCAAATAATTACATCTAATAATATTTGGATAATTTAAGAGCATATATTTATCATCTCATTTTTCTTTTAACACTTCGTTAAACTTTTTGATAATTATAGTGATTTTCAAAATTATAACTCTTAATGGGTTAATATAGTAAATCCAAAAGGTAAAATTTGACAGAAATGAATCCTGGTAGAAATTTTTTACCAAATAAATATTAATTATCTGAGTATATTTCTTTTTGTAATTGTAAAAAATTTAATAATTTTTTTTGTTATAAAAGGACAATAATGTAAATTTTGGAGCTATTCCTTTAATTAGACATTTGAAACTACAAGGAAAAATACATATTAGAACCCAATGTATAAAAAACTATATAATATATCATATTTATATCAAAATATTGTAAAAAAAAGAACCATTAAAAACATATATATTTTATTAATTTTTATAAAAGTCATTTATTTTATTTTTCTATTAATTTAATAATTACATCATTAGCATGGTGTAAAATTTAAATGTAATTATTTCATAACTAAATATTAAATTTAAATTTCCAAGATAAAAAATTCATTTATATTTAAAATAAATATTTATAACTGAACACATACTTTTTTATCCCAATGTTAAAAAAATAATAGTTATTAAAAGTGAGAGTGTGATATTTTGGGCATTATATTCTCATAAATATTTTAATGCTAAAAATCCATAAAAATAGAAAAAGGCCATATAATAATATTTTGGCTGATTTTCAATGAGATATACTTTTAAAATTAAATGAAGACAAGGGTTATTGTCTTATTTTTATTCGATATCATTTTTTACTATGACTATTTACTTGATTTGTCCTTAACCATATTATAATAATAAAAAATGTTGTTATTAGTATTGAAAAAAATAAAAGGGAAATATTTATAAAATTTCATTTATTGATTACAAATATGAATACATTTTTCAATATTCAATGAATATATTTGAAAGAATTTATTTTAAATTTAAACTGTAATTTTTTGATGAAAAACCGATTTTATGTAAAATTATCCTTTTAAGTGTAAAATGTTTTTTATATTAGATTAAAGTATAAAATATTGTTTAAAAACCATAATTGGATTTATTGAATGAAAAATAATAAATTAAATTTAAATATAATCAAAAAAGAATTTTAATTTTTCAATATTTTAGAAGAAAATACAGATTTGAATAAAAATGATTATTATTCACTACTCAATGGAAAATCAACCAATCCAAAAAAGTATAAAATATTCTAACTATAGTAATACTAAAAAAATAATTTTCCAAAATAAATCTCATTTTATCAATTACATTTTTTATAAGTTCCATAATTTAATTATATTCTTTTATCACACAAATAAATAAAAACCGTTTATTAATAGAACTTATTTTGGAATACCAAAATGAATTTACTAATGATTAAATGATTATTTATTAATTATAAATAAATAAATTTGTATTTATTGGGAGCATTATATATATATTTCATAGTTTTGTTAAAACTATTTATAGTCACTAAATTAACAACAAGGCTATAACATTCATATTTAACTAATAGTATTTCATGGCCTATTTACACTCAGTGTTTTGTTTTGTACACACTATAAAAAATAATTTCCTTCCCTTAAAATATTTTGGTGTTATAAATATCATTTGGGAGTGTAAAACTAGGTTTTTTTAAGGCATAAAACTCATAGATTTGGTGAATATCATGTTAATACCCAAGCCTTTTTTATAAAAAAATTTAGGTAAAATAAATTAAAATTCCCTAATTGAAAATATTAATATTTTTATTGACGAAAATATGATTTATAAAAAAATAATAATTAAAAAAAATTAATAATGAGGTTCATTTAAAAATTAAAGAAAACAAAAACTTTAATATTGAATTAAGCATAACATTTAAACTATTCGTAAATCCCACTTAATAAAATCAAAATGTTATAGAGTAAGGTGTTTAAGGAAAATATCATCCATTTAAAAGTTAATACTAATAAAATATATTAATATATCACCTTTTTGAATGTGTTACCAGAAAAATTAATTGATTTGATCAATTTAATTACAGAATGAATGTTGAATAGGGTTTCTAAAAATTTTAATGGAATATATATTATCACAAATTATAGGAACAAGAGTATATATAATCCCACAATATAAGATAATGTATTTCATAAAAATATTTTTGGCACAATGAATTCCTGCAACTATATATTCTTCTTTGGCTATAGAATGAAATACATTATTTTATTTCTTATTACTCTAAGATACTTTGGGTATTCTAAAAATCTGAAAAGTAACACTTTTACATTTCCAATATAATAGGTATCTTGAAAAATTAGAATTAAAAAGACATTTAAGCTGAAAATAAGAATCTTTTTGATAAGAAAAACTAATATTTTTAGAAACTTTAAAATACGTAATAAATATTTTAAGATATTTTTTATGTGATTATTTAAATGATTATATTTTCGCTTGTACTTATCCCACTCGACCGATGCCCTAGGTCTAATGCTGCAGGTTTCGGTACCCCCCTCCCGATCGGAGGGGGGAGACTTGCGATTTTGTCCGCCGGAGGAGAATCTGTTGGATATTGGCTCCATACTGCCCTTCCTGAGAATCTCCATTTCACCGAAGGTCCCTGATATCTTACAAGAGGCTCCCCAGCTGTATTTTCTTCCAACGGAGCTTAATGGTGCTTTTGATCTTTGCAAGATTACAATGGTGGCCTGCTTTCATCTCCAGCTGCCTACGATCAAATCCTTTGATCAATTCGTCTCTGAGTCTAGGAAGCTGCAAGGGTGTGAGGTCGTCGGTTTTCATGACCGAAAGCACTTCATGATCTACTTTGGATTGGAGGAGGATTTAATCTACTCCAGGTCCCAGGCCCCTCGAAGATGCAATGGATCATCTTTCTACCTATTCTACTGGAGTTTTGACTTTCACATGCGGCGTGACCCTTCGATGTTCGCGGTCTGGGTAAGTCTTCCGGGGTTGCCTCTCTCATTTCAGAATCCTTCTATCTTGTGTGAAATTGGGAACATGATTGGTAGGTATCTTTTCGCTGATTGGTGTACTGAGTCCGTTTGTCATCCTATCTGCCCGAGAATTTGCGTCGAAGATGATGCTACGCGGCTTCCGGTCCGATGCGTTTGGATCAAGATGACCAGGAGTTTCGCTGGAAGCAAGAGGTGATTTATGAGTCGTGGATTCATTATTGTGTATCTTGCAACCAGTGTGGTCATTTGGTGATGAACTGTCGCAGTGGGAGGGAGAATGACTACTCAAAAGTGATGGAGATGAATCACAGAGGATGGTGCACTGATACTGGTTTGGCGAAGGACTTGAGAGTGGGTCATTTTGGGGATGTTTTGACAACATGAGTGGGTGAGGCGGGAGATAGGCTAACTGCTGAGGAGGGAGTGGGGTTTGTCGGGCATGAAGTTTCTACTGAGCAGGCTGCTGGGATGGGCGAGCCTACAAATGGCAGTGCAGAAATGGAGGAGATAATGTAATTAGCTCTCATGAAGAGGCTGGTTCGAGAACCTGTGGCTGGGAATGCAGTGGGAGATGAGCCAACGTCAAGTGTGCTAGGCCAGGGGATGACCTGGAATGGTGCTGAGGTGACTTATGTTTGCCCTTCTGAAGAAATACCGGGCATCCAGGTGGGAGAACATGTTACTGATGCAGCTGGGGTTTCCAAGTCTGGTATTGAAAATACAATGAAGGGTAATTTCATGAAGACAGTGTAGCATAGGCCCCAGGACCCGACGATTAAGCATGTCTTTGATCATTTGAAGCGTGATCTTAGCCTTAAAAATGCAGGCACTGTGGATGGAGAGGAAGTGGATGCTGGAGGAAGGAGATTCATGGTATCTACTGAAATAGATTTCTAGAACTAGAAAATGAGGAAGAACTCTATGTCAATGAAGATGATGCAAGGGAGGAAGGTGGCCTCATATAGCTTGCGGCAGTTGAGGAAGAGGTGTAGGACCTTGTGGATCAGCCACAATGTCTTTCCTTAGTGGCTGATAACAGTCATGTCCAGCAGGAGGCTGGGAATGGCATTGCAGTAGTGGGGGAGTAGCAGGATCTAGCTCCTTTGTAGGGGTGAGCCGTGCTGGTACTGTTATGGTGAGTTCTGGGTAGTCTGTTGTAGAGGATGTGGGGCATACTGGACATGAGACCAAATTGCAGGAGATGGAATGCAATTCCTTGCAATCAGAGATGGTGATTTAATCTTTGGTGGAGGATGGTTATCAAGATGTGAAAATTTTGGGAAAGTGGGGTGATATCTCAGATAGTTACAAGGAAACACATAGTGGTGTGGTACGACCTTCTTATAGTGACGTTGCTCAGGGTATACGGTTAAAGCAGTAAGTGGAGGAAGGTGCTCAGATTGCCCCACCATGACATAGAGAAAAGAAAGACTACTCTTATCTTCCAAAGCCAATTTCCACTAGATTTTCTGTGCGGAGGGAAAGCTAGGCGATACAATCCTCAAGGGAATTTCTGGCCTTGGAGAAGCTGAATTTGAGAAGGAAATATGCCAAGGTTCTTAAACATTATGAAATTTCAGAGTGGGAAATGGATAACGCAGAGGATGTAGTTTCAAAAGGGCGTGATGATGAGTATGATCTCTATAGTATGTAGTTGTTCTGAACTTTCTATACCTGCTATGATTTTCTTTTATTAATAAATTGTCAGAGGCTTGCCTCTGGCTGAGCTTTTCTAGTATAAATACAAACAGTAACAATGACATTGGTCGATGTTACAGTATGATAATGAAGGATCCCAACCATACATTTATAAATATTATCTTCATCTAGTTTTCCAAGTTAATAAAATGAAATATTTTAAGAAGAATTTATATGTTCACTTAGTTCTATTATATAATACATGAAAAATATTTTTAAAATTTCATTTCTTGTATTTTATTTATTTTATAAAAATACCATACATTTTTTTGAGAAATTTGAGATCAAAGAAATAAATTTAACTCACCAATAAAACTCATTTAATTTTATTATTAAATCAAAAATCTCATTAGAATGAAATTATTTTTACAATAAAAAATAACATCATCATCCAAATTTTGAACAATTTACAAATCAATTTAAATATGTTAAATAAATATATATATAATTTTCCCATTTCAAAATAAGTTTCTAAAATAAATTTAGTAAAGATTAAATATCATGTATGATGGGATTATTTTAAATAATTAAGATCCTTGGTAAAATTAAAATCAAGTATTAATAAATTTAGAATCCTCAAAATGAGTAGGTTGTTATTTTTTTTATAAATAAAATCCCTTAAATAACACTTTTAATATCCATTTTAAAATAACTAAAATTTAAATGATCATATAATTCCAAAAATATTTTAATAGATTCTAACTATTTGATGGGATCAAGAAGTTTTAAAATTTAAATTAAAAAAAATAAAATTTCCCACAAAAATAATAATTTGAAAGTGATTTCAAGATTTAAATAATTATTAAACATAATTTAAATTTAATTTAAAAATAATAGATAGAAAATAATTTAAAAGAGAACATCCCCCAACAAAATGAATCCCCATTAGGATAATTATATAGTGAAGGAATTGTCTTTGAATTTACCAGGATTGATCATGTCAAGGTGAACACAAACTATATAATGCTTCAAACTACAAATAGACATATAAATTATTATATATATTAAAATAATTTTGAATAAAATATATACAATGAATTATAATTAATATGTTTTAAATAAATTTAATGATTGAGTCTCCCTTTATAAATAATGATAAAACTATCCATGTGAATTGAAAGGATTTTAAAGGAATTGAAAATGAAAAATATTTAAAAAATGAAAATCAAATTTAAACATGAAAAAATAAAATTGTATTAGACATGTAATGATAAGATACATTTAAACATATAATTATAAAATGGTTTAAAACATGTAATATATATATGGGAAAAATAAAGGTATAAAACATTAATTTTTTCTCCCTTTATATATTAAAGATAGAAAATGTTAGGCAAAAATAAACATAAAACACATAATTAAAAAGCACTCCCTTTATTTAAAAATTATAACTTTAGGTATTTTGCCTTCAAAATGGATTATCAATTATATGATTTGAAATTTGAGATCAATGAAATATCCCTAAAAATATCAATGAAATATTTCTTTTGGTACCTATATGGTTTTGGTTATGACAATGTTAACTATGAGTGAATTTGAAACCCATATTTATTTTGAATATGTTCATACAAAAAATACAGTAGAAGATAGATGGACACTTTTGGTTCATATATGATGTGTTGTTTTACAATAATATTCATGGATAAGATGCCTTGTTTTGTGTAAATAGATTTAAATTTTTTTATTATTAGAATCCTATTACAAAAGTTATATTTTTTGGGGTATTAGGTTGATTTGTAAAGACCATCCCGATTTTTTTCATATAATATGAAGAACCCCAAATTTTATTTTATTTTCACCTTGGGTAAACAACATAAGATAATTCTTACTCTCTTTAATTATTGATTCCAAATTTTCAACGTTGGGATGCTCATTAATTTTTTATGGATAGTTCATACGTTTATTTTGATTGTTGATCCCTTTAAAAAACTACATGATCATACATCATTTTTACATTCTTTTAATCTTAAAAAATATTAAAAAAAAACCACCCTCAAGTTTATTTATATCATATAAATGATCATAAAAGGTTTTGTGAAATAATGACCAATAGGGGGATTATAGATTAACCTCACCATTTACAATTGTTTTGGCTATGATAAAATTTTCACCATCACTTTATTAGATTTATGAAAGTGAATCATCACTAATAATCTATATAGAATCCAAAAATAATTTTTTACATTTGTCACTCTATTTTATCATCCTTTTGAATTTAGTGAACTCTAGTTTTATGTTTATAATATTCTTTCATTCAAATCATGCTTCATCTACATATTATTGTACATGTTACATTTTTCTAATATGAAAACATATTTCTTTTGTCATGTTTTTTCATGTTCTTGGATAGTTTTGAAATCTTGTCATCACCATTGGATGAATCATCCTTGATTTTCTAAAAGAAAATATATTTCCTTCTGTAAAAACTAGGATTTATTTTGATATTTTTATTTAATTAAATTTATTAGGCCAAGAGAGATAAAATTAGTTCTTCAACCAGTATATTCTAGATGACCCTTTATTCTTGTATAATCGTTAGCTTATGTATCTAAAAATATGGAAATTCTAAAATTATATTCTTTATGAGAATTTTGGTATAAAGATAGTCTCCAATAGAATTTAACCCATAAAAATATCAGTAAATAGGGTAAAAATATTAGTAATTGATTCGTTATAATTCCTTATAAAACATTAAAAATTGTGATGATACCTATCAGGTTTAGTTTCCTTGACCAAATTAGTTCTGTCATGCATTACTTCAAGTAATTTTAAATTTTCATGAGAAATTTTACAATTGGAAATATGATTATGTTATTTATGATCTAAACCATAATGAAGATAATTCTTGATTTTATATCAATTTCAATTCCCGTAATATGATTAAAAGATTATTTCTACTTTATTTTTTTAGTGGTTGTGTAAACATGCATAATAATCGTCCAAACAGGATAACCAATTCTTAAAATAAAACTAAGCTTGTGAGTTTTCCAATAACTATAATCTGATCCATAAATGTATAGAGCTCATCCCATTGGATTTTCTTCATTAGAAGCTTTATTGTTAGAGGTAAAAGACATTTTTAAATATCATTCCAGTGAATCAATTAATATTTTGAAAATAAAATTTTGAAAACAAGGTATTTCATTGATACCATGTGTTTGTCCAAGTAGGATTCCCAAAAGGGGGAGTTAATTGATTTTTTTAAAAGTAAAGAAAAATAATGTGACATAATTAATCAATTATTTTATAAATAAAAATAAAACAAGTTAGAATAATAAATATTAATTAAATAATTAAGCATAATAGAAACTAAAAGGTAAAGGAACCACAATTTGAAAAATGAGTTTTGGTAAAACTAAAGACGATTCCCTAAATATCCTCCCCTAATTTCTGTAGAGGTTTTCGATAAGAATCCTAGAATATAGGGGTATCCAAGATGCAATAGAAAAAACTATTCAAGATTTCATAGCAAACACGACATGAGAGAAATAATACTCATGATTTTTAACTGGTTTTAGAAATAAAACCGATGTAATGAATAGAACATAAATGAAATTTCTAGATTAAGAATTTATGTTTTGGATCCTTAAAACAATGTTAGGTACAACATGTGAATACCTAGGTGGGTATGGATTTTTCATAATATTTGTGGGGTGGGTGAAATGATAGACCTTGGGTGACTATGGGATTGAGATGGTCATTACACCATCTTTAAAGAATGGTTTCAGTAAGGATTATCTTATGATACCATTGACTCTAGTATGTGACCATATTGATGTTGAATGATACCACACTTTCTATGATATGGTATTTCTAAGGAAAAGAGATATAGATTTAAGATCCCATATAGAGTTTCAATGTTATTATAGGACTTAGGAGATCCAAACTGGTGCACATTTGGGATGTATCCCTCGAGAGGGTTAGAATAGAAATGGGTAGTGATGATTGTAGGTTTCATCATAGAACCTGAATCTATGGTATGAGACTATTATAGACATAATAGTAGAGATAGATCATGAATTTGAGTGGGTAACTTTGGTTATACATGTTGGATTGTGTAAGTGGAAAACCCCTATTCCTATTAAAAGTATTATTATTATGATAAATTTCAAGTTCAATGTTGTATGGGTTTTTTTAAGTGGATAATAAAAATTATCAGATGGACGTGATGTTATATAAAAACATTTTTAGAGGATCTCCATGAAACATAATATAAAACCAGTATAAAAACTAAAATTAATAACATTCTATAAAATTCATGAAACATAAATCTTATATAAGTTGATGCATCTTTATCATCATCTTATGATTTGATAAACATAACTATGTTAAAAAATTATCCCACATATGTGATGTATCCACTAGAGCATCCGAGTCACTAAATAGTCAAGAAGGATCCACTAACCTCCATGACATGGAGGGACATCTTAGTAAAAAATTAAAATATGAAAGATGTTATTGAGTTTGGGATTATTTTCCATGAATAAAGATATTGATTAAACACCCACACACCATCATTTTGAAGTATAATTTATATTGTATCCAAATACATTCCTACGTGTTGCATTCATTATTTCTTTCATTTATAACAAATTTATTAATTAGTCGGCTAATTCATGCATCATATTCATGAATGAATTTAACTTTTATTCCTTTTATCTTGTAAAATATTTATTCTAATGATATCCTCGAGGGATAATAACTTGGGTGTCCAACACTCAAATTATAATCCCAATGCATTTCCATGAAAGTCACAAAATTATTTTACATACACACATATGTATTTATATTTTCCTTTATATATCATATATAAATATATATAAATCTGTTGGGAATACTCCCATGAATATCACACATGAACTAAATCATATAAGATATTATTAAATTTCACATTATATTATATAGAATACAACCAATCATGAAACTATATCCAAAACTCTTTTTGGTATATTATAAACATTTTTTTGGAAAGATATCATTAGAATTACCTTGTAATTAATTGTATGTAATAAATTATAAATACCTATACAAAATATTTATTTATTTATTTAGAATATATTTTATATTATCTCTCTAAGTCAAAACAGAATCCCCATTAAATGAACTACAATGTTTGACCCACGATCTATTATAGCATTGATAAAATATAAAGATTTAGATCCGTATATATATAAATATTGATCCCTATAAAATAATCCATGCAACTGAAGATATAAATGGATCTTAAATGATCTCAATAAAACACATATATTCCAATACCTATGTTCACCTGTCTACATCATTTGAAAACATGCATTCTCATATATTCTCTTTATTAAAGGAATCAAGTTACCATGAGAAATATAGCTTGTAAATTCCATATATCAAACTCACATGTTATTGATTCACATAGTATAGAATAAACTGATCTATGAATATATCACATTTCATTCATCCTTATGGATAAGCACATCCCCTGTATCTTGTACTAATAGATATATAATGTCTAGGTTAGTCTAAACACTCTAATATTCTATCTCTATAGATGGTCAAGATGTAATACTCATCATATAAGAGGAAAAATAAATTCTTGGATAAGTTCAAAATAAAAATATGATCAAAAATATACCTAATCAGCCCATATTAGCTAAGTAAACATGTAATATTTTGTAAATAGGGTATCAAATTATAATGGATCTCATTCTACATATCTCCCCAACCTTAGGAAGTGGGGAATAAAATATGATTCATACACCCATAGTAAGCCATAAAATTATATATGAGACTCAATATTCTATACTTAGTGGGTTATCTATTATAAAAAAAGAATACTATTCTTTGGTTTTTACCTCATGAATATAATCTATATCTCAATACAATAATCCTACTCATTCTAACCTTAAACTTTCATCGTAACTTATAATTATCCATGAATAACATCGATTAAGGATAATTGAAAAGTCATACCTTACAAGGTCAATTATTATTTCAATTCATGAAATTTACATCTATATAAACATTTATATAGCCAAAATTAAAGAATAATAACATAGAGGTTTCATTTATTATGATACTTTATAATAGTTTTACAATCTTTAAGAAAATTTAACCAAACCAACATAAGAACCTATTTTGAATTTCACATATGATAAACAATCCCATGTGACTTATGTTTGGTACACTTTTTGGATTTTATAAACACATTATGTCTTATATAATCCCAATCACATATTTATGTTACCTTCTGATAAAAAACGCACACAAACTCTTTTGTGATAATCATATATAATGAATTATAGTTTGAATAATGATGGGATTTAGGAATAATATTCCAAAAAAATCTTCCTATTGAATGTATTAAACCTTTTTAACTTCACAAAATCAAATATTATAATGTAAACTTAATTTATCTACATATAACTCTTTCTATCTTCAACATCATCATATTTAGAACTACATTTTATCAATCCTTTTCCATCAAATAATGTAAATACTTGGAATATTGTTTACCACTCTTCTTTAGTTATTTTTGGATAAAGTGAAAAACTTTTTATGAAAACTGATATACCTCTTTACATTTCTATTTTCCACAATACCACCATTAAATTTTAAATTAAAAATTTGTTACATAGAGTATAATACAAACAACAACAAAAAAATTGAACCATGAAATGTTAACATTTAATGACTATTACAACATATCTGATTAAAATGGTAAACATGAACATGATTAGGGGAATTATGAAATATATATAAAGGAACTAATCAATACAAATGTACTGATTAATTATTATGAAATAATTACTAAATTTTTATTAAATTCATTTTACTTTTAAAAAATACATCTCATTAAAAAATGGTTTTCATTTATCTTTATAAGAAAATAAAATAATTAAATTATACCACTTTAACTAATCTTTTTAAAAAATTAACATATTTTTTCAAATAAAAAGTTCCAAATCCTTGTAGAGTGTAATTTTTAGAATTTTATAATTTCCTTGATTTTCAATGAATGGTGAAAAATAATAATTTTTATTGGAAACTATAGATTTGATTCAAGTATTTACAAAAAGCCATTTTTTTAAAATTTATTAAAAGTAAAACTGGTTATATAATGTTATGAATAATATAATTAAAATCATTATAATCAATTTTATTCATTAATTTGGTATAAAACATATCAATACCTAAAAATACATATTTTATGAAAAAATTGAAGTGTTTTGTGGTTTTATTTTATATTAATTTCTTCAACTTATTTGATCTGAATCCTTAAAAATGGATTCCTTACTTGGAATTAGTAAGATCATTTTTTGTAAATATTTACCTTTTTTTTCTGTATTAAAAGTAGCCTTGGTAATTTTCTTGTCACCTCAGTTATGTTAAAATGGGTAAAATGGGGTTAAAATAGTGGGACATGGTTTCAAAATTTCTATAAAGATTTATTTTAACGCATTGGATTATTTTAGATCAGACATTTATATCAATTCTAGAATATATAGCCATATGATGTTTATTTTATTGTATTATGAACTTTATATTCATTTAATAGCATGATTAATACAAAACCCAACTCTCTTTACATTAATATATATATATAAAATATTTACATAAGGAAAATAAGAGAATAATATTTAATATAAATATTTATTTCATAGATTAATTATTATATTTTGTCTTTTTATTTTTTTTTAATTTTTATTGATTTAATCATTAATTTAAATTCTTATGTAATGTCGATACAATATATATTCAATTAATTAGGAAGTAAAATAAATGATATTAAAAATATCAAAAATATTACATTTTAGAATAATTATTGTGTTATTTTTTAGATATATGTAATATATAAGGGAGGTTTTAAAGGTTTAAATTATAATTATTTTGTTGTGAGTAGTTTTTCAAAATTAAAATTAATACATAGTTCCAAAAATGAAATTATTGATATTTGATAAAACATAATATTTTATTAATTGATATGGAATTATAAAAACTTTTATGAGAATCAATGTTAATGGTATATTATTTATAATATCTAATGTGTTTCATTTATGGTTAGCTTATATTTTTATAGTTACATTCTTGACCCTTAAAAAATTAAAAAACATTGATTTTGTTGTAATTTTCCAAGGTGTTAATCAAATGTTAAAACATGATATGTGTTTAAGAATCAACTAAAAGTGATAAAATGTTATTATATGAATATTTTTTGAATAATTATAATCTTATAATTAAATTTTATTAGTTTTATCCATTTTTATATGAATATGAGTTTATACATAGTTAATACATTCAGAAATTCCTAGATTTTCCCTCTCCTCACTTATAAAAGGCCACATCCTCTCCTTCATTATTCAAAATTTTTGGGCCTTATATATTTTCCAAGAGATACCGTAATACCTTAAATTATTCATTTACTATATCCTTGATCTAATTTTATTTCCAAAAACACCATCCTTTAAATGATTAAGGTGTTAGCTAAGGAAGGTTTCACACTGAAGAGGTATAACAGTTTGTAGAGTATTTTCAATTTAATTTCTTATTATAAAAATATAATATATACAGTGCCCATTATTAAATAATTAAAATAGTATATTTAATATAATTAATTAATTTTATTATACTAGAACAACAATTATGCTTCTTCTTCTCATTCATTGGAAAACTATAACAAAGCTGATGAGAACTTATAAACTACCACCTCCAAGAAAAGATGTGATTAAATTTTCATTTATGATTTACATAAATTATAATAAGTATAGATTTAATGAATATATATGATTTATATGAACTATAAAGGATCCTATAATGGTGAATTATTATTTACCTTTCTTTATCTCCATCTATTGAAAAATATTAACAATGTTTTTGAGAACATACGGAAAAACGTCTCCATGAGTGATGTAATTAATTTTGATATATTTATATTTTTAGATATCTATATATAATGAATATATATTATATGAATTTTATTATTAAAATTATGGAGATGATGGAACCAATATCAAAGCTCAATTATTGGAACTACCAAACCAAAATACACTTTTAAAAAAAATGTTAACATCCAAAATAAAATATTTTAATAAGTAATTACAAATAAACATGAATTAAAATGTTCTAAGGAGTTCATCTATGATATTATAAGTTTTTACATGATTATGTCGTAAAACTAAAATAAATTTAAATTTATTATACAGGGGTTAAATTTCATTCAAACAATGTGTATCTTGAGGTAAGGGATTATGTTACAATATCATTGTTTAGTGGGATTGTATATAATTACGTTTTCAATAAGGAAGATACATGATATACTTCTAAATAATATCGTTAATTTTCATATATTCTAGTTGTTTATATATTTTATTTTTTCATTTTATATTCCTCTCGTTAAGTACTAAGGAGATAAAAAATGCAATTTTATAGAAACCCTATGTTATTTTCTATTAGGTGGAAAATCATTTTTCTTCAAAGTTCATGTTTTATAAAATATATTTCAAGAGTATTTTTACTATAATCCAAATATTTTTTAAAAATAATTTTCAATTATATTTTTCTTTTTACAAAATGGATTAAAAATAATATTCCGATTGTTTTATGAATGAGGTATTTAGAATTTTTTTTGCAAATGAAAATAAAATATTTATTTTAACATAAATGGAAAGAATAGTATTTCCCACCATTCTAACCAAATAAATTATTGTTGGAATAATTTACAATATTGCATGGTTATTTTCAAATATATTTTTTTCATATTAATTTGTGATCTTATAGATTTTAAATAATTGATTTCAAGGTGAACAATCAATTTTAGTAAAAAAATTCCAAGTGACCTTTTAATATAAATGTTTCATATTTAATGATGCATTTTGATATAATGAATGTATTAAAAGAGATTTTATGCAATGATACCATACTTAATATTTATATGGGTGGTTCATGATAACTATGAAAAGATATTTATCGATAATTTTTATCATCTATCAGTTATGCTATGATTAAATGTTGAAATGTTTATGAAATCAGTTTACTTTTAATATGTTTTGATATGATGAATGTTTAAAAATATTGTTATAAAAGTATATATTATTTTCATAATGTTATGGGTGGGAAAGGAGTTATATATCCTTATAATGCATTGGGTAAATATGGATATATGAAGATATGATAAGGACTAGAATGGAGAGTGAACCCAGTTTAGTAAGACACTTTTTCCACCATGATAACAAAAGGGAGTAAAGCATGAATATGGATACAATGGTTTGGGGAGTGAACCAAAAAAACTATTATATTATTGAAAGTTGAGCCTTTAATCCTTAGAAAGTTATTTTATTTTCTTATGCATATTATATTTACTTATGTATTATTCCAATTTTATGATTTCATGGATCATGTTCTTTAATTCATTTATGATTCATGTCTTATGAACTGACAATAATCATTCCATGTTGTAGGATTGCAATATATGATATGCACGGTATGGTTTTCAAAATTTTATTATCATGTTATCATACCACTATCCTCATGTAGTGTTTATTTGATCATTCATGTCTCACATTTTAAACCTTTACAGGCATGATATCTGACACCTTTTAATATTTTCCAATATTAAGGTTATGATGAATGGTTTGAAGAAATATATTTATAATAAGGGTGATAGTTTTGAATAAATTATTGGGAGATGATATAGATATAAATTTTATGTGTTTTTTATTTATTGATGTTTCCAAATACTCTAGAACCATATGATTCTTCTATGGATGTTAATGCTATATATTGAATATTAATCTAATAAGATGTGATATATATGTATTAAAAGTATGAGTCACTATATGTGGTATCAAATGTAGGCATATTCAATTTTGAAAAATAGGATGAGAAGTCATTAGTGATAACGCATATTATAATTCTTTGAATATAATCATTTCTTAAGGTATCGACATGAAAGGAGTGTGGTTTTTCCTAGAAAAGAATCCATATATGGATACTAGATGTGGTTGTGGTTTTGGAACAGATATATCAAGGGGTAATAACATTGAAAAAAGAAGGTTGAGAATTATTGATCATCACTATATTGTATTAAGAGTTTTCCCTTAATACACAATTGGTTTTGAAATACTAGGGGATATACTATGGATAATTCACTTTTTCCTTACAAACCATTATGAAGGATTTAAATAGATGATAACATTGAATGACCTTAGTTAAACCAATGGTGTTAGTGATTTAAATTAAGGTATAATTATTTAGACATCTTATGAATGATTTTTCATGATTCTGTGGTTCCCATTGTGATTTTTTTTCACACTATACTTCTTGGTTTTAGTCGATTAATATAACTAGAAGGATTCATGTTAATGAAAAATGTGACAGAAATGGAACATTTTACCTTATAAAAACCAAAATAAATAGGAGATGGAAGGTGAAACCTTATTATTATTCCCAGTAACATATCCCATTATATTATTAAAAATATCAACTTGGGAGATTTTGATAACAGTCCTAATAAAAGAAAATTTATGTTTCATGAATACGATGAATGAAATAGCATTAAAATTCTGACATGTCTTGAATGTAGGAAGAATTTTTGAAAGTAATATATCAAAGGAGAGAGAATATATTTTCTATGTGGTAATGAACGGAATATAGTATGTAATTTTATAAAAAAAATTAATATGTATTGCATCCTATGAGTTATGATGGATAAAAGATGAGGTATAATTTAGTTTAAAAAATTATACTATGTAAAAAAAACTCTTTATTAAAAAAGATCCGAAAAATGATTTATTTGATGATGATTATGTCTATATCAGAAAAATAAGTCATCTGATATATCATTGTTTTTATCAATATTACATGTTGTCTTATAAAACAATTTTAAAAAAGATAATTAAAATCGAATTTCTAATATCAATTAACAAGATAAATAAAAATTTTAGAAAAAAAATATTATAATTATTTATTAATTACATCAAATCTTTATAAAATGATTATATTCTTTAACCTTAATAGTTAAAGTTGTTATAAATCTTGACTTATGATATCCATAGTTGTAATCCTAACTGTAAATTTCTATCTTTCCTTTTGAGGACAACACTTGATATGATGAACTGAATGTCTCTATCTTTTAATCCCATCGAATAAATTGATACAATGATCTATATGTCTTTGTATTCATATCTTCATATGCTCTAGATCTGATGGGTCAGATTTACATGTCTTCCTATCCCTAAAATCCATCAATCCAACCTTAATCAGAGGACAAGAATATAAAATAAAAAAGATCAATGGAATTTACAACCATAACATAGATTCCATAGAACTGCAATTATATGAAATATCATAATGTGTAATAATGCGTTGTTTAATCAGAGATATCTTCAGATGTGTTGAGTTTAAACATGAATTAGCTCCCATATCCTTGAATTCATGCTAATTTATTTGAATTCCTCTATCATTTATATTTTTCGTGAATCTTTGATTTGGGTGGAATGGCCTCTGATGTTATTCACAAGAAAAAAAATTTTGTTTTCAAATGATGTCATTATTATTTTCAGGATTACAAGGCTATAAACGATTCCTTTTGACAGAATGAATTCCAATTACTCCAATTATAAATTTTGGATAGTCTTATGGACTATACTATTGTGTATCAATAGGATGAAGTAAAAAAAGCCTAATCTAATGGATCCAAACATTTTTCTATTTGAAGGTTATGCCTTCTCTTAGTCTAATAGATATAAAACTAGTCAAACCACTGGTTAGAAAACTATTTACTCTAATGTATAAAACACATCTTCAATCGGAAAAATATGATTGGATAAAAATATTATATTAATTTTATATTATAATCAATCATACATTTGGTTGAAAAGTAGTTTTTTAAACAAAAAAATTCTAAAACACATTGTATGTATAATGTTATTATAACAGTTTTTAAGAAAGTGTTAAAGTGATTTTTATTTTCAAAAAAAAAGAATGAAAAAGTGGATCGTATAACTTTTTACTCAATAATATCCTCATTTTTATAATTCACAAAACAAAATATAAAAAAATAAAAACTATTAATTATGAAAAAACATACAACATTTTATTATTTTATGAACAACACATATATTCATCATCAAAATATTTTATCTTATAATATATTAAAAAAATCAGATGTTTAGGAGTTATTTATAGATTAGATGGAATGTTAAAAAATCATATTCTACCCCTTGAAAAATATCTCCCTTAGATAGATTTTAATCTATTTGGATAAAATTTTTCCTCTTAAACAAATTCTATAAAAATACCCCTATGGTACTATTTTATCCCATTTTAAAGAAACAATCCAACTTTGTGATTTTCAAAAAGGAATTTGTAAAGTCATATAATCACTAGAAATAATAGGAAAATAATATATGAAAAAATTATGTTTGAAATTACAATTCAACTAGGATATAAAAGAAATAACATTTATAAAAAAAGAATTGGAAAAAATGCATAAAAAACAAATTTGGAATGAAATTTATAGAAGTTAAATTAAATTCAAAAGTTTGAATAAAATCTAGAGTTCAGAGAAAATGATATTTATTTTTTATAAAAATCCATGAAAATGAAATTTTTATTCTTGAAATATTTTTTCTTCTTCTTAGAATTAGGAGTGGAATAATCAATCTATTATTTCATCTCTTTTATAACTAAAATCCTACAATTTTACATCTTCAAACATTATACCACTTTAACTATCTTCAAATTTTTCTGCTCCAGTATTAGATACTAATCTCTAATAGATCTAAATATGAAATTCCAACTTTGAGCTTTTTTGTTTCTTCTTTCAAAAAATTTACTTCATCATTTAGATTATCTCTCATGTCTCTGAACTTTATAAAAAATTTCAATCTATTAGATACATTAGTGGATAAATTGTCCAAAAAATAAGAAAAATCAAGAGAAAGATTCTTTACTTCAATGATATGATCATAATGATCCTTAAAATCATCATCAAATTTCCTTGGCCAGTTTACTATTTGATTTAAAATTCTCTTGTGTTCCTTTGACATAGATTTTAATGTGTTGATATCAACCTCATTTTGAATTACTAAAACTTCAAATAATTTCATTGATTCTCTTTTTTAATTAATAATATTCAAAATATTATTACATCTTTCTTATATATTAGGAAGATATGGTTTTTAGTTATTTAATTATTCTAGGGTCTGACGGTTGTAATTAATATCATTATGTTCTTCTATGTCCAAAGTGTCCGAAGAAACAAATGAAGCATTTGAAATATACTGATGGGAATTTTCAACATACAATTTTGTTAAAAAATTTTATTTTTCATTCTCCAAAAAATTTACACTATCAACAAGTTTATATGTTTCATCCTTGTTTGATATTTTTATATGTGAATGGTGAGATACAAATTCTTCTTCGGATGATTATTTGACTTCAACTAAAACATCTTACTTAGTATTCTTAACTTATAGATACTATATTGTATTTTTTATTTAGGATGTCCCCAATGAATTTTTAGTTTCCTTTGTTTATTCATATATTTATGTTTCTTCTTATTCTACTATTTATTAGTATTTTTCTTTGAGTTTTCATTCCAACTATCTATTACTTCTTAGAACTCATTTACCAACCTTCATAGATGACTTATGTATATTCATCTCATCTTTTTGATGAGAAGCTTATGGAGTCAATACTTGAAATAATTTTTAAACAAGGGTTTAATCTTGAAACTCAACTAAAAATTATTTTCCATTACCTTTTTCAACATCCGTTGGAATAAAATATTTGAACTAATGATGTTTTAATGAAATCTATAACAGTATCGACAATTGTTTTAGATACTGGAATTGTTTGAACTACTGAAAGAAGGGATACTAAAATTGGTAGATCATCAAATACCTTTCAACTATTTTAAGAAACCATTCCATTATCCTTTCCTCAAAATACTTTTCTTTGGGTTTCATTTTATCTCATCTACTTTCAATTCATCCGAAATTTGGATCTTTAAGGATAAAGAAACTGGTTTGTCTAGTCTAAAATAGGACCCCATGGTGTTTTTTGTCTCTTATGATCTATCGACCTCTTGACTTACTCATTAGTCATAGACTTTTGGTTTTTATGTACTTATGGTGGTAATGAATCACACTTCCTCTTTCATTTTTAAATCAATTTCTATTTAACTGGTTCTATTTTGGATGCATCCCTATTTGATTTTTCAACAGGCTTTCTGAAATTTGTATTGAAAATTAATTTCATCTGGGCCATTGTTTATTACAAATATAAGAAATATTTTCTTAATCTATATATAATTGATTCCTGATTTGTAAATTTTGTATACATTTTATTAAATTTATTTTATGTAGTAGATATATTTCATAATTTTCTGCTTCATTGATGACTTCAGAATTGATTTTACAGATAGGAAAAGATAGTTAACAAAATTTATCTTCATAATAGTCACAATAAAATAAAAAAAGATGATATCAAGTAATTTTAGAGTGTATAAATATACTTTCTTTTGTATAAAGTATACTTTCATAAAAATGTTAGCCACTATGACATCCAGAGTCATATGAAAAAAATTTCTAACTTTCCACGAGGTGGTAAACAAAGAATCTTCGACTTTTAAGTTTTCAAAATTCTTATGCTTTTAAGGAAGCATGTGTGAAGGAATATAAGATACACCTTCTAAGGTCATTTCAACAAGATATTTTTTTTAATTAAAAAATTTCACCAGAAAATGTAGACACAATCACATACAAATCATCTTCTGTATTAAATTAATTAAAGAATACAATTCCAAATCTATTTTTATATAGTATTTATCAAAAACCTTTTTATAAAGAAATATTTTCTCACAAAATTGAAATATAATAACTTTTTGAGAAGAAAATAATATTTTTCAATCCAAATTCTCTCAATAAATGTTTTTATAAGAATGTATATTTTCTCCAATTCATACCTAGAGGCTATCTAATTCAAAAAAGTGTCATATATAAGATTTTAAAAACTGATCATATTAATGGAAAAGTGTCATAATTATTAAATAAATGGGTGCCAAGACATGATATAGAAATATTAAATATCGATGTGGGACATAAATACCCTACCATTACATATAGGTATGAAGGTGGCCATTCATTTTAAAAAAACTCCAACAACTGAGATTTAACACCATTTTTTGATCCAACGGTTGAAATTTAATACATGAATGATTTAAAAATAATTAATTAACTATTCAATTCTTTTTAGGAAAACTTATCATCAGTGTAAATAATAATCTGATTAGAATACCTTTTATATGTTTAAAAGAGTAAAAAAACTAAAATAATAACAAAAAATACATGGATACAATACTGGAAAACTAACCTTTACCAATGGTTTGGAGAACCGTAGCCATGTAAGACGTTGGGAAAGGTCTATACCAACGGTTTTCCAAAAACCGTTTGTATAGATCTATGCCAACGGTTTTGGAAACCGTTGGTATAGGTAATATGAAATCTATACCATCGGTAATGGAACTGTTGGTATATAAATTCCAAAAATAAAACATCTGCTAGGATTTGATCCCAGGACCCCTCGTTTATAATTGAATGACTCAACCACTAACCTAACATGACTTTTGTGATCATAATTACATAAATATATATATGTATTCTCATAAATATTTTAAATTTTGATTTTTATAATGTTCTCGGTATGAAGGTCCGATAAAAAGTGAAAGTACCTATACCAACAGTTTTAACAACCGTTGGTATAGGTTTTTGGTTGTGATTTTCATTCTGTGAAGGATGTTGAATTTTGGCCCACTTTTCCCAACGTTTTGGCCAAACCGTTGGGAAAGTGTCATATTTGGGGACCTTTCCCAACGGTTTGGCCAAACTGTTGGGATAGGTCCACCTTTCCCAATGGTTTGTCCAAACCGTTGGGAAAGTGGTATATTTGGGGACCTTTCCCAACGGTTTGGCCAAACCGTTGGGATAGGTCCACCTTTCCCAACGGTTTGTCCAAACCGTTGGGGAACATGTCTAATTTGAGGGCCTTTCCCAACGGTTTGGCCAAACCGTTGGGATAGGTCTACCTTTCCAAACGGTTTGGACAAACCGTTGGGAAAAGTGGCCAATTTGGGGGCCTTTCCCAACGGTTTGGCCAAACCATTGGGAAAGGGGACCTATACCAACGGTTTTTGCAAACCGTTGGTATAAAAGCATTGGGAAATATCTAATTTCCAATAGTGATAAAAAAGTAATGGATTAATAAAAAATTGAATGATTGGAATAGAACCTTGTAAATTTGAGATGTTAATTCAATATGAGTGAAATGTTCCTCTTGGGTTTTGTAAAAGAATTTTATTCTCATATAATTTGTTACAAAATTGTTGTCAAATTTTTTTAAACAAATTTTTATTATGAAGATATTTATTAAATATTTTTGATTTCGTAAAAATAATATTAATGATTTCAATACTAAAAAAATAAAAAATTAGAAAATTTAAATGTTTTTTTTGAAAACAAAAGTTTTAAAAAATTAATTTTTTAGAAAAACAACTATTTTAGACAAGAAAATGTTACTTCAAAAAAATACGTACTCACCCTTTGTGAAGAAGTACATTAATATGGGGATATTATTAAAGATGAAGTATATGTTAATAATTATTTGATATTGATCATTCCACAATTTTTTAATATATTAAAATATATTATAACTATGAGTTTTTTCTAAAAATATTAGCATCTTTTTATTGTGTTCTAATGAATTGTAAAATGATATCTAATTTTTTGTGAGTGATCACAAAGGAAGTGATGTTTAATATATATGGGGTGAGATCCTGAGTGACGTGATGTATTTCTATTTTATGAAATGGAACTTCTGTTATCACAAAATATTTTAGTTTTAGAAATACTCACTCCATAGTTAGTGAGTGTGTGTTGTATCCATGAAACATGATCATAACAACTTCTAGCTGCCATATAGTCGACTTCAGTAGTAGAATGTGATACTGACTATTTTTTCTTACAAGTTCATTAAAATATTTCTTCTCCTATGAAATCAAATGTTATGAAACTACTTAATTTAGTGATTATATATCATCCAAAGTCACCATCCAAATTTTTTTAACTCAAAATCAATTCCAAAAGAGTAAATGAGCATAAATTCATAATTCCCTTAAGATACTGAAAAATATAATTTAATGATTTATTATGGTAACCTTTTGGATTTTCTAGATATCTCTCAAAAAATTATACAGAAACAATTAAATCCAAGAAAATTCATATTAATTAAAGTAAACTTCCAATCATCACTCTAAAGATACTTTGATCTACTATTTTCCCATATTCATCAATGTATATATTATTTCGTGGTCCAATGAGAATACTAATACTTTTTGTTGTGTCATTCCAAATTTCATTATAAAATCTTTTATAAAGATATTTTTTTTATATAAAAGTTACTTCTAATTTTTGTGAGTATGGAAATCCAATAAAAAATGTTATTCCACCCAACAAACCCACTTCATACTTAGACATTATAAGATCAAAAAAGAAATATGTTAAATACTTTTTACTTTATCCAAAGATAATGTTATCAATGTTGGATTGTACAATCATAATAATATTATTAACTTATTTTATAAATATATTTGGATAAACATATCCATTAAAAAATTTTATTTTTAACAAAAATCATATTAACCTATCATTTTAGGATCCAAATGCCTATTTAATCTCATAAAGTTCTATAGTATTTTTGAAAAAATGTTCGAGATGTTTTTTATTTTCTGAACCAGGGGGTTGTTATACATAAAAATCATTCTATACACAACCAACAAGGAATGTTCACTTTATATCAATTTGAAATAGTTTGATATTTATAAATATTGAATATTCTAGATGTATTCAAATTGCTTCAAGTATAGATACCAGAGCATGTGTTTCTTCATAATATACAAATTATTTTTGATTATATTTCTAAAAAGAAATTATAGATTTATTTCAAACTATTATTCCATTTTCATAAAACTTATTCCAAAAGACCCATTTTACTCAAATTATATAATTATATTTTAGTCTTTAAAAAATCCCAAAATGTTTCCTTTCTAATTTATTTATTTCATATTTCTTTGATTTTATCCAATCCTCACAACTTAAAGCCTCCTAAAGAGTCTTTAGTCTAAATTAAGATAAAAATGTTCGATTTTCAATTTCATGTTTCAATTAACTTCTAGTTTAATATGTTTTTTCTACATCTCCAATAATATTATCACTTGTATACAACCCAAGAAACAACCTATTTCTTGGATTTTCAAAACTCTATTATTCCAAAATTGGTGGAAAATAATATCTAGGTATAACCTCAATAATATATTCATTAGTTATTCTATCATGATATGATATTTATAACAAATGTTTGAAATTAATTTTTGAAATAACATATAAAGATTTTGGTTGACACTGATTGAAAAAAAAAGGATTAGTTTCATCCAACATAACAAGTAATTATTCCTCAATATAATATTAGTTTTTATTAAAAATAATAATATAATTACAGGTTTTTGAGTAACCTAAAAATAGTTCTTCTTTATATTTTATAAATACTTTATGTAAATTATATTTTGTATTCAGAATGAAAATTATAAGGAAAAAAATATAATGTAATAAAAATTTTGTTTCCTTCAAGTCCATAACTCACAATGTGTTTTATTATTAAAAGGTCTAATCAAAAAATTATTTATAGTATAACAGGAAGTACTAACTTATTCAAATGAATATTTTTTAAAAATAGTGTATTCATTACCCATGGTTTTAGTTATCTCTTAAGGAATTATATATATTTTTTATTTTGACCCCACTATTTTTCAGTGGAGTTATAGGATTCGAGAAGTTATGTATTCTACATATTGTACTAAAAAAATTTTAAAAATCAAAATTAAAAAATTCTTCACCATGATCACTATGAATTTTTATCAGGGGGAGGATTTTCTCATTTTTAACTCTGGTTGCATTATTTTTGAAACAACTAAAGGATTTATACTTATTTCCTAGAAAATAGGCCAACACATATCTAGTGTAATTAACAACTAAAACATAAACATATTATTTTACACTGATACTTCTATTTTGTGTTGGGAGAAATAATTCCATGTGCACAAAATATAAAGCATTAAATGTTGAGACTTATATATTAAATTTAATTCATAACTTAAATTACATACCAAATTAACAAGGATCATAGACATTAGATGTACTAAACGTATACTCTAGTTTATATTAAACAAGTCCTTTATTACAAAATGTAGATAAAATAACAAGATTTCTATGTCATAATATTCTATGACATAATGAGGATTGAACTTTCATAACTCTATGGAAATATAGGTCTTGGATGATAAGGTATTATAATTTTAATGTGTGAACATTATCATATAAATTGATAGAAAGAATAAAAACACATTAAAACTATGTACAATACATGTACAATTTCTAAAGTTAACAAGATAAAACTCATAACATAATTTACTTATGCTAAAAAGGATGTGATAAAGTCCTATAAAAAATAAAGCATTTGAATTTTCTTCATTATAATGAATAATAATGTTTCTTATACCCATAATATTTTCTTGATCATTCTCTCTAAAAGTGAATTTACAACATTTTAACTTTATAATTATTTTAAAGATATATTTATTTTCATTAACATATCTAGATCAACAAGTATCCAAATAATAAATATTCTTGTTGTGGGTACGTTACATATTTTCTTGATAGAAAAACATTCAGGTTTCAAAATCCTTGAACTTCCTAGGTCCAGTATTACCAGAAATTAAAATCTTAGGTATCTACATTTTTCCAAAAAATATTATTTTGAGAACATGTAATTTATTTATAAAAATAGGATTTGTGAAATCCTACGGATTAAACTATATTTAAGAAAACATTTATTCTTCCAGTATCCACCAATTTAGTATTTTTTGAAAACATTAAGGCATCTTTTAACAATAAAATTATTCCAAAAAATTTGTTTATTATCAGTTCAACCCATTATTTAAATATTTGTATGCCATTTAATTTTTTTATTCATTTTATAAAATATTTATTTTCTAGTGGATAACATAGACAAAATTTTCATCAAATTTTAAATTTTGGATTTTAGTTTTACAACTAAGTTTATACCCTTAGTAAATCTTGTATTAGAACTAATTTTTATAATATTACATTAAAGACTAATTTTATAAAAATTATAGTTTTCAAGTTATTTTGAATGACTAACTATTTTAAAATTAAAATTTTGAGTTTCTTTAGAAAGATATTACATTTCAATAGTTAATGTAGATATTCCTGAATTTTAATACGTATATTTTTCATGGGAATTATCAATGTAATGTCCCGAGCCCAGATGCCACCCGAAATGGTGGCCTGAGGCTAGTTAGTCACAAGGCCTCAAGGGAATCTACCAAAATGCCAGAGGTAGTTGACTAGCATCGATGGCCTATGTGAGTAAGTGGGGAGACTATGCCCTCATTACCAGAGTATTAAAATGGAAATAAAAAAACATAAAATAACGGAAGAGAATATAACTAGTCAATAACTAAATTTAAGTCAAGATAGAAATACATATCAATAAATAATAGGAAGTATCTCATATACAAAATAATGTAAATGGTACAAGTATGTAGAAAGAAACTAGGGTATTATATGACAATACAATACAATACATGTATCCCAAAAAGAACAAAAGAAAAAAAAGGTATCACAATAGAGTAAGACTCATCTTGGTCCTATGATCCCCTAATCCAAAGCCATAATAATAAAATTATATAGGGTGGTTGACCCTATAATAAACTAAAACCATATTATAAGGCCCCAGCCTTAAACATTACTTAATCTTGAGTTATTACAAGATTACACATTGAGGATCTTTTCGGGTTTAGAGTTTTAGAGAATTAGATCATAAAACTTTCATTACATTCAATATATCAACAAAGTGGTTACATAAATATAGTATTCTTTTTCCCATCAATAGAAACATATTTAAAATAAATCATGGATTCTTTCTTGACATTTCCTTGGCACTATCATCATATCATGTACCTTTCCCTTGACCTGTGGAAAACATTTCAAAAAAACATGGGATGAGCATAAAAAGTTCACTAAGGGATATAAAAATATGGAAAGGAAACATGGGTACATATATACATAAGAATGAAATCATAATTTACGCATAAAACATATCACTTTAACATACCTCATCAAACCATGAATAAATCATAGAAATCATAAGATATAAAGGTAACTTGAGGCATTCATAACATTCTTACGTGGGGAGTAACCCTCTTGGTTACGTTTGGAATACCCATCACAGTATATTCCCAAAATCTCTTCGGAGAAACCTTATCTTTACACTCCTTCGTGTTACCCAATGCATTGGAGAGATATATCGGGCTCACCCGCCCTTAATTTATCACAGAACCACCCATCTTCATAATAATGCCCAAGAACCTCAACAAAATCGTATCACATAAAACATGCATAAAAGAAAACATAACATTTCCACCTTTCAATCACAAGATATCAATACAACACATTGAAATAAAAACGTTATAAAAAACCATTTTCAACACCAAAATAAAAGAAAAGTAAAACATGGTGTTGATTTTTCTTTAAAAAAAGGTATGGCTTGTAGTGGAAGCCGAAACTCAAATAATTTTCACGGTGGCTGAGAAGTCATTGTCGCCACATACGTACGACAATAACATTCCCTATTGTCATTTAGTAAATTCTTCGTACAAAAAATATTCCTTTTGAATAAATGTAAAATTCAAAGGGGTTTATACACCATATAAAAGAAGGTTGTGTATAAAACAAAATATGCCTCAATGAAAGGAGATTGAGACGAAGTCCCATACCTCAGGTCCGACTTGACTTGCTCGTTCTTTAATGCACTGAATAATAAAATTGAGTTAATATCTACTTGATTAATAACATTTTTCAATTTCATTATTCCTTTTATATCACTTATTTCCATTTCATGAACACTATGTAATTATTTAAGTTAATAACAGTCGTTTTAACGATCATTGGTACTTGAGTAAAAAATAAACCCTTTATAATTACAAGTTGTTAATGTATACATTTTATCCAGAATTATAATAATGTTGTATATATCATATATATCCTGTATATACATGCCTTTATAATATTACAGAATTATTTAGAGGTAAGAAACGAAATGCACCATTCATGGAGACGGTAAGTCGTACGTACGCATGAACGCTACATTCATTTCTATATCGTATTTTATAGAATGGAATCATATTGATATAAAGGTATATTATAATTCTAGTATAATATCATATATAATATCATAGTTCCATCCTTTATACATCCCACATATGGTATTTAATGAATCAAATCACTTTAAGGGGGAGGTAGTCCGCACTTCCTTAAATGAAGATATCACGTTTACCCATAATGGAAACCATAAAGGTATTCCCAAAATGAAAAATACAGAAGCTTAAGAAAAACATAATCACATTATATATCATATATAAATATAGTGACATCTTAATTTCCACCTTTGAAGGTGTTAAAAGAATGTTGAACAATCATCGATTCGTGAGGCATAAATTCACCATCCACAGAAAGAGTATGTCCTTTAACCATTAGATGTAGGTGTGTGTAAGTGTAGATCTAATACTTATTATAACAACATCATAGTATATTGAGGATACTGGAGTTGTTAAAAAAGAAAATAATAAAAAGATTTTAGAGGGTTGGAGAAGCAAAATCAAACAAAAGGACTCAAAAGAAGACATTACCTTAAAATCGGGTAACTCCCTTTGGTTTGAGCTCAAAGGCTTCGTTCAGAAAACTTATGCCCAAAGTGAGGCTTCAAGAAGTAAGAGAGGGATGTGGAGAGACAAAATGGGCAGGGTTTGGCCGAGCCAAAGGCTTTGGGAGTGTGGGTATGGAGGTAGATGTGGGGGCCTTTTATAAGAGGAGAGGAGGGGCACTCTTGGAAGGTAAAGAAAAGTCACTTTATTGTAAAATGGTATTCGGATTTAAGGGGTCCCAAATTGATGTGTTTCTAGGATAAGGTGATAAGGGTTCTAAATCAACCCATCCAATAGGTTTTGGCCATGTGTAGGTCTTATATTTTAAATTATCATTCCATTTTATTTAAATTGTTAAATAATGAGGTCATCGCTGCATCATCATGATGTCATAAATAATTTAGTTTATTTAAAGTCTAAAAAATATAAAAAAATACTCTGATATAGTAAATCATTGTAGATTTCCAATTAATATTTATAATAAAAAATCTGACTTGTATAAACCCATGTATAAATTGTTGTAGTAAAACATCTCTTGTTTGTGTCATTTTTACTTTAACATTAAATAAAAAGTTATTTATGTCATTTCCCAACCAAAGTGGCTCTATGGGGTCCCCAAGTTCACCCATGGATTTTATTGGTCGGCCATGACACATACAATGAGGTTAGGACATGTGTCAAGCTCATATCATATTATTAAAACATTATTTTTACCTTAAACAACACTAATTACCACTAATCGCGATTAAGAACTTAAATGTTACTATTCACCAAAAAATTATTTTAATCTCATTGAACAACATTTTACTTCTTAATGAAAACCATTTAGGTCAGATTTTTGAAAATCAAATCACGGAAGTGGCAAAGTTTCATTTAAACGAAAACTCAGTTTCTTTAACTACCACTTAGTGGTTTCACTATTCATCAAAAATTGATGTTTTTCAGAAATATACCAAAACTTCACCCTAAGCTATATTTAATATTCGGAATTAAAAAATGATGTCTATTTTACATAATTAAAAACATGTAAGTTGCATTAATTAATTTAATAACTAATTCCCGCTGTCATGACAAATAGCGCATTTTTATGAAACAATAAGTATCAAAAGATTGACACTAGTTTAAGTCAAATTTCAAAGTGAAATTGATTTCAATGACCACCATTGGATAAAATGGAAAAAATATATTCTAATTTCACTTAAAAACCAATTTAAAATATAATATAATCATATAAATAAATTAGAATAATAAGAGGTTTTGAATTAAAATACAATATTTTTCACTATTCATTAAAAAATGAACTTTATCGGAAAAATACCAAAAATTCACACAAAGTAATCTTCGATGTCCCAATCATAAATAATAAGTTTATTTTGACAAACATATCTTATAAAATTGTCAAAAGATAGATTTAAAAAGGGTTTTCCATCAAAAGGCAGTAAAACAATCTTTTAAGAATATTAGTGTATTCCATGCATAAGATTGTATTTATTTTCATTTTTAGCCTCTAAAACACTATATTAATCATGAACAGACATAGATAAAAATATATATTATTCATTACTTACTTGGGATGTTACATCCTTACCCCCTTTAAAAAATTGCATCCCCTTAATTTATTTACTTATCGAATAAATGGGGGTACTTATCCCACATTGAATTTTTAGATTCCCATGTTGCCTCTTCTATCATGTGGGTTTTCCACAAAACCATTATCTGATTAATCACCATATTCCGTAACACTTGCTCTCTATGGTCAAGAATCTGGACCGGTTGTTCCTCATAAGATAGGTTCTCTTCCAACTGAACTACCTATGAACTCAAAACATGAGATGGATCTGGCATATACTTTCTCAACATCGAAATGTGAAAAACATTGTGTACCCGAGATAAACTCGGAGGTAAAGCCAACATGTATGCAACTGATCCCACTATCCCTAGAATTTCATATGGTCAAATAAACCTTAGACTCAGCTTTCCTTTCTTACCCAATCTCATCACACTTTTCCGAGGAGAAACCTTGAGAAAAAAATGATCACCTACCTCGAAAGATAGATCCTTCCTCCGGTTATCGGCATAACTCTTCTGCCTGCTCTGAGCTGCTCTCATGTGATCCTGAATCATCTGAACTTTTTCTGCCATCTCTTCTACCAATTCTGGTCCCATCAACATCCTTTCACCCACTTCATCCCAGAAAGCTGGATTTTGACACCGCTTCCCATATAATGCCTGAAATGGTGCCATCTGTATACTGGAATGAAAACTGTTATTATATGAAAATTAAACCAAAGAAAGATGTTGGTCCCAACTTCCCTGATAATCCATCGAAAAAGCTCATAGCATATCCTCCAAGGTCTGAATTGTTCGTTCCGACTGCCCATCTGATTGAGGATGAAATGCTGTACTAAAATTCAATTCAGTACCCAACGACTTCTGAAGGCCTTTCCAAAAGTTAGATGTGAACCTGGGATCACGGTCAGATACAATGGAGGAACTCTATGTAACCTGACTATCTCTTTAAGATACAAACGGGAAAGTTGATCTAAGGAAAAAGTATCTCGTATAGCAAGGAAATGAGAAGATTTAGTCAAGTGATCAACAATAACCCAGATTGCATTATTACCTCGAGATGTCCTCGGTAATCCCACAACAAAGTCCATGGATATATTCTCCCATTTCCACTTTGGCACTGGTAAAGGCTGAAGCATCCCTTTCGGTAACTGCCACTCTGCTTTAACCTGTTGACATGTCAAACACTTGACAGTAAAATCAGAAATATCTCTTTTCATTCCATCCCACCAGTAATACTCCCACAGATCTCTGTACATCTTAGTACTGCAAGGATGAACTGAAAATAGAGAACTATGAGCTTCACATAACAACTCTATCTTCAACTGTGAATAACAAGGCACACACAATCTCTTCCCCAATCTCAAAACACAATCACTATAAATGTTGAATTCATGCAACTTACCTTCCTGAACCAACTCTAACTTTTTCTGCAACTCACTGTCTTGATTCTGTGCTTGCTTGATTCTATCTGAAAGAGATGATCTCACTGATACCTGAAACAAAACATAAGAACTTCCTACACCAACAACTTATATGATAAATTTCATCAAATCCTTAACCAAAGGATCATGTTCCAAATGCATCATTGCTAAAGAAGCATTACTTTTTCGACTCAAAGTATCAGCCACTTTATTTGCTTTTCCCGGATGGTAATGAATTGTATAATCACAATCCTTGATTAATTCCATCCATCTCCTCTGTCTCATGGTTAACTCTTTCTAAGTGAATATATACTTTAAACATTTGTGATCAGTATATATTTCACACTTTACTACATACAAATGATGTCTCCGAATTTTTAAATCAAAAACAACAGCAGCTAATTCCAAATCATGTGTAGGGTAATTTACCTCATGAGTTTTCAACTGTCGTGAAGCATAAGCAATTACCTGATCATTCTGCATTAGGACACAACCAAGTCCTTTCAATTAAGCATCACTATAGATAACAAACTCACCATTCCTGGAAGGTAGTGCCAAAACTGGAGCTTTCACCAATCGTCTTTTCAATTCCTGAAAACAATCATCACATTATTTTGTCCAGATAAACTTAACACCCTTCCGAGTTAGCATAGTCATTGGACTAGATAACCATGAAAAATTTCTAAAAAACCTTCGGTAATAGCCAGCCAAACCAAGGACGCTTCGAATCTCAGTTACATTTCTGGGTCTTGGCCAGTCTTCCACAACCTTTGTTTTTTGCAGGATCAACAATTGTCCGATCTTTAGAAACAATATGACCAAGGAAAGAAATTTGTTGCAACCAAAACTCACACTTGCTGAATTTTCCATACAGTTTCTTTTCTTTTATGGTTTGAAAGATAACCCTTAAATATCTTTCATGATCCTCTTTACTTTTAGAAAACACCAAAATATCATCAATGAAAACCACCACAAACTTATCCAAGAACTCATGGAAAATTCTATTCATTAAGTCCATGAATAAAGCAGGTGAATTGGTTAGCCCAAAAGGCATTAGTACAAATTCATAATGGCCATATCTTGTACGGAACGCGGTCTTTGGAACATATTCTTCCTTTACCTTCAGCTGATGGTACCCCGATCTCAAGTCAATATTTGAAAAATACTGAGCTCCCTGGAGCTGATCAAACAAATCATCGATATGAGGCAAAGGATATTTTTTCTTAACAGTGATGTCATTCAAGGATCTATAATCAATGCAAAGTCTCATTGAACCATCTTTCTTTTTAACAAATAAAACAGGAGCACCCCATGGTGATGTGTTAGGTCGAATGAAACCTTTCTCTAATAAATCTTGCAATTGCTCATTCAACTCTAAAAGTTCAATTTGAGCCATTCGATAAGGGGGTTTTGAAATTGGCTTAGCATCAGGAACTAAGTCAACAGTAAACTCAGCTTCCCGATCTAGTATTATTCCAAGCAACTCATCAGGAAAAAATCAGGATACTAATTCACCACTGGTACATCATTAATATGAACAGTTCCTTTATTTTCAATGATGTGTGCAAGGTAACATTCATTTCCATCTTTTACAAGTTTCTCGGCCTCTTGATAAGTTATCAATAGTAAGGGTTCATTCTTGTATACAAAATGAATGTCTTTCTGAAAATAAACTTCTTTAGCTCTACAGTCAATCTTATCATGGTAAATAGAGAGCCAATCCATACCCAGGATAACATCAAACTCTACTAGAGGTAGAACAATTAGGTTTGCAAGTAGGTTCTTTCCACAGATAAGCATAAGAAGATTCTTATAAATTCTTTTTGCCTCAACATTTCCCCCCAGGTTTTTTTACCAAAAGTTCAGGAGTCATTTCTTGAGATGGTATTCCCATTTTACTAGAAAAGTTTTCAGAGATGAAATAATGGTTAGACCCCGAATCAAACAACACACTGGAATAATCTGAAAAAACAAAAAAGTACCTAATACAACTTCATTTTATGGCCCGACATCTGCTGAAGTAGTTGCAAAGGATTTCACCACCCCCTTTTTCTTGTAGTCTAATTTCTTCCCATCACTCAAGCTCTTTGTCGGACACTCATTTGCATAGTGACCCAACTCATTTGACTTATAACATTTCACTAACTGTAAATCAAATTTGGTCTTACCTTCACCTTGATCCTTTTCAGTACAATCACAAGCCTTATATCCCATCTAACCACATCGGTATCACTTTCCAGAATTCAGAAGACATTAACCAGCATGCCTTTTAACACATTTATCACAAACTGGAAACTTGTTTTTCTTACCATCATACTTTTTTGAAGAATTCTTACATTTCTCCTGCCACCTCGGTCTCTTCTTCTATTGGTTGTTATAGAAAACTTGATCATCAACAAACTCTATTTCCACCTTCTCAGCACATCGAACAAGCTTTTCATAACTTTTAAACTCATGAGAAGATAATGAACTTCGATATTTTGGTTTTACTCCTAAGTAAAAATTATTTATTTTACGATCAAGGTCTCAGATAAAATTTGGAGCATACCATGCCAATCGAGTGTACCTTTCTTCATCGGCAGCCACTGAGTCTTCCTCTTGCCTCAAATCCATGAATTTCTTTTCCATAATAAGTTGAACAGCCTTAGGAAAATACTTCTAAAGAATCATACCTTTGAATTTATCCCAATCGAGAGCATCAATCTCATCAGCATCCTTGATATTTTTAACCATAGACCACCACTGATCTGCCTCACCCTCCAAACGGTAAATAGAAAGACTAACCTTTTGATTGTCTGAACACCCCATGACATCAAAAATATTCTCCAGTGCATTAATCCACCCTTCAGCTAGCATAGGGTCAGATGATCCTATAAATGATGGGGGATGTTGCCTCATGAAATGTTCCACCACCGACATGTTCCTCTGCAGTTGATCTGGATGATCTCGTGCATGGATACCACCACCGTTTATCGGTTGAGTGAACTGTGCCATTACTGCAAAAAATTGTTCAGCTCCAATTCCGACCATCTCGGGATGCTGATTCGGAAGGTTATTTCCTTATGTATGCCTTCCTAGCACGGCTTCCCTGTTTCCTCTGCAGAAAACCATTCTAAACAAACATGTCTTAGATGAAGCAACATGGTAATCTTCAAATACTATATCACTTCAATTTGACCATGAGAAAATATTTTTGGATAATCATTTAATAGAATTCTAACTCCTAAAGTTATCTAAACCGACCTCTGATACCAACTATAAGGCCCCAGCCTTAAACCTTACTTAATTTTGAGTTATTACAAGATTACACATTGAGGATCTTTTCGAGTTTAGAGTTTTAGAGAATTAGATCCTAAAACTTGCATTATATTCCATATATAAAAAATGTGGTTACATAAAGATAGTATTCTTCTTTCCCATCAATGTAAACATATTTAAAATAAAACATGGATTCTTTCTTGACACTTCCTTGCCACTATCATCATATCATGTACCTTTCCCTTGACCTGTGAAAAACATTTCAAAAAAATGTGGGATGAGCATAAAAAGCTCAGTAAGGGATATAAAAATATGGAAAGGAAACATGGGTATATATATACATAACAATGAAATCATACTTTACCCATAAAAAATAAGCACTTTAACATACCTCATTAAATAATGAATAAATCATAGAAATCATAAGACATAAAGGTAACTTGTGGCATTCATAACATTCTTACGTAGGGAGTAACCCTCTTGGTTATGTTTGGAATACCTATCACAATATATTCCCTAAATCTCTTTGGAGAAACCTTAACGTTACACTCCTTCGCATTACCCAATGCATTGGAGAGCTATATCGGGCTCACCCACCCTTAGTTTATCACGGGACCACCCGTCTTCATAATAATGACCAAGAACCTCAACATAATTGTATCACATAAAACATGCATAAAGGAAACATAACATTTCCACCTTTCAGTCACAAGATATCAATACAACACATTGATATAAAAACATTATCAAAAACCATTTTCAATACCCAAATAAATGAAAAGTAAAAAATGGGATTTATTTTTCTTTTAAAAAAATGTATGGCTTGTAGAGGAAGCCGAAACTCAAATAATGGTCACGGCGGCGGAGAAGTCATTGTCGCCACATACGTACGAAAAAAACATTACCTTTTGTCATTTAGTAAACGCTTCATACAAAAACTATTCCTTTTGAATAAACGTAAAAGACAAAGGGGTTTATACACCATATAAAAGAAGGTTGTGTATAAAAAAAATATGCCTCAATGAAAGGAGATTGAGACGAAGTTCCATACCTCGGGTCCGACTTGACTCGATCGTTCCTTAATTTCCTGAATAATAAAATTGAGTTAATTTATACTTGCTTAAGAACCTTTTTCAAGTTCATTATTCATTTTATATCACTTATTTCCATGTCATGAACACTATGTAATTATTTAAGTTAATAACGGTCGTTTTAACGATCATTAGTACTTGAGTAAAAAATAAACCCTTTATAATTACAAGTTCTTCATGTATACATTATATCCAGAATTATAATCATGATGTATATATAATATATATCCAGTATATACATGCATTTATAATATTACAGAATCATTTAGAGGTAAGAAATGAAATGCACCGTTCTGGAGACGGTAAGCCGTACGTACGCATGACCGCTACTTTCATTTCTATTTCGTATTTTATAGAATGGAATCATAATGATATAAAGGTATATTATAATTCCATTATAATATCATATATAATATCATAGTTCCATCCTTTATACATCCCATATATGGTATTTAACGAATCAAATCACTTTGAGGGGGTGGTAGTATGCACTTCCTTAAATGAAGATATTGTGTTTACCCATAATGGAAAACATAATGGTGTGACCAAAATGAAAAATACAGAAGCTTAAGTAAAACATAAACATATTATATATCATATATAAACATAGTGACATCTTAATGGCCACCTTTGAAGGTGTTAAAATAATGTTGAACAATCATCGTTTCGGGAGGCATAAATTCACCATCCACAGAAACAGTATGTACTTTAACCATTAGATATAGGTGTGTGTATGTGTAGCTCGAATCCTTCTTATAAGAACATCATAGTATATTGAGGATACTGGAGTTGTTACAAAAAAAATAATAAAAAGATTTTAGGGGGTTGGAGAAGCAAAATCAAACAAAAGGACTCAAAAGAAGAAATTACCTTAAAATCGGGTAACTCCTTTTGGTTTGAGCTAAAAGGCTTCATTGGGAAGACTTATGCCCAAAATGAGGCTTCAAGGAGTGATAGAGGGATGTGGAGAGAAAAAATGGGCAGGGGTTGGCCGATCCAAATGCTTTGGGAATGTGGGTAAGGAGGTAGAGGTGGGGGCCTTTTATAAGAGGAGAGGAGGGGCACTCTTGGAAGGTAAAGAAAAGTCACTTTATTTTAAAATGGTATTTGGATTAAAGAGGTCCCAAATTGATGTGTTTCTAGGATAAGGTGATAAGGGTTCAAAATCCACCCATCGAATAGGTTTTTTTCATGTGTAGGTCTTAGATTTTACATTATCATTCCATTTTATTTAAATCGTTAAATAATAAGGTCATTGCTGCATCATCATGATGTCATAAATTATTTAATTTATTTAAAGTATAAAAATTATAAAAAATACTATGATGTAGGAAATCTTTTTAGCTTTCCAATTAATATTTATAATAAAAAATATGACTTGTATAACCCCATGTAATTTTATTTTTTAGTAAAATATCTCTTGTTTGTGTCAGTTTTACATTAACATTAAATAAAAAGTTATTTATGTCATTTCCCAACCAAAGTGGCTCCATGGGGTCCCCATGTTGACCCATGGATTTTCTTGGTCGCCCATGACACATCCAATGAGGGTAGGACAAGTGTCAAGCTCATATCATATTATTAAAACTTTATTTTTACCTTAAACTACACTAATTTCCACTATTCGCGATTAAGAACATAAAAGTTACTATTCACCACAAAATTATTTTAATCTCATTGAACCACATTTTACTTCTTAATGAAAACCATGTATGTCAGATTTTTGAAAATCAAATCACAGATGTGGCACAGTTTCATTTAAATGAAAAATCAGTTTCATTAACTACCTCTTGGTGGTTTGACTATTCCTCAAAAATTGAAGTTTTTTAGAAAGATACCAAAACTTAACCCTAAGCTATAATTGATATTCCGAATTAAAAAATGATTTCTATTTTACAAAATTCAAAACATGTAAGTTGAATTAATTAATTTAATAACTAATTCCCGCTGTCATGACAAATAGCGTGTTTTTAAGAAACAATAAGTATCAACAGATTGACACTAGTTTTAGTCCAATTTCAAAGTGAAATTGATTCCAATGAACACAATTGGATAAAATGGTAAAAACACATTCTAATTTCACTTAAAAACCATTTCAAAAGATAATCTAATCATATAAATAAATTATATTAAAAAGAGGTTTTGAATTAAAATACAATAGTTTTCACTATTCATTAAAAAATGAACTTTATCGGAAATATACAAAAAATTCACACAAAGTAAATTTTGATGTCCCAATCATAACTAATAAGTTTTTTTAAAAAACATAGATTATAAAATTTTCAAAAGATAGATTTAAAAAGGGGTTCTCATCAAAAGGCAGTAAAACAATCTTTTAAGAATATTAGTATATTCCATGCTTAAGATTGTATTTATTTTCATTTTAAGCCTCTAAAACACTATCTTAATCATTAATAGACATAGATAAAAATATCTATTATTCATTAATTACTTAGGATGTTAGAAATATAATCTATTTGGGTCCCCAAGGAGGCTCAAATAGGGTGTGAGACAAACTTTCTTGTAGGCAACCACTAAGGTCTTTATAGTTCTAACATCAATTCCAAAAAATTTATAGAAAGTGTTAACAACTTGTATGTAAGTGTATATGCACATGGAATAAGTCTAATATAATAATTAAAACCCAATAACCCTCAGGTATACCCACAAAAAAGAGTCAGATTCTAATGAGGTAGCTATAACCAATTAAACAAGAAAGTCACACGACCACGCTTTACATCCATCTGTATCCAGAAATCAATAGCCCCACTGTATTGAGAAGTCATGTGTCCTTTGGAGATTCTATATAGTTATGTTTAGACAACAAGAGATGTATCTGAGGTGTCATCAGATCAAGGCATCCATGTAATAATTATATAGACCATGGAGGTCTGAATTCAAGGAGCTTGTCCAAGGTATCCCCTCAAGCCCCATGGGCACCCCTGGTGGAAACTTGTTTAGGTACTCATTATGGTCCTAGGAGCATGGCAATACTAATTCTTGTGAGAGACCAAGAATACTATATAAAGTAGTCAGCAATTCCCAAGGCATCCCACAAAATAAAGATAGAAGGAGAAGAGTTAACCCAAGGAACCCACTACCACGTTCTAGATCCAAGGAGAGCAGTCCATGGAATCTATCAAACCAGTCATTCATGTATTCAAGCATTAAAATTAAACATTCATAAAAATGTGAGTATACCCACTCACATCAACAAGAACAATCCATGAGTATACCCACTTATTCAAAAACATTTATCTTTAACTAAACATATGTCCATACCCTCCCATATTATCCATTTAACATTCCATTAGTAACATTATACAGGTATACCCACCCAAATTATTCATTTAACATGCCAAACTATCAAAACAGTTAGGGAATAACATGGAATTCATTAATCAAGGAAGAAATACATATTTCAAACAATATAATCAGGCTATTAAGTCCTTTATGGGCTTCCTCTAACTTAGAAATTAGGGGCACACACCCCTTGGGTGGGTTAAACAGGAATAACAAGCTATTTACTTAAGGATCACCACTATGGTGACCTCAAAATGAGAAATTAGTTCCAACACACCTAAAAAACAACCTATTTTCAACATCATAAGGTCCAACTATAGTTACTAAAATTTACTCAGTAGAAAAAGATATCTTACAGCAAAGTTCGACATATGACACAAAGGTTGAAGGCCCAAAAAACACCAAAGAAAAGCCAAAAGAAGGTATAAACCACCTCCCAAGCCTCAATAGTAGATACATTGTCCAATATCAAGTATTGATATGTCCTGGTTTGGATGAAATCTAAAGAACCTATGAAAATTGAGATATTAGGGCATATGAGCCTAAATTCAAATAGTGTAGTCGTTGTTCCAAATAATAAAGAAAAACTAAAAAGGAATCAAGGACTTACTGTTGCAGATATGATGAGATGATCGACAATCAAAATGGAGATTAGACATAGAAATAAGATAAAAGCCCATGTTAGGAGCATCAAAGGAGATCAATGGAGGTGTTTCTATGTGCACAAGAGAAAATAAAAATTGGTTTTAAGAAGGGAAAATATTTATAATTTATAATTAAAAAAACACACAGTAGGGTCGCACGGTTTACCCACATGGTTTCTCAAGCTATACAGAATCTGTGCGCACCTTAGTACCTAGGAGGGGCACTTCACCCAAATTTACTAACATGTGAAAGAAATTTGAAATAATTATTCTAAAAACATCTAACTTTTAAGACCCCTCGCATGGTCGGGACTAACCCTGCGTAGGCTATGCGTAGACCATATGCCAGGTCATTTTCAGCCCAAAACATGGTTCTGGGCTCCGAACAAGCCCCAAACACCTCCAAAACACCCATGATCAAGTTAATCATTGACATATGGCTTTAAAAAGGAATTTAAACTAATAATAAAATCATCCCTACCACATACAAAAACTTGGGTTCATATAATCATGTTTTTTAAAAATATTACATTTTTCATTTTCCTGTAATTTTGAAAATCTTGAATCTTCTTCAAAACATGGTATAGATATTTTTCCTCATCTGTTGAAGCTGATTATTTATATGATAATGTATAGTATTTGTCATAACTTCCATATGGGATATTATCATTTGATGTAATGATTGTAATAGATTCAAAACTAGTTACCTTAGTCAATATTGCATTTATTGACCTTTGGGACTTCTACTTTGAAACCAGTATTATTATGTATAGAACATTCATTGTTTGAAGAATTATCAGAATAAATAACATCTCCAATAATGCTCCATGTGCCTAAATATTTCATATTTTTCTTATTCTGGTGTTTATAATACTTTTTAGAATTCCTATCATAATTCATTTCTTTCTTATCCTTTTTTATCATAGGAAAATCTAATTTGATATTTTCATTTTTCATTCAATCATAGAATATAACATAAAATGATTTTTTCTTATCAATTTTACCGTTATAAAACTTTTATCATTGTACGAAAATTACCTTTCCAGCTCTTTTATTTATCCTTCTAGTAATATTATCCAATTCATTCTCATACTTTTTTGATAAATAACTATGAAACTAAAGAATTAATTTTATTTTTTGAAATATTTATTACTTTATCAGAAAATTCAACTTTACTAGGAACAATATATGACGTTTACAAAGACATGAAATTTTTTCTTTATTTTTCTTTTTTATGCATCCTATTTCAGTATACCTTCATACAATATAATGGTTATAATGAAATAATATAACATAATAATTGTAATCCTTCTCATATCTTCTAAATATCTTCTCATAAATTCCCATTAATTTGGTATAATATAAATAATTTTATGAAATATAATTCCATAATCAATATATTTGTCCTCAATATGGTTTAAACTATTTATAATAATCACAATAATTTGGTTCATCTTAATTAAAAATTATCTAATAAGAAAATAAAAACCTAAAAAGATCATTTTATCATAACTTGCCTAGTCTAAACGAGCTTACAAGTTTCAAAGTGAGTTATCAATAAATTATTTCTAATATTATTTTCTTTTTCACACGAAGAAATATCACTGTAGAAATCTCTGGTCATATAACACAAAAGATTATTCATTACTCTATAATTCCCTTGATATTACAATTTTTATTGATTCAAAAAATAAATAATATCCTTATCAAGAAACTTGTAATTTCTAATCAACAAAAATGGTTATCAACATTAGTATTGATAAAAATGGTATTCATTGAATCGCACTAACATTCAAAATCCTTCCCATAAAAAATAGGCAGTCTATTGGGATTTAGATTCTATAGAGCACCAACATTTAAAACAACCATCGGACCAATTTAATTTCATTACTACCAAACAAGTTTGTGTAAAATCCATTTATAAACATACAGTTTATAACAAAACATAACAACATGATATTTATAACAAAATATGAAAAATCATCAAGTATATGAGTAGAACCTTATCTGATAACAATTGTTGTGTCATAAGTGTTTTGATGAATAAAATAGGGGGGTGAACTGTAGTTTAAAAAATTTAAACTATGAATAGAAATTTATATAGTTTAAAATTTGGATTAAATATTCGTCCGATGATCAGAGTGTAAATATTGGATTATAAAGATGTTTGATATATAAGATTTGTTATTGGTCTTACATATTGTATGATAAAATAGTAATTATAAAGATAAGTAAAAACTGCATTCTAATAAAAAATCACAGTACAATTTATACTTATAGAAACAATTTAATTAAAATATTATTGTAATCTAAGAATGAATTAAAGGGTTTATAAAAGATTTTAAATCTTTAACCTGAAGAGTTAAGGAAGACAAATGTGATGATTTATGATATCCATAGTTTTTTACCTAATTATAATGGAATGTCCATCCTTTCTAGGAAATCCAGCAATATGATGATCAAAATTCCTCTATCTTACAATCTCTTAGAATCCCTCAAGACTGTGATCGACATATATCTATATTATTATCCATGAATTCCCTCAATCCAAGGGATTAAATTCACCTATATTCATATCCTTAAACTCTATATTTCAAACATTGATGAGAACAAAATAAATACAAATGAAAAACCTGTAAGGAATATAAAACCATCACATAGATTACATAGAACTACAACTCTATGAAATATTTCTATGTATAGGAAAATTATGTTAAGAAAGAGAGATCTTCTTACATGTTGAGTTGAAAAATGAATCATATCCCATATCCTTGAATTCACTATTATTTATAATCATTCATCACAAATTCATATTTTCAGGATTCTCAGAGATAGTTTCAACAAACTATTTTGTTCATCACTTGGAAGCTCAAAAAACTTTTTCCATCCTATATCATTTGAATTAACACCATTAAAATTCTATAAATATTTTTTTTTCAGATAGAAAATATTATAATAACTCTGATTATAAAATTTAGATAGTCTGATGGACAATACTAATTTTTTCAATCCGATGAAAATAAAAAAGCTTAATATGATGAATCATAACTATTTTTAGTTCGATGGTTATGACATTTACCAGTCATATAGACCGAACACTAGTCTTACCACTAGTCATATAAATAGTCAACTCGATGTACTGGATAAATATTTAGTATGAATGATCTGATTCAAAAAAAATGTTTATATTCATTTTATATTAGAATCATTTATATATTTTCTAGAAAATTATTTTTTCTACAAAAAACGTTCTAAAACCCTTGGGTTGAATATGGTTAGTAAAATATTGTTTTAAGAATTTTCTAAAGTGTTATTTATTTTCATATCCAATGAACAGAAGAGTATAAAGTATAACTTTCATCTCAAAAAGATGTTTGATCAAGGAATATAAAGTATATCTTAAGGTAACATTTATAGTTCAATGTATTATGTGTGTGGAACAAGGGTATAATCCAAGAAAATTTCAAAACAAAATAAGTTATCTCCTAGAATAAGGAAAGTAATATGATATAACAATCATTGAAGTTAATTTATTGAATTGATTATATATTTGGATTTTAGATTTATATTATATATGTTTTATATCAATTAAATTAGGGAAATTAGAATCATGAAAAATATGTATTTTCCTATAGTATTTTTCCTTTAATTATTTAAAAACATATGTTCAATGATATTTATAACCATGAAAAATGATTTAATGGTATAGTGATATTTTATGTGAAAACACACGATTCATGGAAAATTATCCATTTATATGTGTGTGATATTGAAATAATAATGTTTTGTTGAGAAAAAATAATATTGTTATTGATAATTTAATATGGATAGTATTGATGATCTTGGGAATAATTAGTGATTTGAAGAAAAAATATTTAATGTATTATTTGCTGAATTTTATAGAATTTTTAGATTCAAATAATATATTATATAAATTGTGAGGAAAGATGGGAGAGTTATGTTTTGGATGAATGTATGTTTTCATTAATATTTAAAGGTAATTCAGGTCACTAACAAGTTGTAGAAGAATATATAACCAAGGTATTCACATATTTTGTACGTGACATTAAGAGCAATATTATATAGTCTAGGGATTAATTTTATTTCGATTTACGAAATTTTAGTGACCTTTTATAAATTTTTTGGGATGAATAATTTGGTCATACATATTTGGGAAGGGTTATATAGTTAATTACTTATAGAATTTGTTATGTTTATCTTTGGGTAATATTGTTTGATGTTAACCTAGGATTTATCACATATTATAACCTATACCAATAATTATTATTTCATTAAATATATAGAGACATGAGGAATGAATTGGATATAATGACCCACTAAAAGTTTTTTTAATGATTCAGGGATGAAAAATTAATATTAAATATTTATTTCTTGTTTTAATAGAGGAATTCAAAATTGATCAAAGAACAACAAAAGGATAAAATTGTTATTCTTATATAAAAAAATCATGTAATTATATTTTAAACTATATTTTATATTTATAGTAAAATAATATTTTAACTTCAGAATAATCAAGAATGAAATAAATTTTTTTAAATTTACCTTCATTTATTATGAAACGATGGTATTTTCACCCATCAAATATTTATATGGTTTTCTAGTCCTTAGATTTATCATAACCATGTTCTTTCTAACTATTTATTAGTACATGAAAGTAGTTTTATTCACCTTTAATATTATTTAACATCCCACCAATTATCTCCTTATATAGAAACATGATTATTTTCTATTTCAATTACCCTTCATGTTTTTCACTTTCCCTTTTAAAAGAAATTTTTATAACCCCTCTATATGATGTGGGTTTTCAAGAAGAGAAATTTTGAAATATAAAACCATTTATTACCAAGAACAATGTTAAATTGGGAGTATACCATTAATAAATGTGTATAGATGATAATATAATAACATGATATTTTAACTGAACACTATATTCAATATGGTATAAAACACACAACATTAAAGATAAAATAACCCCAAAATATTATTATTTTATGACCATTATAACATAGATGACTGAATTGGAGGATATGGAAAAAATTAACTTCATTATAAGATATATTTCAAGGAAATTCTCAAAAAATATTTAATAATTAATTCTTAGGATATGACATTATCGTTTCTACAAAATTCATTTTATTCTTTAATTTTTTTCTTCAAAAATGTGTTTTATTTGTTTTTTTAAAGAAAACAATATTATTAATTTTTTACAATTTCAAAAAATGAATTTGAAAAAGTAAAATTGTTGTTTGAAATAAAAATATCTAAATTATATTAGAGTGTATTTTTAGTAATTTTTTAAAAAGATTTATTTTTCAATGAATTTTGAGAAATACTGACTTTTATTGGAAACTACATTCTCGAATCAAGTATTTACAAAGTATCATTATATTTTAATTTGGGTTCAATGTTACATTAGTTATAATGTATTATTTTTAATCCAATTGTGTTTATTGGAATCAATTTCATTATTGAATTTGGTAAAAAACATTCTTATACTTACAAATACAGTTTTATGAAAAACAATATTTTCATTTCATTTTGCAATTTTATCATAAATTAATTTATACCACTTATTTGAATTGAATCATGAAATAAGGATTATATATTTAGGATCATTAAGTTATTTTTAATAAATATGTCTACTTTTTTGTCATTATTAATACTTACCTTGGAATTTTTTTCTCACCGGAGTGAGAGTAGAATGGGTAAAATAGGGTTAATACTTTGGGATAAGGCTATAAAATTTCTTTGACAATTTACATTATCCTATAGGATAAGTGGAATTAGGATATTTCCATGCACTCCTTGAATATATGTCAACTTAGTGACATTTGTATTTGATTATGACCTTAATATTCATCCAGGAAAAGAATAATTACAAAATTTCACTCTCTTAAATTTATTTTTTTTAATATTTTTATCATGGTAATTTATTTTTAATATTTAGTTAATGAATAATTATTTTAAAATAGTACTCAATAGTGACACAATATTAATTAAATTAAAATTAAAATAAAATAAATCATATTTAAAATATTAAAAGTAATAATATTTGGAAGAATTATTAAGTTTCATGACTTTTTAGATAAATATAGAATATAAGGTAAGCATGGAAGGTTTATATTTGAGTCCCATTACTGTCAAGTTATTTTTGAATTCAAATTAAATAAATAGTTTTAAAAATGTCATTGATGATATATTATGAATAAAAAATATATTATTAAATAATTTAAAATTAATAAAAATATAAACTTTTTCCAATAGAATTGGAAATGTTTTTAAATGTCAACCACGGTATACATATGGTTCATATTTGTTTTCATGTTGACATTATGGACCCTTAAAGATTTAAAAAATCATTTTTTGGAAAATTTCAGAAGGGTTTATATAGGGATAAAACAAGGATATAAGGTTGAAAGAATAACCTAAAATTCATCAATTTTTTTATGAGAGGATTTGAAAAATAATCTTATTATATTCTATATATATCAATTTGGTTCCATCTTTTACATGAAAACTAATCTATATTAATTTACTACCTTATGTTATTCCAAGACTACCCCTCCCCTCACATATAAAAGGGAACCACATCTCATTCATTATTCATAATTTTTTATACGTATTGATCAGATAATAAATGACATAATAACATCCAATATTATTTTTCCATACCCTATAACAACTTTACTTTTCAAAGGAGCCTAATTTCAAGGCTCAAGGTGTAATATTATGAACGTTTCTCAACGGAGAGGTATAACTCACAATCAAGAATTTTAAATTTTATTTACTATCATTCCTCATATAAATTCTTATTATATATTATAAAATTATTAATTATGAATATTAAATGTAATTAATTTATGTTATTGTAATCAAACAACCATTATCTACTTTCTTCCAATCCATTGGGAAATGATGACGTTGCCCATGCGTATGCGTGGACAACCACCTCTACGAAACAATGTGATTATTTTTTAATTTATGATTTAAATGGACCATATTAATAAATGTTTAAATAAATAAATATTATACATATTATATAAATGTAATCCAGGAAAGGTGAGTTTTTATTTAACTTTTATTTGTCGAAATGCAAAAATAATGTCGTTGCGTACAAATAACCTACCATCTCCTTAAACTGTGTAATTAATTTTTATATCTATATTTTTGGGATTAATATATACATATAATGAATTTATATGATATTTATATAATTATAAAAATTATTTATATTATAGAACCATGATCAAAGAAAATGTTCAAGAACTATCAAATAAAAATTGTCATGAAAAATGGAATAATGAACACCTGAAAATAACAATTTTAATAAGGATTATTAATAAATGGGTGTGGAAATGTTATAAAGAGATATTATATGGTATTATAATAATAAAAATTAATATGGTATAGATTTTAAATATATTTAAATGTATTATACCTGAGTTTAGAGTTATTTCAAATAAATTGGAATTTTAGGTAAGAATTTTATTTTATTAATTTATTGTTTACAAGGATTATTTATGATTAAGTTAAAAATGAAAAACATTCATGAAATAACTCTAAATAATCTCATTAATTTTATTCACCTGGATTTATTTGGGATTACAAGTTTTATGACCATTTTCCTCTCTTGAAGTACTCATAATACAAAAAAATTAATATTTTATGGAAATCTCACATTATTTCTCTCTTTAGTTGAAATGCCTTTTTCTTTCATATCCATGTTTTATAAAAATAGATTCAATATAATTTTTACAAATTTTAAATAAACATTTTAATTCATTTTCAATTGTGTTATTATTTTTACAAATTTTTTTAAAATTAATCTTTGTGTATTTTTTCGAATGAGGTACTTATGTATTTTTTAGATAATTTTAAAAATATTTTGATTTTTATAGACACTATATGAGAATAATATACCACCTTTATAACCACCCTATTATTTGACGTTTCCTTTATAATATTTAAAGTATATTTTGAATGAATAATTTTCCAATAAAATTTTCTGAATTTTTATACTTTAAATTTTTGATTTATAAGTGATAGGATTATTTTTCAGATGAAAATGTCTATGTGATCTTTTAAATACCGAATTATTCTATGATGCTATCATTTTATGTTACATAGGAATTATTGGAAACATGATCCAATGATACAATAATTATTTATTATATGTATGGTTTATTATTATAATGATAAATATTTTATGAAACCTGTTTATTTTACATGGGTTCTATTACGATGAAATGTTGGAATATTTACGAAACCTATTTCTTTGCACGAGATATAATATGATTATTTTATGATTTCATGGCACACATATTCATTATTTTCATTATGTGGTGAGTGTGAAAATAATCATATGTTCCTAAATTCATTAGGTACATATAGATATATCATGATATAATAATAATTTTAATGAGGATTGAATCCATTTCAGTAAGGGACTATGTCCACTACGATAGTATTGGGAGTGAACCTTGACTAAGGACGTGATGTTTTAGGAGTGAACCAAATCAACTATAATAGTCTTGAAAGATATCCTTGACTAAAAGGGAAATTCATTTCAATGTTTACGTATATTACAAAAATATATATATTAGAGTGCTGTTATTGAGTTATTGATCATACTCTCTGATTCCATTATAATTCATGTCTTATGAACTGCCAAGAATTATTCCTCGGATCTAGATTATGTTGTTTTATATATAGTGTATGGTTTTAAAATTTTATTTTCATGTTCTCATAACCTTATACTCATGTTATATTTATCTGAACATTTATATCATCCATTCATACCCTTACTGAGAATTAAGGGTCACCCTTTCCTATATTTCCATTACCCAGGTAATAAAGAAATGTTGTAATTATGATATGTCAAAGTAGCGTACTAGTTATGGTGAAATTAGTGGGAAATTATCTATAATTTTAAAACAAATATTACCTTTAAAAATATAATTATTTCCAAGGGTATGTCATGATATATCAAAGCGATCTATGTATATTTTTATCAAATATAACATTGAAATGTAGAAGAAAACCAAAATGGAGCATTATTTTTCATTTTTTTGGAAAATATAGAAAATTTATTAAGTGTTACACAACTTGGGTTGGTAAATATAACTCCAAATAACCATTAAAAAAGATATAATACTACATTCATTCATAAATTATACCCTTTGTATATTTAAACACGTTTACCTTTATGCAAGATTTTTAGTACCATTTCATAAAGGTGATGAAATCACTTACCATTACAAAGACCTCATGCATAACAATATCTATGAGATTCCTTTAATTTAATAAGGTAGTTATAAGGATATATTTTTAAAGAAAATAAATTAACTATTTTTTAAGAGTAATCATGATATTTAATATCTAATATAAGGGTAAATGGGTTCTGTGTAATGGTTTATTTGTTTTACCTTTTTGTTGTATAAGATAACTCCTTAATACCTTATACACATAATAAAAACAGAAATTTAATCATTTATCTATTCCAGTCTAGTAACAAAATTACCATTACATAGTGAAAGTAATTTCATGGACACCATTATGAATTAGGTCTATATAAAGAAATATAATTCATTAGGTTTATGGAAGAGTTTTAGAGGGATCGTGTAAAAGTAATAATGTTAACATTTACACAAGGCATCCATCATGTGTAAATGAAATTTTATATATTGTTAAAATATTGTTTCATGTTTTTTGAGCAATTATATAGGAGTTTTAACTTTAAATAACCCTTTTTTAAAAACATAATAACCATTACAAAACCCTCACTTCACATAATGGAATGTTGTGATAACCCAAATATTGACCAATATTTATAAGGATGAGGCAATAAAACCCTTACCAAAATATATATTCATAAGTGTAATCCCATGGATACCCTTCGAAACCTCATATATATAATGGTAAGGTATTACATACCTATATATCATTGATAATTAATGGTAAATCCTCCATTAAACCAAATTTCCAAAAAAAATAAATGAAACTAAATATTTTCTATTTCTTATTCATTTCATGCATGATTTTTTAAAATTAAATATGGACCCATATAGTACAATGAAATTCATTTTTAGGAGTATAATAATAATTATCTAATAAATAATATGTGATATAAAACCCTTGACCCATGATCAAGATGAATGATAATATAAAACTGGTATAAAAAATGAAAAGAAGAATCTGTTTTGAAATGCATGTCCATTAAACTGATGAGAAAATAACATATCTTCCTTATTATTTTTTTTGATAATGATCACTATGTGAATAAAGATTATGACTTCTGTGGAATATCCATGGGTTAATCTAAATCACTCATAATTCGAGCAAGATCCACTGACCTACCTTATGTGCTAGTGTCTCAATGTGAAAAGAAGGAAGATGAAAGAGTGAATTGGGATAGGGAGTATCATCCAAGAATAAGAGATCTATAATCTATACCTGTATTCTATCATAAGGATTCTGGGTTTATATAGAACCTGAAGACACTCATTGGTGGTGTATGAATTAATTTATATGTTTATAACAGATGCATTAATTCTTTGGCTAAATCATGCGACATATCCCTGAATGAATTTAACTGTAATTCATTTAATCTTATAAAAAAATTATTTTAATTATATTTTTATGGTGAATAATTATGTTATCCAACACCTAAATAATATAATAAATTCATTTCCATGAAAATCGAAAAACCTATTATATATATATATCACTTTCACACATAAATGTATATATATTAATATATCATCTATATTATAAATATTTAGCGAATAGTCCCATTAGATGTTAATCCAAAGGTATATGATAATGAATGTAAAGGAAAGCCTCTTTAGGATCTTGAAGTTAATGACAATGATTGATGCAGGGAATTTAACACCATAATATCTGATAGTAGTTGATGAATGTGGAATGATTGCAATCACCTCCCGATGATCTATATATGATTTATGATGGGATTATAGGGTTTACCTCCTTAGGATATATATATATGATCTATTAAGGGATACATGTGATTACCTATATTGGATCATGATATGATTTAAGATGGTATTTCATGGATGTCCTCCATAAGATCTGATGGTTTTGGTGATGGTGGGAGGCTAGGGATTACCTCTAGAAGATCTTGTGATAATGTATAGTATAAAATACCTAGTGATGCCTAGGATATAGAGTTATACATGATATTATATAAGAAATTAGAGCCTCTGAAATTGTAAACTTTATATTTTTGGGTTTGATTATGCTAATTGTTACCCAATTATTTCCATATAAACCTTATAGGATCAAAATAAAAAATTGGATCACTTACATCAGTGAGGGCCTTTTAGGTTTAATGTTTATGAGAATTATGAAAAACACCAACAAAAATATTCACATAAATGCAAGGGAAATTTTATCCCAATTAAACCTGCTTTTATTTTACACATTAAGACATAATCAACATCAATATTAACTCCCTTCAATACAGAAGTCATTCAACCTTATTATTTATAATCTAAGTAAAATGGAATAATAAATGGGGTGAGATGAAATTCTTAGTATGGGAAAATGTAAGCATTAACAAATTTATTTCATTAGTGGGAATAAGAAGAGAATAAGTATATGATGACATAATGAAAGTACATGAGTATAACATATGAATATTAATACCCTTCAATACTTGGATCATCAGACAATGATACCTAGCATAACGCATTTAAAAAATAATAATTAATTAGAATCAATAACCATGTGAAATTTTATTTTAAACATCATCATGGGAAACCTCATGAACCCATATAAATGATAGTTAAAACATATTGAAATTTTAGATCATCATCTCTTAGAACCCTTACAAAACCTATTCAATTGGAATATCTATACTTAATAAATTCAATATAATTATCCATAGAATATAATAATTACCTAATGATTTAGAGTGTTATCAAGTAACACCCATCGTATAAGCTATAATGGGGTCAAAAATGTTATATGGGTGCACCCATTATACAAAAATTCAATGAACTGAATAATTAAAAACATATATAGAGATTTCATTTCTCCATAACTCATTAGGTTCCATAGAAATCTATTTGAAACATTTATAATCCACGAAAAATAAATTGGTTCTATAAATATCTATTTGAAACCTGATTAACCCCTGAAAAATAATTGAGTTTTATAACAATCTCTTTGAAAATTGATTAAACTGTGCCAAAGAAACAGGTTTCTAAACAATATTTTTGAAATAATATTATTCCACATAGAGAATGAAAAAGGATGGTATAAATACCAAATATAAATATTATGGTATATGTAAAAACATGTTTTGTTGAGCATTGATTAACCAAAATTCTAATAAATATCATTAAATACATTTAGGATAAAATAAACTTTTCATTTTGAAAATCAGTTTTTAATACATAAATTTTTTTAAAATTTTTTCTATTGAAAAAAAACATGGAAACAAATAATATATTTTTTTAAAGATAATTTAAAATATTTAATTAAGAAAATATCCTTGAATATTTAAAAAACACATTTAAAAACATATTTTAGAACATGGTTTGGTATGAAAATAAATTTCTGATAGACGAGAAAAAAATTCATATTTATTTAAAAACATTTTATTAAAATTTATATATTAAAAAGAGTGAAAATTGTTACAATTTCATGAAAGTATCATGAATAAATAATGTAAAATTTAATTAATTATTATTATTATATTTCGACATGAGAGGATTAATCATTCATAATCCCTATACTTGATGATATTTTAACAAAATACTCTATCAACTTTGGTAACATTTAATCCTTGTCCCCGTAATGGAATAATATTAAATAAAAAATATAATATCATGATAATATGAATATTCATGATATATAATTTAAATATATAAGTATATAAACCTTATGAAATGTGATATGTGTATAACATAACATATATCTCAAAAAACAAAAATTGAGAAAAAAATCCATTATAGCTTTATTTACTTTGAAACCACAATAACCATGAAATAGATATCCAATTATTGATATTTAAATCAAAAATAAATTTTAGTATAATATTCATAAAATAAACCCATGATCAGTATATACACCACCCAAAAAAATGGTTAATACTATATATATCTCAAAAAATAAAAGTCATACGAGTGAAAATTCTTACATTGATTGAGATTCACCACACTTGTTATTTATATTCCTGAATAATAGAGTTATGTTAACTATATACTTGATTTATAAGCTTTTACAAGATTATTATTAATTTTATTTCAAATATAAATATGTTATATATTATTACATAATTAATTAAGTTTAAGTAAGATATTTTGATCATACTCGGCTTATGTATCAAAAATGTATTTTATATGTCGACTATGGTAAAAAAGGTAAATATTTAAACATATAAATAATTATAATCCTGAAATAATTATCATATTTATTAAAAAAAATTTCTTTTATATCCAATTAAGAATTATTGTTATGAAAAATAATAAAATATTACGATCCTGGAGACAGTAGGTTGTACCTACACATGAGTAGCATTTCCATTTTTCAATGATAATTATGGAAATAATATATGTAAATTTTTTTCTTTAAAAAATAATCTTTATATAAAAAATGAAATATTAACCAATTATGTATACTAATATATATCATTATAATGATGCAACAGTAATCACATATCTTCGACAAAGTGATATTCCATACATCCATGAATGAAATTATTACTTTGTGAATGTGTGAAATTGTAATAAATAAAATGATATATTACATATTAGAAAATATATTTATGTAATGAATATAATAATTATGTAATTAATGTCATATGTTTTAATTATCTTTGATCTTATTACCTTCCATGCAATGTGTTAGTGAAAAATTATCTACATCACTTCGCGAGGAGGTTGTCTGCGGTAGACACGAGCAACATTATCTTATTCCCTATATCATGAAATGTAAAAAGGGTATATATGATATAATTAATCCAAATGTATTATTATTTTATAAATTTTATATATAAGATTTATTTATTTCATTATTACCCACCTTGAGTGGAGGTAAGGGAATAGAGGACATCATCGATTTGCAAAGAAGTAGTTCACCATTCACACGAATGATGTTTTAATAACCCATTTGATGGATGTTTGTGTGGTTGTAGGTTATATCCATAACATAAATAAATATCTATATATTTCAGAAACCTACTATATTATATAAAAACATTATATATATAATTTATGGGGGTGGTAAATTAAATTAAATAAAAATTCGTTATTAAGAATAATACCTCTTCTTCGGGTATCCCTATTAGTATTACACAAAAACATTTGGAGGTTTTAATTATTCAAAAAATAATGCTTTAAGGATGAGATAATGGATGTTTTTAAGTGATTTTTGAATATTTTGGATTATCAAAATTGCTTTATATGTATGAATAATTAAAGGGAGTGTTTGAAGCTCATTTTTCACTCCAAGGAAGAAATGATTTAGAAATACATGAGGCCCAATGCCACATTTGAGGAAATTTCTCTAATTTATGAAAGAAGGTTGAAAGTTGAGGCCACTGAGGAGCAAAAATTATGGATCGACAAGAAATATCGAATAATTGCTTGGGGTTTCAATAAAGGAAAAATATTTCTTGAATAATTCATTCAGACAATGGACATGATGATCTCTCATCTCGAAGAACTTCTCAAGGAGGATCCAAACACACAGGTTACCACATTGCACTGGGAATTTTATAGAGTTACTGATTCAAATAACCTTAGTATGGTGTTTAACAATTTATTGACCTCATTTATCACATAGTGGTTTTGGTTTTCCGAATGATGTTTTCCCACTTGTCCTTAAAGTGGCTTTTTAATAAAAATTTATATTTGGAGGAGTGGCCTTTTATATTTGAGGAGAAGTGACATTCTTGTAAATACATAATTTTATTCACTATTTGGATGTAAAAAATTCATAATTTTTATCCAACATTTATAAATAAAGGTTTTTATGGATAAAATGTTCAATAAAAACCTCCACGACATAATGAAACACTTGTTTTAGATATTTTATTTATTATATAAAAAATTTCCTAATTTTTTATTCTGTTTTTTCATTTAGGTATCTAGTTAAAGTGAAACTTATTATTAATATTAGACCCACTAATTATAAATATAAATTAAAAATTATAAAATATAAATACCTTGTATATTGGAAATTTATTTTAACAGAAGGACCTGAAACACACAAAAACACCACTTTAACCCTAACCATGCCAGCATTATTTTTATGATTTTTGGGTCAATATGTTTATTATAAAAGTTTTATTGGTCTATTAAAGTACTATATTGGATATTTATTCGCATTTCAAACTATATTTATAGAATCTTGTATTTTTTTCTAATTTTAAATGATTTAATAAAATATCATTTATTCTAAAGTATCTTTAAAGATAATTTTGACTTTATTTATTTTATTTAAATTTGAAAATATCAAGACAAAGATGGAATTTGAATTTATTTAGTTCACACCTGAGTATCATAATATATTCATCTAAGAAATATAATTAGGCTAATTATTCTTTCAATTTACTTCACTTTTAATAAATTTAGTATCATTTGTGTTAGTTAGTTATAAACAATACAATTACTACATTAGAAATTATTAGAAATTTTATGTAATAATATCATGTATAAATGATAAATATAAATTATCAGGACAAAGAATACACATTTATCTTCCAAAATTATATATATGACTGAACATATGTTGTCTTATCCCTATACCATGTTTTTATATAAACTAATAAGAAAAAGGGTCTGTTTTGTCTTATTAATACTTAATTATATAAGTCACTTTCACCAAATAGTTTCCAAAAAATCATAAAAATATATGATAAGGACATTGGGGTCTAAATATGTCCAGAAAAGTGGTTTTGGAAATGCTTATAGATCATTTTCCACTAATGTTGAATGTTTAATCCCTTGGGAATGTTTTGTTCTCTACTAGAAAAAAATTCCATACTAAGGGTTTGGAACTATTGGTATAGGTCTCAAAACAATGGGTATAGACTATACCAAAAGTTTGGAGGGCTATTAACTACTATGGCATCAATATAGTCCTCAACCAATGTTTTTCTCAAAACCATTGGTGTAAACCTATACCAATGGTTTTGTAAAAACCGCTAGTATAGATCATATGAAAAACCTATAGAAACGTTTTTAAAAAACCACTAGTATATGTAATTTGAAAATAAAACCCATCTTGGTTTTGATCCATGCATATCCCATTTATAATCGAACAACCTAACCACTAATCTTAGATGAATTTTTGGAACACAAGATCATAAATATATATAATCATATTTACATGTATTGTATATTTTTTCTTTGTATTTAATGATATTTGAGAGTAGAATCCATAAAAAAATATAGGTCTTTATACCAATAGTTCTTAAAACTATTGGTATAGGTCTATAATAATGATTTTGAGAACTGTTGGTATCTGGAATAAGAGTATTTTAGATATTACAACATTTTTCCAAATATATTGGCATATATTGATCGATAATAACAGTTTTAGCGAAGGCCACTGGTATATGATCAGTATAATGGACATATAGTAACAATTGTGGCAGAAAATGTTGGTATATGTACATTTAACTGACCCATCCCAACTCCATTCACCAAAACCATTGGGATAGGTCCATATAAGTGACCCATACCAATAGTTTTGGAAGAACCATTCCTACATGGTTTCCATAATAAAAAATAACCAACGATTTTGTCCAAATCACTATTATCAATGCTGTATAGAATTTTTTTTCAAATCATTGGTATAATTTTGTTGTTATAGTTCTAATTTCTAGAAGGGGTTTATTAATTATTTTATTAAATTTATCAATTTTGAATAACGAGTTCGGTCATAAATTAAGATTTCATTTTTATACATTATAAATTATTCTGAATCAATGATATGTAATCATTTTTTTAAAATTAAATTGATATAACTAAAAAAATTTAATTTTATACTAATCCTGCAGACACAACGAAACAATAAATTTTTAAGAAAATATTTTTTAGGAAAATATTGTTCTATTTTAACTCCATGACTAATAATAATCCTTATATGAATGTAAATTTACATTTGTTAATTATATGTATATATATTTCTGTTAAAACATTTCTCATTAGTAATTATTTTAATTAATTAAAAATGAGAAACATAATTCCTTTTAAAATTATTTTTAGTAAAACTGGTCATTAAACCCCAAAAAGAACTAATTTTAAAAACAATATAACAGTCATTCCAAAGTAATTAAGTGGATTAAATATAACCTAATTGGAATGAAATTACCTGAAATAATAATCAAAACATATTTGGACTCTTAAATTAATAAATTTATGGAAAAAAATATTTTTTTAAAAAAAATCAGTATATTCCAATACTCACTGAAAAAAAATATTTTACAATAAATAGAAAATATTTATTTTATTAAATTTTAATACTCCAATTTCAAAAAAGATATTATTTTTATTAAATTTAGATTCTAAAAATTATAAATTTTTATTTTAAATCAAACCTTATAAGAAAATTGTTTAGTTTTATTTATATTTTACATTATATTTTATACTATTCTTCCCCATCAATTTAACTACTAGGTTGTAACAGTAATTTTTCTATTATGTGTTATTTGTGTTTGGTGTTGTTTTCCGAATATTATATTAATAATAAAAATCTTGAGGTAGATTGTAATGCAATCCAAATTGAGTGTTTGATGTAATATAATATAAACCCATTGTTTTATTTCTTTTACACTATTGAATAATGTTTTCTTATCTTATCAAAAATCTCATTGTGTTACATCCTCCCCATTTATTAAATTACATCCTCATAATTTGAACATTATCTCTGTAATAAAATTTTGGACATTTGATTTTTTTTATAAACCCATATCCTATAAAACAGTTAATAAAAAATATCTTAATAATAATGAAATTTAAGTACCAAGGTCATATAGAATAACACATTACAAGGTTTCAAAATATAATAACATAGTTAGAAATGGAAAAAGGAATAAATAATTATATATATTTATCAGGTTTCTTGATAAAAATCAAGTGTATGATAATTGGTATGTTAAAGGTCTCAAAAACATAAATCTATGATGATTTGATATACAATTAGATTATTATAAATGAAGGAAATATGATAAAATAATTGTCTCAAAATTGTTTTCCTATAGTTAAGAAATTCTATTACCATCTAGACCTGTTGAAAATGAAAATATAATTGATGAGTATAATTTAATCCATTAGTCCATTTATTCTAAAATGTCATCTTTTTTCTACAAACAATGAGTATTCAAGTTTAATTTTATTATTCCTAAATAAAAAAGTATATTTTTAAGATCACATAACCATAATGAGGTTAACAATGGATTCCTCCTTTTTTTAGACATTATGTAGAAACAAAAGATTTAGCACATGATAAGATAATTCAAAAAATGACTAATATATTAAATGATACATTGATCATAAAAATATAGTAGTAATTCGGAAAGGTCAAACCATATCTTTCCATTGATAACTATCATTAAAATTCATTAAACATAAAAAAATAATTTAGAATGAAAATGATGATAAGGATTTAATAATATATTTTTCAAAAGCAAGTAAATAGTTATTACAAAATTAAAATTTAATTTGTTTCCAAAATAATCTTAATAATTACCTGTGAAGTGTCTTACTAACCATAAAATCATTTAGTCTAATGGTTGTCATTACAACCTTATCTATCTTAAGTTGTGGGTTCAAGCCTCACAACCTTATTAGATGCGATGAGTTTCTATGCACCCTTCAGGTTGTCCTTTTCTTCTATAAACATGAAGAATAATACCACCAACAATAACAATTCATATTGGTACTATGGGTCCCAAATACAACAACCTAATAAAAAACCCACAAAACAATCATTGATAACATTAATATATCATCACTTAAAACCACAATGGGGTGTCTAATACTTTGTAGTTATGATCATCCATAATCTTATAGACCTATGATGGTTTCCATAACTCTTATGATAACCTCATATGAAAAATATTCAAATCTCTAAAGTTATGTTAGCATACCTTCGATACCAACTATAACATCCTAGATAACACACTCCTAGATTCATTGAATAAATCATAAACATTATCTTTTCAATTTTTATTTTGATATTTGTGACCATATTTTTTCCATCCAAACCATATGACAACAATAGGTATAAATGTTATCACTTATATCTATGAAGAAAATTTATTTTTAGAGTTTTATAGAATTGGGAAAAACTCTTACATTAAAAAATCACATGATCAGAAATTATCATTTATCCCACTTAACACAGATTTTACTTTTCACATTAAGAAATTTTCATCATCAATATGAAATCCATTCAAGACATAACTAATTAAAAATCATTATTTATTACCTAGGGAAAAGGGATCAATAGATGGATGAGGATAATTTCTTAGTAAGGGACATCATAATAATTATCAAAATAATATAATTTGTGAACATATAACAAGTATTAGGGTTTAAGGACATTATCAAAATTTATGAGTATAACATAATAATATTCATAAAAAACAATACCTGGATCACGAAACATGGAAACATGAAATAAGGAAATAAAAAAGGAAATGTCATTAGAATTATTAATCTTGTCCATGTGATATCAATATTGATTAAATGAAACATAAAAGACCATAAAAAGTATATATAAAACATATTGGTATCTTAGAAAATCATTTTATAGAACCCTTATATAACCCTTGAAAAACCCTTATAATTATAATAACTACACATTAAACCTAAAATATAATTCCCTAGATAAAGAAATAATAACATAATGAATTGGATCAATATATATTCAAACTAATCATATAATATATAATGTGACATCCCAGTACTATATAGGTGCACCCATAAAATATAATCCATAAGAAACAAATAATTAATTAATCACAAAACGAATTAATATCATCCTAACACACTGAAACAACCATAATTCATTTCAGAACATGATTAAATGATGTAAAATAAATAGGTTCCATAAAAAATATTTGAAACATGATTTAACAATGGAAAAGAAATAGGTTCCATAAAAATATATTTGAAATGTGTTTTACTCATGGAAAATAAATGGGGTTTATAACCATCTCTTTGAAACATGATTGACCAGTGAAAAATAAATGGGTTTCAAAACAATCTATTTGAATGAATTTTTTTACACACAATGGAATAATAAGTATCATATCAATTAAAATCATCCTTAATGGATGATAAGAAATAAACATGTTTATTTAAATTTATTAATGTAAATTCGACTTAAATATCATTAATAAATGTTTAGGGACAATACCCTTATGATCTTGAAAATAACTTTTTAAAAATAAAACAATTTTATATTACTTTTATTTAAAAAAAACTTAGAAACCTATAAAATATGTTTTTAAAAATAATTTTAAAAATTTATTTATGAAAATACCCTTTCATATTTGAAAAAAACGTTCGAAACTATTTTTAAAAAACTTGGCCTTGGAAGAAAACAAATTTCTGACTGAATAGTGAAATAATGTTAGATTTTCATAAAAATAATTTCCAAATTATCCTAACAAAAAACATACGATACAATGGTTATATTTCATGAAAATATCATTAATAACCATACAATAATATAATTATTTATGATTATATGATTTCAACATTAGAGACTACGTCATTCACTATCGTAATAAATGATGAGATTATAACAGAAGACAATTATCAAATTGTTAATTTTGAATCATACTCCCCATAAAGGAATAAAAATAAAGAAAAATTAAAATATATTTATTATAAGGATATTAATGATAAAAATTTATAAGTTGTATGATATTAACCTCAAAAAATAAGATCGGTTTATGACACAACATACCTCCCAAAGAAGTCAAATTGAGACAAAATAAACTTATCACTTTATAACATTGAAATCATAATCCCCATAAAATAGATATTATAAGATGATATCAAAATCACATTAAATTAATTAATAAAAATAATAAAATACATTCATGTGTATGATATACACCACATAATAAAAATAATTGGTTAATATGAAAAAAATCTCACAAAAATAAATGCGAGATAAGAAAAACCCTTACATTTTGTTCAATTTGTGACATGTTTTCTTAATCTCCCTAAATATAGAACTTATTTTCATTTTTTATGGTATACTTTTCCATGTTTATTATTACTTTTATTTAGCATATAAAAAATTTATATATAACTACTTAATCAATTAAGTTTCAGTTAGATGTTTTGATCATTACCAGCTTATATGTTAAAAATGAATTTGGTATATTGAATGTAGTAAAAGATGTAATTATTTAAAAATATGAATAATAATAATAAAATAATTATCATATTTAAACATCAATTATGAGAAAAAATGATTTATTTTTATAGAAAATGAACAAACTTTATGATCATGGAAATGATAGGTTGTACGTACACATGAGTTGGGTTTCCATTTTTCAATGATCATTATGGAAAGTGGGTATGTGTTATTTTATCTTTACATAATTATAATTATATCCTAAATACCATGATATATATATATATAGTTATGTAAAATAAATCACATCACTTTGAAGAGGAGATGACCCACATGTGCATGAATGACGTTATCACTTTTTATATTTGTAAAAAGGAAATAAATAAAATGGTATATTGCATTTATAATAAGTAAATTATGTCAATAATACCATAATAAAGTAATTTATATCATATATATTCATTATAATTAACCTTATTAACTAAAATGCAACATGTTACTGAAAATTCTTTATATCACTTCATGAGGTAGTAGTTAGCCACACACACGAGCAACATTATTATATCCCCTACGAAATGGTTTATTAAATAGGTTTAAACGACATAATGAATCCATAAGTATAATTATGTTATAAATATAATATATAAATTTTATATCTATCATTTTTCTCAATATTGAGAGTGGGTAATGTAAAAGATAATTACATCAGTTCTCATGGTGGTGGTTCTCCGTACATACGATTGAAGATTTCATAACCCAATTGATAAAAATGTGTGTGGCTGTATGTTTTGACCTTACCATACCAATATATTAGTGTATTTAGGACACTGAGTTTACTATATAATAATTTTATAATAATAATTTAAGGCCTTGGAAAAAGAAATGAAATAAAGACAAAAAGCTTGTAACCATGTGGTACAAGCACATACTTGGCCTACAAAAGACCCAGGATCAAATGTGATTTCAAGTCTAGTATCAGGTACTATAGCGACAATGGTACTATAGAAGCTCGAGTATTATAGTAGTACTATTAACGTAAGGGTCTATTGAGCTATATAATGGGCTTTCATGAATAGTATTCAGGCCACATGGCCTAAGCCCTTCAAGCTTTGTAATGGGTCTCCCTCTACCGAGTGAAAAATAGGTCTTTGCGTTAATAATAAAATGAGGCATCAAACCCAACATTTAACAAAAAAATGAAATGAAAATTCATTTAAAATAACATTACCACTTCGTTGGTTATCCTCCATAGGTTTGCAATAAAACCATTAATTTTTATAATTATTCCCAAAATAAGTCATATATGATGTTAAGAGAGAAGTTTTGATGTGATTTTGGAATATTTTTTATGATTAAAATTTCATGATATGTGTGTATAATTTTGGGGATTTACTTCCATTTTATTGTTGTGGAGGAGTGACATTATTATAAATACACAAAAGTATTCACTATTGGGAGGTAAAAATTACATAAAGTGGATCAAAAATTTATAAATAAATGTGGGAAGGGATTAAATTGCTTGGAAAAACCACCACCATAAAATTAATTAAAAGTTTTAAACATGTTGTTCATTAACTCCTAACATTACATATTTTTTTTCATCATGGTTTTCCATTAAGGTAACTTTTCTTTATAACCTATGCAACTTATCCATTATGAATAGTTTAAAGTGATAATTATTAGGAGATTTATATAAATAGATTATTAATATGAAATCAAAATTATAAAAAAAATCTCATGTGTGTTGGATGTTATGTTTCACAGAAGCCCAAATAATGCCTGAAACACCACTTTAACCCTAACCATGCCAACAATTTATTTACTATTTAGTTATAAATATTATCATTTTAAAATATTAATTGATCTATTAGTGGAAAATATTTTATATTTTATAAAATTTGTCATCACTTATAATAATATTCTATTTTTATATTTTTTAAATCATTTAATAAAATATCATTTATAATAGAATGACATTAATTGAAATTTTGAAAATATTTATTTAATTTAAATAAAAAAATATCATAAAAAGTTTGAATTTTAGTATATTATGTTAAAACCTTTTTAAAATTATATAATAATATCCAAAATTAAATAAAGAAATCAATTCACTAAATTTACTAGCCTTATAATATTTTTATTATCATTTAATTTAGTTAATTATGAACAAAATAATTACAACATTGAAATTTCTTAAGAATTTGATATAATTATTTAATATATATATATTGAATAAAATTTTAATGATAAAAAATGTAATTTATATTTTTTAAGGATACACAAAAAAATGTTATGTTTTTATCTATCCAATAGCTTTATTAAAATTAAAAGGGAAAGGGTTTTGTTTTTTCTTTTTCATTACTTAACTTATTTTATTGGTCACTTACATGGAATATTTTCACAAAAACTCATAAAAATATATCCTAAGGTAATTATGGTTGAAAAATGTCTAGAAAATGGGTTTCACAGGACCGTATAAGATATTTATGTTCATTAATGTTAAATTTTTTTCCCTTGGTAAAGTCATTTTTTCTTAATCACTGTTATTAAATTAAACTGTTTTCACTAAGTACATAGTTCAAATGTTTAGTTGAAAATATTAAAAATTATAAATTATGATTATAAAAAATATGAAATCCTATTTTCTAAATTCAATTCACATAAGTGGAAAAGTGTTATTTAATATTAATCTCGCAGACATGGTTAGACAACAAGTTTTTAAGAAGAGCAATTTTTAGAAAAAAAGATGATTCAATATTATCTCAATGACTAATAATAATAATTTTATAGAACTAAATTAATATTTACTAATATATATATATATATATATATATTAATAACATTTACTTTTGGAATTATTTTAAATAATTAAATAAGTAGAGATATTATGTATTTTAAAATAATTTTTAGAAAACCCATCGTTACACCCAAATAAAAACTTATATTAAAATCCAATATTATGTTGATTTAAAATTAATGAATTGGATAAAATATATCTTAAATAATATTTAGGTAACTACAAATCATATTGAAAACATATTTGGACTCTTATGTTAATTGATTTATTAAAAATAAATGACTTATATTAAAAATAACTAATTTTAACTATTCACAAAAATTAATATGTTCCAAAATTTTCCCAAATTTTACCCAATGAAAATCCCCATATACAAATTTTAAATATTATATTAAATTTATTAAATTCAAATTAAAAAATTAATGAATTTGGATTTTAAATGAATCCTTATAAGAAAAGTTTTTTACTTAGATATATATTTCAGAAAGTAGTTGTAACTATTCATACCCACCAATTTAATGGCAAGGTTATAATGATAATATATATATCATTTGTTGTTTATGTTTGTTTTTTTTGAATACAGTATCAAAAATAATAATCATAGGGTTACATGTAACAAAAGATAAACTAATTGTTTCATGTAACACAAGACAATCTTAGTGTTGTTTTTCTTCTACACTTTCAAATACAGTTCTCCCATTTTAAAAAAAATATTGTTATTTTATATTCAATGATATTACTAGTAATTTCTAATTTTTATTTATTTTATATGATATTAAAATTTATTACTTTAATATCCACAATCTAAGATAATGCCTAATATTATATGATATTTATAGGGTATAATAACCCTGTCTTGATGTACATAAAAAACAAATCATTTTTTAGAATACTTAAAACATTATACAAATTGAAATCTAATGACCGTATTATTCTTGTGAATTTTGGAACACGAAAATGTAAACATTATTAAAAAATCAAGCTACATTATCTCCCACTAGGTTCTTCAATAAAACAATCCTTCTTAAAAACTTCATACAATAAAAATATCTTCATTAAAAAGGGAAGGAAACAAAAAAAGGGGTGAGCTCAGATGCTCAGTAAGGGTAAACAAGAGATACATGTAAACATAAACATGATCATTGAAGTATGATAATGTGATAAAAACATTTGATGATCACAACCTACATATAAAAGATCATAAAAATGAATTATGGAATAAATCTAGAGAGTTCATAAGACATGAATAATAAATCAATTAAGAACCTAAGACATGAAAGAATCGTAATGGAAGTAAACATGTAATTATGGAGTACAAATAATAATATAAAAACCCTATGTCAAGGAGGCCTACCAAGGCCTTTATAACATGGTAGGCTGGGTTTTATCACCCATGAACCTAATTGAGGCTTGGTATTCCCTCATGTGAAACCTCTTGTTTTGGGCTTGGGAAGTCCTTCTATGTACCATCTTGTTTCATTCATGGGATGTCCTCTTGTATACCCACTTGTTATGGGCTTGGGATTCCCTCCAGTGTACCCTTTGAGATCATAAAACATTAATAATTACCTAATTCATTGGATATAGATATAGGTCACACCCATATCAAAATTATATCATACATACCTTCCACAAAATAAAAAATAATCAAATCTAAACCAATGAAATGTAATGAGTATTTAGAACATTCAATAATTTTTTAATATCTAGAAAAATTAAGGTTTCATAATCATTTTATCAGAAGCATGATCCATGAAAAGAAGTCGGTTTCAAAATAATATATCCCATGAATGTTAAATGGGTTTCATATTCATCATTCTATAAAAAAATAAACCATTAAAGAAAGAATATGAACTGAACCCTTGGATTATTTATTTTTAGGTAATGAGTAACATCAACGAATGTCATCTAATATGGAAAATAACTTGGAAGGATATTTTGAAACAGTTTGTTAATAATTTGAAAAATTGCCTTTAAAATATAAATATTTTTTAAAACTATTTTATTGAAAATAAACATGAAAACTATTTAATAAAACTTTGAAAATATTTTGGAATCATTTTTCTTTGAAAACATATAAAGGGAGCTTGAAAATGTTTTGAACATTTTTTCCTTGTAAAGTTATAAAAGAATATTGACTAACATTGGTAAAATATTTTGTTGAAAATATAATTTTTAAAATTTTTACTTAAAATTAAAATTTGATACATGAAAAGAAAGTATCAACGAATTGATAGAGGGAAAATCCTTACATGCCATATGATGTAAAAAGAACATACCTTTTTTCAAGGAAAAATGATTAGAAAAAATTCATCATTCAGAAAGAGATAAGAAAATTCATTTGAAAACATTCATAAAATAAGAAATCTAGAATTTAATTTTAATTATAATAGGATATTATTTGAATATTCTTGGAAACCCTTTTTTAAGTAAACAAGTTTTTTAAGGAACGCAAATTTCCGACCGAAGAGAGGGTAAATTCAAACTTTCTTAACAACAATTTTTTAACTATCATATGTACCAAAGATCTGAAAAATGGAACCAAAATAAAAAAATATCATGAATAACCATAGGAAAAAAATTCATGACTGTTCTTAAGAGATGGATCATCAAATTTTATCAAAGGAAGCATAAACATAAACAATATTGAAAAGAAATGAGATTGTTTAAATAAACTCTAACCACTAAGTAAATTTGAAACATACTTTACATGTAATAAAATTAAATTATATGAAGAAAAAAATATCATGAATATATGGATATTCAAGATATTACATTTCAAATGTTTTATATACACCTAATGGAAAAAATATAGGTGCATAACATGGTATGTGTCTCAACGAAGTAAAATTGAGACACAATTACATTATCGATTTGGTATCTTTTAAAAAATAAATCCCAAGATTGAAATATAATAAAATAGATATTTAAATACTTGTAATTTTAGGTATAATAATCATATAATATATCCATGGTCATTCTCCACACCACACAAAAGGAATGATAAGTAATAAAGTTTGTATCTCACATAAATAAAAAGTGAGATGAAATTCTCATACCTTATTTCTTGACTCTCATTATACTCATTCAAAGCACCTTTTCTAATAAATATAAAATTATTATAAAGATTTTAAATAAAAATATTATTATATATGATACCAAAAATTGATTAATTATGACTTTATATTAACCACTTTTTAACAATTCTATGTTATGGTTTCACTTCAGTTTATATTTTCTTTGTTTTTCACAAATGTCTTAATATTATTTATTTCTTTGGTCCTTAAACTTATATAATTATTTAAAAAATTTGAAACATGATTTGAATATAATTTTTATTATGTATTTTTCTATTATTACAATCTATATAATATAGAAGTATGAAATGGAATACACCATTCAGGGACACGGTAGGCTGTACGTACACATGAATAATATTTCTGTTTAATTTTTCTGTCAAATGGATTAAATTAAAATAAATATATGAATATATATATATAATTATTAAACTATCTTTTTTTATATCATATATATCATATATATTCTCTGAAACCATCATTAATATAGTCTATGTAGTTTGTGAACGAATCACATCACTTTAATGGTAGGTAGTCCACACTTCCTCAAAAGAAATTAACATATTAACAAAAAATGGAAATTATAAAGGTACGTGTTATAAAATAAATACATAATATTAAAGGAATACTAAATATAATAATAAATATATATAAATATAGTGTCTATCATAATGTCCACCATGAGAGGTGATAATGGAAAAAATGAACAATAATAATTTAGTGAGGCAGTAGTTCACCATACACGTTAATAGTATGTTTGTTAAAAATTATATGTATTTTTGTGTAAGTGTAGGGAAAAAAATAAAAAAAATACTAGTATATTTATGATACTGGTGTTTTTTAGAAGAATGGAATAAAAAAATTTTAGAGAGTGGAGGAAGAAAATAAAAGAGAAGAGTTTGAGGGAAGACATTACCTCTAAATCAAGTAACTAATTTTGGTTTTGGCTAAAAGGATTCCTAGGATTGATTTATTCACAATGTAATGTTTTAATGGGGAAGTTATAGATGTTGGGAGACTATTAGGTCCAATTTTGGATGTGCCAACGGGGCTTGAGATGTGAGAGGAAGGGGTAGATTTCTTTACTTTTTATAGTGGAGGGGGAATGTCGCTCTTGTAAATACCCAAATGTATTCAATAATGGGAGGTCTCATTTAACTAATGTGACTCTAAAATAAAAAATTAATGGAATAATGTATACTTATTGTCTAAAAAAATTTAAACCACCCAAAAATATTTTCATTTTAATAATTTTGTTCCTTGACTAAAATGATTACCCAATTTTATTATTTTGGTTTTTATTAAAGAATATTGTTTTCTAACCTAAGTTATCTAACCAATAAAACTAAAATAATTTGTGATTTATTATATAATATATCTCTAATTAATTATAAATATTATACAAAATATTAAAAATAAAAAACACAAGTTTTTTAGAAATTATGTTTCATACCAAGTGCATGTGACTTGAAAAACACTTTTTAAACTCAGACTGTGGTAATAATGTTTTTACAATATATGGGTTAAATATGTCTATTACAAAATATGAATTTATATGTTAATAGAAAATATTTAATATCTTTTAAGTAATTTAAATCACTTTCAATAATATAGTATTTTTATTAATTTTTAATCATTTAATAAAATATCATTTATTATAAAATAACAATAATGTTAATTTAGGAATTTTTTATTAAATTATAATATAAGAATATTAAATTTATATTTGAATTAAAAATATATTAAATTTATAGATGTTTAACAAGATATATTAATCTTAACAAATAATTAAATACAACAATTCAATCAATTGACATCACTTTAAATAATTATAGTATCATTTATTTTAGCTAATTACAAGCTAAGTAATCCTTACGTTGGAGATTCTTAAGCATTTTAATTAAGTAAATCATCTCTAAAAATATTGATAAATTATTATGGTAAGAATAAACCATCTATATTTTAAAATGATATGTATAACCGAATATATGATGTTTGGAACATATCTCATCGTATTATATATCTTAACGGTAAGGAAAGTTCCCTTTTTGTCTTTTCCTTATAAAAATACTTTTAAAACAAACATCCATTTTATTATATACCAATAACCCATAAATGTGAAAAGGGATTATTTAGATTTATTTGCATCCAATGGCTTTTGGATGAGTTTCTAGGTCATTTGGTTTTTATGATTATGATTTAGTCAATAATTATACTTAATCTTATCTTAATTGATATGATTGATTTTAATAACTTTCACTAATTTATTTTGGTAAAAAATTAATTTAATATTATTAGAATAAAATTATCATAATTATTACAATAAAGTAAATTCCTTTTTAAAAATTCAAATCATATAATTGGAAAAAGTATGTTTAACGCTAATCACGCAGATTTGGACAGAAAATTGGTTTTGAAATTAAAAATGATAAAAAGATCAATATGTTTGTTATAAAAAGTTTATATATAAAAATGATTCCAATGATATTAATTATTTTAAAATATTAATAATTTATCTATTTTAACATTAAAAACTAGATTAAAATATAATTTAGCAATAAACATTATTAAAATGAAAAGGTTGTTTTTAACTGAATTGGAGTAATTTTTACTCTTCACCGAAAATGATGTTTCTTGAAAAAATCAAAACATTGTCCCAAATATAATTTCAAAAATAGGAATTAAAAAATTATTTTTATTTTAGAAAATTCAATTTCTAAATTTTTAAAATATTTTTATTATTTTCCCTTAAAGGGCAAAGAAAGAAGTTTATTTGAAAAAAGATGTTTTTAGAAACATATAGAGATTTTACTAAAGTTTATATTTTCAAAATTAGTATGTATTATTTATATTAAACCATTAGAAACATTATTTTAAAAGTAGTTGTTACTATTCATAATAAATTTCTTATCTACTATGTTATAACAATATCCTTTCAATAATTATAACAATAAAATTTTGTTTCATAGAAACCCAGTGTTGCGTGTATCGTAGAACAAGTTAGTTTTGCATGTAGCATAATCTATGTTTGTGTCATGTGAAACGAATGTTTCACCTAGTTCAATGTAATATATAAATGAAAATTAAATAATTGAAAAAAATATTTTGAAAAATATCGGGGAGTTACATTCTATACCACTTAAAATGAATTTCACCATGAAAATTCGTCTGGGTTATCAATAAAAAACCAAATCACAAAAAAACAAAAAAACAACCCTTATAAAGGGAAAGTTGGAACTATAATGTTACCCCATGTAACTCATAATGATATTTACATACATGAGAACATAGATGAGAAGTGAAAACATGGAAATGGAAGAGAAATTTTTCCATCATGTTTGGATGGATAGTGATAGAAAACAAGGCCAGGAGAATGTTAACAATAACAAATGCATAAATCTACAAATACGTAAGGGACATTATGATTCCATCGAAATAAAGGAACTAGGACAACCTTTTTGTCTTGAATATCATATTCCCAAAATTTTATGAATTTTAATGAAAAGATATACTTGCAAGATTTGAAGATTGTGTCACCCTTTGTTGTTCCATGATCCATATAACATCTTTCTCTAAAAAAGAAGGTGACCATTTCATTCTGGAAGTACTAACAGATCATGATTCCTAGGAAATTGAATCCCATCAGTTATCATACACACAATGAACATGGAATAGGCTATCCACTATGTAGAAATCCTTATATAGAGAGATACCAAATTAATCTTACTAACTTCGTCTAATGTTTTACATAAACAACACATAAATTTTTACCTCATAACCATAGCAAAGATGAAAATTAAATGATTTAAAAAGAATATCACGAAATTCACTTAACCTCGATCCCTATATATCACAATTTAATACTTAGTGGTCACATTCCAACCATATGAATATCCTCATCACATATTCCATTAATTAACATAAATCCGTTTGGAAATCATGTTTTAATCCTCTTTCTAATGATTAATTTTTATATTCTATAACCCCAAGAAGTTGCAAACTAAATCCTTGAAGACATAGAACAATTTTTCAATAATCAGTTCCAGGGTAATCTATACCATCCAATTTACTTATTTATATAAAACATATCATTATCCAAACATCATTAACTCACCATAAGGCATTAATTAAAGGTTACATTCCCTTAAAAAAGTATCACCATTCCATGAAGTCACTATTCTACCTCTCCAGCACTTGTTACAACCCGTCCTCGGGGCCCATGACGTGAATTCCCCAAGCCCGCCATCCGTAGGCCAGGGGATGGCGACTAGCACCAAATGAGTAAATCCTGATAAAAAGAGAAGGCATCGCCTTTATGAAACATAACCAAACACAACCAGAGTACAAGAGGAAGAAAACACTATGTAAAATTGAAAGCAAAAGTAGTGTTGAAAGTAAGGGACCGTAAATACAAGCCCATCTATAAAGTACAAGGTAAATGAAAAAAACAAATGGAAGGTAAAAAGAAGCTCTTAGATCATATAACACGGATCCTACCTGAAGGGTTGGTACAGATAGCCTCCTCAGCACCCTCTTCCTTCAACCGGTCTGTACTGTGTGTCGTCACGCAGAGTATCCACCTCCGGGTACCGTCCTAGTCCTCGTACACTCTGCCTCAGTCATCACTGTTTGTCGTCTGCATCCAACACAAAGAGGTGCGGGCATAGCCCGTGTAGGGGTGAGTATAACGATACTCAGTAGGGACCCCAAGACCCTCAAGGTCTCACTAAATCCATCAAGGATAAACCAAAAAGAATGATCTCAATAGATAACCTTTTATTAGGTATATGCCCATACATATACCTATGTTATCAAGTAACCCATCTCAATTATGAGGGAAAAAAAAGGTCATTGACTTAGCTCAAACTAGAATTTTTATTCATGATGAAGAAAACACAACTATTGGATAACTCCTCCACTATCGAGCGCAGTAGTCCTTCCACGACTCCAACGTTCCACTCAATAACCTTAGACTGCTGAGGTACTCCTCCACTATCGAGTACCGTCGGTCTGCCACCCCAACACAGTAGTGCTCCCCCTACTAGCCTACAGAGGTACTCCTACTATTGATTACCACAGGTCTACCACCCCAACACAGTAGTGCTCTCTACATGGCTAGTCATGTCATTCTGATACGAATTGGACAACCAGCCATCGACTCTCAACCAACTACACGGTCACCGTACTCCGTATGCTCGTCTTTGGGAGGATCTTCTCCACAAGCTACTTGTCGACACTCCATGTGCCACAAATTTCCATAGAGAAGTCTCTCTAAGAACCGACTCGTCATAGGGGTCTCAACACAACAGATGACACGTCAATCAGACACTCGGTCTGTGAGTTATTAGCATTCTTTTTCCAGGATTCAGTTGGATTTTGGGTACAATCCAACCCAGCAATACTCCAACTACATCCAAACATCAGGTAATGTATTCCGAAAGAACAGTCTCATCAATAAGAAACCAACGTTGTCGACTGCACGTCAATCCGACGTCCGGTCCTCAAGTCATATGTGTTTCCACAACCATGCCCCAGTTAAATACGAGTTCAAACCAACCCGGACGTACCAACAATTCGAAAAAACCTTGAGTTTAATATACCAAAACGACAGTTTCGACCCAATGAATCCTACGTAATTGACAGTGCGTCGATCAGAGGTCGGTAGCTCATGATATATTCGTTTAACATAAAATGGTCTGAAAATATGGGGTCTACGCCCGGTCCGACCCGGCCCAACACCCCCAGGGTCGTCACAAACCAGGTCGACCCGACCCGGGACTAGGTCTTGCTCGGTTGGGCGGGGTGCGTCCCAGCTGGATGCGGCCCGACTGGTGCGGCCCGGCACGTGGTTAGTGCGGCCCGTCCCGGGGCTGGCGCGGCCCGGCCTGACGGGCGTAACCCGACAGACGTGGCCCACATGGCTGGCTGACCCGGGGGGGGGGGGGCTGGAGGAGCCCTGTGGGGCTCGCCCGAACCGCTTGTCGGGGGGGGGGGGGGGGGGGGTAAACCCCCTAGTTTCTTCGAAATGGGTGGCCTTGATGGACGACCCTTGGGTAACCACGGGACCCCCTCGGGTCCCGCCTCTTGGTGGCACCGGCAGCCGGCACAACCGGCCACCCTTCCAGATCCTCCACAACCTGAGTCTGCAGCTTTGTTCAACCGGCACTGTGCGACGGCGCGACGCCCCCCCCCCCACCCCCGCCTAGACCCGCCTAGACCGTGGCCCCTGTAGCTCCGGTGCGGCGCGACGGCATCGCGCCCCTCCACCGCAGCCTTCCCCAGCCGCAGTCCGACTCTACTCCGCACGGTACGACGGTGCCACGCTTCTGCGACGACTCGAAAATCATGCACTGTCTATCCACTCGGGGTCAGACCATCGCCGGCCGGTTCTTCGCAATCTGCCTCCATCGTCCAAAAATAAAAAACGAGAGGGGAAAGGTCGGACCATGAACATGCGGTCTGAGCCCTGCCTCATCATGATGGTATCATATAGCCAAACGAAACTCAAGAATTGAAGAACTATGATAAATGGTATTAAAGCATGAACATAACATCCCCTACCTCAAGGTTTGCCATTCATTGACGATATCGCGAAAGGGTGGACGTCAGATCGTTGAGGTCGTCACAATGGAGGAGATGAAGGTGACGACGATCATTGGCGTTCGTTTCTTTTGCAAAGGCCTTCGATCCTGACTCAAGGGTTGTTCATTGGAGATCCGTCAGAAGGAGAACCGTTCTTCATGGAGGGAGGGAGCTCTTCTATTCCTCCAGGGATTCTCCATACAAAATTTCCCCATCCAAAAATTAAAATGGGATTTTCCCCCATCTTAACAAACTTTCCATCTAAATTCAAATAAATTCAAACTCATTAATTAATTGAATAGTTGGAAAAAAGTAAATGATGAGAGAGAGAGACAGAAAGTGGAGAGGCTACACTTCAATAAATGATTGGAGTTTTTATGTATTAAACAATGGTTGAGTTATGGGGAAGTCAAGGGGGTTATAGGGGAGGAGAGGAGTTAGGGTCTCGTGTGGGCCCCACCACACTAAACTCTACCATGGGAGGTTAGGTGGGTGTGGGCCCCACCTATAACTCCCCCTTAGTTGGATAATAACCACCCTCCACCAATAAAAATATCAAACACTTATTTTTATTTATTCCTTAAAAACAACCGAAAGTTAACCTCTTCTCCCGTTAAAATGAAATTACGGTAAAGGTACCCTTAAGCAATTACTGGCGCTGCGAGTTAATCGGTGACCTCGAATTTTTTAAATTCCGAGCACTGGTTCAAAAGATAGAAAAAACCGCTCATTCGTTTACTGAACGTACCCGAGCTAAACATCATAAATTGATTCCGGGCACACCAGGCCTCAGAATCAAGTGCCGTCAGAAGACACAGACTCGTAGAATTCCAAAGAAATGAAGAAAAAAAATTATGTGAAATTTCCTGGTCTTTACAGAACTATTAAACATATCATTTCAAATTCTAAAAGAAGTTATTCTGAAAATACATAAAAGGTCATGATTCATATAACATAGTCTATGAACTTTAGAACATAAATAATTCATCCATCGAACATTATTCTTAAATCATTGCTCATGATTCATCAATTTATTCCATAAGTACCTCTTTCTAAGAATACGTAAGATGAATCATGTACTCTGGTTTTTCAACGTCAATATTATCATGCATGATATGTTTAATGAAAACAATACTGGAAGAATATCACATAACATTCACATGTATTTTTTGGTCTCTTTAACTTCATAAGTATAACCAATAATCATACCACCTTCTTGATTCTCATTATGAGATTTTCACATGGGAAATAAATACCCATAAATCCCACACATTCCCCATCTAAAACATTAAATTTTAACCATGTTCTATTGAGTTCTCTCCATTGACTGAAACTAGAAGGTATAGTGTGAGAAACATTTATCATATTTGGATACCATATAATCATGAAAGTTTATTTATAGGGTGCCTAAATCAAAGATCATAATTATTTAATCTATAAAACCCTAGGTTTATACTATATTATTCATAGTCATCCTATATTGAAATCCTTCACGAGGTTTCATAATGATGTTGTGAATTCCAAAAGAAAATCCTCTAGGAGTGTCAAACTAGGTGTGCAACATGGCCCACTTTCATGTGCCAAATTACCTCGAGTCAGGCCCGTGACATCTTGTTGGAATTATTACCCATTGATAGATCTATTCCAAATCCACATACACTTGTAGTATCCATATTGGGATGTATTTATAGGGAACCATTCGCTCTATCCTTTACCAAAATTTTAGGATATTTTCATAAATGCTAATTTATCCTTATAATTATCTTTAGAGACATCCCTGGGCATATCCTATGAAATATAATTAGTGATCTCACTAAATTTTCTAAACCTAGTTTGAAAAGGTTAATAATCACTGAAATTGATACAAAATATCAAATACTAGTACTGACATATATAGAAAATACATCACTTGTTTGGAATACATATAATGTTATACAAATAGATGCAAATAGACCATTTTGACTAGTGACTCTAGAAACATGGAAATGTAAACACTGGTACACGAGAGAGCTACATTGTCTCCCACTCGGTACTCGAAGACTATGACTCTTAGCATACATATCATTTATGAAATATATATTTATAACATAGGGAAGGAAATACAAAATGTGGTGAATTAGATGCTCAGTAAGGGTAAACAAGGGAGACATGTAACCACAAACAAGATCATAGGTGTATGATAACATGATCAAAACATTTTAAGATCGTAAAATTCATATCAAATATAATAAAAATGAGACATGTCCTAAATCAGGTAAATTTATAAGACATTAATCATAATGAATTTATAAAATATTCAATTAAAGCATCATAGATTAATAAAACAAGGAATTATGGTAGACACATAATCATATAAAAACCCTAAGTTAAGGAAGAATACCCAGAAATTTTTAACATGTTAAGCATGTGTTAATCATAAATGCACCTACTTCGTGCTTGAGATTCCCTCCCATGTACCCTCTCAATTCATCATTGGGATTCCCTCCTGTGTACCCATTAATCTCATAAAACATTTATCATTACACAATTCACTGGTGGGAGATATAAGTCTCACCCATATCATAACAAAATAATACATACATGAGCCACATGATAATTAATAATCATATCATAACCCATAAAATGAAATCGGTATTATAAACATGTATTCATTTCATGACCTATAGATTAAGGCAGGTTTTATAATCATTTCATTATAAGAATAAACCATGAAAAGAAGCAGGTTTCAAAATAATATAACACATTAAATAGAAACAGGTTTCATAATTGTAATTTCCAAAAAAGATAAAACATTTAATAAATAATATGAATGAAACCTTGGGATTTTTTCCTAGAAGGTCAGGAGTAACAAGAAATAGATGTCATGTTATATAGAAAATAACATGGATGGATATTTAGTTAAATTGTTTTGAAGAAAATATCCTTTCTTCTTTGAAAAATTATCTTTAAAAAATAAAACCATTTGAAATAAATTTTTATAAAATAAAACTATAAATCTTAAAAATAAATATTTAAAACCCTTTTTAAGACTTGTGTCTTAAAAAACATTTAATGATAAATTGAAAATGTTTTGAAAATTTGTTTCCTTCAAAACATATAAATGAATCTTGATAACCTTTTGAAAAAAATTCTATAAAAATATATTTTAAAATAATTTTCATAAAAATTAATCTATTAAACATGGAAATAAATTTTTAATGAATTTACGGTGGGTAAATCCATACATGTCATTGGGGGAAAACAACATTTCATTTGCATGATAAAAAGGTCAGAAAAATGCCTCGTTTGGAAACCGACACGAAGATTCCTTTAAAAAAATCTTAAATGAATAAACTGATAAAAATATATTTTAATGATAAAAGGATATTAGATTAATATTCTTGGAATCCCTTTTTATAAAACATGATTTTGAGGGAACACAGATTTCCAACCGAAGAGCGGGAAAAGTAAGGACTTATTAAAAACACTTTCTTAACTATATTATGTACTAGAGAGTGAAAACATAGAAGAAATAAATGAATATATCATTAATAAAAATATTAGAATAAAATATATGATTTTTCTAATGAGATGGATTGTCAGGTTTTGTTAAAGGAATAGTAAACATAAACAAGATCAGAAAGCTATGTGATTATTTCAATTAACTCTTACAACTAGGTAAATTAGAACCATAATACCAATGTCATAAAATGGAATTAAATGAATCCTAAAATATAAATAAAATATTAATGTTAATTATATTACATTTTGACGTTAGAATATAAACCTCATGAAAAAATATTGGTTCATAACATGTCATGTCTCTCAAAGAAGGAAAATTAATAGAAAATTACAATACCAATTTGGAATCTTTTGAAGCCTAAATCCCTAGAAATAAATATAATAAACTGGATATTTAAATACCCATAATTTTATGTATAAATGGAAGAGAATAAATATTTGTTCATTATATATTCCATATAAAAAGAATCAGTGGGGAATAAAGCATGTATCACATGGAAATAAAAAGTGAGACAAAATTCCCCTACATTATGTCTTGTCTCCCACTGTACTCATTAAAAAAATTATATAATAAATATAAATTTATTATGAATATTTCAAAGACTAATATTATTATTTTTAATAACATATATGGTTTTATTATGAATTTATACTAACCTCTTGTTAAAAATTCTTTTTTAAGGATTCACTTTGAGTAATATACGTTTTTTTCCACATGTGTATGAATTTATTATATATTTGGTGCTAATTGATATATAATGATTTCAAGAATGTAATAAATTATCAAAATATAATTTATATTCTGTATTTTTTATTATAATAATCCATAGAATATTTATGTATGAAATGGAATACATCGTTCATGGTGACGGTAAGTCGTACGTACGTATGAATGTTATTTCTATTTAATTATCATATTGAAAGATAAAAAATAAAAGAAAAATTAATATAAATATAATTATGATAATAAATTTATTATATAATATATCTCTTATATATTCCCTAAACCCACCCTTAATACATTTCATGCAGTGTTTGAATGAATCACATTACTTTGTGGGTGTAGTAGACCACATTTCCTCAAACAAAACTACAATATTAACAAAAATTGAAATTATAATGATATGTGTTCTAAAATAATTAAATAATATTAAATACATAATTAATATAATATATAACATATATAAAAATAGTTTCCATCAAAATTTCCCCTATGATAGGCTGTAAAAGAAAAATGAAGAATAATCATTTAGTTTGGTGGTAGTTCACCAAACACGTAAACAAGATGTTTGTCACTGAGGAGATGGAAGTGTGTGTAAGTATAGGTCAAAAAAAGAAATAAAGAAATCTTTATTTATGATATTTCTATTTTCATAAAATAACAGTGAATGAATTTTTGTGGTATTGGAGAAAGGAAAAAAATGAAAGGAATTTGGGGGAAGACGTTACCTCTTAATCGGGTAACTTCTTTTTGATATATGCCAAAAGGCTTACTTAGATTAATTTATTTACAATGTGAGGATTGAAGGAGTTATGTGGGTATATTGGTATATTTTTTTGTTATATTTTAGACGATCTAATGTTTCTTGAGAGGTGTAAAGAAGGGGTAGAGTTCTATCTTTTTTATAGTGGAGGGGAAGTGTCACTCTTGTAAATACCAAAAGGTATTAAATAATGGAATGTATCCTTTATTTAATGTTCCTAAAAAATTTAAAATTAATGTATTAATAATAAATTATTGTCTAAGAAAAACTACTCTAAAAAAATATATTCATTTTAAATATTTGATTCCTTAACATCTATGATTCCCCATTTTATTATTTTGGTTTTTATTAATGCACCTTATTTTCTAACCTATTCAATTTAATAGTTAGTTATAAAATAAGGTGATATTTTACTATATAATATATATAAAATGAATTATAAATATGATATAGAATTTAAAAAATAAAAAACTCTTGTGTTTTGGAAATTAATTTTTAAAACAAGTGCATGTGACACACAAAATATTTCTTAAACCCACACCATGCTAACAATATCTTTACAATCTATGTGTCATAGTGTTAATTATAAAAGGAATATTGGAACATTAATAGAAAATAATTAATATTTTTTAATCCTTAAAAATTACTTGGCAGAATATTGTATTTTTATTAATTTTAAATCAATTAAAAAAATATCATTTTGTGTAAAACAAAAGTAATGTTAATTTTTACAATATTTATTTAATTTGAATTTTAAAATATCACAATAATATTTTAGTTCAAATATATTAAGTTTTAATAGGTGTAATATGATATATTAATCTTAAATAAAATATATATAGAATAATTTTATCAATTTACTTCACTTATAACATTTATAGTATCATATATTTTAGATAATTATTAACTAAATAATCAGTATGTTGGAGTTTCTTTAAAATTTAAAGAAACTAAATCATAACTAAAATTTATTGATAAATTATTATGATATTAATGGGAAATTTTTATTTCCAAATTTTATTTATAATAAAAAATATGATCTGTTTACACATCACAGTGTTTTGTAAATGTTAAAGGTATGTAAAGTACACTTTTTCCCTTTTTCCTTAATTAATTTTTTTTATAGTGAATTTTTTTTAATAATATCTCAATAACCGATAAAATTGAAACCAATTGGGTATATGTTCTAACTATTTTCTTAAAATTTCTTTTGGATAAGTTTCCAGGTCATTTCGATTATTATGGTTAAGGTTTGGTACCTATTTAAGCTAAATCTTACCTTCATCACTATGATTATTTTTTATCACTTTAACTAATATTTTTGGTCAAAAATTACGCTGACATTATTAGAATAAAAATAAGAAAATTATTAAAACTATTTATGTATTTTAAAAAAATTAAATTTACATATGTGTGTAAATTGAGTTTAACACTAATCCAAAAGACGTGGAGAGAAAACTTGCTTTTAAAGTAAAATAATTCAGGAGTTTAGTAATCTTTTATTGTGAAATTTCATATTAAATTGATAATAATTAAAAACTTTGGTTTAATATATTAATAATTTATCTATTTTGAATTTAGAAACAATTTAAAATAAAATTTAACCATAATCAAAATTTAAATGAAAAGGCTGTTTTTTAAAAAAATTAGAGTAATTTTTACTATTCTCCAAAAATCGAGTTTCTCAGAAAAATCCCTAAAAATAACCCAAACCTAATTTAAAAATTATGAATTAGAAAATAATTTTTATTTTATCAAATTATATATATAAAATTACCTAAAATAAATTTTATTAATTTTTCACAAACAAACATGAAAAAGTTCATTTGACAAAATAGAATTTTCAAACATTTAAAGACTATTCCAATGTTATTATTTTCATAAAAATATTTTTAATTTATATAAAAACATTATAATTTTTTTAAAATAGTTATTAATATTCATAATAAAAATTTTATCCGCTATGTTATACCTATATTATTTAAATAATTCTATTATCAAAATGATGTTTTATAGAGGCGTGGTGTTGTGTGCAACACACACTAAGTCTATGTTGCATGGAGCGCAATCCAATTCAGTTCCTTGTGAAATGAATCATTAAATTAGTGCAATTAATGATATAAATGAAAAATAATTTGTTCGAAAAAAATATTTCACATTATCTTGGGATGTTACACATGGTTTCATTAGATCCAGTGGTATAACTTGTGGTGGTGTGTTCAAAATATCTTGGGCTAGGTCTTGTATCAACCCTTGGATATGTAATAGTCTTAGAGAAACAATAAAATTGGATAATGTAGGTATGGCTGTTTTGGGTGTCATATTAGAACTGATGGATTGACGATAATTATTTATTTTTTCTTTAACACCATAATTATCTCTTCAATTGAACATATTACCTCTTCATACACCACATAACTTTTCATATTAGGGGCCATGTTGGTGGTAACCTATTGAGTTATATTCACACCTTTCATGGGTGTCCGTGAAACTTGGGTACTTGAGAAGAAATCACTAATCATAGGTGAAGGTAGAATAGATGCCCCATGTTTCCTGTTCGTGTGGGATAACTTAGATTGGATTGAGGTATATATGAAGGATGGTATTGGAGACCAGCTAATTTTATATTTTTATTTTTTTTATAGCCTATTATTTTTGGTCCAGTAAGAGAACATTCAGTATCTATGTGAATGATCATGATTTTTTATGATTTCAAACCACTGCATATTATTAACAAAGCATGTTGTTATTGCTTTACCAATGTAATTTGGTTTACTATTATTATTCTAGATGATGATTATTTATTTATGGCTTGTTTTTTATATTTATATGGGAGTATACTCTTCCAATATATGACTCTAAACACCAGTTTCTTGTTTGTAGCATCTATATTATATTTACTCATGACCATGTTTATGTAGGGACTTCTCGTTTAGAAACTATTGGGTAGTCTATGGTGGAGGGGAATTACATATACAAACTAAAAAAAATATTATAATTAACTTCTTAAAAAAATATCATAACCTAGTGCAGTCCAAATTCAAGTTAGAATAATACTAAATTAATTATCAAATAAAGAATGGAGCTCCTATGAATATTGTAATATAAAAAATAAAATATTTTTAAAACTATAAATGAAATCATACATCCATTGAAATATATAAAAAAATTATATATTTTTATAAATTATTGAATAATACTACATAAAGGAACATTTCATAAATTCAAACATGTTGTAATGATTTATGAACAATTCATAAATACATTTATTATAAAAAATTATATTTTATCACTACATTTTTAACATTCCATAATTACATAAATATAATACTTTATATTTGTTTCCAATATGAACACTTCATATTATCCTTAGAATGAAATTTCATTAAATATATAATATTTGAAATATTTCCATTTTATATTTTATTTTTTCTATGTAAAAAAATTATAAAATAAAAAAATCACCAATTTAATATTACTTTAACCTTGATCACATAAATTATAAAAAATTATATTCATAGGATTAAAATAAATTTCCCAAATAAGGAATTTTAATGTCACATTTTAATATTAACAATTATAAACAATTTATAATGAAATATATAATGTTTTATATTTTTCCTTACATCACTTTATAAATTTCCTTTTAATTACTTTATAAGAACATTGTATTTAAATTATAATTCATGGAATAAAAACCAAATGTATTTTAATATCAATAAAACTGATTATGAATATTTATTAAATAAGAGTTTCATTAACATTTATCAATCACTAAAAAACATGATGAATAATTTTTTGAGATGAAAATTATAAATTAAATTAAAAACCCTAAAACATCCATTCCAAAAATTTATAATCATCTTAGAAATTAAATATTTCATTTAATAATTTAATAATTAGAAATAAATATTTCATTTTATATCATATTTAATGATATCATTTATATCAATATATGTGATTTTGTTCGATACTATATTGCAACTTATGATAGACATACCATAATTTTTTATATATAATCATAGATATTTATCATAATTTATGATTCATCGATATTGTAAGTCAAGAAAAAAAATTTGGACCATATTTTATGACTAGTACAAGTGGAGAGTGATATGGACATTGACACATGAGAATTACTATTTTATGATATATTGTATATTTTAATTACGAATTAATGATGCTATGACCTATTATTATTACATATATTTTTTAAAAATAATAATATCCTCAATAACATGTTCCCCATGAAACACAAAAAAATAACAAACAAATAATAGAGTCACCTGATTATGAAAATATATGATGAAAAAACCTCTAGTAATTTAACCAATAGAAATCAATTTAAATTTATTATGTTTAAAGAATTGATAATTAATATGATTCAATTATTATTTCTCAAATAACTATTAAAAGAATTAATAAATTAAATCAACCTATTTTAAATGATTATTATGATAATATCTGATATTACAATATATAACCTAACATATTGTTATTCTTTAAAGAATATATTTAAATAAAATAACATTAAGAACAAGAGATGTTTAAAATTTAATATTTTCAATAAAAAATAATTTTAGTTATATATTTTATTTTCATTTAAGAGAAATGTATATAAAGTTTAGAATTTAAATTATATAAAATTAAAATATATTTTTAATTTTTAACTTCAATATTATCATATGAATTTTTTTTATTTTTCTGAATCATTTTTTTGATGTATAGTTTAAATATTATTTTTACAAAAAATATAATATGTATGGAATTTTTATATGATAATATTGAATGAGAGATTAATAAAACATTGTTTAATAAAATATCTAATTAAGGAATATTTATTTTTAATTTTATTATTTTAGGTAATATTAGAAAATGTATGTTTAACATTTTAGAAGTTATGTAACATTTTCCTTATTTAAAACAATTTTTGTTCTTCAAAAAAAATGAAACATTATTCTGGTAAAATTTCGTTTTTTATTTTTTTCAATGAAAAATAATATTATTTTTTTTATATTAAACCAATATATGTCATGAAAACAAATAACACTAATAAATTTAGCAGCATCATAAACTTTATTCATAAAAACACAATATTCATTATTTTTTTACGCATTATGTGAATTTTTTTCCAACAAATATTTCACAATTTTATAAATAATATTTAATAAAATTATTTTATAATTTATATTCATACTGTTAAAAATAGATTAAAGAAATATTTTTCCTCATTACAATTAATTAATATGAATGAATATTAATTATCCTGGTTAAAGTAAAAAAATGGTATAGATATACATAGTAATAAGAAATGATTTGGAACCATTTAATTTTTTTTACCAAATGTGTGGATGGTGTATGAATACAAAAAACCTCACCTAATCACCTTTTTTTTCAATTTTTAGGCATTTGACCCTAGAATAGTTACATTACATTATTGAAAATTTAAATGATGCTTCCAAAATATCCCTCATATTTACTCATAAAAGGGGATCACATACACCCCTTCATGCTACATGCAATACCCTGACCCTAGTTACCCAGATTCGGTGCATTATTACATAACATTGGCATGATCACAAGTGAGAAAATCCAAAAAAGACCGATTAGTTTAGTAGCTTTTGAAGTACTAGATACAAACACGTGTTTTACCATACATTATGAAATGAAGAACAATATCATTGTGTCTCCTTTGAACACATTCATCTCCCTCAGACAATCCCTACAAGTAAGTCATAATATACTTATTCAAATCCTAGAAAAAATATAACATAGAAAGGTGTGAGCTCAGGTTCTCAGTAAGGATAACAATATAGCACAACCTTTCATAAATAAGAAAAAACATTTAAGGTAATTTATAAGACTGAAACAAATTCTTTTAAACATAAAACTTCAGCATAATATGGAAAAGCAAAATCAAATAATTCCAATTACAAATTCACAATGATATTCTATAAGTTGAATAATCCCATGTAATATCAATATCCAATTTCATAATAGTGGAATGTATAATGCCTGACCTCATAACCACACAGTCAAGGCCTAATTCCAAGACTAAAAATAATATTTTTTATGCCCTTGTTCCATGAAACTAGTTTGTATTATGAGACCTACTGATGCACCAAGGAGTTATAGTGGGATCCACTCGTCACTTACTAAGTTCAATACATTCCTCAGATTAAAAGTTTAAAACATAACATAAAAATTCATATTAAAACTAGAATACGAAATATCAATACTTTAACCATAAAACATGAATGGTATAAAAATAACACATCCATAGTAAAACATATCACAATGTTGTCAAGACAATATGGAAGACTGTATCATTATAAATCAACATCAAACAAGTGTAAAATCCATAAATGGATGTTAACATAGATGAAATCAAAAATATTTGAGAGAAATACCACTTTCTATTTCGAAATCATTTAAAAGTCACATATTTATAAAATAAAACAATTATTTTGAAAATATTATTATAATCTTATAAGGGAGTCTTTTAAGGTGTTACAATGGCGGAAAATAGCCACACCTACTGTATAAGTTAAAAAAATATCATTTCTTTAATTATTGTCGAAAAGGTCATAAAGGACCTTGTTTGAAAAACGACGGAAAGATTATTTTATAAACATTATAAAAAAATTAAAAAAGGGTATAAATGACTTTAACCCATAGTCTAGGAAATAGTAAAAATGTTTTGAAATAAATTTTAAAAATCTTGGATGTGGATGATAAAGAGGTCACTGTAGGTACTCATGTATAAACAACCTCAGATAATCATAAGATTGTAGAATTAACAGATAACACGTACTTTTCCTTGATCAAGGTTACATTAAGCTCTTGTATGATAGTTAAGTCATTGTTATTAAATAAAACAAGAACCCCATACATAAATATGATATCATATATGATCATCTAATATTTCTTTGTTAATAATATATCAGTAGTATCATTGTTTCAGGTGTTAACTTAATCATTTCCCATTAGATGCTTGGTTAAGAATGCCATGTTTTAATGGGTAGGATGTATTTGATTCATATATATAATGGTATTATGTTCTTAAACCTTATTTTTAATAACAGAATGGAAATTATTCAGGAATGGTTATGATGGGGAAGGAATTTCATTGCGTTCGTGGAGACGGTAATCCCTACGAATGCATGAGTGACAATATAATTCAATTGATGGTGAAATCATATGTAATTGGAAGGTATATAATATATTAAGAATCATAAACATGTCATATTTATTATTTACATCATTTATACTCATTATTATACCTATCCAAATAATGAATTGTGTGAATAAAATACAACACCACGATTTGGAGGTGGTAAGCCATATGTACGCATGTATGAAGACATTTCATTCATAGGATGAATAGAAAAATGAATATGGTTATAAAATATTTATAAAAACATCACATAATGTATAAGGTACTAGAATTATTATTTTTGTTTGGAAACAACACAGAAAGATGAAGTGGAAGAATGAAATAACTCTGAAAGAGTTGGTGAAATTATAACCTCTTCTTTAGGTGTCTCTTTTTGGACAATGTATTCTTTTATTATTATAATAAATGGTTAATAAATTTATTATAAAAATACAAGAGAACCCTAATTGGTTAGTTATTGATATATATAACCTTATCTATGTCCATTTTCTTAACCAAAATATTTTAGGAATATTATATCAATTAATAATATTGTATTTGTTTTAAAAATTAATTTATGTCATTTTTGACGCTATTTGGATTTTTGTTTTTTGGAAAGGCATAAAAACTTTATCAATTCGAAAAAAATTATTCAATCAACCGAAAAATTTCATATTAACCTATAATATTAGTTTAATTCCTACAAAGTCTCAATTTAAATTTATTTGGATATTTATTATATCAATTATTTTAATCATTCATTAATATGGTAATTACTACATCATTACTGTGATATAAATAAATTTAATTATTTAATGTTAAAAAAATATAAATAAAATACCATTATGTTTGAAATCCTTTTTGCTTTCTAATGAATATTTTTAGTTGAATTTATCTTATGTATTACCCTATATTAAAAATGGTTTAGTTATTAATCATTGAATTTAACACTTTCAACTCTTCATTAAATAAAATAATAATAAACGTCCTAATGTAATCCAAGTGGACCAAAAAAACATATTTTATTCCTAGGGTTCATTTTGGTCTAAAAACCTTATCCAATAGAATTTTTACATGTGTTAGGGTAATTATAATATCAATTTTTACCTTTAATTATCTTATTTACTTTTAACTGTGGTAAATAAAAGTCAAAAGTCACTATTTACCAAAAAATATTTTCATCATATTATATCACATATTACTTACTGTTTTCAACTATGTCTCTCAGATTTTTGAAATTCAAATCACAGATGTGGTAAAATTACGTTTTTTGAAAATTTTTAAATGCATCTAGAAGGTGGGTAAAAGACAATAAAAATATCAATAAACATTTATATATCTAATATTATTATAAAATTAAATCAATGATTTATATTGACCATATATATGTATTATGTATCTATTTTTACCCAAAATAAATTTAAATAAAATAAATAATTATTTAAATAAAAATTTGTTTTTAAATAATAACAGTGTTATTCACTATTCATCAAAAAAATGAATGTTTTCAGTAAAATATCAAAAATATACCATTAGCTAATTTTGATATTTAGAATCCAAATATGAATTCCATTTTAAAAAATAAAATTTATAAAATTAAAAAATGTGGGTATTACTATTCATAACGGCTAGTTTGATTGGTCGTAGTGTGCTAGAACACGAAGTTGCGTACAATGCAAGCTATTGCATTATTCAAAGAAAAGCGTACCGTGGATGTTTGGTGTGTTACACTACACATCTCCATTTGAATTTATTACCAAAGTAATTTTTTCATACTATAACACTATATAAACATTGTAATCTTGAACTCAATATCTTTATAATACACAAATATTTTTGAACAAGATCATTGTGTTCAATAACATAGATGACAATAAACCCCGAGATTTAAAAAACCATGAAATATATAATTTAAAATTAATATTCATAATCTAGAAATTAAATTGATGGTTATGAATTTGAATAAATAAATTTTGAAAATAATTTTTTTAAACATTTATAAAATAAATTCAATTGTTTTCAATTGATTTGAAATACAAAAAAAATTCTTTGAAAGAGAAATTAATATATTTCTAAAAATCTATTTTTATGTGTGAAAGGTTTTATTTTCATAATAAATTAAATATATCTATATTTTTCAATTATTTTATTGAAATTAAAATATTATTTTTTAATATAATGTTTTATCATTCATCGAATATTTTTTAAAATCATGAGATTAGAATAAACATAGTTTTCTGCTTACTGACAATGTTTTTTTTCTAAAAAAGGATTCATCACATTAATTTTGTTTAAAATTAAATTTAATTATTACACTTTTGTGAATTGAATTTATAAAAATAGATTGCATATTTTTAATTATAATAATTAATATTAAATAATAAGTTAAACATCTTGTTTTCACAAAAATAGAAAAAATAATAAAAATTAATAACCATGGTTAAGGATAAAATGAGTTTACATGTTGGGGTATACTCGAAGATAGTGATTATAATGACCTAGAAACTTATATAATTACTATGGGATGGAAATATTTTGATCTTATCTCATCTATGGTTTTATTACGAGTTATTTGTTTTCATACTTTCATGTGAAAAACATGGGAAAATGTATTCTTTAAAACAATTCTATGTGTTCCCTCCACCACTTATTAAAGGGAACCCCTATAATTTTTTCTTAACACTTCCAAAGCACATTAGTTCATATAATTAATGAAAAAATTACTTCCTTAAAACCTTTACCATAACCTATATTTCTTTGTTTTATCATGGAACAAATCTACAAATATTTTAGGTATAAACTAAAAGAGGTTGTCTGAAGCAGATGTATAACTCCTAACCATGATCATTCATTTTATTTCCTCCAAAATCCTTAAAATATTCATAAAATTTGATTAAATAATAAAACAATTATATTCCATATATTTATATGTAATAATTTTAATTTACTAACCAATATTCATTTCTTTTTTTATTAAATGGGAAACAACATTATCGGTCGGGTTTACGACAGACAACCGCATAATGAACCAATACAATTTGTTTTCAATAAAAATCTATCAGGAATAGATATAATTATGGATATAATGTATTTATAAAATATTTAAAACATAATTAAACCTCTATAATTATAATATCAGATCTACCGTCTTACCTTTCAATCAATGTGAAAATGATAATGTCACTCATGAATACATGTGTACTACCACCTCCGTGAAGTGATATGAAATGTTTTTTATTTTATTTTTACATGGATAATAATTTAGGAATATTTAATGAATATATATGATATATATGATATATATGATATAACAATTATTCTATAAATTCTATAAATTATTTAACTTTCTTTCATTCCTTCCGAATAATGTGAAAATGATGTTCTTGTGTAAGTGCGACCTATTGTCTCCCTAAATGAAGTAACTCATTTTTATATCTATAAAATTATGGGATATTATAAATTCTTATATAATGATTATATATGATAAATATATATAATTGTTAACATAATTCATATTATTTCACCACGATAAAACTACAAGTATTGAATTTACCAAAAAACAAATAGGAAATAAAAAACAGATATTATCTAAAACTGTGATTTATCAAATAATTATTAATAAATTTTTGATAATAAGTTATATGTAAATAATATATGTTATGATATATGAAAATGAGTTTTAATATATTTATATTAAATTTATATTTATTTATCAGGTGTTTTGAACAAGTTTTAAGTAAATTATATATCAGGTAAGGTATTTATAGACTCTTATTTGTTGAGATACAAATAACATATTCACTACTCATCTAGTTTTTGGGTATATAATAAAAATTAGACACATTATATTATTAATTTAATTGTTTTAATTATATTTATTTTTTAATTTTATTCAATTATTTAATTGATATTAGGATTCAAAACATTCTAAAGTGATAAGTGTTTCTCGTGCCACTTTTACATCCATGATACATATGCCATAATCCCCACTAATTTATTTTGTGTAGTTTATATATAAAACCCATTATATATATTATATAATTAATATTTTTATCTTAGTAGTATTTAATGTTTTATTTGATGCTATTTCTTTTATAGGGTTTTGAATTTAATGGTTACCAAAGCGGTAAGGGTTTATTTCAGAATCTCATCATTTTTATGGATTGTTTATGTTTTAATATCTACTAGTAGAATTATTTGATATTTATATATTAAACACAGTATATTTCCTTCAATTATGGTTATTATTTACCTTTTTATGAAATATTTACAATTTCATCTCTTTGGTATATAAAATGATTGACCAAATGTTTTTACAAAAAGATGACTTTTTTTATCTATTCACTTGAAAAAACCTTTTTATTAAAAATCCATGTTTACTAAAAAAATATCAAGAATGTTTTAAATATTATACAGTGATTAAGAAAATAAAGTTTTACTCGTGTTATAACTTAAATAATGGTTTAAAAAGTGTCTTTGTTCACTTATCAAATGAGTTACTTTTTGACTTTTCATAAAAAATGGGAAATAAACATTTACTTTAATGTACCTAGAATGAATATAATTTCCTACTATCATGACGAAACAATGATTTTATGAGTCATTAAAAAGATCATATGGTTATTTTAGATGATATTGTTTCCGAAATATACTAGAAAAATCAATATTTTTTTGTGTTTTTCAAAGCGAAATAAATATTTTCTCGAAGAATTTATTTATGGATTTTTATTGTATTTATATTCATTAATGAAAAAACACTCATTTTAGTTTATATCCTAATTTTAATATGCTATAAATATTCCATCATTATCATTTCACTATATGGTTTATGATCAGTTTTAATAGGAAGTATTATTTTTATACCGTTCAGCATAGTACTCTAGATGGTTCATGATTAGGTTTATTGATTAGGGAATGCAGTAACAATAATAAGACTGTTCTCATATAAGAATGTTTATGTTAATAATTTTTATTTATTGGGGAAATAATAATAATTTCATATTCATGTTTTACAATATTATTTCTTACATTTATTATGTTTCTTCCGATTCATATGTGGAATGAATTGGACATAGTAGGGGATTGACAAGGCCTACTATATCGCATTGCTGCATCGATAGGTCTTAGGAGACAAAATAGGTTATGTTCTTGGCTGTCACATTAACCATATATATAAGATTTATTTTATATAGGCATTGATGGTATGGTTATGATATCATACATTACGAATACCATCATTATGCGATTGGTTATTGATGTCCATGTGATTGTTCTACTAGATAGAATTTCTAGGGATAATTTTAAAGCTGACATGATAATTTATATGGAATTATTTGATCATTATATAATCATACCATATTATTCTTCATGTTCATGTTATTGATTAAAAGTAACGAGATTCAGTTGTATACCATTCCATATTAATCATTCAGTATTTATTCATGATATCTTCTATTGCATGCATACCAACATTTTTCATTAAGGCTCTCCCCTTATGTTTCCTTTTTCAAGGATTCTAGGAAGTGTATTTAGATTGATATATAGGGATACAATGAAGAAAATAATAGTGTGTCAAAATAATGTTATTTTTTTTATTTTATGGTTTCAAATGCAATGTGATCTACAAGTATTTATGTAGTATTTCCAGGCTATTAAACTATTTGTTCATTCATGATGCCATTCTATATATTTAGTGACATTGTAATAATTTTACCAAAGACTTTGGACCAATAGGGTTTAGGTATTTATTGTTGGTATCATATAATGTTTATTAGAAACCTTGGGAACTATATTTTGAACAACTTATATTAGGGAATATAGATATTTGGATGACATTGAGGATATGTATCAAAATAGGATACCATGCTGAACTTTTTGTATGGTAGAGATTATATTGTTTTCCTAGTTAAAAATCCATGTCTAGGTACTCAATGTGGATGCATGATTAGCATAGTTTTACCTAGTGGAAAGAAAATAAAAATGGGTGTATTATGAATTGAATTTATTATACACAACAACATGGCTTGCAGCACGTATGGTTTTACCCAATTGGGTGATATTGTAGGGTTAATTCAAATTTTATTTATTTACCATTATGAAGAATTTGAAAAGATGATAACAGTGAATGACCTAGGTTAAACATAAGGTATATTATATTTAAAATAAGTTTTCCTTATTCATACAACATATAATTGATCATCTTGTATTCCATTATGATTATTATTGCTCAACCTATGATTTTTAGCCTCAGTCTATTTCTAGGACCCGAATAAATCACGTTAAAATTGAATATGATGGATAATTTAGCGATTATGAGGAACCAAATGGGATGAAGAAGGGAGTAAAACATAGCTTTATAATGCCTAATTAGTTATCCTAGAGTATTATTAATAACTATACCTTAACCATCTAACATATAAAATAAATAAGGCATGTATTGAGTCTAATATGAACATAGGTGATGGAGACCACTAAGAAAATATGGATCAATTTAATTTACATAAAAAATGTAGAATGATAAAACAAGTATAATTTCTAAAAGGAATAGGAACTAGTTTAATGAGTATAAAAGAAGAGGACAGTGTAATAAATTAGCAAGGGAATGTGAATTGTTTAAGGAAGGGAAATAATTTATTCCATTGGGGTCTATCTATAGTGAATTTTCTAAAAAGTGGGGACTTGTAAATTATATGATTCAATGCCCAATTTTAAAGGATAAATCATTGAACATGGAATGACCTATATTATTCCAATCATTTATGAAAAAGTGTTGAAGTGTTTATATATTTGTATTGAATAATAATTTCAAATAAGTATTTTTAGCATTGTTATTTTAGTTATAAGAATCATGAAACATTTAAGGATTGTTTTAATTTTTAGATGAACATATGTATTCATCAATGATTAAAATTATGAGTTATTGATACCATCTTGTGCTCATATGTTTATTATTTATCATATGTTAGAAATCATAAAAACCAATTTTTAGAGGTAAAGATTAAAATGTTCTAGATAGTTAAGTGTATTTTTGGAGACATTTATGGTAATATAACCCTTATGATTAGTATGGGTTTTAGTTTAAAAATATTTTCCGGAAGACTTCCATTACAATGTTTGGACATAATTTTAAAGGTGATGATTACCTTTTGGGTTAATATGATTAATGATATTGAGGTAATAATAGTCAATTATGATTATTAGAATTTATGGAAAAGATAATATCTTTTGAAAACCTTATTATTTAAAAATTGATTTTATGATTAATTTTATTTTTGTGGATGTTCACAATATTTTTTTGAAAATTATAGGAATTTTATTAATATAATTTTATAAAAATACCAACCCACATATTAGGTTATGACATTTTGTATTCGACAAGGCTTTGAGGATTATACCCACAACTGAAGTGTAATAAGGGTTCATCGGGTACCACTCTCCTACATGATTTATTGGTTAATAAGAAATTTTTTTTAAAAAATGTTGGAATTATAAATGTTATTTTAACAAATTATTTTTATAATTTTTATGATTTTAGATGATTTATGATATTTTGGGAGATGTTTTATTTCGTCTGGTTAAAAACAACCATTATTTTTACATAAAGGATTAATTGGGAAGAAAGTTTTTACATATCTAGAGGAGTAATATAAATGTTATGATATCACAATTGTGGTTATATAATTCATTAATATCAAGGTTATTGGGATTAATTGGGATATAGTGTTATTTATTTATAGAAATATCTATGTGACACCATTGCTTTCATTATCAAAATTTGGAGGTTAATGAAAAGTATTATTAATATTATGTATTTACTTATAATATGATACCATTTTTGGATATTGTAAAGACAATATAAATAGATTGTTATTATTTTATAGAATATACGATCCATTAAAAGTAAATTTTCAATATTATGAAACAAAAAAAAATCATATTTTATATTCAATTCATGGAGTAAGAATGAAGTTTAAGTTGATCGAAGGAAAACCAAAGGATGATATTATATATATGAAATAAAAAGATTATAAATATGTATTTTTTATAGTTTTATCTATCTTTATATAAAAATTATTCCTTAATGTTAGGAAATGGTTCTTCTATTAGAAAAGTTTCTTCATTTACCTTCATTTACAGTGAATCAAACGGTCTTTCTCACACCTCATTGGTTTATGGTTTTTTTGGTTATTAAAATTGTCTGGATTATTCATTCTAATGTTATCAATTATCTCAATCACTTCATAATAATTAATTATTTTATATCTTGTAGATATTTTCACTTCCCACTATCATTTACCAACATGGGAACCAAGTTATATATTATTACAGATGACCATCGTACTTCCCATTGTCTCTTTTAAAGTCGGTGTTTTGTTGACCATTATTAGGATGAGGGGTTTTCAATAATGGAATTTTAAAATATCAAGCAATTGATACAAGATTGTAAGTTAAAATATAGAGGTTTCATTTTATTTAAGGAGGGAAGAATGTAACAACCTAATATTTTAAAATAATAACATTGTGTTGAATACTGTATATGCGAGGGAACACTGAGTTAAAAGAACATGTGAAATATATTATTTAAATATTACCATTATAAAAAAGATATTAAATTAGATACTATCAACATAACAAGGTAAATTATTAAATATATATGGTATGAAAATTTGTTAATTAAATTCATTGTTTATTAGTTGATTATAAACAAAAATAAAATTCAATTTAAAAAAATATTTTTCTGAATTTTTTTTCATGTGAACAATGTATTCATATCATAATAAATAAAATTATTCAATATTAGAGAATGATTTTATAAAAATTTAAAAATTTTATTTTTTAAAAATTGTTTTATACATTTTCTATTTTTTTTAATCATGATATATAAATAAAACCAATTTAATGCATAAAACAATGTATTTTCTCAAAATAGGTTCTGTCTTGTTCTGTGAGTTTAAATTTAAATTAAATTCTACCAATTATATGAATTGAAATTTGAAAATTTATTTCCATATTTTTAATCATCATAATTAATATTATATAATATAATCAATTTAATTTTTTTCTATAATTTTCATGACCACCTCTCTCTAAAGATACCCCTCCAGTGATAGCAAGGATGAAAGAGAGATAATGACCCCAAAGCCTGCCTCTAGTAGGATCCACATTTGAAAATAACCCAAAGGGTATTCAGATCCCACAATATGGATATAATTTAACCTTTTTGAAATAATATTAGTAGATATGATAGAGAATCCAAAAAAAAAATCCAATACATATATTAATGAAATCCAAAAAAATATCACATATTCATGAATAGAAATAGAGCTGATGCAAAAACAAAGTCTCCAATGAAAGTACCAAATGAAAATAAGGGTTGGTATATGAAATCTATCAAACTCTGAGCTATTAAGGTCTAGAATTTCCCACGATGTCTTCCTAATACAATTGAAAATTGTTTTATATATATTGGTTTAGCATACATGTATACTCCTTAAGAAAACCAAATTCTCCCGTGTATATGTAGAAGAAGAATACTAATGACACCTTGGAAAAAAAGTATATCCAAATAGAACCTAACATGTATACTAACCTTACCATCCTCACTAAGGAATAATCCCCAAATAAAGAATCTCATGTAATGTCACAAAACTCACATCGATGATAGGGTACCCCGCACCACTTCCCACTGATTAGACACTCTTCACTAATAGAAAATGTGCTCATTCTCCCACACCTTATGAAATAAAAATGTAACAACCTAGTGGCACAAACCTGGGCCAAGATCCACATCTCATCGTACATAGAGACACATGGGACATGAAACCCATATCGTCCCATCACCTGGTCCACGAGCCACATCACTTCCTGCCCACAAACACCTAACCCAAAACAACATCTCATCCCACCTGCAGACTCTTGTGCTACATACCACATCACATCCCTTCATAATGACTCTTATTCCATAGACCACATCATATCCCATCCATAAGACACATTTAAATGTACAAGTCATCTCATCTTTAAGAATCCTGGGAAATCACAGCTCATCTCATCTCAAAGACACATGGAAAGAATAACTCATCTCATCCCAAGGAATCCTGGGAAATCAAAACTCATTTTCACACTCTTGGGCCTCATAAACCACATCCATCCCAAAGAATATTTGTCTATCACTTCCTAGAAGAGGTATTAGGTAATAGTGGGTGGCTGACCATGCTTCATCCCACATGGATATTTGGGAAAGACACCCTTCCCAGTGAGGATGTGGATGTTCAGAAAATAGTTTTCATCTTGTGTGTGGTCCATATAGAAAATCAAAATGAAAACACAAGTATATATATAAATATAATACTAACACTCATGACCAAACTATGTGTTATAAAATATAAAACCAAATAACAACATTTCCATCATTTTGTTACATCTAAATCCTTACCACAATACAAGAAACAACAACCTCTTCTCAACTTCCAACCAATTTCAGTTAACCATGCCATTTAATTTATTATTTATAATTAACCACAAAACCATCATTTATTCATCCATTAAAAATTTCCATTACATTATCAAAACCAACTCAAGCCATTCCACATTTAATTAATTAATTAATTAATTATTCCATCAGTACAAGGGAATCTGCTAACCACAACACACCACATACAATAAAAATTGTCATTTGAAAAGGAAATGATCCTGATAAAAAAATAAGGAAGCTCCGAATTAAGGAAAAATTGTTCCCCATTCTCTATATTTAATACCCATTCATGTTATATCCTAAATATTTATAACCAAATCCAATATCACAACCCCAATTGGTAACACATTTTCACATAACTTTCTTGCAGTCTTGCTACACAACACCTTGCATCCGTTGCACAATCAATAAATCTCTTAACCTGATATTCCATTACACAATAAGGTTGACTTATCAACTAAAATGTTCATCTGTAACACCCGCAAGACCAATCCACTATACACCACCATGATCACAAACATATCACAACCCAAACGAGATCAAATCCACACATTATGACATTGGAACTTCACATTTCATTTTTCCTATACACATAGACCCAACCATTCCAGACATATCACCACATACTATGACATAACACATTTTCATATTTATTAAGGGGGACACTTATTTAATTAAACATTATTATTTAAGGGATTTATCAAACAAGAAAAGTCACGGGGCATCCATTCATTAACCAGTTTTTTGGGATTAACCAAATTTTCATATATAAGTGTTCAACATGAACAAAACAACATTCAACCTATTTAGTGTGAAAAAGGGCCCCAAATGGCCATAATTTTTTATGGGGAATCTAGACCACATATTTCACAATATTAAAATCATAATATCAAAATGGATAAGTCATGGAGAATAGACCCCCAAGCCCTTAAAATTTAATTTTACCAATAATTATCTTTAATTAGCCAAACACAACCATGATCCATAGTTGAAAAATTTAAATAACTACCAAAAATTAAAAATTGATGGGAAAAGAAGGAAATACTACCTCAAAATTGATTCAGTGTAATTTGAATGATAATGGATCAAATAACGGTCCTCCGATTACATATCCTGAAATATTTACATTGGCTCAAGGATACCGTGAAACCACCACATTGAAAAAAACTGAAGAGTACCCCATTAAATCCATTTGATAACATTCTACATTACATTAAAAGTAGGACATGCAAAAGAAAAGACCAACCAAGGAGAAATTGTTGAAACCTGGATGAATAGACCTTCAATTGAACCAGGAGCACTGCAGATCTAATGGGGGAATCTAGGAATTGATTATTGATGAAAGAATTTTCCAGATGTTAGATAGGGGTCACTAGGTTTCGTAAGGTTGAGGGTCTATCCGTACGTATTTAGGGTTTGATAACCCCTAGAAGAAGATAAATCATTTAATACATTATAGATGCCTGGGATTACATGATGTGAAGTCCCCTTTCTTATCATGAAATACCTCTAGGTTGAATTTTACCAAACAACCTATTACCTTTTGATTTTTATTATTTTTCAGACCCTGAAAAATTTCATGATGTAAGCCAGTCTACATCAGCTGAGAAACTAAACTTCATACCTCATAACCTACATACATGACATGTAATCAAGAATTAGCCTTACGTAACATTCCAAATCATACGAAAACTCCCAAAACATTCTCTAGCCACCTATAGAAAAAATGGAAAAGTAACAAACTGGGATGGCATGAACCGCTACATCAAGTATGTTGAAGAAATTGGATGAAGTATTTAGGTATTTTGGTTTCATTGAAAATAATATATTAAAGGATATTTAGTGATTATCCTCATTTCAATGATTTCTATCATATTTATTTTAGAAATTTTATTCATAGGTTTTTAGAAAAGGAGAAACTATATTCTGGGTGGCAAACAATCAAATTCGATAAGGCCATGGGAGTTGAAACCATGACCAAAGGACATTAATGGATTAACACCAACCACTAACCATTGAAATGTCCTATTTAATAAATCAATTTTTTAGTAAAAAAAATTACTTAATAAATATTAATGATGAACTACTAGTGTTACTTTTTAGTTTTAGATAATATCTTTTTAATAGTTATTGTTTTGGGGAGTATTTAGAGACAAATGTAAATATTTTCACTCTATTATTGGCCTTAATATTTGTTAAATGTTTACTTTAGTGATTCAGGGATCAAAGTTAATTTTTTGATACCCATTTCATAGAGAAAGGGATAAATTTTAATTTGATCAAAGAATAAAAAATATAAGTAAATTTTTAAATGAAAATAACATGTATCTTGTAAGTAAAATGCATTATATTATTAGGTTGTAAAGTATTTCTAAACCAGAGGAAAATGATTCATTAATTTTTTGTCCTAGCAAATTAATTTTTGTTGAACCGAGGGTATTTTAAATCATCACAGATTTATAGAAATGAGGGCCAAATATTACCATTGATCATTTACATTTTTTTTGATTAATAACCTCAGTTATACTATATAAAAATTTATTATTTTCCTCAATGTGTTTATCTCTAACCTATACTAATTTTCTCCAACATTGAAACCTAGTTATATGGTATTCCTTGGTTCCTTTGTACCTATCATATAATCTTTTATAGAGGAATTATTACAAACCCTTCTAGAGATTTTAGATTTCAAACACAAGAAATAAAAAAAATGAATCACCAAGATCAATTTTAAATTGTGAAGTTGAAATTTAATTAAGGTCGAAGAATGTAACACCCCATCAATCTGAAAAAGGATCACTTTATTTGATATTGTGTAATACTTACAAAACCAAGAATGTAAGGAAATATAATACCCCAAGAATTTATAACATATTTACTTCTTAAAAAAATTAAATAATTTTATATCTTTCCAAGCACACAAAACTAAGTTAGTGTACTTTGCATACAACAACAAGCTTTTAAATGGATTATGTCAAACAGAAGATAATGTTTTACTGAACAAAAATATATTATTAAAATATTATTATTTAATATAATAATACTTAACCTATCCATTAAATTTGAAATTATAAATAAGACTAACTAACTTATGATGATATATGGTTTACAAAAATATGATATGAATTCATTGGTTATTAATTAATTATAAATGAATAAAATAACAAATTGAATATAAAGGGAATATTATTATATAAATCTATTCTTATGCTCAGAAAGATGTTTTATAATATTAAATTTAATTAATTTAAAATAGTTAATCATATTAATAAAATATATATGTTCTATATTCAATAAAATATTTTTGAAATTTCCAACTATGTTAATAGATATAAGATAAGACAAAACCTAATATTACAAATAAAAACAAATATTTTTATAAAGCGCTTTTACCACTTTTTAATGTAGAACGTATTTTAATTACAATTGTTTTCACATTTATACGTATTATATTTAAAAATAAACATAATATTTGAACATCAAACATAAAACAGTTTTGGGTGATTTGTTTGTATTTTTCTGTGAAGTTTCATTTTTTAATTAATAGTGAAAAATATTGAATATTTATAAAAATGTAAATTTTATTATACTTTAATTATATAGTTAAATAATGTTTTAAATTATTTATAATGCTTAATAAGATAAATATTTTTTTAATTAATAAAATTTATGTGATTGGAATAAATTTTTCATTTATATTTGATGTAAAAACCTAGAAAATATTTGAATGTTTTTAATTTAAAAACCAGTATTGTCGTCCTGTATATTGGATTAAATTTAAAATAATTTCTTCCTCTGATGTGATTGTAACTTGGAAAAATTTATTCCATATTTGGAATAAGTATAATTTATTGTAACATCCTAGTTAAATAAAGAATAAAAGATCTTAATATTTATTAATATTTGTGAATTAAATATTAATTTTACTTTAAAAAGGTTTCTATGTTAGATAGCGTACTCGATATGCAACCACAAGTTTCTTTGGAATCATACGTTGCAAACTAATAAAATAATATTATTATTTTAAATTGTAGTTAAATCCTAGCTATTGTATTGGCGAGAATGAATTAAAATAAGTACAATATGATTATACATGATTATTAAATGTATTTACATTTATCCAATAAAAAGTTAGAGGCTTAAAATATGAATGACTCTAATTTTAAGCATAATTTACAATAAAAGGCTGATTTACTGCCTTTAATGGAGAAACCTATTTAAATATATTTTTGGTGACTTTAATACATTGAAATTGACAAAATATAATCCTAATTTATAACGGGGATGTCAAATTTTACATTGGGTAAATTTTTTTGTATTCTTTTAATAAAGTTCATTTTTTAATGAATAGTGAAAAATACTGTATTTTAATTCAAAAGTGCCTTTGAATATAATTTATTTATATGGTTATATTATCTTTAGAGTTGGTTTTAAAGTGAAATAGAAATATATTTTTACCATTTAATCCAATTTTTGTCATTGGAATTAATTTCACTTTGAAATTGGACATAAAAAAGTATCAATCTTTGGATAGTTACTTTTTCTTAAAAACACGCCATTTTTTTTAACAACGGGAATTAATTTTTAAATTAATTAATTCCACTTCAATGTTTTGAATTTGATAAAATAAACATAATTTTTGGATTTGTAATATCAAATATATCTTTTTCTGAGTTTTTGGTATTTTTCTGAAAAACATCAATTAATGATGAATAGTGACACCACTTAGTGGTAGTTAAAAAAACAGACTATTTCATTTAAATGATATTTTACTAATACTGTGAATTGAATTTCAAAAATCTGAAATACATGGTTGTTATCAAGAAGTAAAATGTGGATCATTAAGATGGAAATAAGTTTTGGTGAATAGCAACTTTTGACTTTTATTTACCGCGGTTAAAGGAAAATAGAGAATTCAAGGTTAAAAGAATATTATAATAATTCAAAATTACCTTAAATCTTGTCCTATCCTTATTGGTTAAGTATTACCGACCATGTTCATCCTTAAGTCTATTTTTGGACTCCATGGAGCCACTTATTAAAGATAACGACACTTTAGATTAATTAATTTAATGTAAAGACAAAATTGACAATAACAAAAATCTTTTAGTAAATTAATTTTAATATGGTGTTATATAAGTCGTATTTTCGACTATAAATATTCATTGGAAATATATAAATATTTACTACATTATAGTATTTTTTTTATAATTTTTAGACATCGAATAAATTAAATTATTTATGAAACAATAATAATGTAGTATTTACCTCATTAATAAATGATTTAATTAAATAAGATTATAATGATTAGAATATTATCCAAACCATGTCCAATTCTGATTGGATGATTTTATTTAGACCATGAGTCATCTTATCTTCCACTATAATGATATTTGGACCTTTATAAACTGAATTTCATTATATAATAAAATAATGTTTTCACACATTCCTAAAGAGCCCCTCCTCTCCCTTATAAAATGAGACCACTTATAACCAATTCCACACACCTATCAAGCAATTTGGATCATACAAAATCTTACCAATTAATCTCTCATCATCTCTCTCCTCCTCCTTGAAGCCTTACCTTAGAAATAAGGCACTTCAAGATGTCCTTTGGTTCAAACCAAAGAGAGTTACCAAAATTAAAGGTAACTATTTCCCTTAAATTGTTTTCTTTTATGTTACTTCTCCAACCCCTAAAATATTTTTATTAATTTAGTTTTTAACAACACTAGTATCCTCAATATACTTGAATGTTTTTATGAGTATAATTAAAACTACACTTACACACACCTCCATCTAATGGATGAATAACATAATGTTTCTGTGGATGGAAAAGTAAGGCCTCACGAAATGATGATTGTTCAATTACATCTTACCACCTATCATGGTGGCCATTATGATGGAACTGTATTTATATATGATATATATTATGTTTATGTTTTCCTTATGCTTCTATAATTCCTAATTATATATGCCTTTATGGTTTCCATTGTCAGTAAATACGATAATCTCATTTGAGGAAGTGCGGACTACCACCCCCTCAAAGTGATTCGATTCATTAATTCCTTATGTGGGATGTATAAAAGAAGGAGGTAATGATATTATATATGATATTATACTGGAATTATAATATACCTTTGTATCATTATGTTTTATTTCCATTAAAATAAGAATTAGAAATGAAAGTAGCGTTCATGCGTACGTACGACTTACCATCTCCATGAACGGTGCATTTCACTTCTTACCTATAAATGCTATGAACTATTATAAAAACATGTACATACTGGATATTATGATATATATTATATCCAAATCATGAATATCATTCTCTATATAAGGAACCTTTGTCCACATGGACAACTTGTAAATATAATGTGTTCATTTTTACTCAAGTACCAAATATCGACAAAATTAACGTTATTAACTTAAATGATTGCATAATGTTTATAACATGGTAATAGGTGACATAAATGTAATAATAAACTTGAAAAATTTTCTTAAGAAAGAATAAATTAACATTAGTTTATTATTCAGGAGATTGAAGAATGATCGAGTCATGTCAGACGCGAGGCAAGGGACTTCGTCTCAATCTCATTTCATTGAGGCATTTTTAGTTTTATACACGACTTTATTTTATATGGGGTATAAACCCCTTTGACGTTTCATTTTATTCAAAGGTAATATTTTTATACGAAGCATTTTACTAAACGACAAAAAGGAATGTTTCTTTTTTTACGTAAGCGGTGTCAAAGACCTTTTCGCCGCTGCGAGTATTATTTGATCTTTGGCTTCCTTAACAAGCCAAAATGTTTTTGAAAGTAAAAATTAATACCATATACTCTTTTTATGCATTTTGGTATTGAAAATGATTTTGAAAATGGATTTATTATTTCAGTATCTTTAAATGATATTTTATTATTGCAATGTGGAAATGCTATCTTTCATTTATGCTTATGTTATGTGTTATGATCATGTTATGGTTCTTGGGAATTATTTACGTATACGGGTGGTTCCGTGATAAACCTAGGGAAGGTAAGCCCAAGATAGCTCCCCAACACATTGGTTAACATGATGGAGATAAATGTCAATGTTTCTCCTAAGAGATTTAGGGAATATAATTTGATGGGTATTTGAAAGTAACTCCCTATGTAGCTATAATAGATACAATGTAAGTATGATATGGATGCCACAAGTTACCTTTATGATTAATTAATTCAATGCGTCTTACATAAATCTTATGATTTCATCTGGTAAGTAAAAGAGTTCATGTTTCGTATGGATTTATGAACCAATGTTTTCATTCTTTGTTTTATAACCCTTACTGAGATTTTTATGCTCATCCCATGTTTTGAAATGTTTTCACAGGATTTAAAGATGAATAAGGTCAAGGGTCGGATCAAGGAAAAGTCATGCTATCTAAAACATGGAACTAGACCTAAATATTTTTTTTCAAGAGTTTTTATTTTATGAAAATAATGGAAAATGTGTAGATATGTCGACCTTGTAATCTTTTGAGATGTACTAGTTATATCTTAATTCTATAAAACTCTAAACCGAAAAAGATCCTCAATGTGAATTAATCATTTAATTAAATATTATGTAATGTTTAAGGCTAGGTCCTTGTATTTATAATGTCTAATAATTAATATTTATATTTAGACCAAAAATATTATTGAATTTAATTAAAATTATTTTCAACGATTAAGAGAAAATTAAGCTTAACAAGGGACTAAAACATAAATATAAGGGCCAAAATGAACTAGAAAATTCTCTAAAAAGAATTATAGAGATGTATTTTAACCATATAATAACTTCTATAGAATATGTATATTTATTGGATCCATCTTTCAGGTGAACAATGTGGATGTAATTCCCATTCCAAAAATTTACCAGACTGCCACTCCTCCTCCATTATAAAAAGGCCTCCTCTCCTACCACTTCCTTACAAAACTCAAGATACTTTGGATAAAAAAAATCATCCAAAATATCACATAAAAATTCATGTGCTCAATCTATAATCCTATACTTTTTTATATATCCATCCACGTAATCCCTTTAGTTCAAACGAAAAGGATTTAACCGATTAATTGGTAACATCTTTCCTCAAGCTCATTAGTTTTATTACCATTCTCGATCACCAAAAATATTCTTATTACAAGTGTATATAATAAAAACGATGTAGTAAATATAAATATTTGTTTTTATTAAGGTTTTGACCTACACATACACACATTTCCATCTAACGCATATTGGACTTACCATTTTTGTGTTTGAAGAACTACGGCCTCACGAAACCACATCGTTCATTTTTCCTTTACCACCATTCATGGTGGGAAATTAGAATGAAATTTATATTTATATGTGTTATATATGATATTATTAATGTATTTATATTTATTTAATTTCCTTATAACTCATACCCAAATGATTTCCCTTTTTTGTAAATATGATAACATCGTTCGTGGAAGTGTGGACTACCTCCTTCTCAGAGAGATGTGATTTATTAATGCTATACATGGAATTTATAAAGGATGGTTTATATCAACCAATATTACTTATATAAAATATAAATGATACTATAATTATAATTTACAAATAAAAATATTTTATTTTATTTTCATTCTTTTATTATGACAATGAAATGAAAGCTGCATTCAAGCGTACATACGACCTACAACCTACATGAATGGTGTAATTCATTTGATATTTTTAATATTATAGATTGTTATAAATACATATATACCAAATATATATGATAATTAAATCATGTTTTATATTTTTGATATTTTGAAACCATGATAAACACAAGAAGTTTCACAAGTAACTAGTCATAATATACTCAAGAAAAAGGAAAATGAACACATGAAATAGTGAAAATAATGAATGATTTTTATCAAACTGGTAATAAGATAATATAAAAAAAATATATAACATTATAAATATTTGTATGATTATGGTATTTATTATTATTATTTTTGAACTACTATACAGGATGTTAAGGACCACAAAACAAAAGTTAAGGATAAGGTATGATATTTTGTTTCAATTTATAGTCCATTGAGAGTTATTTGTTGTTATGGCCCAATTTTATTTTATAAAGTGTATATACTCCCATTTGACCAGTTATATCATTAATATATTTATTATTATGATATTATACACTTCATTTAATGTTATTCCTTCATGTATATTATGATTAATGTTTTTCAAAGTGGTATGAGAAACTTTAGAATTTTTAAATATTATTCTCCTCAAGAACGTTTTTAATGAAAATATTTACAATATAATATCCTTTAGAGATTCATAAATTTAGATTAAAATAATGAATTTATTTTTTTTCACCTAATTTCACATATATAATGTACATATTTTCAGTTTTTCAGGTAATATCATTATTCATACATTCTTAATGATATTTAGAGTATCAGTTTGAATTATTTCATCTAAGGGGATTTGAGTTAAAAGTTACCAAGTTGAAAAGAATTTCACAAGGTAATTTCTTTTTATTGGGCTATATTAGTTCTTCATTGTCTTTAATATTATATGATTATGTATATTGTGAATTTTTCTATCTATTTATGTATTTAAAATTCTATATATAAATTTATAGTTCATACACATAATCTACACATTGATTGATTGTCACTCAAACATTATGATAATTACATGGGTTTAGTTTACAATCTCATTTTTTTAGGTGTAGTGACATTTGAATTTTCATTAGAGGCAATTATTTTGTCATCAACCTATAAAACCATTTATTTTTCCCCTATTTTTATTCATGACCTTTTTCATGTAATATTACATGTTTATTCTCTTTGGTACTTAAATTATTATAGAAAACGTTTTTAAGAAAACCCAACTTTGTTAATATCTTTTGTAGGAGAAAATTTTTTATTCTAAAAACCACGTTTTAATTAAATATTTTCAAAAATATTTTTAACCATTTTAAAATGATTTTGGTAAATAAATTTTTACCCTTTTATCTTATCCACATTTGTTAAAAGGAATATTATAGTTTCTTTCCGAACAAGGAATTTTTCAAACCTTTTACTATGAAAAAGGAATGTTTTTACCTCATAATACATGTATATATTTTCCCAAAATCAATTATTTAATGATTTTATTGTAACTTTAAATGATTAATTTTTAAATAAAATGATTTTAAAATGTGAATTTAAAAGAAAGATATTTGAAAAATGTTTTATAAAACTAAAATTATATTTTACTAAATTTTTTTATATTATATTTTATAGAATTTTTATTACATACAAGAAAAAACATTTATTTATACACCACTTGGGATATGTTGTATTAATAGAATCCTTAATATTTATCCGGATGGTGTATAATTTATTTGGGCATGGATTGTATTCGCGTTCACTTCCTTGATTCATTTTAGTCCCCTTGAAATAATCAATTTAATATTATCATTTTACATTTAATTTATGCTAATAATCCATAACATTTTTCCTAGATAAGATTATTTCTTGAAGTGTATACCATTTTTTAAATAGTGTTCACTTTTGAAGATATTTCATTATTTAGGGAAATATTGAAAAATACGAATCTTCATTTCTATAAGAATATTTCTTAAGGAATATTATTTATTTTTATTATTCGATATGACTATTTCTTTGTATAGGTATGAAAAATTTGGGTCCATGTAATTGATATCCCCTCAATGAATTAGTTGTCTCTTGTGATTAATTAGTTTCACAAATTCGATGGGTTTCTAACCGATACTCTAAACTGTTTTGTAAATTTTTTTGATGATAATGGTTCCATGTACCTAAGAAAAAGGATATTTAATAATTATTCATTTCCCCCATTTATTATTAGTTATTATTTATCTATGACATTTTCCATCGACATATCTATGGATACATATTATTTTTAACTTCACTGATTAAATGTCAATTGTTTTAGCTTCTTAACATTCCACTTAGATTTTCCTTATAATGTTATTTTAATGTAATGTGTTTATAATTATTAAATTTCAATATTATTTATAAAATTCTCTCTCAATTTAACGATTACATGGTATGTGTGTTAAGTTATCTATGACTCCATAATTATTATTCTCATTGATTCATTATTTCTTCTGTTATACACTACCGTTAGCCAGAATTTGTGCTCACCCATATTTTTTTCTTTTCCCAGGAATCCAATAAGTGTACTATTGAAGATATGAAGGGATATAGTATATGAAATAGTATTATCCTAAAAAAAATATTTTTTGTAATTATTTTATTCAATTGAAACACAAGACTCTTAAATCTATCTAGTTTACCAAAACTACTAAACTCTTTAATCCTTGGGAATTTAATTCCATTTTATCATTGTAATTAAATATTAGTTGACACTAGATCTAGGATTTTTGTGGTCGGGGTGCTATAATATGATAATAATTACTTGGAAAAGTGAATAGTCATATTTGAAATAATTTAATCAAATAGGATTATCATAGGGTTAAAAATGGTTAGTTATGTAGAGGAAATAAATAAACATGATGTTTTTATAGTGGTTCAAATTATAAATATCCCATTACACTCTTAAATATTCTATATTGAGTGAGAATATTTATATTAACTAAATAATCACTTTTAATTGGGATTAATAACCCGATTATAACATACATATATTTTAATCAAATGGTGGTCTAACACCAAAATTACTTTTGAAGTAATCACCACCCACCTCATTTTTTGGGGAGTTATAATCTGACTGTCCTTTAATATGGTAAGAACAACCAGTATTGAATAATTTAGATGATAATAATGTAAACCGACGCTAGTATACAAACAATGGATAATACAAAATACAATAATGTGGAAATCTAAAAAAGGTTATAACATTTGAGAAGATAATGATTAATGTTAATGCCACTCCAGAAATTTGATCACTTCAGTTGTGTATGATCAAGTTGATGAAGTACTTCCTGATAAAATCAATGGAATTAAAGTCATATTATATATTTATAAAATATAAATTTATTAATTAATGTTATATTATTCTATATAAAATATTTTATTCATCTTCATTGAAAATCTTATTGAATAAACATTTATCACATTCCTTGAATCCTATATAATTTATCAATTATGTCATTAACTCCAAAAATAATCTTAGGGAATTTCATTATATAATAATATAAAGACACATAATAAAAATAAACATATAAGTGATATTAATTGTTAGTAATTTGAGTCAACACATTGAGCCTTCCCTCTCTTTTAATTCTATATGAATTTACTTATCAACACTTCAAAAGTTACTAATATGAAATATAATAATTTTTCAAATAACAAAAAAATGAAATATATTAAAAGAATATTTCCAAAATTTTATATTTCAAAATATGAAATGATTTGGATATTAAATAATTATTGTGAAAATAATTATTTCTATAATCTAATCTATAAAAAATAGTTCATACATAGTATTCATAATATATTTTTAATTTTCTAAAGAAAAATATTGATAAAAAATATTTTTTTAAACTTGTAGGAATTAAAAATATAAAAAAAATTTAAAAAATTAATTATGAGAAACTATAATTTTAGAAAAATTAGCAATGTAAACTACTTACTATGTAAGGAAAAATCCATTTGGTCAGAATTGTGGTTGTGCATCCACCATCAATGTACTGACCGTCACATTACACACGCCCACATAAAATAATCATTAGAATAATAATAATAATAATAATAATAATAATAATAATAATAATACTTCATGGTAATAAGGAACCTCAATAAGTAGGCTACCTTGAGGTTTCATGGTATGTACTTCCTTCATTTGATAAGGTAACTTACATTTTAGAAGGTTAATAGATAGTTGGATCATGGTCACCATTAATGTATGTATAGTTATCATTTCACTATTGGTTTGGTACTTCACCATGAAAAATACCCTTACTATGCAATGATATGTAAAAAAATATATCATGGAAGAATCATTTGTTCACGATATGTATGAATATTCTTACAGTAACATTATATATTCTATCCACTGTATGTTCATAGCTATAATGTTGTTCCCAACCTGGGAGTGTGCCAGATCCGAACCACCCATACTAATTTCATAAACCATAAATGGAGAAGATAAATCAATGTAGTTGTTCAAAAAAGAAGGAGACACAAGATTAGTGTTGGTGAAGGATGTGTCATTGAGATGTTGGTGGCAGATTTTGGGGTAATTTGATGTCGCACTATTTCTCAGTGTCACCAAATTTCCATGGAAATTCTACCAAAATTGAGTTTTCATGAATCTAAATTAAGCAAGGAGACAATAGAATTATACATTTTATGAATCTTATCAAGTGTTCTATTTGAGAATATGAGGCATGTAGGATGATCAGACAACACTTTGGTGCATAATCTTGCCAAGTTTTTATGTAAGACCAAGTGTGAAGATTGCAGCTGAACTAGTTGCTCGGAGGTGCGCAACCATAGATATTCTATGGAAAAAATTGGCAGATGTATATTAATATGTTCACAAATAAATAAGTTATATAATTATATATATAATATATTAATAAATATAAAAATTTGTACAAAACAATACTCAATTCAAAAAGTATTTATACATAAAATTTTCATTTTCATTTTACTTTTTTAAAGAAAGTGTAAATGAATTGAAATATATATATATATTAATATAAATACACAAAAAATAATATATTTATTTAAAATCATATAAAAAAATATATGAAAAAATATTTTAAACACATAATATTAAAAATATAGATAAAAATAAAATAAACCAAATAATATCATAAAATAAATAAATAAAAATAAAAAGTGGAAAACCATTTTCTAAAAACAAATTAAATATATTGATAAAAGAAATATATTATATAGTTTAATTTTTAATAATTATTAAATTATAAAATAGAAAAAAAAATAGTAAAAATAAGGGGTTGTAATTTATCGAAATAATAAGAAATAACAATAAAAAACGACAGTGCATACATGTTGGACATAGTTTTCCCGAAAATTTATTGGAATATTTAGATATAGTATTCCATATTCTTGTTTGGATTATTGGATAAATTGACCTTATCGAAAATATTTTACCCATAAAATATATCTTTAGGATAATTTGCATATGAGGAAGATAATTTGATCGACATGGGTGTCACCTAGAATGCAAGGTCCATTGTGGTTAATTGAAAAATTATTAATTAATAAACCTTTTTAAATTTAATACCCTGCTTATTAGTCATGTTTGATCATGTATATATTATTATTATATTGGATATTTAAATAGACACCATTGATGGTGGTCTACTAAGTTGTAATCACCCCCTTTATGGGCCACTATGTGTACCTGAGTAGACTTCAAGATCGTAGGCTAGAAAAAAGGTATAGTTCAAGATGGATGATTCGAGAATTTGTATAAATGATGGATGAGGAGACCAGAAATGATGTCAGGACCTGATTTGGGGATTTTTAGTGCATCTTTATTTTGGGTTCCTATTGACATATGACAAAACTATGATATGACATGTTTTTTATTGATTTTTGGGAACCTACCCATTACTAGGATATTATTATAATATGTAGTATTATTTTTGGTTGTTTATCTTATTTACATTTTTTATTTTTTTAATTTTTTTTAATATTTAAAAGAGAAAATAGTCTTCCCATGGTCCTTTTTAGACGGTCGATACTTTTCGGAAGCCTCTTGTATATTGAGATGCCCGTTTTAGCTCATGAGGTAAACCAATTTGGGGTAATAGTTAAGTGGAGTCTCAATTGGGATGCTATAATGTATTATTATAATATGGTTATTTTTTATTTTTTCCTATTTTGGAATGATAATTTGACTAAAATGTGTTGAGAGTTGGTAATGAGCCCATTTATGAGAGTAACTAACCCATATATGGGGGAAAGCACAAGTTCCCTTGGTGTGACTTTTGTTATAGATGTTAAATTATTTTCATTTAATGATATTTTACCTTGGGTGATAAAATAAATATTTTATGGAAGTATTTTTTTAAATTTTACTAATCATCCAGTATAGAATGATTGTTGAGCATACATGAATCATTTTAGGTACGAAATGATATATGTGACATACATCACGTTAAGAACATATTGGAAAACATGTTTTTGCATGTTTCATTGAATAAAGGAATTGGATTGTGAAAAAAGAAAATGACATTATTATTATTTACGATTTTAAAAAAAGAATCCATAATAAATAGGGGAAGGGAGTACATATATTGAGTTAATAAAGATAATGTTGTGTTCTTCATAGGGATGCTTCCTGGCATCATGGATGTTGAAGTGGAAAATCTATCCACAAAACCCCCAAAAAATTGTACTAGTGTGGTCATTAAATATGGTTTTGGATGTTTTTAAGAATGGTCTCCCAAATATAATCGGGGCATGTCCATTCATCTTATCATCTTCCATTTTGAAAACATAAAAATTGTAGGAGAAATTAAAATTTTCACCCTCATAAGAATATCCTCTAACACACCAAAAGGGTGTGTTGTAATCTAATTTTATAATTGAATAATAACTCTAGAGGGATATAGTTATTTGACCTTCATTTTATAGTAAATGGAATGATGAATAACATTTGTATGGGTGCCTAAATCGGGAATATGATTGGAAATGAAATATTACCCATTGATGTAGAGAATTGAGAATATTCCCGTATCATTGTATTTGGTGGGAACATTATTTCTATAACAACAGGGATACATTCCTCCCAAATCACAAAATATCATCAACATGGAGTATTCTTTGTTGAGTTCATAACTTTTTAAGAAACTTTTCTAATCATGGAATTTGATTCACGGCATCGATCAAGACGAAGTAAAACTTTACGTTTTTGAATGTTTCCAATATTTCATTATCATGTTCTATTTATTTTTTTTATGTTGGTCTGGGGACCCTTTGTGGAAATGTAAGAGGAATGGTTAGGCTAGGTGTCTCATCAACAAACACACTCTTTACTATAGAAGGGGTTTTCTTAGGACAAGGTTTTATCACATTTGGACAATTTACAGTGGTTGGGATTGTGGTTTTCTTAGGAGGGGATGCCTCTATTGGAGGGGTCATTTGGTTTTTAATCTAAGATATAATCCTAAGGGTGATCACACTCACATTTCCCCTATAAATTGGGTTAAATAATAGTTGAGAGGATAGTTTAACCAACCCATGACTGTGAATTTACCCCACGGAATTATCTAGTTGTCCTAATTAGGTTTTTAGGTCTTATGTGGTAGATTAGGTTGTTTGTTGGAATTGGAGATTGTTCAACACCATTTTTTCCTAGTACATTCTATGCTAGGCTTGGGGTATGGAGGGGGTTGTTCGTAAGGCCTTTGGGGTGGTAAAGGATTTCTACTGGTGGTGGTTGAATACATTACCTTGGTGGGTTCAATGGTTGTTGGGGTTGGTTTTAATACCACTTTTCCCATAAGCATGGTTTTCATTCCATGCTGGGTTGGATAGATAGTAAGGTCCTTACCTAAATGGTTGGTTATAAGGGCAACATGGAAAAATTTCATCACAAATCTCATTATTTTATCTCAGTTGGGGAAATTGGTCATAATAATGGGTATGAGATGAACATATTCCATAGTGGATGGGAGGTGGAGATTAGGGTTTAACCTAGGAAAGAGCTAGTTGTCAAAGAAGGGTACATACATCTTTTAAAATTTTGTCTTCCATCTTCTTGAATTTAACATTTGTTTATGAGTAAAAATTCCAAGGATGCAATTTTTCTATGGTTTTATAGTGTAACATCCTAGATTTGCAGTGAATATTTTTTTTATCAATTTTCTTCTATAATATATATCAAATAATATTAAATTAGATTATTTTATTTTGTTTTAAATATTATCAATCTTTAATTTTCACTAATTAATTATTTTTCATGATATTATAGACTAAATATTTATCTAATGAATATAAAATAATGAAAATTTAGAGAATTCCATAAATAAAGTGAATAAAAATATAAAGAGACAATCACTATATTTGTTTATCAAAATTGAAAATTATTTATTAGGTATAAATAGACATTATAAAATTAAAAATTTTACAATAGCAAAATAAAAAAAGTGTATATGAAAACAAGTGTTCAAAATTCTTAAATGTCATCGTCTCCTAGAATTATCAAACCCATAGACACCACTATAAAAAACAAAAAAAAATAATTAGAAATATAATTACAATTTGTTAAAAAAAGTACATATAGCCTTGATATAAGATTCAGTTAATTAATATTATTTTAAATATAAAGAATTTATTGGATGTGTAAGAAATATATGACCATTGAAAGTATATCCATTATAATACAAGATCAACTGTCCAAATAGTAACCTGAATGCCAGAGAAGTAAAATATCCATTTTGGTAAATTATAATTTAACCATCTAAATAACTTTTACCATAAATTAAATATTGTATTATTTATCAAAATATAATGAAAAATGAAGAAAATTAAAATATATGTGTATATTTTAATTAAAACATACTTTTCCTTATTTAATAATATAATAAATTTTATACTTTAATTAAATATTTTAAATACAAAATTTAAAAATTTATTCTGGATAAATAGATGATATTTTTCTAATAAACTTATGAAAATAGATATGGTTAATATATTTAAAATTTTCATAAATATGTTTTTGAATAGTTAAATATGGTTTAAATATGATATTTCAAATTAAAATTTAAATACACTATTAATTACATATTAAATTATTTAAAAACTCTAGCATCACATAAGATATATAAATTACAATAGTTATTAATAAGAATAAATAACAAATATAATTTTGATAAAAATTAATATTTAATTAACATTTTATTCAGTAAACACTCTCCCCTTCACATATAAATACCACCCTCTTCCAACAATTCTATTTGAATAAAAAACACATTAACTTTGAAAATAACTTCCAAAATATAATTCAAAATTCCATATCCATGTTATAGGGGTTTTGGTCTTCAGAAATAACTATTACATAAAGGCTAAGTAGCGTATCAAATTAGGGATTCCAAAGGAAGAGGTAAACTATAACAATGAAATTCTTTTCATATTTATTCATCTTTGAACTACTCTAAATTTATTTTAACCATCATGATATAATGAATTCGATTTCATATTTATACAGAAATGTTATTATATTAATTTAATATGAATTTTCATACTCCCTACCATTTATTATAATAATAAAAACAACACCAATATTATAGTTGGTTAACCACCTCCACTAAAAATTTATTTCATTTTTTATCAAAACCCCAAGAGATGATAATATTAAATTCACATATAATTAATCTATAAACCAGTAAATTAAATCATGTATAATATTTTTATATAATAAAATAAATATGGAATTAAAAATATTACATATAAATCATCATTGTATCGTATACTGCTTAAAAAAATAATTAAAAAAACATGATTAATATAATATGTAAAACCTACCCCTATTTTGAAATTATTTTATAGTACATTATGAACAAAATTTCAAAAATAAAATAAATTTTATTAACTCATGAGATAAATAATTAATTCCATTATCTCTATTATAATTGAATAACTTAAAACATTGAAAAGAACAAGTTGAAATGATCAACATAAGAAACAAAAAACTAATAAATAAAAAACATATGTTAATTAATATTTTATAAAATAAGAAATAATCATAATTAATTTTTTTTTAAAATCCATTTAACATATGTAATTAAACTATTTATGATGTTATACGACATCAAAATAAAGCTAAGACATGTTGAAAGGGGATTCTTCTTCCAAATCCTCTATCTTTTCAAGTATTGTTTCTCAATTTCCAATCTTACCATTGGTCACTTATCAACCATGTAATAAAAGTTTATGTTTGAGTTGTACATTAATTTTTATGTAATTATTTTCTATTTAACTCTATTATATATTTAATTATTTTACCACGTATAGTTCATTAGTTTTATTCCTCATTGTTTCTTGTTCTCTTGGTTATGTTTTCTATCATCTTTAATCTCATCTCTCTCTCTCTTTGTCTATTTTTACCTGATTATCATAAGATTCCTTTATGTTTTTATTCATTCCTTCCCATTTTTTTGTATATTCATTCATTTATAATACCCTTAAATTTATTTTCTAATGTAAAATCTTATGAATTGTATAAGGCAATATTTTTTTAATTTCTACGTACCTTTACAACTTTATTATACTGTAATTATATTCAATTTTTGGGTTATAATATTGAGACATATTTTTATTAAAATAAAAATTTTAAATTTAACTTATCCCTTTTTGAAAATTATGATTTAAGGTAACTTATCTCTTGGTTTTTATAACAAAATCATCATACATTATGAAACTATTTTAAATATTTCTCTTCAAATTCACACTAAATTCTCAACAAGATTCCTTTTCCAAGAATTATTTTTTTCCATATTCATTTTTTATTTATAAAATATAATTCTAATTAATATTAAATATATATATTCATATAAATAGGATACACTTAATAAATTATGATTTTATAAAAACTATTAATTTTTTCATAAAAATTATGTAATTTATTGTTATCCCATGAATGATTCTTAATCTAGGATAATAATCTTTTATATTCCACCAATGTACCCATCTGTTATGTGGTATTCACTTGAAAGGAATATTTCTCATAAATTAGTGCTATATCAATATAATCTTTTAGTTCATTATCTAATTTCCAACGTATATATGATATTGTAGAAATACCATATTTAAGAAATGACTCAAATATCACTTCCTTTGACTTACCTTATGACCAAAAATTAAGAAAGATTCTCTTTTTGACAATGTATTTCCTTTATGGGTTTGGGGAGTAAACCCAATAAACAACATTATGATGTTATTGTAAATGTGTTATTATATATGTTATGTACTTCTATGATTATATACATATGAAATTTCTATGTTTTGATGCATGAGATGTTATCGAGTGTTACAACCCGTGTACGTATAAAATAATTTTTTCTTTATTTTAGAATTAAGTATTTAAATTCATTACAAATATTTACTAATATTAGTGAAATAGTATAAAATTAATTACTCTATACAATATAATAGTATCCTCACTTATGAAATCATATATAAAATATACATATCTTAGGAATTAAAATATTATATTTTTATATCATAGAATAAGTAAATAATTTTTCTCAAAATAATTAATTAAGTGTTGGTATTTTTTTGGAACATAAATTTTTATTTAAAATTTAATTATTAATATAATAATTTAAATGATAATTTATGTTTTTCTATAGGATAGATTAAATTCCACTCTAATTGGAAATATGAATGCAAATAGAGGAACTAAATAGGGTATTAGAAAAAAAATATGCCCAAAGAATAATAACTAGCTACATATCCATTTCATTAATCATTCACTTTGTTTTCTTTAATTCCCTTGAAGTGAATTCCAATAAACTATTATTTTTCCATGACCTTGTCCTATAGGTCACCTCATACATGAAGGAAGGTATTTTTTCAATTAACGTAGGGTCTCGACATCAGTTCTTTTAGATTTAGAGCTGTCCACCAGATTCCCTTTGATTTCTTTAAGAGAGTTGTCCCATGACATTGGATTCATCATCCCTTATAAATCCATTGATCCATCATGAGGAATAATATTTTGTTTTTTTCTTCTTTGGTGTCTTGTATCTCAATTTCACAATTAATTTTTTTCAGGAGAAGGAGAAATATTACTTTTAATTGGTTGATCAACCACCACTTGGGGATCAACTAGAGACCTTTTATTCATCTAAGAATCACGTTTATAACACTCATTATCCATGATGGATTTTGAAGAAGAAGGGAAATGTTTTTAAGTGATTGGAGAATCAACTTCTATGACTTTCTTAACCACTTGGATACATGAAGAAGCTATCATTTCCAATCAATGCATATTATCAACTAAATTTGTATTTCTTCAACGGTGACATGTTCACCCATAACATTATTTTCATTGCCTATAATTTTCAAAGTATACTGATTTCATAGACCATCCTATAGGGGCCCATGTTGTGACTACCCCAATCCCGCCTTCGATAGTCTAGGGGTCAACAACTAGCACTAAGTAGGCATATCCAAAAATGAGTGTAATTTTCCTGAGTATATGTACAGACACACATCTCTGGGCCCAAAATTCTAAAATGAAAAAAAATCATTTAGTATAAATAGCATGCATACACTAAGATACTTACCACAGAGTATGAAAATAGGAAACTAGAACATAAACATGGCAAGAATACAATCCCGCAAAAAAAGAGTATGTAAAAGTAAATTAAAAAGTATCATAAACTCATATATAGAAAACCATACCTGAAGGTTAGGTGTAAGAAAATAGTCTAAAGCCATAGTAGAACACTATTTATATCAGTTCTCTCTATGAACTACCTTGTTCTAGTCCACCTAAGACTCCATCAAAACAACAATCTTTTGTACAAGCCTTGACAAGTGCTAGAAAATACCGTTTAGTGGTGAGTAAAATAGTACTAAATAAAACACCACAAAACCACAAATGAAAACCCCCAAAATAAATAGTAAAAGGGAATAGTACAATCATATAAACATTGGTATATGTCCGTAACACAAATACCAAGGATATCAAGGTATAATCAAAACCATTCATAAGGTATAGAGTACAGTCATAACCAATCACCACCCCTAGATTCTACTTGAGGCACAATAATTCTGGGAGAACTCATCCCTCGATCCATAGTATCGTCAGAGACTCTCACGAAGAGGTCCTACTATTTTGGGCCCCACTCAATGAGAAATACACTGGTCAAAGACCATAACACAAAGAGAGGTTATATTTCTAATAGAATAACCATAAAATAATATATATTTTCCCACAACGTATAGGATCCTTCTAAGAGAATAGTAACAACCCTACTTAATAATCTTATAACATAGGGGATCCTTCTCATAGAATACCAAGAACCCTATTAATATGCCCCACTAGATGGTGGACTAACACGATGGGCTCAGTGGTCATGTAAATTCCCACAAAACTTAATCAGGGGTGATATAGGATGACACCATTTCCAAGGAGGGATACCATATCTCTATATGAGAATTGCTACTTAGAAGGGAATATTATCTAGTTATTTGGACATAATACCACAATGAACCCTCCAGGAATGAACCAAGGGAAACTGACCAACCAAATTGGTCAAATATAGAAACCAACCAATCTATCTCACAAGGACCGTCTCATTACAAGGGTCCCAAGTCAATAGAAGATTCATCAAATAGATTTTTTGATTCAATGTTATGGTCAATTTAGTGAAAAAGTCTAACTCGGGCCTAGTGTGGGTCTAAACTGCACCAGATCGGCTAGACCGAACTGATACATGCCACTAGGCTATAGTGTGTTGGACCATTGGACACAGCCCGACGGGTTGCTGGAGCATCCCATCCCCTCTTCTTGGGCCCACACACACGAGCCGGTATTTCTGCACTGCATGTGGTCCACTGGACAAGGTGCCTCTGGTCAAAGTGACACCACCACATTTAACAAGGATAACACATGCCTCTGGCTACCCCACCACCAGGCCACCATGGGTTCCTCCAATTCTGAACCACGCCACATTCCAGCTTGCTACCATGTCCCCCTATCTCCCCTCACCATGTCCACCTGTCAAATCCATGACCACTTTCTGTGTCCCACGCCCACCGGCCACGCTAACCCCAACCCAAGCTCCTTATGTGTTCCACCTCTTCCTGGTGCCCCATCGGTGGCCCCAAGCTACTAACATTCCATCCACCAGGACTGGCCCCCTAGACCCGCTCTGCCTCACCCAAACTGGCCAAAACCACCATGTCCAAACACTATCGTACATCGCCACCTTGTGAAACTATTCTGGCCAAATTGTATCACGCTGGCCATTCCACCTACACTATCTCATTGAGGGTTTAGATCCTTGATCTCGGGTCATTGTTTCCGAGATCAAGGGCCCATCAATCGTTCATTATCATAGGGCTTTAAAAGGAAAAGAACACATGAAAAATTTGATAGATCAAGGGAGACAAAGAGAAACAAAAAAACACTCTATGGATGGATCAAGGCATTTGTTCAGGTCTATATCTATTCATCCTTGTTAGAGGGATCATGAAGAATGATGTAATATCTTATATTTTACCCACATTTAAATCCCCACAAGCATATATTCTCATCCCACAAGTGAATGAACCACAGATCAACTTTTTCCAAGGTTGTTCTGGGTTCACTGTTTAATTTATGAAAGGGGAAGGAATAACAAAGAGACAAAAACCTACCGAGAATTTGGATTGGTTGTTAAAGAACGGAAAAGTTTCATTGTCGTCATTTTTCAATATGTAAAATCTAAGGTTCATTGATATTGAATTTTTAATCCATTGATGTTTAATGGAGGGAGCTCCTTTAAATTACCTGAGTGGCTTTTTTGGGTTATGTTATAACCCTAGGTCCCTTACAATAGGATACTTTTAAAGGAAAAGAAACACTACGTCGATGTAATTTTTTTTTATAAAATAATATAATGAACTTTACATCCAAAAGATATCTTTCAAGATGGATCTAATATGTTTGATGTAACGACCTTCTTGAGGTAAAGTCACGTTATTGAATTCAACTGTGACATATGATTTCTTATTGGGACACCCATTTAGATGTTATTCATTTTTTAAATAAAAATCACCCACACACTTTTGAAAAAACAGAACATCATTAAATGAATTGTTATGGGCACACCGAGCCTCAGATTCGCAAGTTGTTTCAATTCCTATTCTCTGAATTTTCATAGTTAATTTATAAAATGATTAATAGTAGGTAAAATTTGAGTCATTACATCCCCCCCTTATGGATTTACCTCCCCGAAGTCCCAAAAAAGGGATACTAAACAAAAAGATGAGGGTACTTAGCATGAATCTAATCCTTCCACTCCAATGTGATGTCCTAGATATTTATATGATGCTATTGGATACACACTATAGGAATAAAGCTCCCATTATGTATCATATCCTATCTACTCTCGATCTACACTAGGTACTCAACAAAAGTCTCCCCATCTTTAATGTCTAGCTCACCCCATTCGATGATGTGTGATGGATAATGCACATACCTTCTTAGCTATGACACATGGAAGATATTGTGCACCATGTACAACTAAAGGGGTAGAGATAGGTGGTACACCACCTCTGTAATAATAAAAAATTTCAAAAAGGGCCCATGTATCTCAGATATATATTGCCACCCCATCCAAATCTCAACAATACGCATCGATACGAGACCAGTGAGAACGTAGGGTCTCATTCCTGAAACCCTAGAGGCCAATATCTCCAATCATCAAAGGAATTATTCTGACTTTGTTCTGTCTTTATATGCTCCCAGATGATTTCCCCTTCTCCATAGTAGCTTGCACAAACTTTAGGCCATTGGATGGTGACTCTCCTGGTTTTGTCTAAAAACGTTTTGATCTTAATGGTCTCCCATACATGGCCTCATAAGGTTTACATAAAATAGTGTAGTTTTAGGTTTTGTGGTATTCAAACTCCACCATTGGTAGCTCATCATTGCAAGTATGACTGAAGACCATGATTTAGGCTCACATCATATCATCTAGAACCAAAATGGTCTTCTCCATCGGGTCATACATCTGTGGATAAAATGACATGATCAGTAAATTACTATGTCACAAAATATTCTTGCAATACCTTCCACTAACGGGATGTGAGAAAAGAATCTAAACATGAAAAAATATTTGATGGTACTCCGTGAATCCAAACTATCACATGCATGTTGAGGATTCCCCAGATCTCTACTAAAATCTACTCCCATGTAGTTAGGAAGTGGGCCGGAAGGTGAGTTGATAAATGACTACCCAGATGGTATCTTGTCCCCTACATGTGAATGTTAAAACCTAATGAAGTCTATCGATATCCCATACCACTTCCACTCTATCACTCCATGAGGTTGGGTCATGCCTGCTAGAACCTGGTGCAAATATTTCACTTTCTCGAATGTGAGGAATTGAGAAACAAACTCTTCCACTATCTTATTCTTCTCTAGACACCAGAACTAACATCGGAGGTCCTAGGATATCTTCTCCACACATTTATGTACCACCAATGGGGATGTGAGGAACTATCTTAGATCCCACTCCCACAATTCCAATGGTAAAACTGGGCACCCTATGAAAATAATGACGTGATCCCTACCTATCGAATATCCACATGGGCTTTGGCCTATGGAAAGCTGAGCACGTTGGGTCCTACAATCGATATCTTCAATATCTTATACCATAATCAATATAACAATAAAGGGGGGACAAACATAGATATGAGGTAAGATTTTCCATCTTCATCCAAAATGTATATCGACAATGAGGACATCTGCTCTAATGCATTGCTCATCAACTACGTACTGGATCTCTTGCTGAGAGTGACTTCCACCACATTTAACTTCACAATATTATAGGAAATATCAATGTCATAGTCCTAGATGAACCCTTAATATATCCTCTATTTCATGATTAGATACATTTGAGAGAATACATACTTGATAATATTGTGGTTAATGTTGATGGAAAACCACTCTCCCATCAGGTAGTGTGCCCACATCTTCAATGAGAACACCACCATGAGTTGCTCAAGATCATGGGTCGCAGAGTTCTTTTGATGTTATCTCAACCAGTAAGAACAATAGGTAATCAACACTTTTCCCTAAATCAGGACACTACCAATCATAGTCTTAGAGGCATCACAAAACACCACATAACCGATGCCCTCCTATGGTGATCTCAATATGGTTGTGTGCATCAACCTCTGCCTCCGCTTCTGAATACACAGTTGAAATTTCATAGTCCAAACGTATTGTTTCCCCTTCTGTATCAAAGGAATGAAGGGTTATTTTACTTTGTAAAATTATGGTACAAACCTCTGATAGTACCCAACCAATCTAATAAAACTCTACACCTTTGTAACACTCTTGGGTGGCTCCCTAGAAATTACCACCTCAATCATCGTTAGATCCATTGTGACACTAGTCATTGAAATGAAATATCATAGGAAGTGGACATCCAAAATCTAGAACTGAAACTAATAGAGATTCCCATAAATATGGTTCTCTTAGAGTGTGTCCAGGACCATCCTAAAGTGTATCAGGTTCCCCTCCTCGGACCCTGAGTACACTTGGATGTGACTAATAAATAATACCACAAAACGGTCTATATAAGGTTGGAATATCATATTCCCGAGTCCCATGAATACTTATAGGCGTTATTCAATAAAAAAGAATCACCATGTACTCATAGTGTCTGTACAAACATTTGAAGGCTGTCTTGGGTAAATCCTCATCATGTACATGAAGTTGGTGATAGCCAGATATGAGGTCAATCTATGAGAACCACCATTCTTCCTTCAGCTGATCGAAGAGGTTGTTAATCCCTGGAAGTTTCTTTTTTTTTCTTCAGGGTCTCCAAATTCATTCACCGGAATTCCACTCATAACCTCATGTTACCGTCTACAATCTTGGAAAACAAACCTATGGCTGGCCAGGGTGAAATGTTGGGTCTCACGAAGACCTTCTTCTACAGGTCCTCCAACTGTTCCCTCAATTGATGAATCTCTACAGAAGCCATCCAATTTTCTGGTGTAGATATATTCTACATCCTGGGATACAAATCAATGAATAAGTTTACCTCTATATGGGATGGTAATCTAGAGACATTTTTAAGAAATATTCCCTCACACTCCGCCACCATTATAGAAAACTAAGGGCTCCTATCATTCACTACACTAAGGGTGAAAATATCCAACAAATGATTAATTGGAAGAACCCTCATATGAGTAAGTCCATAATTTACTTCATTCATTTCCTTTTCAATAATAATGAAAAACCCAATCCCATCACCATGGAGACAGCACACACTGTGCCAAAAACAGTCAATTTGATCATGGACTGTAGATAAATATTCCATTCTGAGAATTATGTTGTAAGGTCTCGATAATGCTATCATGACATTAAAAAGAAACTATCACCACCAATAATAAGGTCACACATTTAGCACCAATGTGTGATCATCTAATCCCCTCATATATAAATTGCTAAGAGTAAGGGCCGAGTCTATGGTTTTACTAGAATATCTGATCCCCGAACAAGGTCTATGGAATTAAAGGAATGACAAGTTGCTCTACCTATCAAAATTTTATCAAGTGTGGAAAAGAAACAGATCGTACCTCTAATCATTCTATGAGCACTGGGGTCAAAAGCATCCATTTCATGTAGGTGACTACATCCATATCCTCTAGCTCCTCGAGCCTGGGGTGGACCACCATGTGGTGGTGGGTTTTCTAACATATCGAACCTCCTCCCATATACTACTTCCCCACCTACTCCTATTTCATGACCAAAGAACTATGGAACACCCTACTCCTATCTCTACCTCTACCTTGGTGTTCCCTCAATAATCCTATGATCTGATGTACGTCAAGCTGTGAGATCTTGTTCCAAATACCCCTCACCTCTGCATGTGTAACACTATATATATCTTGGATGACTCAAGCCACCCAGGCATCCATGCACTACTAACACTATATATTGGGGTAGTATGTTGAAGTGACTAGCCCACTTGGACCCCTAAAAATACTTTTAGCTACCAATATCCGATGAATTAGCTATCTGGTGTATGCGGGTAGCTCCCACTACTCGCAATCGCTCCTCCACAAAGATATATACTAGAATAACTCACTCCAAAACCCCATAATATGTACGAATTCTATGGGATATCATGGAATCCATTATCTCTTGATGTAATCCCTTCTCAAAGGACCGAGACCCATTGAAAGGGTATTGTACCATATTTGTGGAGTAACGAGAAAGGACAATAAACCTCACCGAGCACTCCACCATAGTCTGACTACCCAGTTATAGATGTAGGATCTCCTGGATGTTCACATACACTAACAAAAATAGAATGAACTCTTCTCTAAATTGATGCTTGAAGTCTACACAAGAGGGAGCTTATTGTGTGTCGGTGTCATAAGCTCACCATCACCCTTCATAGACCTATAGAAGACTCGCGTCTAGGAATTCCATTTGGTTGGTAGGTGTCCTAACAAGATGTAAGACATGTGTAACATCCTCCATCCAAATCTTAAGCTACCTTGGTGTTCATATATCCGAAAAACTTGTGAGGTCGTTTCCTCTAAAACTCATTCCACACACTCAGAGTACGTGAAACCTCATTCGATAGTGCTGGTAGTAACTGATGCTGGACGGGTGGTGGTATCATTAGTAAAAAACTGGGAGGTTCTATATCTGATACATGTACCTATACCGAGGCCTCATCACAAGGTTCATCAAACCCATTATCATGAAACATAATCCTTACTAGCTGTTTATGTTGAGGCATTTATAAATGAAACAATATATACCACGGTTAATAGGGTATACCCAGGGAGTTGACTCAAGAAGGAAATGTGAACACACCTAAATCCTATAAGATGCATGTACCATTATTTTCCATTCAATAAGTATTTTTATATATAGAGTATGAAAGAAGGTTCATATATTCTTAGTGTACAGACACATTGACCACCACATCAATATGAGATTCCTCATCCGGAAAGCTAAACTTGAAACACATGCCACTGTTTCATCAATCCAACCTCAGAGACTCTCAGTCCTGGTGTAGAACAAAACCATATATGATTGCACTATGTTACGACCAATCATAGAGGGGGACATGCTATGACTTCCCCAACGCTCATCTAGAAGGTAAGGGGATGAATACTAGCACCAATTAGGAATATCCAACACATGGGAGGATGTTTTCTATGTAACTACACACACACAAATCTCAATGCACAAAAGGCTGAAATTTAGAAACACTACATTGAAAATGAATTCATACACTATGATACCAACCACATAGTACGACAACATGAAAATGGAATTTAAAAAAGGTCCCTTTTACAAGACCACCAAAATAAAGAGTCGGTAATTGTGAAAACACATGTTCCAGAAACTCATAAGTAGAAAACCCTACCTGAAGGGTTTGTATAAAAAACTATCTGAAGCTATAGTAACAGACCACATTTTCCTAGTATCACTAAGAAAAACGTAGTCCTATTCCACATAGTACCCTATCAAAGTTTCTATCATCTCTATATGGCACAATATGTGTTGTAAAAGTGTTGGGTAAAAATCCCTCAAGGTTTCGTTGAAGAATTTTTGAAGTGATTGTGTTTGTTGACAAAGCGGGCCTCCAGGCTGTGTTTATTGATAAACCAGACCACGATGTTCATTTTCATGGGAATGGGGGATTAACTAGTGAATTGTCTTGTTCAAGAGATGTTTTGGAAAATACATGATTAAAATAAGAACCTTGAAAAAATATTGGATGATCTCGTGGAAGTACCAACCGAACAGATATAAGGTGGTGCCACTTTCTAGGGTTTTTGGAAAAGTGACTTGTGAACTAGTGTCTTGGAGGCTTGTAATGTTGTGCACAATATTTATTTAAAGATTGTAATATAAAAATATGGAAAATGAAAGAGGGGCAACCATTTTTTACTTTGGGCGCCCAAGGTGACCAGGGTGACAGAGGCTCAGGAGGCTGGACTTGTGCGCATAGAGGAAAATGGTGTGTGATGCTCAGGTTTCCAAAAATCAATATAAATAGAGGGATACCACTCCCCATTTTAGAAGATTCTATACAATTAGAGAATTTTCTAGCACCATTCACAAAGGTGGTTTGGGCACAAAAGTTGTGGATTGGGTGTGAAGTATAAAGTTCTTCATAAGTTGCATTCCAGTTGATAGTTGCACACAAATATTGGTTTGGGAATAAAAAGGGGTGATTAACCCATTTTTCGAGTTAAATAAGGAAGTTTCTTGGAAGTGGTTTGGTGAAAAATGTGTGCCAGTCATGGAGAAGTGCACCAATCATTATAGTGTTTCACGTAGGTTGAAAGATTGTGTGGTACACTTGTGGTAAAGTTTTATTAACCAGTGTATGAAAGTAGAACTTCATTAGAGCATCTACATACAGAGGAATATGCATTCATTTTTGTTAATTTAGCGACCCACATGTATTTAAACTATGAGTGGATCTTCTTAAGAAGTAGTGAGAAAACTTTAGTTGAGAGAGCATTGAGCATTCATATTGAGATTGGTTGTAAACCAATAGGGATAGTGAGTTCTCTGAAAATTGGAAAAGAAGATGACATTTAGTGGATTTGGTACATTGGCACATTTTCTTTGTATACTCCTTGGACATATCCTTGTGAGGGTGTAACAAGTAAAAATTGCTATGTCTCATGCATGTTTTAATAATTGTTCATACTCTACAATGGGAAGAAGAGAAAAGAGAGTTTTTTTAACAAAAAACATGATCAAAATGGGTTGTTTTTTAATCTATCGTACCTTGACTCCACGACCTCTTAGGGTATCTTGCGTAGTGGACCTAAACAATCCTCTTCTAGGGTGATTAAAACAACACTCAGTAGAAAGCCTCGAAAAAAAAGGAAAAACCAAAAAAAGAAATACTACAACTGAATAGTACAATCATCTCTACATAGATATATGTCTATAATACATATAAGAAGGAAATCCATTTATACTCCAAACCAAATATAATGTAAATAGGTAATTCACAACCAATAACCACCCCAAGATTCTACTAAAGGTGAAATTTTTCTAGGAGAACTCACTCCTCGAGCCATTATATTATCGGAGACTCTCAAAAAGAGGTCCTGATAATTTGGGCCCCACCCATAGAGAAATAAACTGTTAAAATAAAATAACATAAAATAGGGAATCCTTCCCACATAGTACCAATATCCCAATAAGTATTTTCCCAATATATAGAGGATCCTTCTAAAATAATACTAACAACCCTACTGATGCGGCTCGTAACGTAGGGGATCATTGTCAAGTAATACCAACAACCCTATCGATACAACCAAATAGGGAGATGATCGACTCCATATGAATAGTGGTCACATCAATTCTCACAAAACTAAATCAGGGGCGATAGAAGAACACTCCATACCCAAGGAGGGATACCATAAATACATCTAGGACATGGCCTCTAAAAGGTACTACTATCTAGTAATGTGGACGTAATATAGTACTGAACCCTCAATGAAAAAACCAAGGGAAACTCACCGGCTATGCTGGTGCAAGATAAAAAATTATCAAGCTATTTCACAAGGGTAGTCTTATCAGAAGGTCCCAAAAGTCGTTGATAGTTCATCATACAAATCATTTATTTGAATGTAATGGTCATTTTAATGGAGAAGCCCAACTCGAGCCCGGTTTGGGTCCAACGCGAACCGGCTCGGCCTACAAGGCCATTAGAGCTGATCGAAACTTACACATGGTCCCAAAAACCCGGGATGGTCTTGCAATGATATATGTGGTCTACTATACCATGTGCCTCTAGTCAACACAAACAACTCTTGAATCCAGTTTCCCCATGGACACTTCACCATGAGTTACTCCAATGTGACATCCAGATCTGTTCTAGCCTGTCTCCATTTACCCATGTATCCCTACACTGCATCCATAGTCAGTGTCACGGAAAACATCCATTCCATCCCAAAAGAAGCCTCCCACCACATTCTAACTAAGCCAACCATCCTGTCGGTGGCCTCACCCTTCTGGATCACCATCTACCTAGACTATCCCAATGTACCTGTGTTTCCATTCCTTATCTAGTCGCAGCTTCTACCTTAGGCTGCCACCATGTGACACTACCTTGAAACACTGTTACGAACAAATCGGGTTTAACTTACCATCACACCACCATTGTGTTATTGAGGGTTAATATCCTCTATCTTGGTTTTCTACACCAAGGATTAGTAGCCCAATGGTCATTTTTTCTCTTCAGGGTTTAAATGGAGAAGAACACACAAAGAATGTGAGATATTTAGGGGAGAAAAGGAGATGCACATAAAAATTTGAATAGAAGATAATGTTCTTTGTTCATGTCAGCTTCAATTTTTCTTTATTAGAGGAATCATGAAGAATGAAGAAATCACACACATTTCACCGACATTAGAATCATAAAAAGCATAATTTTCAATCCTGTAAATGATCAAACCGTATATCAACCTATTCTTGTGGTGGTCCACATTCATCATTGAATTTAAGAATGGGAACGAATCACAATGATACAATACCCTACATGAAATTTGGAACAGTTTTTAAGGATGGTAGAAGCTGCGTCATCATCATTCATCAATCAGTCGAATTTGAGGTTCATCGATCTTGACTTCCCAATCTGTCTATGTTAATTGGAGGGATCTCTTTCACCATTCCTCATATGATTTTTAGGGTTATTTCATATCCCATTACTGATGAAAATAGAAAACATTCAATATAAAACTAAAACTATACAAAAATAAAATATTTTTAATAAATTGTTTAATGAAATTTTTGACAAAAATCTAACTTTCACAGTCAACCTGTGCCATTCGATGTAAGGCCCCAACTAAGGTAATGTCGATATTTTAAATGCAATAGTGCCCTCTTATTTTTGATCTGAACACCCATTTAAAAGTTATACATTTTGAAAAAAAAAATCACCCACATATTTTTTTAAAAACATAACATCATTTAATGAATTGTTCTATGCACACCGAGCCTCAGAATCACACTCTTTCTCAATTACTTGTATTATAATTTCCCAAATTAATTTTTAAAAAAACTAGAGAAAATAAAAGTCATTAAAAATAAATTTGAGATTTGAACCAATGATTTTTTTCTATTATTAGAAGTATAATCAGTGTTGTCATTCAACTATTCATATAAGATGATGTCCCAATATTTCTCCTCCTATCCACATATTCTAAAAAATGAAAGTAGTATCTGTGGTGTGTTAATTTATCTTCATCGTGGATGATGTGTTCTGATTTCTTACCACCTTCATGTTGGGACATTAATACATTATCATGGTTATATCATATTTTATTATAATTATTATAAGTTTTATATTGTTTAGAATCCAATATAGTAACTTGATATTAAAAACTAAAATATAATTTGACAATGATTGTAAAAACCACAAAAATAAATTAAATAATTTTCAATAATATTTTATCAAATGAGTAAAATAAATATAGTGAATCATTTAAAATTATAGAAACATATTAATACCAGTTCATTCATCTTAGGTATTTTTTATTCCATTTTACATGAACTCATTTAATTCATCATCCTTGGAAATCATGTAACAAATGAACCTATAACCAAAAAATAACAAAAATATAATCAATATATTAGTTGAATGATGTTCTAAAAAGATAATATAATAAATTATAGAAATTAATATAGATATGAAATAAGTTAATAAAACTCATTAAACCATTATACAGGAGGTCTAAACATGTTTTAAGTAAGTAAAATCCATAGTAAGGGAAATTCAATTTAAAAATCATATTTAATGTCTCTTTTTATAAAATTAAAAAATGAATGTTTCTTATTATCATATATGACGTAATAGGATGATCTATTTTTCATAAATACTTAATGTTTGAATGATTTCATTAAATGATTTCATTTTTATTTATGTATAAAATGTTTTTTATGGTTATAGTATGATTTTAAAATAAGTTATTTTCCTCATGAAACATTTTTTTGATGCAAGTGTTTAGGTTTTGTGATTATCTTGTTGTTCTGGGAAATTGTTTACATTGAAGGGTGGAAACTATAACTCTCTAAAATTCATATGGAATGTTGATATTGTTTTTTTACCATAATGGTTATTCTAAGTATAATTTTGATGGTTACACGGTATGTTATCCATGAGGGTAACACTATAAGGTAGTTGTGAGTGATAAATTGAATGTTAGTCATAAGGATTACAAATCATATGATATTCACTTGTGTTAGAATCTTAAGTATGTAATTCCCAATGTTACATATATTTTTTTATTTGTATTCTCTATGTTTTATGAAAATATCTTATTTTCACAAATTATGTAGATGGAACTTTATGATTGAGAAGTTGTTTTTTTGTGAAAATGATTTCCTATGTTCATAATTATTCATGGACTTATGAGTTCTTTACTACTTTTTATGTACCTTAATGAGATTTTGGTGATCATCATATTTTTTAGAATGTTTCCCAAAGATTTTATGTATGGGTAAGTGAAAATAAGTAGCCAAGATGAATGTTGATAAGATTTTTCATGAAAACATATCACATTTAATTTAATATTTTTTGTATTATTGAATAAATGAATACTATTTTTGTTGTAAAAAATTTGTAATCATGGGTGTTGATATGTATGAATTATATCTCAATTCACTAAAAATATAATTTTTTTGATAATATAACAAATTGAATTCTAAATTAATTTACAAGATTATGTAATGTATAAGTCTGACACATTAGAGTTTGTATGATATCATTGTTTAGATAAATTTATAGGACATGATGATGTTAATTAAATAAAATAAATTATTTTTACCTTATAGATAACTTTAAATGATATATAATTAAATGATTAACATGTTTCTTCATTTAAGATGTATCTATATAGAATGGGTTTCAATAGAATAAATAGGGAAGATAATGTAAAAGTCACTGAGAGATTGATATCTTTCCCAATCTGCAAATTAGAATTGTCGGAATTGGAACCGGGAAATTTTTGATAGTAATGGATCAGTTGACATAGGATTAAAATGGAATTAGAATACATGAGATATAAAAACCAAACCTACTACAAAGGAAAATGATTATAGTGGAACATTTTATAAGGCAACACACTCCTTTCAGTCGATCTTATCACCTAGTGGGGGATAAAAATTGGATTAAATACATTGAATTTATTTTTGATTTCTTGGGGGTGTTCATATAATCAAAATATTATTATTTATATTTATTATTTTTAAGGTAAAAATGACTAGTGTTGGTCAATGGTCAAGAATATCAAGGATATAAATGAGATTTATGACTTGGAAGGGGATGAATTTAAGAATCCATTCCTTGAAAAATATTTTCCAATGGTAGTTCGACTTAGGTTGGAAAATATATTCCAGGAATTAAAACAAAAAGTGGAATATTCAGTTGTAATTTATGAAGAAAACTTCAATAGATTTTCAAGGTATGATCCAAATATTATTTGGGATATTGATTATAAAATCAATAATTTTTACATAGGAATAAATCCTAGATATCAAAGGGATTTGGACTCCCTAGAATTCAAAAATTCTTGGAAACTTCATCAATGTTCTGAGTGGTCAAAAATGGATCTTTCTGATGATAACATTTACTTCGACAATAGGAACAAGAAAAGGTCCAGATGGCAGGAAATGTATAATAATCAATGAAATCAACCTAAAGGTAAGAAAAATACATTTTCTAGTTTTTGGGATGTGTAGTAAAAATCATCATGGGGAATGACTTAAGAAATCTAGGAAGTGCTTTTGATGACGTATATTTGGATATATAGATTGAGATTTTAATGAAAATGGTTATAGTGTTGGTATGTTTAGATAGGAAAAATGTAATTTTTTTAGATGTGGTGAGATGAAGAATTAAGAGAATACATGCCCAATAAAAGATCTAGATGATGGAATGTTTCCAGATTCGAGGTACAAATAGGAAATGAAATTCTTTATGAAAACATCATCAGATGTTGGGCTATCCAAGGAAGTGGTACCAGGTGAATTTTTTGTTTACAAGATTATTTCTAATGTCTTGCTTGATCTGGCATCTACACATTTATGTTTTGATAAATTTATGGTAAATTTGAAAGTTTAACTCAAAAAATGAATCCAAAACATATTGTGAAAATGCAAGAGGAAAATATTAAAACAAAAAGGAATTATGAGAATCTTCATGTTTTTGTCTATGGAAAGAAATTACCTAGAAATACAATTTTCTCCCATAGTTGAGTCTGATGTTATTCTGAGAATGGAATTAGTTTCTTTTTATCATGATACAATTGATTATAGATCAAAAGAAGTTATTTTTCAAAAGAAGATATAGTTTTCTCATAATAACAAACCCATACCATTGATAACATACTAGGAAGCCGAGAAAATATTAAAAGAAGGAAATGAATGTTATCTTTCACATATTATTGAAAACTAGGGAACTGTTTAGATTAATGATGTGCTGGTGGCGAATGAATACCTATTTATTTTTCCTAGTGAGTTTTCTGGTGTTATAACTGATTGGATAGCTGACTTTACCATTCATTGTGTTACCAATGATAATTGAATTTCAAACTCCCTTATAAAATTGACCAAGTAGAACATATTGAATTTAAAAAGTAGTTCCAAGAGTTTCATGATAAAGTATTCTTTCATCATAACACTTCACTATGGGGTGATTCAGTTTTTTTAATTAAAAATAATGATGGTTTTATGTTACTTTTCATTAATTATATATATTTAAATAAAATTAATGTTAAGAATGTGTATTAACTTCCCTATATCGATGAATTTTTTATCAAATTTAGAGACTTAAATATTTTTCTAGTGTTGAATTGATATCCATTTACCATAAGGTAAAGGTGAAGGGTGATTACATTCAGAAAAACGTATTCTAAATAGGATATAGTAATTATTAGTTTTTTGTCATGTACTTTGTCTTGAAAAATTCCCATGCTGTATTTGTAAGTCTAATGAAAAGAATAACAATTTAATATTTTAATATGTTTTTTGTTGTTTTTATTATTCATATTTGGGTTTTTTATCAATTTGTGAGGATCAAGAAAAAAACTATGCATTTTTCTACAAACACATAAATAAAAAAAATCATACGAGAAACTTATCAAATGTAATTTTTGGTTGAAATCGAATTATTTTCTGAGGAAAATTGTAAATATGGATTACAAAATAGTTGGTGCCACTAAAAAAAGTTCTTGATTAATTTTCAAGACCAAAAACTATTATAGAGATTAGTAGTTTACTTGGATTAATAGGTTATTACAAAATTTCTATTAATAATATTTCACAATTATCTCTCCTACTAAATATGTTTAAATAAAAAGGTGTTATGTTTTTTTGGACAGAAGACTATGTTGTTTTTTTCAGGTACTGAAATGAAGATTTGTGAATGCTCCATTATTTATTTTACTTATATAAATTGATATTTTTTTCATCTAGAGTGATTCTTCATTGAACAAACTTGGATGAATTATAATATAAAATGACCAGGTAATTTATTATGCTTATGAAAATTAAGACCTCATGAGTTAATATATTCCACACATGATCTGGAATTAGAATTTATGTTTATAACATTAATAATTTTTCAACATTATTTATATAGAACCAAATGTAAAATATGTAATGACAATAAAAGTTGTAAGTATATATTTACTCATAAGGAATTGAACCTGAGGAATAGAATATGTATTTAACTAATAATGGATTACAATTTCAGAATCATTTACCATCATAAAAAAGATAAAAAAGTGGAGGATTCTTTATATCAAATACTTCATGACTCATTAACAATGATACATTTAGAACATCACCCCTTGTATTTTGATTAGATAAATTTTTCCTAGATGTTGTTGGAGAAATAAATTCCTTTGTTTTGTTTCATGTGTCAAAGAAGTTACCTCTTCCAGAAATAACTATAAAAGCACATATATAAGACCATGAGTTATAGAAAATGTAGAGTTGTTTATCATAATTATTTTTTCTAAATTTAATCATTATAATGATTGTGTCTTTAGATTTTGAACGAAATTATGTGTTCCTTGTTATTCAGATCTAAATAAATAATTGTTAAGTGAATCTCATAGTTTTATGTTTTCAGTTTATATTGGAAACATTAAGATATACAATTAAATTAAAGAGTATTACTAGTGGGATGAAATTCCAATATATATATTTCTCATTGTAAAATAAATTTTTTGACTTATTATGATGTTAATGTGGAGAGCCAAATACAAAATGTGATGATTTATCCTTTTCTAGTTCTATTGTGGAAATGAAAAAATATATCCAGGGATTTTGTGGTGGGACATCCAAGGACTTCTTGAGGTAATAATGCGATTTGGGTTATTATTGATGGATTGAACAAAAATTTCACATTATTATACAATTTTAGTAACTCTTTATCTAGATCATATTTCTCTATTGTACCTCAAAGATATTTCAATGTTATATTGAGATACTCTCTCCATTTTATCTAACCATGATCCTCGGATCACTTCTATATTTTGGAAAGGCCCTAGGAAGTCCTTGGGAGCTAAATTAAATTTCAGTAAAACCTTTTACCCTCAATCTAATGGACATACCTAGTAAAATATTTAGACATTGGATGACATTTTATGTTACTGTTCAATGGATTATCAGGAATATTGGGATCAAAATCATTATTTAGTTGAGTTTCATTATCATAACAGTTTTCATTATATTATAAATATGGAACATTTTAATGCATTATGTGGAATGCAGAATTGAACTCTAAAATTTAGTGATAAGGCTAGGGAAATAATGTTTAAGGGGCCATAATTTGTAGAGGAAGTGGATGAGGAAGTTAGGATGATCCAACAACATACAAGGGTAGCTCATAGTAGGCAGAAAATTTATGCATATAAAAATAAAAAAGAGTTTTATTTTGAGGTAGGCGATCATGTTTTCCTTAAAATCACTATTTGGAAAATTTCTTTGTTTTTTGGTAAAAATGAAATTTAATACCATTTTATATTGGACCTTATGAAATACAGTAGAAAGATATACTAGTTTCATACTAAGTAGCCTTGCCTCTAAGTTTATCTTAGGTGCATAATGTTTTTCATTTTTGATGTTAAGAAAGTATGTTCCCAATTGATCTCATGTTTTGATTCCTATAGTAGCTAAACTAGAAGGGAAACACTCTTATGATTAAAATCAAATTCATTTTCTTGATCATATAAAGAAATTATTTCGAAATAAGGAAATCCACCAAGTTATGTTTTGGTGGAGAAACCACATGGTTGTAGAATAAATAAGGTAATCATAATATTTTATGAAGGAATAATACCATCACATACTTAATATGTGAATAAAAATTGTGAGGACAAAATTTCCTGAAGGGGGGATAACATAACAACCATGTTAGTTATTAAATAATTTTTTTATCTTGGAATTAGATATTTATATTCATTATAAATGTATAATTAAATAAGTGGTACGTACATAAATTAATGAATATTTAAAAATATAATAGAAAAATAACCAATGAAATTATGAAAAAATTAAGGAATCTTAGGAACAATAATGTTATATATTTATATCATAGAGTAAGTAAATAAATGTTTTGAAAATAATAAATTGAATGTTGGTATTTTTGTGACACATAAATGTTTAATTACAATTTTATAATTAATTTAATGACTGAGTGAAATATTTATATTTAAAAAATGTATTAAAAAATAAATATTTTGGATTCTTATAATTATAATATATTTTTATGGTACCCTAATTAATTTTTCAATGTTTCATAAAATGAGGTGTAATTTTAAAATCAGTATTTTTCGAAAAAATGGTGATTTCAAAAAAATTAAATTTATCATATTTTGAAAAATATTTTCACAAATTATATTTTTTTATTTCTAAAGGTAAAAAAATGGTTTGGTTGAATTTATGATATACTTCCAAAGTAGTTGATTTTTTAGTAAATAGTGAAATACAATATTTTACAATATTTTACAAATTCTTGAATTATTGAGTCAATGATGATGTATAAATGATGTGTGACCAAAATACTGAACTCCCCCTTATTATATTAACATATTTTGTGATAAGGATTATACTATTCATAGTCTTGATCCTAAATATTAAACTAATGAATAAAATAATAAAAAACACCCCTCTCCCCCACACTAAATACAACCCCTCACCACCTATTCTCCTCACACATCCAAAGCCATGTTGATTTTTTAATTTCATCCAAATTACCAAACCAATCCACATCCCCATGTCCAAGACCTTCTAGACTCACTGAAAGGCCAAAAATATGTTCCATAATGAGGTTCTAAGGGAGAATAAATTCAAGAGGTAAAATCCACTTTTGTTTTCATTAAATGTATTATAAATTTATTTCCGTTTATTATTCTATTCTCACATCCTATCATAAAAGTGAAATGATAAATCCAGTATATTAAAAATATTATAATTTTATTTTGATAATAGAATTTCCATCATCACACCTCTCTACTTCTCCTCTTATTCTATAAAATGAAAACATTATCCCTGATGTGTCGATTTACCTTCATCATGGACTATGTGTTTTCATTTTATTTTACTGACATCAAGGCTGGTCATAAAACCATTATAATGGTTAAACACTATTTTCCTATAAATATTTCAACTTATATAATGTTATGTAACCAATATATAATCATGATATTAAATAACTTATTATATGATTGTTATGGTCATAAAAACCACCCAAATAAATTAAATCATTTTCATTCATGTTTTATCTAATGAATCATCTTTATATAAAAAAATGATATAAAATATCATATAAAATCATAGAAACATATTAATACCATTTCATTTTATTTTTTAGTTATTCTTCCATTCAATATGATAACCCATAACGAACCAACCATAGAATCCATGAAATAATCCAACTCGAAAAAAATAAAATAACAAAATAATATAAATAAATGGGTCAAAAGATTTTATAAAAAGACTATAGAAGGTATTAAAATATAATATAATTCTATAATTAATTAATTAAACTCATTAAACCATTATACAAGAGGTTTGAATATGTTTTAATAAAGTCAAACTAAAGGAAAAGGACTTTTCAGTTAAAAATCCTCTTTAATGTGTATTTTCTAAAAATTCAAAATAGAACATTTGTTCTTAAGTTATACAACATGAGTGGTTTATTCGGTTTTCATAAAGACTTAATGTTTTAAATTTTTAGTGTTTTATAGAAATCTATTGTTTTTACAAAGTACGTATATCATACATTACTGGTGAGAAGTACTTCATTATGAAAATGGTGTTATATGTTTATATGTATTCCTGGAATAAGAGTCTAATTTGTTTTTTTATGTCCCTTATTGATATTTTTGTGCTCATGAGGTGTTTTATAATGTTTTAACTGGGTTTACGGATTAGTAAGAGAAAAAAAGAAGCCTAGATGAATGTTATGATAATTTTTTATTAAAATAAATCATGATTTATTTAATGTATTTGTATTGTGGAAGAAATGGAGACTATTTTATTATTACCCTTATTGTATTCTTATTGGTTGATAAATATAAATTATTTCCTAATTTGACAAACTATAAAAAAAAATATCTTTGTGAATATAAGAAAGTGAATTCCAAAATAATGTACTAGTCTATTTATTGTTTAATCTAGGGAACTTATATTGGGTATGGTGGCAAGAGTCCGACACATGATATTTATATTCCCATGTAGTTCTTAGATTGGTATATTCTTTTCATTAACAAATTTTTATAGACATTGTTCTATAATATATTGAATTCTTCTATCCTGCCTAATTTTTTTCTTCTTATGCTTTATTATAGTATTCCTTCAATGATTAAATTTATCTCATGATCATTTATCTCATTTTTTCATGATCTATTAATAACAATTCTATAATTAACTAATGAAAATTTAACCCTTACTGAGAATTTTAGAGAACTACATTCATGAATTTTCTTATTTCTCTATGTGATCATAAAAGATAATGAGGGTGTGATTGACATTTATGTTGTCAGAGTTAAAATATTAGATTAAATATTATGGAAAAGTAATGGGTTATTCATGTAATATATACTTATTTCCCCAAGATGCTAAAATTTTAATTTTATATTTTTGTATTAATTCATGATATTTATGGAATATATATATATATATATATTTAATACTAGATCTAGAATTCCAGGTCAATAGGTGTCTCAATTAAAACTATAGATCTCCATAAAATTAATGTAAAACCATGTATACTGAAAATGATAAATATAAGGGTGTACTTTACACTGATGTTGAAGGAATATTCATGATTTAAACATGATATTGATGATGGTCACTAATAAAAAAATGAGATCCGTCCTATATTAAGTGTCTATGATATAGAAAAAATGATCCAATATTTATGTTTGATTCTCTATCACATCATGATATTCTAATAATTCACTATTGAAAAGCAGAGGGAGAGGAATAATGTTTTATGGAAGAACCCACAAGAACCCCAAATTCCATTTCCATGACCTTATAACATTTTATCTAGGACATTAGGATAATCTATAACAAACCTATATTTTATATAACAATTTTTTTCAAAAATATTTACTTCATTAATAGATAATGTTATAGGAAACACCGAGTTTTATCGAACTCTAATACACATATAATGTTTTTAACATTTCCATTAAAAACTATAGGATTAAAATAATGATGTATATGGTCAATTAAAAGAAGTTAGTGAATTGTATGTTTAACGAAATTCATTTTTAACCTTAAAAAAAACTATGTTTAACAATGTTAAACAATGTAAACTCATAAGACCTATTTCAGTTATACATAACAATCATACTAGGTTTTTTAAATATGGTTCCAGAAATGAAACTTATGGAATGTTTAAAATGAAAAGATTCTTCCTTAAAGCGTATAGAATTTTATTTATCCGAGTACATAAAAGAATGAGAAAGTATAAGAAGATTACACTTTTTCCTTTTTCAAATTACAATGGAAATAAACAAGAAACAAAGCAAGTAACGAGTATGAATTCTTTTAGCACTAATTGAATGGTATCCTACAACCTTGGATAAAGTTTTCTTGATTTATACTTTGATGAAAGTCTATCGTATCGAAACTAGGGTCAACCCTTGATAGGAATATAAAAATATGTCTTGCTATCCCCACAAGCCCTCGATCATTAATGTAGTCGGCACCTCTTCCTTCCTATCCCTAAAAGTCCTCAAACATTAAGGTAGTCGATATCTCTATTTTCCTATCCCTAGGAAGTCCTCAATCTTTAAGGTAGTCGGTACCTCATTCTTACTATCCCTTGAAGCCCTTGATTATACTTAGTAACAATCGTAATTGCACGAAACATGCTGAACAAGATCTTCAGTACACACAAGGCATGATAGTATCTCTATCTAGAAATCACTCAAGTAGCATGAATTATCTAGAGTGATCAACTGGTATCAAGACCATTTAAACCAACTCTTATTTATAGGCACTTATCCAATGGTCGACTACCTCATCCAATGATCATATTTTTCGTTGAATATTATAGGGACATTCACATGTGCCACTCAAAGAATGGTTATCTAGAAACATATTGTATGATGTTGTTTCATAATACGTTTAAGGAAAATTAAGTTGTTTGACCAAATTTTTTTTTCATAGTCTATGAAAGAAAAAGTTTAGAGTCTAATCAATTAAACATTCTGAGTATATAAAACATGGATATTCTGATTATATTTTATAAAGAATTCAGAATCTGAATTCTATAGATTTCGGAGTCTGAATTCCCAGGAATTCAGATTCTAATTTCTGAATAATTCAGAATCTGAATTTTGAGGAATATGATGTTTGAATTATAGGGAATTAAGAGTTATAATTCTAAGGAATTCAGTGTCTGAATTTCATATAATTCAAAGTCAACATTTCTTAGAATTCGGTATCCAAATTGCACAAAATTCAGATTCTGAATTTTAGATAATTCGGATCCTAAAAACTAAATACTCTATATTCAAGTATTTATAGGATTTCGAGATATTATATGTGAAACATAATTTTAGACATAGGAATAACATGAGTTAGATTTATAGAGACTATAAAATGAGAAATAAAAACATAGATTAGGATAAAAAGTTTCTTTGAGAATGAAAATTTTCCTTATTAAAATAAATCATAGGGAGAATATAAATTTCTATAAGAAAGAGTGTTCGTAATTTTCAAAACATAAGGGAATGGAAAAGTCAAAAGGAATCCTTATTAACTGAACAGTCTCCCCCTTTTTGGAAAACACAAACATCCTTATGAAACAGAATATAGGGACTTAGAATTATTCTTTATGAACATGAAAATAAAAACTTATCTCCCTTAAATTATGAATCTTGGTGAATATAACATACTCCCCCTTAGGTTTTTAAATCCCCAAAGATCATATTATAGAGTTCTTGAAAGAGATTTTACTTTTTTATGTATAATAAAATATTCTTTGACATGATCAAGCCATTAGATAGACCCCCCCTACAAAGAGAATTCTCTTATTTACATAGTATTCTATTTATCATTCTTTTCTCCCCCTTTGTTATTTTCAGAAAGGAATAAAGGGAACGGGAACAAATATTACCTGAAAAATTAGTACTATTCAACAAAACTCATGGGGAAAAACAAAACATTAATTATGATAGAAAAAATTTCCACACAAAATAAATTACAAAAAAATGATTGGATTGGAAGAAATAAACCTTCTTTTTTTTACATTAACTTCATTACTATGGTTTTTAGATTCTTAAGCTCATTTTGATCCTCATCAAAATGATTGTGCAGCTAATCTTGATCCTCATTTTTCTTCTTAAGAGATTTGATTTTTTATTCTTGAGCCTTAAAAATTTATTAATGAGTCCTCAAGATCTCTTCACTTTTACTATGTTTTTATTCAAACTAAATTATAAGATATCTTTCCATTTTCCAATTCAAAGTGATTGAGTTATGCTTCCCATTTAGAACTTTGGATTACTTTTTCCGGGTTGTGGGTTTGAGACTGAGATTTTCCTCAAAACTGTTATTACGATCTTTGAACTTTCCATCTCTGATGTCAAAATTGTCCTTCACACATTCCTAAAAAACATCATGGATTCTCATCTCTTCAATTTTCTTTCTTTACCACATTGTAATTTCCTTACATGACAACTTATGATCTTCATATCCAATGAAGAAAGATTTGAAATTTTCCTCAAGCCTAACAAACTTACCCATAAGCATGGAAAATGAATCTGATTTCTAATTAATCGAGTCATGAAGCATCTGAAACCTCATGTATATACCTGAAATCAAAGGAATGGTATCAACCAACTTCATCAATGATTTTACAACAAAGGTGTGTTCTATAAAAGAGGATTTTGAATCATATTCTTTGGTTAGTGATGATTTTTATCTATCTCTTGATCTTTTCACATTGACAAACTAAATATATCTTTTTTCCTCCACATGTTTCCTCGGTGTATTAACCAACTTCTGTTTTCCCTTATTAGCTATGCGAATGATCTCTGCTACTTTTCGAGACTCATGTACACTATCTAATATTTTTTCTATATTATCTTACTCAACATTAAATTTTTTAGCAATTACCACTAGATTTTATGGTTGAACAAAATCATGATTTTTTATTTCATCGCTAGATGGTTTATTCACTTCTTTTTTCTCTTCATCCTCTTTTTCGTGTGAAATATTTTTGGTAGATTCATCATGAGTTGTTCATATTGAAAACTTTTTAGAGGGACTATCCTCCTCATGATATTATTCCACTTGTCTTATCATATCATCATTATCATCACTTCGTTCCTCCTCTTCTTCTCTTACTACTTCCTCTTGAACAATTTGTTCTTCTTCATTAGGTTTCAGAATCACCATATTCTTTCTTGGAGTCACTGGGAGTGATTCTTGAAAAAAAGAATTCTCGTACATGGACTTGTTAAGAAATTGTTTCCACAGACTTGAAAAGATATTGAACAATCTCATCTTCATACATATTCTTATTTTTATTAGTTTTCTTTTTCTAAATTCTCATTCTCATCAGTATCGTTATTCATTAGGGATTTTTATTTAGCAGGGTCCAATCCAAAACTAGGCTCCCCTTCGATCTTATTCGTCTGGTCTTCTCTCCACTTGGAAAAAACTTTATTTGGATATGCCTTTTTTATCTTATCTTTTGGAGGTCAGATTGAGTTTCTTAAGAAACAAGGTTCCTTCACATTCCTATTCTTACCACCCTTCTTGGATGTTTTAGCCACATCTTGTTTCATTGATAAGCCTTCTATTTCAGCTTAATATAAATCCTAAAAATCACTGGATTGACTATTGAATCCATCCTTCATCCCATTGAGGGTTTCATAACGTAGCAACATTACATTGAATGTCCTTGGCTTAGAATTTCACGTGATTTTGAAAGAATCAAGGTAAAGCAAAATTATCATGAATATAATAACTGGATACATACTGATATGATATTTTAGAGTCCCATTATTAATATTCATAATTGTAATCAAAAAGTAATTCCCCAAATTTATCTTTCTGAGTATTAAAATGAAATAAATAACATTGATATCACTCTTCTACAGGGTATCCTTATCACATATTCTTGGAATGAGAATAATAAGAACCCATAACTCCAATATCCAAAATTTTTTAGAAAGATAATTAATCTTTGAAGTATTCACCACTGATAGGAAAAGGAATTCTATGGATTTCTCTTTATTAAAATATCCAGAATTATCTGGTAGATTGTGGGTGCTCAACATAGCTTTACCCTTATAAGGAATTCAAATTATGTTTGCAGCCATAGTGTAACAAATAGAATAGGTTTTTCCATAACTCTTAAATGAAAACATGTCTCTTTATCATTCATTAAAAAAACTTATGAACACATAAAAATCCACAAACATTTACGGATAAACCGGATCGTGTGCCTTCAGTTTGGATATATGAAAACTCTCCTAGTTATTCAACTGGATGTTCTTTGAAATAATATAATCATACTTTGAAAATAATTTTAAATCTACTAAACTTTATTTTTAGATGATCAATTCATATATTTCCTAGACTGATGACATTTGTTTCAGAGGATAAGTTTCCAAAGTCATTCAAAATTTGGAAATCCTGGGAATTCATAATGGGACTTAACTATAGTAGCAGAGTTTCATCATGATGAGGTATTGAAAATCGACATGGGAAAGCCATCGAGGGGTATTTATATTGGAGTTTGAGGTGATGGTTCATCGTAACAAAAATATCTAATGGTGGAAACACGCTTGATCAGATCTAACAGCTGAGATGATAACTGAATAAGGAATTTGATAGGTTTCGATCATTTGACTTTTTTATGATGAAAATTTAAATTTAATGAAAAGTGAATATGAAAAATTATCTTAAACAAGATAAAAATAACAACATGTAAAACATTTATTATAATAATTAATGAAGGAAACATCACTTCCATAATTCCAGTAAAATTATCAAAAATAAGGAAAATTATTCTTGGAGAACATTAGATTCTGTAAAATATTATTAAGTATGGAACATTTTGAAATAGGGAGTTTTTAGATTATGAAAAATTTGCCTATGAATAATATTTATTACTAATAATTTATAATGAAAATTATGATTAAAAAAAATATATGATTACGAATATTTTGATTAATAAAATTTTCATTACAAAAAATTTGAATACAAAATTTTTTATTACGAAAATATTGATTACAAAAATAAATGTACTCCCCCAATGAAATTGAGTTTCTTAATATAAGGAGATATGTTTCGACAAGATGTTAATATGGAAGATTACCTTACAGATATCATTCCTAAATTTTTTTAATGTATTCAAATCTATCAGAGGGTAATGATTTTGTGAAAATCTCTGAAATTTGTTCTTGCATTCTGATAAATGGAAGAATTACATCTCATTTTTTGTGTGTGATACCTAAGAAAGTGATGCCTAATATCTATGGTTTTTTCATGAGAGTTATGAGAATGGTTTTTTATTTGGGAAATGGAACTAGTGTGGTCTCACCATATTTGTGTTTCGGTAAAGCTCATTCCATAATCTATAAGTGTGTATTGCATCCATAATACTTGGGCACAACAACTTCCAGCTATTAAATATTCAACTTGAGAAGTGGAAAGTGCTACCAAGTGTTTATTTTTTCATGACCATGATACTAATGAATTTCTTAATAAATTAAAATTTCTAGATTTACTTTTCCTATACATTCTACACCCACCAATGTTTGTATCTATTTTTTTTGAAATAAAATCATTTCTAGAAGTATAAAAGTACTAAATCCATGATTCCCGTTAAATAGAAAAAAATTATTTTCACATCATTTAAATGAGATTCCGTAGGATTGGATTGATATATCTCACATAAGAATACAGAAAATATTATGTCTGGATGACTTGATCTATAATATATTAAACTTTTATCATACCTCTAAATGATGTTTGATCTACTAGTTTCCCACCTTCATCAAAATCAAGTGAATTTGAGGTACAAATAGGTGTACTTATAATATTAGTGTTTTCCTATCTGTACATTTTATGAAGATCATTAATATATTTATGTTGAGATATATATATTTTGTCTGGTTTTTGAGAAATTTTAAAACCTATGAAAATTGTTAACTCACCCATCATACTCATTTCCAACTGTGATTTCATTAGATCCTCAAATGAATCAGTTATGGATTTATGAGTTGAAAAAAATATAAGGTCATTAACAAAAATTTGAAAAATCCAAACAGTTTTCTTATCTTTATTTATAAAATGAGATGAATCAACATTTCTCTTAACATAATTGTCTTCTAACAAAAATCTTGTAAGTCTATCATACAAGGCTCTAGGGGCTTCTTTAAGTACATATAAAGATTTTTTTTATTTTAAAACTTGTTCAGGATGTTTTGTGTTTTCAAAAACGAGAGGTTGTTCAACAAAAACATCATCTTGAACATTTCCACCTTAGAAATCACATTTTACATCCATTTGAAAAAGTTGGAAATTAAAAAAATGCTACAAAGGCAAGTAAATTATGAATAGATTCAGGTCTATATACTAGAGCATGGTTTTCATCATAGTAGATTACTTCTTGTTAATTATTGACTTTATGAACTAATCTAGCCTTATTTCATAAAATGATTCAATTTTCATCGCACTTATTTATGAATACCCATTTTACTCCAATAACAAAAGTTTCATAATTTATTTCAACCATGGTCGATACTTTTTTCCTTTTGTATGCATTTTGTTCATATTGCATGTATTTAATCCAATAATAATCACCTAAATCATCATCAATTATTTTTTATTATAATTGTGAAATGAATTATAGATGTTCTAATTTATTTCTTATAAAACTTCTAGTCCTCACAGGCTGATTTACAAGACCAATGATACTATCATTGGGATGATTCATAAGGAATGACTGAATTGGGTTTTGTAAAACCTATTTATCAACATATGGTTGGAAATATTATGGGGTAAATGATTCATAAATATTTTATCGAACATTTTAAAAATTATAAGAATCTTCAATCAAGGGTTGATAATCAGTTTTTGAAAACACATCTGAATATGTAGGTTGAGGTTTTTTAATAAAATGATAAATTTCATCAAATTTAACTTGCACAGTTTCTTCCAGAGTGCAAGTGTATTTATTGAAAACTCCATAAGCCTTTGAAGTTGTGGAGTAGTGTAAGAAAATTCCTTCATTAAATTTGGTTGTGAATTTATGAAAGTTATCTTTATTATTCCAAATGAATACTTTGAAACAAAATAAACTAAAGTATGAATATTTAGGTTTCCTAACAATCGTCAATTCGTAGGGGTTTTTTTTATTAAAAATGGTCTAATTAAAAATCTATTTATAGTATAACAATATGTACTTATAACTTTATCAAAAAAGTGTTTATATATGGAATATTCACTCAATATAGTTCTAGTTATCTCTTGAAAAATTCTATTTCTTCTTTCTACAACACCTTTCTATTGAGGAGTTCTTGGAGCTGAGAATTTATGATTAATGCCTTTTCAACTACAAAAAAGTTTCAAAATCAGAATTTTGAAATTCTCCTCCATGATCTCTATGAATAATTATCAACGGAAGGTTTTTCTCATTTTTTACATGGTCCATAAAAATTTTGAGATTAGAAAATTATTTGGATATCATTATTAGAAAATAGGCACATGTAAATCTAGTGTAATAATACACTAAGATAAATGCATATTATTTTCCTCCAATACATCCAGTTTTGGTTGGACCAAAATGATCCATATACACCAACCATAATGAATCAGTAGTGGAGACTACACATATTGATTTAAAAGATGAATTATGTTCCATTCCATTTTGAAATAGATCTAGAACTTTTAAAGAATCAAATCTATGCTTTGATAGATCCTTAACAAATATTTTTCGAGATAGTTTACGTAGGTTTCTATGGTTACATTGTCCTAAATCTCTATGTTGTAAACAAGACTGGTCTTCTATTGCACGAATTCAAGGTATATCTTGGCTCCTAAGGTCATCTATGTTGATTGTGTTTACATTCTCTTGGCTAAGGGAAGAATGAATAAACTCTTCCTTGGAATTGTGTACTAAGAATTTTTCTTTCCTAAAATTCACTAGGTAACCTACATCAAATAATTGAATTATTCTAATAATGTTGTGGTTAATAAAATTAACAAATAAAACATTTGAAATGAATGTTTTCCAAGAAGAAAAATTTTACATATACCAATAATTTATCCTCGAGCATTATCTATGAACATTTCTTTTCTTCCTTTTGTCATGTTAATATTTTTAATGATATTTTTTAATGGTTATATTCCTTGAACATCCACTATACATGTACCATGTATTATTGTTAGTACTATATTTAATTTCTTGAAAATTAGAGTACTAGAATTTCATAATCCAAAGATTATTGGATTTGGAAATTTCCTAAAGAAAAATTTTAGGTATCCAAATTTTCTTGGAAAAATAAGCTTTATGAATAACTAAAGATTAGGTTTTATTTAAAGAACCATTTTTGCCAATTTCCACCATATTGTAATGTATTTTATAATGGAGCACTTTGAGGAACAAAATATTTATTACTAAAAACATGTTTTTCATGGGTTTAACCAAATCCAAAATGATTCTTTATAGGTTGAATTTGAGAATAAAACTTGTCAAAATTTTCCATTCCAGAGGTAATGTTTGAAAAAAAAATCCTCAAGGAAAATATTTCTAACTATAGTTTTATATCCAGGTTTTTATCCCCAAAAACATTAGTTTAAAAATAAAGTTAGTTTCTAAATTATTTTTCATAAAACATAAATTTTCAAGATCCTTAGAATGTTTATCCTTCTCGAAATTAAATTCAAAAATGTATTTAGAAATACTTTTAAAATAAAATGTTTCTTTATCATGATTTTTAGAATGATCTGATAATTATTTCTCTAAAATAGAAATTCTTGAATTTTCCTTGTCAATTATTATCTTGAGTTTATAATTTTCACTCTCAAGGAGTTTGGAAAACCTAGAAACGTCTTCATAAGAAGGTAATGTATTTTCTTCATCAGTATAATATCATTCAACTGAAGAATTATTATATTTATTATCATTACAAATTTCATTCAATGATAACTTAGGGATATATTTGTCATTTTGTACCTTGGCCATTAGATAATTATTTTCAATGGGTAGCTGGGCTTGTAGACCAAGATTCATATGATCAGAAGATTTGTACTAAGAGGATTCATATAAAGAGTCAGCACCACTGGAACACTATGTTTCATTGTCTTTCAAAACGTTCTTAGCATTATCCTTGTAGTACCTTTTTTTATTCCTCTCAGAATACTTTCCCTTTATATTTTTTAAGAATATGAAAATTTGACCTTATATGCCCTTATATTTTTCATTCATAAATAGTGACTTCCGAATCTCTCTTATCTTTTCTTTATTTCTTCATATATATATATAATAAAATTATTTAATTCCAAATATCTTGTTCATCATTCGAGCATGATTAGATAGCTCATTTTTAGAATGTTCCCTTTCACTAGATTCAGATAAAACATTTAATTTCTTTGACTTTGATCCTATAACCCTTTTAGGAGTCTTGACATTAGTATTAGTAAAGGCTACAATTCAATTTCCATTTTCCTCTTATTCATGTCAGGGTCTCTTTTCATTATTTTATCATGTTGAATATTATTTACAAAAATCCCATAAGGAGTAATTTTAGACACATTCCTATTCCCATCAATAGTCATTCTATTATATTCCCACTCAGTAGGAATTATATCTATAATCATGTGCACTAGAGATTCATCATCAAGAAAATTTTTACCCATAGATTCTACGCTGATAAAAATAGTCATAAACTATTGTTTCACCTTAAATACTGGTTGTCCATAATGAAATTGAAATCCATGATATTCTGCTCAAAGCATAGCTCGTTTAGTATTTATAACTCTGAATATACCAAAATGTGTGACTTATAATTTCTTTCAGATATAGTTTGCATGATAACAATAATAAATATTACTATATATATTATTTTTTAGGGAACACAAAAATTTATTCTATACATAATAGTTTAGTTGATATTGTGACTTTTCTTGATCGGTAATGGTTTTTAATTCATTTTTTGAATCATGTAATCTCTAGTATGAATGACAACATTGTCCACTCCAGTATTAATAACAAAAGTATTCATATGATCTCTAAGATACTCATAATCATTTCCATCAAATATAGGTGGTCAAGATGGATTTATATTTTCAATCAAACCAACATTAATTCCTTCCATTCTATAATAAAATATCATTCCACAAAAACATGTTAATAGTAAAAGTTTGTAAACAAGTCTATAAGTTACTAAGCAAGGAAAATATTTTAAACAATGAAAACTTGAGCAATAAATATTATATGTGTATATAATTATTTCAGATACCTCCCCTGATAACAATTTTAGGATCGAAATAATGATGTAGATCATCAATTACCAGGGGGAATTGTATGTTAAAAAAATTCATTTTTATCCTTATAGAAAACTTTGTTTAACAATGATAAGCAAGGTAAATTTAAAATACCTCTTTTAGTTCTACTAAAAAAACATACTAGGTTCTAGAAATATGGTTCTAGAAATGAAACTTAAGGAATGATTACCAGGAAAATATTATACCTTATAGCATATAGAATCTTATTTATTAGAGTACAAAAAATAATGAGAATGTATAAAAAGATTATAATTTATTACATTATCAAATTACAAAAGAAATAAACTTTAAGAAAAAGAAGTAACAAGTATGAAATCTTTTAGCCCAAAGTGAAGTTTATCCAACAGCCTTGTATAAAGGTCCCTTGATTTATACTTTCAAGAAAGCTTGTCTTACCCACACCAGGGTTAACCCTTTATAAGAATATCAGAATATGTGTTGCTATCCCCACAAGACCATAAACCTTATGGTAGTAAGTACCTATGTATTCCTATCACCAGAAGTCCATTATCATTAAGGTAGTTGGTACCTCTATCTTACTATCCACGAAAGTCCTAGAACTTTAAGGTAGTTGGTACCTCTGTCTTCATATCCTTGGAAGCCCTCGATTGTACTAAGAAATAATCTAAATTGCATAAAGCAATATGAACAAGATGTTCAGTATACACAAGGCATGAGAGTCTCTCTCTCTAGAAATCACTTCACCAGAATGAAATCTCTAGACTGATCAACCGGTATTGAGATATTTCAAATGAGGTCCTATTTTTAGTCACTTCTCTAATGGTCGGCTCCCTCATCCAATGGTCATATTTTTCATTGAATCTTGACAGGACCTGTACACATGTCACTCAAACAATGGTTAGTTAGAAATAGAATGTATGACATTGTTTTATAATGCATGTACATAAAATAATGTTTTTTAACAAAAAATATTTTTTGGACTCTATGAATTTTATTTTCAGAGTCTAAGAAAAAAAATAAGAGTCAATAAGACATGGATATTCATATTATATTTAAAAAAAATAGGAATATGAATTATATATATTTCAATGTCTGAATTCCCATGAATTCAGAAATTTAATTTATAGAATTTGAAGTGTGAATTCAGAGGAATTTGGAGTCTGGATTCAGAGGAGTTCAGAGTCGGAATTCTGAGGAATTAGGAGTTTGAATTTTGAGGAATTCAGAGTCCAAATTCTGAGAAATTCGGCATCTGAATTCTAAGGAATTTGTAGTCATATTTTAAGAGAATTCAGAACATGAATTTAAGAGAATTCAGAGTCCAAATTTTAGAGAATTTAGTTTCTGAATTTAATAGAATTTAGATCCTAAAAACAGAATACTCTATAACCTATGATTTATAGGATTTTGAGGTATTAGATGTGAGGGAATTTTTTTGAATAAGCTATAAAATGAATTAGATTTAGAGAGACTATAAAACATGTAATCAAATCATAGGTAAGGATTAAAATTTTCTTAGATATGGAAAATTTTCCTTATGAATATAATTCTTAGGGAAATATAATTTTCCTTAAGATAGGGTGTTTGTGAATTTCAAAACATAGAGGAATAAAAAAGTCATATCGAAACCTTATTTACTATACAAAACTTAGCCATTAAAATTGGTGGTATGAATATGAATATTTTTTTTCAATATTATGTATAAAGGATTCTTATAAATAATATATATATTCAAATGAGCACATAATTTCTATTAATGTTATTATATGTTTCAAAAGTAATTTTTTTTCAAAAAAACTATTTCTATTGACTTTTGTGAACATATAATAAAAGTAATTTATTTTCAATTTTAGAATATTTATTTGAAAAGGTACCCTAAATTTTGGAATCAATATGTCAAAATTATATTTGGTATAATTTTAGTAGGTTTCTCAAAGGATTAAATTTTAAATAAATAAATCAAAATACCAATTTTTATAGAAAACATACTTTTTTAATCTTTTAAAATGATATATTTTATAATAAATTATATTAAATGTAAAATTAGATAAATTCAATTGTAATTAAACTGATTTTGTGTATTTTAATCAATTTAATATTTATTTAATATATAATTTTTTTTCTACTTATGAACACTTTTTATTTCGACAACCGTTTTCTTATTTCGTATGTGATTTCAATAAAAAATTAAATTCTGCCATTTTGTTAATTTATTTTGGAAAAATGGGTTCCATAATTGGGATAATAATTATTAGAATTATATAATCAGGTTAATTTAATTTTAAATCACATTTATTAGTAAAAAAAGTAAACATTAATTACCATAGTTAGGATTAAAACGATCCCACAAAGGGTTCAAGAAGAACAATAATTAATAAAATAACATAAATACCTTCCAAAATAATATTTTTTTCCATATTTAATCATTATATAGTCTTGGGTTTGATAATGAGATTATTTAGCCTTTTTCATGTGTAAATCATGAGTATATCTTTTTCATTAAAAAAATTCAATGTTTTTCCTCTCAACCACGAAAAAATTGGAAGCCCTCTCCTATCCCCTTGATACTTCCAATAAATATTTTTTCAGAAACAAATATCAAAAAATATATACCATAATTTCCTAAACATGTATTAAATGAATTATGTTTATTATTAAATCATCCTATTATGGCTTTTTAGACCTAAAAAGGTTCTTCGAAGATGACCTATAATCTTTAACCATGCATTTACATATAATTTTCTCTTCTATCTCTTTAATGTATTCATAAAAATGACTATATAATATCATATATATATATATAATATAGTCATATATTATGATGTTAATATAACAAAAAATTTTAATTCTCTCATCCATAACATGGGAAACAAAACAAATGACCATGTGTGTGGAATACTACCGCCTCACGAACCATGTTATTTAATTTTCCATCATCGCCTCTCACATATGGGTATAATGATGTATTTAATATATATAAATATATATTTTATTAATTACATAATTATTATTATATAATTATAAAAACACATATATTTTCTTACCATCTAATCCTTTGAAAAAAGGATATTGTCAGTCGTGTGTACGTGTGACCAACTATTTCCACAAAGCGATGTGACACGTTATTCATTTAATTTTCACATTGATACTAATAAGGTTATATTTATTTAATATATATGAAATATATGATATAAAAATTTCTTATAATAGTGATTTAATATATACAATTATTTCATTCCATCCTTCGCGAAAATGGAATCAAAGTTAATGCGTACATATGACATACCATCTCCATGGACTATGTGATTAATTTTACTATATAAAAATTTTATGGGATACTATAAAAATGTATTTAATGAGTATATATTATTTATATAATTTTTAGAATTATATATATCACACAACCAACCTCAAATTATGTTGACCGAATCTATCAAACCAAAAATATACATGAAATATTAAACAGTTATTACTGAAACAATATATTAACAAGGAATTATTAATAAAAAGGTTATAAATGGTTATAATTAAATAATATATGGTATGACATACATTTTACAGGTTATTTACTATATTTATAAATATACATTATTCTTTATAAAAGAGGTTTTAATGTGTTTTATGAATGTTGAGACATGAGGTAATGGATTTTTGTATCACATTGTTTTGATAGGAGACATGCCTTATACACACATGTTTTCTTTTGTATAGTGTGTATACTTATAATAAATTAATATTTGGAGTCTTAACATGATAAATATTAGATACAAATATCCATATAGTGTTCTTCCTTTCATGGGGTTTACTATTCAGAATAGATCAAAGTTGAAAGGGTTTTATGTTATAATCAAAAATTTTATCAATATTGTTTATGATTATATTTTGGAGGATGAAATATTACAATACATCTATCCAAGAATTCATGAATTTTATTATACATAAATTCTTTATTTTTTCCTCTTCTTATGTACTCAATATTTCCAAAGAATATTTTCATTGAAAACTGAATTTATTTATCTATTTAATAAAAAATATATTTTCTCCCATTTCAATATTTTCTAAAATGTTTAAATAATGTTTTTAATATTATAAAAATATTTTTAATGTAATTTTTAACCATATATATTAATTTTTACAAATTATTTGTAAATTAATTTTTTTTTTCATTTTCTGAATGATTTACTTTTTATGTTTTTTTTCAAAAAATTGGAAATGAATCCTTGCTTTAACATGTACAGAATGAATGATATTTCCTATATAAAATTGAACCTACATAGCCTGTACTCAATGTCTGATATCAATTTTATTGGAATTATTACAAGGAATACAATCCAAAAGTTCCAAATTTTTCTATAGTCTTGGTAAATCAGACACATAATTGAGTATTTTATTACAAATTAATATAATAATTACAACATAATTTTTTTATCTAAATATTTCAATAAATTTGAGGATAAATTTATTCCATCTTGTAAATCCCGAAATATGTTTTATAGTACGATTCATGGAATCAAAGGGAATGAAGCATAAAAAGTATGATCTTAAATACTATGTAATGGAAGGATATAGTGGAATAAATATTGAATCAATATGAATAATAATTATGAAATGGTAAATAAATAAACTCACATGCCCTATAATCAATAAACTAAGAAGAAAATACATAAAAAATATGAAAAGGTAATAAATTTAAAAATTCCATTAAAATAACAAGATATGTGAAAATAAATATGGAATGGTATGAAACTGAAACTAAAGCCTTGTAAATAACTGAAAATGAAATGTATCTATGGATATGTTGATTAAAGATCTCATGGATGAATAAAAACATTAAATAAATGAGGGAAATTATTTATTATTTAACTCGTTGTTTACTAGAAACTAGGTACCATTTATTTTAAGAGCTATATTACCTATTCCAATTTTCAAAACCAATTTTTCTTATGAGACTACCCATGCATCGAGTGGATTTCATTAACCGGTTCCTAACTCAATAGAAATTCCTTAAATGGTCGCCAAACCTTGTATTGAAAGTCCAAATAATACCCCATATACTGAATAAATAATATTCCTTATTAAATATCCATATTTTATAAATAATATTTATTTATCAATAAAAACTTAAATAAGGATTAATAACAACAATGTTTGTTGACATTAAAACAATATTGTGGATAAATATAATTTAAACAATCCAAAGTGTCCCATAAAACTTTAAATTGTTTAATTAATATTTCCCTATGAATAAAATAAAAATAAAAATATGATGATAACAATAATATTATAGGTATAACATCTTATTGGAATTATATAAACCATATAAGAGTGAGTTGGTTCATAACAACAAACAAGTCTCAATGGAATGAAAATTGATATGAAACCCCTTACCACATGAGTAGATTTTGAATCCATATATCCATGAAAATTAATAATAAATTGAAAAATATAATATACGAAAAAATGTAAATAATGATATAATATATGAATATGGGTAGAATTTTTACCACACAAAATAAGTGAGGGGTAAATATGACGTTAATCAAATAGGTGTAAAAAGAGAGACGAAAATTCATTACATTGAGTTTTCATTCAGTTGAACGTCCATTAAATTCTTGTATAATAAACAGATTTTAATTTATAACTATCTTCATAAGCTTTTTAATTTTTATAATTACTATTATTTCACTTATTACTAAGTTGGGTACAAGTACATAAACTATTATGGTTACATCTGGTGTTTTGAAAAAATATGGCTTAGGCATCATAAAAAATCATTGGTAGGATAACTATGGTCATAGGGGTCATTATGTATAACAATAATAATAATAATAATGAAATAATTTTAATATTTATACATTAATTATACTTTTAAAATAAATCATTAAATATTTTTATGAGAAATGACTCGATGTTACAATCATGGAGACTGTAAGCCGTACATAGGCATGGGAAACATTCCAATTTATCAATAATCATTATCAAATGAAGATAAAAAACAATTTATTTTCATAAAATGATAATTATAACATAAGTACCATATTATATTATCATATATAATTATAAATATAATTCTAGTTATATTAAAAGAGTTGCATCGTGTCAAGGAGACGGTAGTCCACAAATACATGAATAACGTTATCCCTTTTTATGTTTGGGAAAGGGTAATGATGAAAATGATAAATATATAGTATATTTACATAAAGGTAATTATATCAATAATATCAAAAATAACGTTTTTATGAAAAATATATTTATTTTAAACCATATTTTATACATTACATTTATAGTGTGAATGAATCACATAACATCGATGGGGCAGTTGTCCACACTTCCTCAAAGGATCTTATCATACTAAAAAATGGAATTTATTAAAAGTAGTAATTATAAAAGTATTAATTATTTATAAATAAATAATATAAAAAATATAAAAAATATAAAAATTGATTTTACATTATAATGGCCAAAATAATTTTTGGAAAATTGAAAATGAAAAATCATCATTTCGTGAGGCTGTACTTCACCATGTACAAAAATAGTATGTTACCCATTAAATGAATGTGTGTAAAATAATAGGTCTAAAAAATTACAAGAAAAAGCATCATTTATTTATCATATAAGATTTTTTATATAATCATAGAGTATAGTGATTTTAGGTGGTGGATAATGGATATAAAACTAGCGAATTTGAGAGAAGTCGATACTTCTTAATCAGGTAACTTCTTTGGGATTGTGAAAAATGGAATACATGTAAGGATTCATACTACAATGTACGATTAAAGGTACATGATAGGTATTTTTGGATTTTATATGGGATGATATTGGCCAAACCTAAGCGGTTTGAGAGGTGTGAGGAATAAGAATAGGTTGTGGCCTTGTATAAGGTAGGAAAATGACCCACTTAGTATTTTTTGAAATGAAGTTAGGTGTACCAACGTTTGAACCTAGAAAAATTACTAAGAATACAACCAAACTCAATAATGTATGTTTAATGGAAAACATATGGCTATAAAATTGTTGTTGGACAAGCGGCTAGGTCATTTGGGCCCTTAATTTAATGGTTTTGTCTTTTATTAAGATTAATTTTACATAAACATTTGTAAATAATTTTAATAAATTTCACTAAAAATTTTTGGTTAAAAAATATAATATTATAAGAAATTATAAATTATTATTATTACAAATATTGAATCCATTTTTCCAAAATAAAATCATATAACTGGTAGAAAATTATTTAAATTTAATCCTATATGTGGGATGACGATTCCACTTTTTAAAGGAAATATTCTGAAAGTACACTATGTTTTTATAGTAAATTTAAAAGTTAAATTGATTCAAACTAAATAAATTGTATTAGGTGATAAAAATATTATCTAATAAAACTTCAAAACAAATTAAAAATCTAATTTTATAACAATAAAAAAAATTTGATGGAAAATAAGTTCTGAACAAAAATTTAGTATTTTAACTATGAATTATAAAAATGGAATGTTTAAGAAAAATATCACAAATTCTCCAAAAAATAATAATTTTCTTTAATTTTAAATTTTATGTTTTTTTTACAAATTAAATAAATTAAATTTTTAAAATTCAGATTTAAAAGGGTTTCTCCATTAAAAGATTTTTAAAATGCCTTTTAAAAAATAAATGTTCTTATATATAATATAGAGTTTGTTCTTATATTACATATATCAATATTAATGGATTAATATAAAAAATATATTATTGAATAATATATATATATATATTAAATTAATATCACCCACTAATGGTATTTAATTTAATCAATTAGAGTAAAAGAACTATTTGAGCATATAAATAGTTTTCTATAATAACAGTTAAATTAAATTTAATTGCTTCTTATATTAATTTATAGTTAATTTTTAACCAAATAATTATTTATATATTTTTATAAAAATTAATTTTCCTATGACTATTATTACTATTAATAACTACTAATTTAATGGCTGGCTTATATAAAATATATTTTAATAATACTTTGTTGTCTGATAAAACTCGGTCATGTGTGTAATGCAAGCCATTGAGGAAGGAATCTCTTGTGTGTAACACAAGCTCACTCAGTGTTGCATGCATTGAAATATATAGAATACATTTTAAATAGTAAATATATTATAATGTATCTTGATATTATATTACTTCACATGCTTCGTGACGCATGTCACACAAGCTATC